>OX596281.1:12254505-13454505 GCA_951394225.1 Harpalus rufipes | reverse complement strand
TCAACTGTTGTCAAAACATCGGAGATTTAAGTTTGAGATTTTGATTAGTTCCAATGGATGAGCCTTTAGATTTATCGTGCAATAAAAATAAAAGTGTTAGTGTAAGGGATGATTTGAAAATTTCGACTGTTGAAACAAATGAAAGTAAGCCGGAAGTGGTTAAAAATCCGAAATCTAATAAGAATTTACTGCCCTGTGAAGTGTGCAGGAAAAATTTTGATAGACCGTCGTTACTTAAAAGGCATTTAAGAACACATACAGGTATATTTTTTGTTTAATAATAGTCATATAATTAAAAAAATACTATTTAATAAACACCAAATAGGGTACCATTTATGATTGATTATGTTTATGATCCTATACAAATAAAAAGAAATTCAATACTGTTAATGTAAAATATACATTAGTAAATTTACTGTATTCATAGTATGTACGAGAAAATAGAAAATGTAACTAAATTTCCGTTTTCATTGTTGATTCAATATGCAAAATATTGTACTACAAATTTATTAATATTGGTAATGTTACTACTTTTTATTTACTCTGAGAATTTACCTATATTGTAACAAAACCTAAATTTATTATTTTTCCCCTAAAAGTCATCAGAATTACTACGTGGAATTATGTTATCGAACAATTAAAATAACTATAATATATCTTATAGTTTTAAAATATAGATTTACGTATGTATTTGATCCCAAATTCCAAATTTCATTTTTCGTAAGTATTTGAATTTTTATACTTGGTCTGATATTTTAATGTTTATCGACGTATTATTTGGTATTAATAATTCATTAGAGAATTTGAATTATATTACATCAGGGCTGATAAAAACCTTGGTATTTTTTTTAAAAGAAAACCGTCCCATTGAGTTTTTTGAGCCTTACTGAGTAATATTGAGTCGCCGGCAAAGAAAGTATGATTTTATGGCCGCTTAACTGTCAAAATCATTTAAATTTGTTGTTACACAGCACCGATAGCATCAGCACCCCTATGCGAAAACATGACAACGACGATAGAAATAATATTTAAAATAATTATAAAATTAATATTAATTCTAAACATTTTATTTCAATAAATTGGTTTTTTAAGTGTGTTAAAAACCCGGGTGTTTTTTTTGGGATGAGGAAAATTTGACCAGACATGTAATAAAAATTTCTCTACTATAATACCTTTCTATTGATTTCATAAATCAGGAATAAAAAAATATTATATCAAAATTAAAATCCTACCGAAATCTGTAGAACACACTCTCTGTACATTTTAATTTAAATATTATTTGAGGAGGTCTATTCCAAAAGTCGACTTCACTTTTTAACAAATCATGTTATAAATATCAAAATGTTCGGTAGATGGAGCTCTATGGTTTAAAATAATTTTAGTCTTCTAAAATTGCGTGACTAGAACGTAAATTGAATTTGACAAATGTATTTCATTTCAAAATGCGCCTTATCCATTGACTGTTGCATAACAAAACTTATCCAGAACCAGCCAATGGCATATGAAAAATGGGTCCCTGACCATTATACAAGTTTGAATGTTTGAATTGCTTTGTATTTATTAGTATCGTAATAAATAATAATTTCACAAATAACGAGTTCCTGTAACAATGCCTTAATAGCAAAGGTATCATATATTTTTGTTTTGTTTTCCAAAACTTGCATTATTTAATTAGCATATTTTCTTAACTTAAATTTTAGGAGAAAAACCTCACGTTTGCGAAACCTGCAACAAAGGCTTCTCCACGTCTAGCTCCCTAAACACCCACCGTCGGATCCACAGTGGTTTGAAACCCCACGTTTGTGGGCACTGCGGAAAAAGGTTCACAGCCAGCTCTAATCTCTACTACCACCGAATGACACATACCAAGGTACGAGCGAACAGTGGCGTCGGGGGCAAGACCGGGGCATAACATTTTTCGGGGTCCCTTCCACTTTTTATCTCTCGCTAAGAGAGGTATTTGATTCATGCTAAAAGTCGCATATCCAGATTTTAATGAATAAGCACGTTTGAAGGTCCCTACAATTCGATTTTAACATTTTTACAATGATGTATGTGTGTGTGTGTGTCGATGTATGTGTGTGTGGGTGTTGGGAGGACGATTTCTCATAAATTATAATACTTAATATCTGTTTAACTACGTATTTCCCAATGAGAAGAGTTGAAAAGAGAAGAGAACAAAAGAACAACCGGAAGTAACAGATTCTTGAAAAATTCTTCTAAATATTATTTTTTGAAAATAGTTGTTCTTGCTAATATTAAAGAAAAAAATTCTCTATCTGATACATTTAAATATTTTATTATATCTTCTATAGATTTAGTGATAAAAAAAATATAACATATAAATAATCTGTTGTAATAAATCTTATAGCCGAAATAATACCATGGAAACCAATTGAAAAATTAAAATGTTTGCAACTGACAGATAAATGTCAGTGTCAGAAATCCGGAGACATTACTGAAGACTTTTTCTGGGAAGTACATACATATATTATTTCTTATTGTATTAATAGTTAAATATTTAAAATTATAGGTATATTACACATACCCTTCAAATATACTGTTAATCTCGACAATGAATTGGAAACATCTCGAAAAATTAGAAGAGTAAGACAAAATTTCTTCATAGAATGAATTTAAATTTTAAAAATCTACATATAAAGAATAGATATAAGTAGAATTTTTGGTATAGAGTTTAGGTATACAAGAAATAAAATTGGACGCGAGCAGTCATGTGACTTTGTTAGCCTTGACAAGCAGATATGGGTGCCCATGTCAGAATAATAGCTAGTAATTATGTACATAGATGTCAAATATCAAAAGTTTTCATTCAAAATTTCATGATTTTCCAATTCCATGTAATTTATTTTTCTAGAAAAGTAAATTCCACACTTCTGATGACAAATTAACCACGTGAACTTGAAATGTTGAATAAATTTTTTTGACATTTGACATCTATGTACATATTACTAGTTGTCATTCGGACGCGGGCCCCCATATCTGCTTGTTAAGGCTAACAAAGTCACATGACTGCTCGCGCCCTATATTTATATAACTAAAAACGAAAGTGGCGAGAGCTATTGTGCTGGCCACAACAGCTTTTTAGAAATAAAAAATAACAATTTTTGTTAGTCATATGATATAAATACAAAGTATCAAATGGTTCAAAGAATAAAAAGAAAATGCATATCATTTGACCATTTGAGGTAAAATACTCTCGGTTCCGAGGCCCCTTGATATTACGGACACCGGGAAATTTATCCCTCCTGCCCCCCCCCCCACTTCTTTCTCATCGGGCCTGCGACGAAGCATGCTTTTCGTTATACTCCTACACTTCCTAAATACTACACCCCACAAATGTCACAAATACTAAAGTTATACCCACCACTAGCGGTGTAGAGTTCAGACAGCCTAATCTCACAAGCACACCACAAGTGCTTAACTGGGATGCATAAGGACGGGATAACTTTAGGACTTGTAACACTAGGAAGGAATGACATTTATACGGCGTAGTATTAGTTCCTAATAGTTACAATTTGCAGATCAAGCCACATAAGTGTACAATGTGCACGAAATCTTTTCCGACGCCGGGGGACCTCAGATCGCATATGTATGTACATAGTGGGTGTTGGCCGTATAGATGTTCAGTATGTTCCAGAGGGTTTAGTAAGCAGACCAATCTCAAGAACCATTATATGTTGCATACAGGTTTGTGATATTTTAAATATGTATATTCCTTTCAAAACACAACGGTTATTTTTTTTAACCTCTATAGAAATTAAAGAGCTTTTGGCAAAAACAACCATAGTCCAAATGTTGTAGATATAAGTTACATACAGCCTGTCATCACGCCAACACGCGCACGTCGTTGTCATAACGCCCCAGAATATGTACATATTATTATATACGCATTTAAGTAGTTATTAATCGTATTTATTGTATTAATTTTGTATATTCACCCTAGTTAATTTTTAAATATGTATTCTTATTCTTATAAAACTACCCCTGGTGGTGAAGGCCCAGTAGATCCGGGATCATTGCTCGCTGCATGCGTGAAGTTTGGTTGCACGAACATCGCTTTCTATCATATTTATTACCTGGTTAACAATATTTATTTACTTCTGGTGCATCTTATTCAAATAATTCAACTACACAGAGAGAACTGTTATTTATTTATTAAAATTAGCGCGCAAGCGCTGTTTAAAGTTTAGTACGCATCCAGCGCTAACAAACAGCGCTACATTTTTACTAGCTAGCGCTATTCTGCCTGAACGTGAGACGTGAGCAATGTCAGGCACGGTGTAAGTAAAATTATCTTTATTTCGCCTGCTCCCATATCGGTTCAACATGCACTCCCACGCAATAGGTGGTTTTGGAACACCCTTTTACCCATCGCTAATCACCGGTGCATAAAGAAATATCCATTCCTTTGCTGCATTAACCTCGTCGGTAGAATTGTCGTCTGGTACATTTGACAGCAAACGACAGGAAGGTCGATTTCGTCTCCTGTTACGTTTCAAGAAGGCAAAATATTTTAATAAAAGTGATTGTCGCTAAAAGTAAAGTTTGAGCGTTTCTACAAAAACGTCCTATAAAAATGTGTAACTATTCTGTAATTGCTCATTGTTAATTTTTCTATTTCTTAACATCCAGTAAATAACTATAATAGTCAAACATTATTGTTTCCTTTGATTAACTCAAATTCGAAATTAAAAAAATCTGATGTAGCCAGCACATTACCTTCCGTCAAACCTGTGTATTATGTACAAATTCCATACATACATTTTCGTACAAAAGATCTTATATTCCCAGTAAAATTATTTCATAAACAAACTTTGCAAATTGCACTTGACACAGACATCTTCTTCAGCTTTTTCCATTCGTTAGAGATCGCTATTTTTTTTCTTTTTCCAATCATTTCTGTTTTGCGTGTCATCCTCATTCAGTTCCTTTTCTCTTAAGTTTTCCACAATACAGTCCTTCCATCTTATCTTTCATCCTTACCCTATCTTTCCGTGTCTTTCGCAAAATCTATGTCAATAGTCTCTGCCACATTAATTTTCTTTTCAGTGATACTGACATCTGTCAGTTTTAATTATCTGAATATATTAGTAGTTTCCATGGTTGGCATAGCTTGCTGATTGATGAAGTTTAATATTTTTATAATTCTTTAACTTTATATCTATTGAATATGAAGTATAAAATGCAATCAAGTCGTATAGAGAATAATATATTCTTTCAAATTTATAATCATTAAATGTCAATAAATGATATTTCACTGAGTTTTTACAAGAAAAACTGTTAAAAGTTGCAATTGAGGGTACTTCCGGTGGACCAATTATAAACAAAATCTAATCACGGCTGCATATGGATTTAAACTCGAGGAATACGAACAAATTATAGTTTTTGGAATCGTAGTATTGGAGTTATGCGATCCGAAACGAGCGTCACACACACACACACACACACACACACACACACACACACACACACACATACACACACACACACACACACACACACACACACACACACAGAGGCGTAACCACACATACAGAGATCATCGTAAAAATAGCAAATTCGTATTCTAGGGCCCCCAAACGTTCATTAGAAACTCACTAACAAAATTTTTTACCAAAGACAATACCTTCCTTACCTAAAGGTGACGGAAGGTAAAAATGGACTAAGGTTGTTTTTACTATAAGCTCTTCAATCGATAATAAAGAATTCTAGAATTATTTTCTGATTCTTTTTTGTTTGTGAAATGTTTCAAGGTGACAAACCGCACATCTGCAAGTTGTGTCACAAACGCTTTGCTCTTCCCTGCAATTTGAAAGCTCACCTAAAGCTCCACCACTCGCAAGAAGAACAGAAAGCTGAGCCTACACCTCAATCTCAACAACCGGTAGATAATGAAAAACCACCCCCTACATTCGTGGAACAAACCTTTACCATCAATAACGTGATTCCAGAAATTTATCGAAATATGCTGTACGAAGAATTCCAGAAGAACTTAGTACCGTTTAGATTTCCGTATATGTTTCCGACTTTTGAGCATAATTTAACATTTCACTTAAATCAGAGCCTGCCAAAGTAAGAAGAAGATAACATAAATTTTAAATTTGATTATATAAGTATAGATTTTTGCCTAGTCAAAATTGTGTGCAATATTGAAATTTTTTTTTTTTGTTGATATGAATATTAATTGTTTATGAATATAAAAATATTTAACGTATATTGGCGTATAAAACGGCGGTAAAATTATTACCGGTTTCAGGATACTAAACTTTTGTTTACATGCACAAAAGTAGGATGGTATAATAACTGTACTGTACAGTAATATTAATTACTGTATTGATATGTCAACAACAGTCTACGTCTACACAATGAAAATAAAATGAAAGTATAATGCTCTTCATTAATACATACTCATACAGATGGACTCCGTATATGTTAAGATCAAGCCAGCTACGTCATAATTGGGTTCTAGCAACGACGAAATATAACTAGACAAAATATTCCTTATTTCTCTTCACTGAATGTTTTGATTTCGGTTGGCCAGAAAGAGACAACTAAAGATAGAGATATATTTAGTCTCGTTCGAATGAAAAATAGGTTTATCGTTATAAAAATAAAAAATTTCAACGTAAAATATATATTAATTATATATTATAATTACAAAATACAAAATTATTGGCTGGTACCACAAGTCTTGTTTTAACTAAAACGATGTTTTAAGAAATGTCAAATTTCATTATTTAATATTAATAATAAATAATATTAAATTAAAATATGATTTTAAAGCAGAACATAGTTTATAATCAAACAAATATTTTTAAAAAAATCGCTTTTCAAACGTAAGGGTGAAATTAAATATTGAAATTTGAATTTGACATTTCTTAAAACAGCGTTTTACTTAAAACCAGGCTTGTGGTACCAGCCAATGACTTTACCGGACAATAAGTATGTGCAAAAACTAACCTCACAATCGACAAATCAGTTCTTCTTATAAAGGTACACTAAATTTTTTTTTTCTGTCACATAGTATTCTAAATAGTCGAAAACCCTTTTCAGACCTATTCTTGCAACAAGAAGGCATTTTTAAATACATTTTATAAGTGACTAGCAGTTTGCTATTTGGATCCAAATATTGAAAGGCAGAAATTTGCTACAAGAAATTTTAACACCTTTGCAGGATTATATACTTGATCAAGGCCCTCTGAACTATTACGGTACACAATTATTAAATTTAATTTTAGATACTTATTTTAAAATTAGAATACACGACGAAACGAAAGTTAATGTAAACAATGTAACAAGAATAACAAGTTTTCTTTTTATTCCGATATCTTATTTAATAAGGTAGATAGATATTGAATTAATCGACTTACAATATGTTAGATTATAATTCGTTTGTTGGTTTTAATCATAATTTAGTAGTTTTATTTTTTATTTCCAAAGAATATATTATTAAGAACACTTGCGCCTCTAGTGAGCAATGCTCAAACGAGACTAAATATATCTCTATCTCTAATTGTCTCTGTCTGGCCAGCCGAAATCAAAAAAAAACCAAATGAAGTTTTGTCTAGTTATATTTCGTCGTTAGGTTCTACAATCGATTCAGATTTTGTAAACTATCTATGAATAAAAAATCCATGATGGATTAAGCTCAAACATATAGCAACTGACATATAAAAAATTAGGTTTTTTTTTTGTATTCGCTTGAAGTTTTTTTTTTAGGTTTTGCTGCATATTTTGAATCTTTTACATTCGCCGTCAAATAAATATGAACTGATGTTCAACTTTTTCCATTTTCCGCACCCTATCCCTTACCGTGCGGTATTGCCGCTTCTTCATAACTTAGCATTTTCAACATTGCTATAGTGAATAATTGACAATAGTGTGGAAATTTTCAGTCCATACTTATTTGACGGCAAGTATAGTGTGTTTTGTTTATTGTTCCTTTAATTTTTACTGAACTTATTTATTAATATTTATTGTGTTTGTGTTGTATTTTAGTATTTGTGTTTTGTTAGATTGACTTTCTAAGTAAAATTTACTCGTTAAACAAAATGACACGTTTAATCCTAATAAAACAATTTACTATTTTGTACGTATTTCTTTATTAAAATTATTTTTGCTCATAAATCTTTATTTTTATTTAAAATATCACCATTAAATATATTACTATAATATTTTTAAATTTATGACCAAAAAATAAACGCT
This sequence comes from Harpalus rufipes, assembly GCA_951394225.1. Lineage (NCBI taxonomy): Eukaryota > Metazoa > Arthropoda > Insecta > Coleoptera > Carabidae > Harpalus > Harpalus rufipes. The sequence continues at coordinate 13,446,279 of OX596281.1, read as the reverse complement.
TTATTGCAGAACGTAATTAGTCCCCAGTTTTAAACAAATTTATGCATTCGGACTACAGCCAACCATGAACGTCAACGTTATTCTCTCTCCCCTTACCGCGCACCGGACGATTGATGACGCAAATGGCTTGAATATAACGTGTACGGAGTCAAACGTTAGTGTATCGATCTTAACACGTTTTACATTAGTCTAAAATAAGAATAATATACAAAATTTGAATATTTGTCATATTGACATATGTCGAAATAATTGTTCTGTTTATCATAGAATTCTAAAAGTAACAACATCAATGAAAGAATTTCAAAAAAATAATATTTATTAATAAAATCTTCATTTTCTGAAACCGATAAACAATTGAACAAACCAGGGATGTTATGAATTTTAACAAGCTTATGTTATTAGCTATTAATGCAAACTTTTTGACAATTTGTATATTGTAATACCGCCTTTAACCAATTGGATTTCATTTATTTTTCTTGTTTATCCTAATATATAGTAGTGAAGGCTCCGTTTCTCTAACATATATTTCTAATTTATATATATCAAAATAAAAAAATAACAATAATAATAGGAATAATTCGGAAATTACTTACTATTTCGCAGTACGTCCCTGTATTTCAGGTTGCATGAACCTGTAAAGCTCCCTTCCCACGGCCCGTTATATTGCGGGCCGCGTCGGGCCAGCTCGCACCAACACGCCGTGGGAAGGGTACCATCCGTGGCGGCGCGGCCTGACCTGTGCGGGCGCGCCCGATCCGCTGGAAGTCGGTAATTTCAAAGGCGCGAACCGGCGCGACGAGAGCGCGCGCGTGGCGGCCCGTGATGGCGCGGATTGTTGCTAGTGAGCGTGTCATTTCTTGTTCATTTCATTTCATTCGTACCTTCGTTCAGTAAATGGTGTCCACTGAATAATACAAAAGCGGCTGCAGCAACAGCAATGCTTTCTTCTCGCGACATTTTGGAATAGTTCTTCAAACCAAACTAAGCATCATGCCTCGGGCCCACACGCGCCATGGGAAGAGTTCGGCGCGGGCTCGCCTGCGGCGCGTGCTCGCCCGCACAAATCGACGCGGCGCGGCGCGGCCCGTGAAATCACACGCCGTGGGAAGCCACCATTACAAAGAATTATTGTGTAAAATGTTTTGCCAGGGCCGTACTGGCTCAATGAGTCATAAAAGAAAAATTAATACAATTTTAATTTTTGTGATTTTAAAGTATTAACAGTACAAAATAAATCAAATGAAAATTATGTATATGTGTGAATGAGGATACATGTATTAATTTATACATTTTATTTAAACAATGTCATGAATTTACATAATATTCGTAGCTAGTTAAATAAAAGTTGAAAGTACGAATTACGAAGATAAAAATTTAAAAATTTCGGTCGAGAATGAGAGATGATTTCGATGTAGAAATTTCGAAGTGATGTTTGATATTTGTCTTATATTTTAGGTATAACAACCATGTCAAATTTGCGTTGCTAATTTCGGTTATAAATAATTTACATTTTTATTAAATAGCTAGTTATAAATCACAGCTATTTATACATTTAACAGTGGTATCATAAAACTACACAGCCATTTGGATAATTTTTTAAAAGTAATCACAACATTTATTAACACAAATGTCAAAATAATATTGTGCAGACATTAGCAAAGAATATTAAAGTGTCCCATAATGGTTTCTACTAATATAATTCAATTGTGAATAAACATCCATTGTTGTAATCATGAAGACAGTGCGTGTGTATTTTATTCGTTATAAAGTTTGTTTGATTGTTTGATGAGTGACCATCAGATAACTAGCATACTACTACGAACCCCGTCACATATCAGTTGGACCACCCGCTTTAAATTCTTTTTATTTAGTTAGTTTATAATACAAATAAACATAAATTGTCGACAATTTTTATTACCGACATTTTGTTGTTGCAATGACACATATAGCAAGACGTTTTCTAAATTATTTTATTGTTAAATGAAATAATACTTGGTTTTATCAATAAATCCAGGAAAACTGAAAAAAATGAAACAAATTTAAGTTGCAAGGATGCTAGGTTTTAATAAACAAAATGTTTAAAAGAATTACAGTAGTAATTTACAGTACAAATAATGACTGGTACCTCAAGCCTTGTTTTGAAAACGCTGTTTTGAAAATGCAAAATTTCAATATTTAATTCCACCCTTATGTTTAAAAAACGATTTTTTTTCCAAAATTTTATTTTGATACAGAACATAGTTTGTATTTTAAATTTTAATAAATATTTTGAAAAAATCGTTCTTTAAACTTAAAGGTGAAATTAAACATTGAAATTTAGCATTTTCAAAACAAGGCTTGTGGTACCTGTAAATTATTACTGTAATTCTTGTAAATATTTTATTTAATAAAACCTAGCATCCTTACTTAAATTCGTTTGTCATAGTGGTTTCTGAAGCAACGTTTTTTGAACGATTTATAAAACAAAAAACGAAACATTATAGTCCTAGAACTTTAAAATTTTACCTTCATACTGAATCCTTTATTTATTAAATTGTTCTTCACCTCAGCAGCCTCATCCAAAATATCTCAAAGAATATATTTTTCATCAATTATAGCGAATAAGAATGTTAACGGAACCATAAAAATTCATTTTCAATCTGTCAATCTGTCAAAATTTTAGAACAATTGCGACTTATACTAAACTCATACTGCTACGAATTGCTACATATTTCTTTTAATAATTTAATAAGTAGAAACCAGTATGACATAAAATTATGTATGTACCTGAGACGAAAAGTGTCTTTAAGGTATTCTCAAGTACTTACAGCCTCGGCTACCCGCTTCGACCGTAAACAACTTACTCATAGCTTAAATATTCACTTTTCATCCTAGATACATAAAATACCTCGTAAAATACTATTAATTTTTTCAGTTTTTCTTGAATTGTTGGTAAAACTAAGTATTATTTCATTTTACATTAAAAAATAAAATATTTTAGATAACATATCTTGTTATGTGTAATTACAACGATAAAATATCCGTAATATTAATAAAAATTGGCGATAATTTATGTTGTTATTATTTGTATCCTAAATTAACTAAATAAAACGAAATGGGCCAACTGACATGGAACGGGGCTCGGATGTACATACATTAAAAAAATGTTTAATTAAAAAAAAAACATATGTAAAGTCCGTTTGACATGGTCAAATTTTGATAATAAATTTGTAAACAAAATTTTGTGGTTTTCTCAAGATATAATGAAATTTCTGATAGATTTTTTTTTATATAACATTCGTTTCCAATAAAACAATATATTAACAAATTTATTATCAAATTTAGTAACAATTTATGACCGTGTCAAACAGACCTAAAATCAGTAACCTCTAGATTATATTCTTGTTTGACATCTCATAAAACATCTCTGGATTTTTTAGCTATTATTTTTATGGAGTACGATTTTTAGAAGTTAAATTATGTACGCAAAACATTATATTAATAAAGCTATATCATACAGGGTGTTGATCGGCGCAGCCAAACACAGGACTTTAACATGTAAAGTTCTACTTTCGTAATTTCCTGCTTTCCTAATTAGTTTAGGTAAAAAAAGCTTCAAATAAAAGTTGTACAGCATAAAATTCTACATTTGAATTAGTAGCAACCGTGAAAGTTGATAGGAAAAGGAAGGTGCATCGTAAGGAGAATTTTTCACTACGTTATCCTAGCGTTGTCTTGGGATTCTACCCCTGGGTAGGGATCCCAAGACAACGCTATGAAAGTGTAGCAAGTAAAATAACACTTCGTTTCCCTAACAACTGCGGAAGGTGAAATGTAAGGGGCACTACTCTAACGATTCTAGCCATACTGCATCCCGACGAAGTATTAGTCGATTTATTTATGCGAAACTTTTTTTATAAATAATTTTATTTGATTAATAAGTACAAAACACAAATTTGACCCAAGCTCCCTCGAGAATCGACTCGACTATATTACAAATAATATCTAATAAAAATATATTAACTTGACAGGTAGAACATCAACCATTTGTTATTTTATCTGTTTCAATTCCATAGCTATCGCTATTTTTGGGGTGATTTTAGCTATTTTCATACTTAATTTCTGCCGTTACAAAGCATGTAAAATTAATTATGCTTGTTCATTCAGATGAAACATTTTTACCTAATATTATTAAGCAAGCAAGAAAATATGATTTTACATGTGAAAGTCCTATATGTTCCTGTGTCGCGGTCAATACCCTATATATTGAAATTCGAATATGGGGGCCAATTTTGTAACTAGAAAGCAATAGCGAATACAATTCATACTGAATAAGATAATCCCCACTACTTTTTGTCAGTCATGTTAACTTATTCCGACTGAATACGTATTCAGCTGGTCCGGACCTCATGAATACGGTATACACTTATGAATAAGCATAAGTTATCGACTCATTTATTTTACCCAGTGTGTAGTTTGTTATTGATTGTATTATTATTTAATTTTTAGTACCTTTTATTTATTACTATTTTTTATTTATTTTGTTATATTACAAATTAATTAAAATATTCATCGTATCTAAAAACATGTGTATGATGCATAAAGGAAATATATTCACAAAATATGTATGATACAACTTCAAATAACACTACTTTTCAAATGAACTAAAATTTTCCCTACGCGAGAAATTTGAACAAATGTTAGACTAGTAGGTACTGAATATGTATAGTGTACACAATACGATAGAAATCAGTCATGAATAGTAAATAAGATGGCGCTTATTCAGTGACCCGACATATTGCATTCGTATTCGCTGTCGCTTTCTAGTTATAAAATTGGCCATTGGCCAACATGGAAACAGTTAGACATTCACTGGAAATTTGTCTAATTTTGAGGGTTGCGTACCAAGAAAATAATGTAGAGGTAATTGTGTAAAATAAAATTTGATTTTGTGAATTTATTGAAATTTTTGATTAAAAAATTGAAAAATGAAAATGGTCACTCGTCTTAGTATAAAGCTATGTCCTTAAATCTAGTCCAAGTATTTTGTAAGTCTGTTTAAAGTTGTAATATATAATAATTGACCATGTATTACTAGACTACTCTACAATTGTTAGAATATATGCTTTAACAGAATATATTTTATTCTGTAACTAAATGAACACGAATATTTACCTATATATCTGTACACAACTAAACCATTTTGGGGAAAACCATTTTTGGGACATGATAAATGATAAACTATGCGTATAACACTTATACATACTTAATCTTTGTATATAAACATGTAAACATACAAACACTTATATAACGATGACATGAAATACAGAATATTATACTTTACAGATTTGTGTCTCTATTCCTACTGAAATGAAATGATACAAACTAAACTGCAACATACAGTTTGTATCACTATTGTAAAATATTTATATGGAAGCCTTAAATTCAAAATAAATAAATAATATTGCTGTACTGTGTCTTAGGAGTGTTAATAATAAGGCAGTTGTTATTTTCAATGCACTGTTTTTGTCAAGTTTTTGGTCTTATTTTTGACTAGGTTTCGCAGTTTATGTCATACTATCTTCTCAAAATATTTACAACTATACTCGACATAATTTGACAAAAAATAAATATTTGTTGCACAGTATCCATGACAAAAAGCGGAATACATAAAGTATATTTTTTTAAAACCATTCAAAAGTGTAGTATATTGTTTAATATTCATTATTTTATTTATATTGTATACCATTCTTAATAATATATTTACTTATACCCACAAAAACAATAATTAATAACTTCTTACCCTAACCATGACAACCATAATTGGAAGTAAGGTTACTTTTTTCCTTCTTGAAAATCACCGAAATATTTTTATTCAATACATGAAATATGCACTAAAATGACACCGAAACTATAACAAATCGAATGATATATAAATTATTATTAATTTCAATCATTTAACTACGATTTTTTTAAAATAATTTCGCGACGAACACAATTATCTCAAACGCGCGTACCCCAAACAATCAATGGATTGGAGAAAAACCGTTAGCGTGGCTAACTATGATCCGAATTTCACGTTTTTTTTACCTACATATGGATTTAATTGATAGGGAATTAATAATGTATTGTACACAAATTTAAGAAACTTTCTATACATAAATATATGATGTAAGCAGTACAATACCTCCCGCCATTTATTTGTTTTAAATTTGAAATAAATTATGTGTTCCACTTTTTGCCGAGCTTAGTGCATAATGCATTAATTTACAATTTGTATTAATTTATCCTGTAGCCTAAATATCCTGATTTTATTATGATTAATATAAAGGTAAATTAAGTTGAAAATATTATTGAGTTCTTATGAACACTTCGTTTCTTTATTAAAAATACGAAAGGGCTCGTCCAAGTGTATGTATTTTAATTATTTCTTTTTGTCAACCAGTGACGTCGACGTCACAACAGTCCAGATAAAGATGCGACTGACGTTATTAAGATGTTAACGGTAATGTATTTCGATTCTCTGTTCATATGCCGCAGTGACGCTGACGTCACAACTTTCGCGCCAAAACTTTAATAGATAATAGGCTCAATTTTGAGAAATAAGAAATTTGGGAATTCTGTTTTTAAATTTCTAATATCTATCATATAAAAATTCGAAAAAACCTGGACGGGCCCATTAAACTATACTTCATTTCACATAAGAAAATAGTAGATGGTGCTTTAGAGCCGACAGTTTTTATATGCATTAAATAAATAATTTAACTTCGTCGAACCAAACTTTGTCAATAATAAATATTTTTATCTGTAAAAATATACAGGACCTGAATATTAAAAATTACTAGACAATATGCTTGAACATTACTTAATTCTGTAGATTTTATTGGATAACTGATGGATGATATTTTTGTCACTTTTGTGGACTAGGTTTGCATTCTAACCAATCAAAGGGTTGAATTTATATCATTATATCCCCATCTAAATCAATGTTATTTTCTTATGTGAAATGAATTATAAGTTAAAATTTAAAACATTTATAGCGAAAATAATTGTTTAAATTTTTTAAAAAAGACGTTATCACAAATACTGCAACTTGTTTCTGTTTCTGAACAACCATACACACTTATATTCAAAGAAATTACCAGCATCAAATAAAAAGTAGGGTTATACATACCGCACCACAATTCTTCTTATTATTATCAAACTTGAAATGCAAGCAACACGATCACACAACGGCTCCATTTTCAGCGATCAACAACAAAACAACAATTCGCAAATCCCTTCGCAAAGCGATAACTTTCTTTGAGTACAAGTAGTGTCACCATTGAGCGTTGTTCGCGCCATCTACATTGAACTATATTTAACTATTATACAATTTTGTTTTGTCATTTGATTTTGTTTTGATATGAGACTTTTTCCACTTCGTTTACGAATGTAACTTCTCGGGTTCGTTTGTTGGATTTTGAAGGATTTTTAGTGGTAGAGACGGGTGAACCGATGTCAGCTTCTGATGGGAGGAGGTATACAGTGGCGGGAGGTGATGTGAAGGGTGATTCTGGCGGGAAATGGTTGGCAACCACTGGAACCCAGCATTGGTTGTGGGGTCGGGCTGGCGACCCATCTGTAATCAATAAAAATATCATTGGGATCCCATATCAATTTCTTTTTCTGTAACAGGATGAACTAAAATTGTTAGTGCAAATGCGAGATATTAATTTTTAAAGTTAAGAATTTGGTGCGTGACGTAGGAGATCTTCCCCAGTGGTCGACAAAAAGTTAGTTCTAGAGAGTACAAATGTTTCATGTTCGCATCTGAAATGATTTTATACAGAGTGTCACTAAAAAACGGGCCACTTAAAATAATTATTTATAATTATTTTTTAATTTTCTTCGTATATTTGTAAACTAGGCGAAGGGGCTCACAAATCGTGGTTTAACCGGAAGTGACATTAACTTTCATATTTCAAATGTGACACCTATATATTTTTACATATTTGGAATCTACGTAAAATTACAAATTCAACGCTATGTTTGAAGTGCATTTTTATTGAAGAAATAAATTAAAAAAACGTAATAGTAAATTATGAATAATTAACCTGGTAAGCCATACAAGGTAGGCTGTGATAACAATTTGATTTCTTTTTTGTAACAAAATATACAATCTTACAAAAATAACTTGAATATTATTCTAAAGACTGATTTATAAATTGACGCTTTGTTGACGCAACGCTAACGTCTCCGCTAACGCAAAAGAAAAACATATTATTTAAGATTGCTTCATTTATAATATTCCGTTGGCGTCCCGTTAACACGCCCGTTGGCCCGTTTACGCAAAAGATGGTGATGATTCATGATTCATGTTTTGCGTTAGCGAGCCAATCGGTAGCCAATCATGTCATACCATACGCGTCGATAATATTGTTCTCTGTACAAAAAATGACGTTTTGAAATAAATTCAACAATGACCTGTTAGACAAATAAATGCAAGTCCAGCTAGACACCTTTCAAAATGGTTTTCAACCATTATTTTATCAATCTCAATTTTCACAATTTAACACAAAACAAATTGCAGTAAAACTGTCAAAAGAAAAGTTTAACCTCAAAATGGTTGCAAAATATTGTACGCATGCGCGACGCACTCAAATGTGCATACCGTAAATTTATAAATTGGTTCTAACGTGAACAGAACGGGAACCTAGCGTTGTATAAACGCTCTGTTTATAGAGCGTCAAACTATAAATCAGGCTTAATTATTATCTCAACTATTTTCACAGCCAGCCTGATATCATGACTTAGCAGGTTAATTATTCATAATTTTCTCTTACGTTTTTGTAATTTATTTCTTTAATAAAAATTCACTTCAAGCATGTCATTCGTAATTTTAAGTAGATTTCAAATATATGTTAAAATACAGTGTCCCATTTGAAATATGAAAGTTAATGTCACTTCCGGTTAAATCGGAAACGCTGCCAACAAGCTAAATACCATGATTTTTAAGCCCCTAAGCCTAATTTACAAATATTTAAAGAGAATTAAAAAGTAATTATAAATAAAAAAAGTTGTTGAGTGGCCCGTTTTTCAGTAACACCTGTATATAAACTAATACTTTATATTCATGAAGAAATTCTTATTAAGTATAAATAACATAAATAAAAAGCATTTTTTTCCTAATAAATTATAGAATATTGAAACAGTTTGCCTATTGTTGACAATATGTAGTAAAAATTTGAATATTTTTTATGACGTATCGAACTCTTTTTGACGTTTATGACGGAATCAGGCCTCAGCTGAATCAAAGCTGAACATATGCTAGCTGTTTTTTTTGCAATAAGATTAATTAAGAATTTTTGAAATTGTAATGCCTAGATGTTCGGCGCCAAGTTGACCATCATTCAACTCCCTGTCGACCAGATGATTTTTGCCCCTAGTTATAACCGTGTCTGCTCTTTTCATCTAGAGCTTTCTATGTCACAATTTTCAAAGCTTTGGAAGGCGCGCAGGAATAAAAATATTAAGAAAATTATTTACATGAATTTTAGGTTTATAATCTCTTAAGTAAGTATATTAAGACACCAAACCAAAATTCTCGTTTCAAGTCTACTTTAAAATAATACCTCATTTAACTGAAGTGCACGTTTTGGCTCGTGTGAGAATAATAATAAAGGCAGTAAATTACCACCCTTGAAACTTTTCCCAAACTTGGTAGTATGCTTTGTTTTTATTTTGGCAAGGAGTCAAACATATTTGGCACAATTTGTGTTTAGGTGCTGTTAGGGGATATTAACTTGAACAAGCTCTCTAATTAATTGCGGAATAGAATATTTTTTAAAAGTGTATAATATATTTATGGCTCACTTACATCCGGAAGAACTAAACGATGGTTTCCGTTGGTTGGCCCTAAAGAAGACAGAACGCACGCGCCCTGTCGTGCCTGTGTTGACGGCGTCCAGCGACAGAGACCGACAGTGCAGATTCCGGAAGTCATTGTGTCTTCGTTCATCCGCTATCTCCTCAATCATCCCACTCAAATGCTCGTTCAATGAATACAGTTTCTGTGTTATATCTTTACCTGCACACATCAAAATATGCTTTTCACGATCTACAACTTCATTTTTTCGCGAAATAGAAAGGCAAATTAGTTTTCTCTCATACGACGCACAAAAATGCTAAAATATACGCCTATATTGACAATTTCAAATTATTTCCTTAACAGAATTACGAGATATGTCGCTATAGGACCAAATTCTATAACCTGTGTGTCAAAAATATACTACTTCAAATACTTCAATAATGTGTGTCGTCAAGAATCGTGCACTTTTTATTGCGCAATGCCTATTCTTAACTTATAACTTATTTTCATTACAATTTTGCGAGTTTTCTGTACATATCCTGAAAAAATCTCCTGCTGAACTCGTTCTGCTTACATTATTAATTCAGTCAGTATATTTTACAATAGGGTTCTGTACTAATTTTTTTTCAGCAAGAACAGGATGAAGAATGAATTTTACTGCAAACGCAACTTAAAAATTATATATAATAAGCGAGATATGAATTTTTAAAGTTCTGAATTTGGTATTTGATGCTTCATGTTCTCACCAATGGTTGAACGCACGTCTCCTTTTTACCTCTCGCTAAGAGAGGTATTGGATTCATGCTAAAAATCGCATATCCAGATTTTAATGATTAAGCATGTTTTAAGGACCCTACAATAGGGAGGTTGGAAGGACGATTTCTCAAAAACTATAATACTTAATATCTGTTTAACTACGTATTTCTCAATCGGACATTACTGTGAGGTAGGGATGCGCAAAATTATTAAAACATCGATGTTAACATCGATCGATTAATTTAATTACAAAAATCGATGTTGTAAAAATATCGGATCAAAAAGATCGATATTTTGAAACATCAATTTTTTTTGAGAAAAACGTACTTATCTTCGACTTATTCTTTAAATATGAAAATTTAAATAATAAAATAGAAAAAATATAATATAAATTACAATATGAAAATAATAATTATATAATTAAAAATAATCTTCCATATTTTATAAATAGTAAAACAATAAAAATATAGGTACATAACATTCTATACAAAAATTAAAATAACTCCGAATCGCAACTATGTAAAAATAATTACTCATCCCTTTTTAGAAAATAGCCTTTCCGAGGGCACCGATGTAGTGACTACACTCAAATATTTTGTGGCTATTTTGGCCAAAGTGAGTTAAACGCCCTTCATATTTTCCAACAGCATCAAATTTCCGCAGAGGGCACTGAAGATATTGTGTTATTTTTGAAGATTTATCCGTATCTTAGAAATATATTTTTAAAAACATCGATAGGAATCATCGTAAGAAAACATCGATGTCGACCGATGTTATCGAAAAATAAAATAAAATCGAGGTAAACATCGAACTTAGAAAGCTAAATATCGATGTTTACAAAACATCGATGTATCGTGCGCATCCCTACTGGGAAGAGCTGAAAGGTTTTGGACAACCGGAAGTAGCAGATTCTTCTAAATATTATTTTTTGATAATTTTTGTTCTTGCTAGCAAAAGAAGAGTTAATTCTCTATCTGATACATATACATATTTTATTGTATCTTTTATAGATTTAGAGATAAAGAAATATACGCCCCAATTCTGTAAGGAAGTTATTAAGTCTTAGCAACATTGCTATAGCAAATAACCAATAATAATTGCGAACACTGAATAAAATATGAAAATGACAGGCTTTACATTTGTTCCTATAGGTTACAACTTTTAGTAATGTTGCTAAGACTTAACAATTTCCTTACAGAATTGGGGTGATAAGGTATGTAATAATTTGTTGTAATAAATCTCACAGCACAAATAATGTCATGGAAACCAATTAAGAAATTAAAATGTTTGTAACTGAAAGATAAATATCAGTATCAGAAATCCGGACACATTACTGAAGACTTTTTCTGAGAAGTACATACATATTTCTATCTTATTGTATTAATAGTTAAATATTTAAAATTATAGGTATATTATACATACCCTTCAAAAATAATGTCAATCCCAACAATGAATTGGATACATTTCGAAAAATTAGAAGGGTTTTAATGAAAAACTCTGACATTTGATATCTATGTACATAATTACTAATTATCTTTCTGACACGGGTCACTATATCTGCTTGTCAAGGCTAACAAAGTCACATGACTGCTCGTGCCCTATACTTATGTAACCAAAAACTGAAGTGGTGAGAGGTATTGTGCTGGCCACAACAGATTTTTATATTGGGACAACCAATCAAATTACTTAGGGCATGATACGACGCGCAAACTTTTAATCGCTTGTAGTTTGGGAACAAATGAATATTTAAACAAACGTATTTCACTAATTTCTCCTTAATTTATGTATATTTTCATTTTCTTATATTTTAAGAAGATTAAATTTTGTCTATGGTTTTTATACCTCATTTTAATATTTTCTCATACCTATGATGCTGTCCAGAACAGTTTTAAGCGCCGGCCTATGCCTCAGCACCCTCTCCAATTTCATTCTCGGCCAACAAAGATATACGGAGTCTTCTTCCGCCGTGATGGTAACCTGGAAAACGTCATCAGACTGCTCATGGTTCGCCTCCCATTCGGGAGAGTCCACGAATTGGTGCGGCGCGATGAAATGAAGATGGGTATCATCACATGTCACTCGCATTCTACAAACATGAAAATCAAAGATATGGAAATTAATAAGTACAAACAAAAACACAAAAAGCCCGTATTACGAGCGTACTTTTACAATAAAAGTGCTTTTATGGTGCGCGCTTTTACATTAAATAATATAATGTGTAAAGAGTTTATCAATAAGTGGTTAAATAATTATATAACCCGTATACTCACTTTCCCTTTAGTAATATGCTAAGTCGCTCATCCGCGGGGCTAACATCCTCCACAGCGTAAATATCCCCCCGTTCGAGGTACGCCACGTGAGCCTCCCTCACCAGTTCTTTGAAGTGCTTCTTGGAGACGCGCAGCGGTTTGAACACCTTGAGGTAGAGCTCCGTGAGCTCGAGAGTCAACGTAGGAGGCAGAAACTTCCACGTCAGTTGTAACGTGTGCGTTAGATTCACAGCTGTCAGGAGGGCGTCCCATAGGAGGACGTCCAAGGCGCAGACCTCACCACCTGCCCAGAATACGCTGAAGAGGAAGCCGAGAGTCAAGAGGGCTCTAAAAAGAAATGATTAAGATGTATATGATTTTGGCTTTGAACTCTTTTCGAGTTATGTCTCTCCCTAGAGGAACTTTATGGCGCACACACACTACTAGTTATTTTTACTTTACCATAGGGTTTATATTACTATCATTTATATTTTAACCTTTTCTGATGGAGAATTTAGAAAAATGGTCTTCCTCAGGGCAGTGTCTTGGCCCTAATGTTGTTTAATATCTACACCAACGATCGACCTTCAGTACTTGGTGTAAGAAGATTTTTGTATGCAGACGACCTGACAATTGCTGCACAAAGCAACAAGTTCTCAACAATAGAAAATATTTTGACTAATAACCTCAATAAATTATCTTTTTACTACAAAGAAAACTGACTACGCCCTAATCCTGGAAAAACTATTTCTAGTTTATTCCATCTCCAAAATGAAGAAGCTGCTACGGTTTTATTTTTATTTAAAACGCTAAATAAGAATACTACATTGTGGGCGCAGTTGAGTGATTGATGAAGAGTCTACAGATGTCACTAACAATCTTAACTCTAGTTTTAACTTTTACTAGTAATTATGGGATTTAATTAAAATATTCTTTACTTGTAAAGAACACTTTGTGTAAATATTTTGAAAAGAAGAATAGAAATACGCCAGTTTGTGTTACCATTGCACATATAGATTGTGGCAAAGGGAATAGTGATTAGTGTGGCACGTTTTTGGGAAACGGATTATTTTCAATCTATTGAAGAAACGAATACATTTGGTATTTATCGTCGTCCAGATGGATTATCTCCTACAAAATTATTGCTTAGGCATTTAACATCTTTATCAAGGCAATAGGGTAGTTCTTTAATGCCCTTTTTTGTATCGTACGCGGCATTCGCAGCACGTTAACTCAGAGCGCAACTAGAAGCATTGAGGACAGGACCGGTGTTAAGCGATTTTGGAAACATGGCGCCGATAAGCGGTAGAATATGTTGTAACAATTTCTCGAAATCATCAGCGATCGGCGGCTCCGCTAAGGATTCAGCATATATCTTAGTGAGCTCGTTTCAATTTGTTATACGAACCTGTCGATTACCCATACACGGTCCTGCACTTCGAACAAACGTTTTTGACAACCGTCAGAACTTATACTTTAATTGTTGATGCTTCATAAGCAGTATTTAAATGTTGATTACTTGATACATATATCGATTAAGATTTCTTTTTTATTATAATTATATTTTTTTGTGAAGCCTTACAACGTTGCTCTTTAATATATTTATTTGGGGTTGTGATTTTAAGAATGCATTTGTTAATAAAGTCGATGAGTTGTTTACCTAAGTGAGTCAGTTTTTATTTTAGCGAGACTCTGTTGCGTAGCTAATAATTTTCTTTCTATTGTAGTTGTATTTGTAGTTTAGTTAAAATATCATATATTCCTTTCAACATACAGTACAGCTATTATTGTAAATTATAAACTCCATTTTAACGATCAATAAATCTGGTATTTAGTTAAATTTAATCAGGATTCTGATTCCAAACCATTTTTTTGTCAATTTCTTACTCATAAAAATCCTTTTACTATTCAGAATTTTGAATCAGAATATTTCTTTTTACTTTTTAAATTATCGATATGAATAGCATGGCGCCCTTATAACAAAAAAATAAGTATAATTTATCTTTTTGTCGCTTATTTTTTTGGACCATCCCTTACTCGAGGCTGAGACTAGCGGCCCGGTCAATAAATCTTTGTACAATTTATTCGTTGTCACTAAGAATAATTTTTAATTGTAACAAAGCAAACAAAGATCTGAATATGGGTTGGGCAAGTTGTGTCTTTTTCTAAGCAAGTAACCTATTTAGGAGTATTACTCGGCAGGACTTTATCATTCAGACAACACATTATTAATAGGGCTATTCTATAAGCATCGTTATGACAGAACGAATCGTTAAAACGTTATAACGTCATGGTAGTAACGAAAATTGTTTAGTAGGCCTATTCTGTAAACGATCGTTATGACATTATGCTTTGTTAAATCGTTATTATAACGATAATCGTTAAAGTGGTATTCTGTAAACAACAATAATTAAATATTGCGCCTAACGCAAGCTTCCCAATTTGTTTACAGATGTAGTAGTAGCTCTAAGAAGTAAGAGTCTGACAGCTGACAGGCTGACTGCAAACTCCCACCAGAACCTAGAAGTTTTGTGAGTGATATTGAATTATTTTAGATATTTCATTTAAAATTAAATTTGATTTTAGGAAATAAAGTTCTTAACTTGATCCCAAGGTTATTATTTTTTAAAATGAGTTACAGAATACGGATACAAAGATGACGATTATCGTTAAGTAGATATAACGATTTTACAGAATAGGCCTGTAAGACTAAATCAAAAGTAGCTTCAAGAAACAATCTTCTATAGAAATTACGAAGTAGCAAATTGGGAGCATGGGAGCAGCTCTACACACGCTCAGATCTACCGCTCTTGCTCTATTTTATATTGTAGCATGAAATCCAATAATGATAAAAAATGAGTGTCGCTATTTGAAAAAGCTTAAAAAAGTATTCTAAAGAAGTGTATATCAAAATCAAGAATCTAGAATGCATTTATCTGAATATACAATGCATTGCTAAAATGGCATCCTAATCTAGGATAACTTTTGTCTAATTAACCGACTTCATAGCTCTTATAGTTATCGATATAATTAACAAAAATAAAGATAAAACATAATGGCTCGTTTTTTTTACTTGATTGTATCACAAAAAAGCAATCGAAATATAATTACAGCCTACAATATAAAAAGAACTATCATGTCTGATGGCACGCTATTTTTTTTAAAGTCTAGACGAATCATTTATTATTCCTATTACAATGGGTTGAATAACCGAATATTCGCATCTATTTACTCGTAATCCTGAAAAAGTACTTACATTTAAATTTTCAGAACTAATTAAGTAATGATACACATACACATATGATACATGTAAACGATTATTTTTTTATTGTGCTAAAAGAAACATACCGATAACTCTTTTCAAATAACTACGTATATTTGAGTAAAACTATGTTTCAAATTACTCATCTTCAGAGAGTGAATCATTTCACATTTCGCTGTTAGAAACCAACAGAGGTCTGTTGTCTGTTCATTATTATTTCAGAACGAAGACCAGACACAAAATATATGAGGGTATCAGATGTAATATCATTAAATAATAAAGAGAAAAGAAAATACGTGTATGTAGGTGTGCACGTCTGTACATAAAAGAAGTTTATGGAACTCTGGACGAATAAAAATAAAACAAACTGAATTATATAGATACATATAATCACATAAAAAGATAAATAATATTTCATATCATAATAGAGAAATATATTTATAAATAAATGTTTCATTCTTATACGAAAATTAAATTTATTCATAGTTACATTAATTAAACTTAAATTCCCTAACCTGTCAGCAGACATACAGGCCCAAACAATAACGTTTACACCATTATTTTTTATCGTGCCACACATTTTTTTTTGTATCTAGGTCGTATTTGATTTTCTCGAAATTATAGCCTACCATCTGATACAAATAAAAGTTTGTTGTTATATTTAAACAGAAAATTAAATAAATATATATGTCGTGGATTGCAAAATCCGTATTTTTTTGTAAAACGCATATAACTTTTTAATAATGAGTTGATGCATAAGTTCGTAGTTTTTGGTTTCTAGGGCAAGAGACAAGAGTGCTTTGGAAAACAATTTGGTAGACATTATGTCAATGTTGGTTTAATGCGTGGGCAGTTTGAGTAGGCAGTTACCCAAACATGCCCACCCAGGGCATGTTGCGTGGGCAGTTGGGTGGGCATGTTGCGTGGGCAGTTTGAGTGGGCATGTTGTGTGGGCAGTTTGGGTGAACATGATACGTGGGCAGTTTAGGTGGGCATGTTGCGTGAGCAGTTTGGGTGGGCAGGAGAGGAAAACATTAGAAAACTGTTAGCGTCAGCACTTTGGGTACTTAGACGAATTGGATGTACGGATAGACTATTATTATAAAACACCATCGGCGGAGCCCTAGAAGAAGCTCGGCGAAGACGAGATTTCGATAATGTTTGTACTATTGTTTAATTGTACAATCTTTGAATTTTCAAATTTGTACAAAAATTGTGCAAATTATTGTTGAAAGTAAACAAGCATTTCGGCATATTGGAGTATTCTATGAAAATGGTTCTCTTTTCAAGGATGGCCATTTTGATATGAATTATTCACGTTCAAATCAGCTGGGTTTTTCAGACGCGGAATTAATTAACTGCCAAATAGTCGGGAGCCAATTATAAACAATGAAGAAGAATATTCTTGTTTAGTTTTTCTTTGTTAATAAATAAATAAATTTTAAATTCAATAAAAACGCTATGAACTTATGCATCAAACTGATATTTAAAAATGTTATATAATCCCAACTGTAAGAATATATTTCCATTTAAATATGTTTAAACTGTTGTTGATCGAGAAAAACAACCTATAAATAGATGTCATCTGTATCTGTCAGGTTTTCTCTGAAAATATTCCTTTATCTCGTAAACCACTGGGCGTAGGTACGTTAAACGACTATAAGAAAATATGTTTTTGTGCTATTCTGTATAATAGAAAGGATTTCATGGCTCATATCTTCAACTATAAAATTAATAAGGTCAAATTTTATATTTTAGTGCTTTCGTTTCGCTTCATAAATCTGTTATAATACTCCAAACCACAAGAACTAAAAGTTTAAAACGTTAAAACTTAGTTCTTTTTCATAGATTTAACAATTGCTTACGCTGTTGTAATTTTGTAGCAAATAAAAAGTAATTAATGTCATGAAAATCCAAATAAATGGGTATTTCAGCAGAGTACTTTTCTTTATTTAATTTACTTGTAGTTTATACTCAATCATTATAAAACAATAATAAAATAAATTTGCAAGCTTTATGGGTAATAAATTTAAGTCAAAACGTTA
Source organism: Harpalus rufipes (assembly GCA_951394225.1). Classification (NCBI taxonomy): domain Eukaryota; kingdom Metazoa; phylum Arthropoda; class Insecta; order Coleoptera; family Carabidae; genus Harpalus; species Harpalus rufipes. Next base: position 13,428,138 of record OX596281.1, on the reverse strand, counting down.
TTTATATTTATATTATCTCTTTCGTAGCTACGACTAAGTTTTTTAAACTATAGATGGTTTAAATCAGAAATATTTTTTATGTGATGAACAAAATTGTTGCAATTTGTAATGGCAGTGTAATGTCTATTGCCATTATTTTCCCAAGATATAGCGAACGTAGATAAAGAAAAAATATGTGGCAACTATAAATAACACCGAAACGATATCTAGATGGCAACCTGTGAACTTTCTTCTCAAGGAAGTATTTTAAACATCTTCGATGCGGGTACATTACTTTTTATAGACGTTTAGCACATTACAAGGATGAGAATAAAGTTAGTAAGAACGCAAAAAGTACACAAAACAACGCAAATTTACATAGGAAGATATACTGAAATAAAACGAACACAACGCTGTTTAATAGATTCATTTAACGCGTTCGAGTACACCACAGGACTGTACGGTGCGTTTTAAAAAATACGACGAATTTATCCGGGTTTGGAACTACAGATGTGATCTGGATTCATTATTATACTCCAGAGCAAAAAAAAAATCTGATGTGGCCAGCACAATACCTTCCGTCAATCCTGTGTATTATGTACAAATTCCATACATAAATTTTCTTGCAAAAGATTATAAATTTCCAGTAATATTATTTCATGCAAATGGCACTTGACACTGACATCTTCTTTTTCTTTAGCTTTTCCCATTCGTTAGGGGTCGTTATTTTTTATTTTCTTCTTCCATTCATTTCTGTTTTGCGGGTCATCCTCACGTCAAAATTTTACATTCAAAATTTCATTTTTTGGTATTTTATGATTCCTTTTCTCGGCAACTGAATTCCACACCCCTGAAAATAAATAAACCACATAAAATAAGAAAATCATGAAATTTTGAATGAAAAATTATGACATTTGTCAGTTATGGACGTAATTATTAGTTGTCATTTTGACACAAGTCCACATTCGTATCTGCTTGCCAAAGTCAGTAAAGTCACGTCACTGCACGCACCCTACACATAAAAGATCCTATATTTCCAGTTAAATTATTTAATAAAACTGTGCAAATTGCACTTGACACTAAAATCTTCTTCTTTAGTTTTTCCCATTTGTTAGGGATCGCTATTTTTTATTTTCTTTTTCTACTAATTTTTGTTTTGCGTGTCGTCCTCATTCAGTTCCTTTTCTCTTCTTTCATCTTATATTTGGTCTTTCTATATTTCTTCCACCTTCTGTTATAAGCTATTCATTCTTCCAATATACTCATCTCTCCTCACGACATGTTCAAACCAATGTAATCTTCTCTCTTATATCTTTCTAGAAACGTTCAACACTACAGTTATTTCCCTTACTCTTTCATACATTTACTTTTTATTGATACTGACATCTGTCAATTTGAATTACCTGAATATATTAGCAGTTTCCATGGTTAAGTTAGCATAGCTAGCTGAATTATAAAATTTATTATCTTTATAATTCTTTAACTCTATATCTGTTGAATATGAAATATAAAATGCAATCAAATCGTATAGAGAATAATATATTCTTTAAGTTATAATAACATTTAACTGAGTTTTTCAAGAAAAACTGTTAAAATCTTCAAATGAGGGTACTTCCGGTTGACCAATTATAACCAAAAACTAATCAAGTCTGCATATGGTTTTAAGGAAGAGGAATACGCAAGAATTGTAATTTTTGGAATTCTAGTATTGGAGATATCGTGCACGAAACGGCGGTCCACACACACACACACACACACACACACACACACACGCACACACGAACACACATACACACACACACACACACACACACACACACACACACACACACATACAGACATCATCGTAAAAATAGTAAAATCGTATTGTAAAGACCCTAAAACGTGCTTATTCAAACTCACCACCGATTTTTTTGACCAAAGACAATACCTTCCTTACCTATAGGTGACGGAAGGTAAAAACAGTCTAAACCAGGGTTTCTCACCGTGAACGGTGTGCGATTTCCGAGTTCTGGTAAACGGCAGAAATTATTAATATTTATCTAATAAGTGTTAACAATTACTCGAAAGTTCAGTCAAACTTCTTACTACCAACATTTCGATGGACCCTTGCACCTTATTCAGGGTCTACAACAATTATACAACAAAAATGTAATACATACAAAATAACATGGACATTATCACACAGTAAGATCTTACAAATTGTTACAATTCATGTAAAAATCGTACCAAAAAATTCAAAAAGCATACACACATCCATTTGCTCTAAAAAACGACAACCGAATAATACGGAAAATAGCCGGAAATACGTGTGTAAGGATTCTGGTGACATCATTGATTCGGATTCCTATTGGTCATCTGTACACCATTAATAATGTAGTAAGTTGTAGGAATTTAAATAAAATGTAAGGAAATTAATGAAACTCAATTTGGCATGAAATTTGCATTTTCCTTTTTGAATTTTTCCAATACACCAAGATGTTACACATATCAGGGATGATTGCGATAACAAATGCAAGAACTGATATTCAAGGACTTAACAGCGTATATTTTGGTGTATTGGAAAAGTATTCAAAATTTTCTTGGAATAATAGATTGCACACGAAGAAATAAAATATGAAAACAGTGCTGAGGTAGTATTTTTGATTTGTAGCATACCAAAATTTGATAATAAAATGGTTATATATCCTGTGGCAGCTTTTTCAAATTTATTGTCTTCCCACGACGACAAAGAACAGGACGTCGTCCTCTCGACAAAATCTTCATTATTCCATTACATGTAGACCGCAACCATTATCTTACAAGACCATAGTTACCCAATAATTTCATGATTATGTTCCGTACGCCAACATAATATCACACACACACACACACGTGCATATTCATTAGAAAATCACTATCGACCAAAGACAATACCTTCCTTACTTAAAGATAACGGAAGGTAAAATCACACAAAATTTTATATCAACACCACAAAGAACCAATTGATTTCTTTCAAATGAATGACTAGGTGGCACTTTTTGTTCTAACATGTCTGTTCGTCTATTGCAGCATTGAATTGTTTTTAATTTCAGTTTATCAGTATCTCTGTCCGTATAAAGAACATTTATAATATGTCTAAATGTTATTAACTATTTCTATTCTTATTAATAGTATTTTTAGTGTTTGTTAAGTGTAAATAATATTGTAACGTTTATTGTTAGTAGTAGTAATAATTAAACATAGTGCAATAACATCCTGAAATTGATAAAGTTGCAGGTATTGTGAGTCAATTTTTTCGTTACTAATTATTGTTTTAGTATATTGTTAGTAATATGTGTTAACTGATTATTATATTTATATTTATAAACGTAGAGATCCAAAAGTTTAATAAAATAAATACTTATTTACTGCAAAATTAGTGGTTATATTATATTATTTCAAATATATAAAATCTATAAAATATTTATGAAAAACAATACTTTTAAATATATAAATAGAAGAGTAGAACTGTCCAAAAGTAGTGAAACGAAAAACACTATTCGTTACGAGTCGAATGAAATTTTCATTCATCTCAAGCGAATGGCCAAGAATACTGTTACTATGGTTTTCGTTCGTATGCGTGCGAATACGAGTAATCTAGGCAAATACGAATGCTAAAGAATAAAGGCCCTGTTTATTCTCCAGACTTGGCTCCCTCAGATCTGTTTCCGAAAATGAAAAAGTTGTTAATAATTGGTGATTTTGTTTTGACAACGAATTGAAACCTATAAACAATTATTTTGTGGAATTCCAGAGTACGGATTTCGTGGATGGTATAAAATAACCAGTACATCGGAAGTTCATGTAGACCATATCAAAAAATCTGTTGTGGCCATCACAATACATCTCGCCCTTTCCATTGTGGGATATATAAGTATTGTATTTAACATTTCTTGTACACACAAAAAAAATCTGTTGTGGCCAGCACAATACCTCTCGCCACTTCCTTTTTTTGTTACATAAGTATAGGGCGCGAACAGTTATGTTACATTGTTGGCCTTGACAAGCAGATGTGGGGGCCCGTTTCAGAATGATAATTAGTAATTATGTACATGGATGTCAATTGTCAATTTTTCATTCAGTATTCCAAGATTTTCTAAATACACGTAGTTAATTTGTCACCAGGAGTGTGGAATTTACTTGTCGAGGAAAATAAACCACATGGAATTGGAAAATCACTAAATTTAGAATGAGAAATTTTAATACTTGACATCTATATACATAATTACTAGCTATCATTCTGACATGGGCCCACATATCTGCTTGTCAAGGCCAACAAAATCACATGACTACTCGCGCCCTTTATTTAACATTTCTTGTATACCTACACGCTACACGAAAAATTCTACTTACGTATATCTATTCCTTATATTTAGATTGTTCAATTTTAAATTCATTTTATGAAGAAAGTTTGTCTTCTAATATTTCGAAATGTTTCCAATTCATTGTCAACATTGACAGTATTTTTGAAGGATATATGTAGTATACCTTTTATTTTTAAATTTTTAACTATTAATACATTAAGAAATAATATAGGTAATGTATGTACTTCCCAGAAAAAGTCTTCAGGAATGTCTTCGGATTTCTGACACTGACATTTATCTGTCAGTTACAATTTAAATTTTCCATGGCATTCTTTCGGCTATAAAATTTATTATAACAGATTATTTTATATATTATATTTCTTTTATCTCTAAATCTATAGAATGTATAATAAAATATTTAAATGTATCAGATAGAGAATTTAATTTTCTTTAATATTACCAAGAAAAATTTTCAAAAAATATTATTTAGAAGATTTTTTTTCAAAAATCTTCTACTTCCGGTTGTCCAATTGTTACCAAAACCTTTTCAGATCTTCCCATGAATGTCCGATTGGGAAATACGAAGTTAAACAAATTTAAAGTCTTATAGTTTTTGAGTAATCGTCCTTCCAACATCCTACATACATACACACACACACACACACACACATACATCCACACACACACACACACACACACAGACATCATCGTAAAAATGTTAAAATCGGATTGTAGGGATCTTAAAACGTGCTTATTCAATAAAATCTGGATATGCGATTTTTAGCATGAATGCAATACCTCTCTTAGCGAGAGGTAAAAATTAATTACATTTAATTTTTATATTTACATATTTTCTACAATTTTAAGAAGTTTCCTCCTACTCTTCTAAATGTTCGTGGTTCTTCCAATTCATTAAGGGGATTGGCGGTATTTCTGAAGAGAGTATGTAATATACCTATAATTTTAAATATATAATTAATACAATAATAAATATTAAATATCGTTTCCAGGAAAAGCCTTCAGTACTATTTCTGATTTTTTGACACTGATATTAGTGACATTTATCTGTCAATTACAGACATTTTAATTTCTCAACTGATTACCATGGAGATGTTTGAGCTGTGAAATTTACTGCAACATATTATTTTATAGATTATATTTCTATATCTTTAAATCTATAGAAGATATAATATTTTTTTTAATTGTAGCGGATAGAGAATTTTCGTTTTTTAATATTTGTAATAACATAAATTTTTAAAAAATAATTTTTCGATTTTTTTTGTTAAAATGCTGCTACTTCCGGTTGTCCAATTGTTACCAGAACCTATTCAACTGTTCCCATTACTGTTAGATTGAGGAATCCGTAGTTACGCAGGTCTTATAGAATTTGAGAAATCGTACCTCCAACAGCACACACACACATCCACAGACACAAACACACACAATTATCGTAAAAATGTTATAATCGGATTCTAGGGACCTTAAAACCTGCTTATCCACTAAAATGAAAGTAAGCTCAACCCTCAAGTTAGTCTGCGAATATTTCAAAAACCCTAATCACTAATATCGAATAAAGATATGCAAAATTATAATACGACCAAGTTATTTATATTCCACGTGGGTGCCGGAAATCGAATGTAAATCTGGCCGTGTTGTTTGCAGCAATTTCTACAAGTAAGGGTTAAATTGTCGATAATCAAACACAAATCACGAATCGCGCGAATCACGACCAGACGATCACGAACGTCCGTTCCGTCCGCCAAGACGAGACGAGGACTAGACGCCAAGGCCGAAGAACCGAAGATTCTCAGATCGCGTGCAATTCTAACCTAACTAAGCAATTTCCATACTAATTCAGTTCCTGTTGCATGCTGATATTATTGAAAAATTCATTATTCCCTACACTTGTTTCGCAATTATACACCACCTTCAGATGATGAAAGGTTAGATTTTAAACATGTCTAGAAATTGTTATTTTTATTGTGAATACTGAAAGGCAAAGGAAACTCTAACAGTAGCAATTATACTCTAGCTTGAATCTCGAATCTTTATACAGAAAAGGTGAAAGGTCACAGTTTATACAACTTTGTATAAGAGAGAATATTTTATCGGTGTATTTATTTGCAAATTACTTACGTTTTATTTTTATACGGTACATTCACAATAAAATTTGAGCCCAGCACAATATCATGCTGGCTTAAAATTGAAGAATTCTAGGAAAAAACAACCATAATCCAAATATTGTAAATATGAGTTACGTAGAGCGACATGTATTTTCAAGAATGCCAAACAGTTTTTCGCAAAAAGTATCTTAGTCGCAAGTTAATACATTTTAAAGTTTGAGCGTTTTAACAGAAAACGTAGTACAAAAATGTCTAATTATTATGTCATTGTTCTATTTCTTAAACATCCAGTATATATATATATATATATATATACAGGGTGAGTCACCGAAATCGCCGTCTTCGATATCTCCCTTGTCGTTAGAAATACAGCATAAGTTTATTAACAGAATTTATTCATCTACTCAAGGAGCATAACGTAAAATTATTTTCACATATACAGGGTGTTGCATTACGGCTCGGCGAGAATTGTTTGTCTTTTTTTAAATGGAACAACCTATATATTTTTATATATTTTGAATTGTATTTTATTCACCTATACGAACATATGAATTTTGTTTTAGTTTTCCACGGCGTTGCCAAGTTATTCCGTTTTTTCTCTAAAAAAGACCGAATACATGCATTGCTTTATAAAGGCTTACTGAAGTTATTTTAATAGTAAGAATTAAGAATTTTCTTTTCTGTATAACTGTAATTATACTCTATGTTCTGACATATTTTTTTTGAAATATAATTATACAGGCTGTTCAATAAAGCGAATCAAATGTGCTCAATTTCAAATGACCATAACTCGTCATTTTTAAATGGAACACCCTATATTTTATTATTCAGTTGTGTGTATTTTTGTATTATCTTCATATGTTATTAAGGGTATCCTATGTCTAAAACCAATAATTTCGGAGATTTTCACCATTTTTGTCTAAATTTATATATTCAATTAAAAATTAAATCTAGTATACCATGGATATTGTTTTTTGAATAAGAAACAATTGTAGTAATGATAGTATTTTCATTAGCCAGGTTATTATTAATAACAGTGGGATTAAGTAAATTAATTTATTAATATGAGTCTCTCGCAAGAAGAACTTACGAATATGGTGTATGCTGGTCAGGCCAGGCGTCACCTCACGGGCAATCAATGCTGGCGTGGAGAGTGCGCAAGAAGAACTTACGAATATGGTGTACACACTTGAAGAAGCGGCAACAAACACTCTTTTTTTGCATCAAGAATTTATGCACAACGGTTTCCGGTAAGACGACATCCAAATCCGCGTTCTTTTGAAAAACTAAGGGAAAGGTTTGAAAGAACTGGTCATGTTCAGTACGACAAAAGAGGGTTTCTTTCCGCTTTTTCAAGTGCGTACACCATATTCCTAAGTTCTTCTTGCGAGAGACTCAAATTAATAAATTAATTTACTTAATCCCACTGTTATTAATAATAACCTGGCTAATGAAACTACAGTCATTACTGCAATTGTTTCTTATTCAAAAAACAATATCAATGGTATACTAGATTTAATTTTTAGTTAAATATATAAATTTAGAGAAAAATGGTGAAAATCTCCGAAATTATTGGTTTTAGGCGTAGGATACCCTTAATAACATATGAAGATAATACAAAAATACATACAAATAAATAATAAAATATAGGGTGTTCCATTTGAAAATGACGAGTTATGGTCATTTGAAATTGAGCACATTTGATTCGCTTTATTGAACAGCCTGTATAATTACATTTAAAAAAAATATGTCAGAACATAGAGTATAATTACAGTTATACAGAAAAGAAAATTCTTAATTCTTACTATTAAAATAACTTCAGTAAGCCTTTATAAAGCAATGCATGTATTCGGTCTTTTTTAGAGAAAAAACGGAATAACTTGGCAACGCCGTGGAAAACTAAAACAAAATTCATATGTTCGTATAGGTGAATAAAATACAATTAAAAATATATAAAAATATATAGGTTGTTCCATTTAAAAAAAGACAAACAATTCTCGCCGAGCCGTAATGCAACACCCTGTATATGTGAAAATAATTTTACGTTATGCTCCTTGAGTAGACGAATAAATTCTGTTAATAAACTTATGCTGTATTTCTAACGACAAGGGAGATACCGAAGACGGCGATTTCGGTGACTCACCCTGTATACATATATATATATATATATATATATATATATATATATATATATATATATATATATATATATATATTAATATTTCTAGTTGCTGCTATTTAACAACTAGTCGTTACGTCGAGTTACTAATCTAACTGCATTTCTCCCCGTTTTTAGTATTAAACAATCGTTGGTAAATGATATTTCCTGAAAATCTTATGTTATGAAATAAACTTTTATTGGAAATAGAGGAACGACAGCAAAGGTATTATATATAATGGCCAACAATAATATACATTTTTAGACAAGATTTTAGAATGAGGCAAAGAAATTTGCGATATGTAATCCATTCTCAATATCGGTAAAAATACACTCGTAGCAAAAAAAACCGTACACCAGAAAAAGTTTTTTATTGACTTATAACAAATGAAATATGGGTTTATTTGATATTTTTATGATAAAATATGAACAACTGATCATTAAAGTAAGATGAGAAAATAAAACAAACACTTTATTTATTAAGAAAAAGAAAAAAAACTTAATCTGTGCAAAATTATCTGTTTTCAAAAATTCAGTCATGACTATAAATTCTTCAATTATCGTTGGTTAATAACTTTTGGTATGTAGTATATTTGTACTCTTAGTACTTATAATACTGAAAGTGAAGAAATTTGTTATAATTTGAGCGAAAAATACAACATGAACAGAAATTTCAGGTGAAGATGATCACATTATTCAAAACATCACTATAGCCTTGATTATTCCCAGAAGTACTGCCCCAAATGTAACTGGGTGTTATTACCAAATAGGAAAATACATCAGATGGCGAATATGAGGAACACTATGCATTACAAACACGTTTAAACATCGATTTATATAAATATTTGTAGTACAAGAATGGGTCGTACTACCAACTATTGTCTTTTGCCAAGGGACAGATGTTCGTGAAATTGAAATTCCTGTAAGATCCATTCGCTGAAGGTTATGTAAATATTGTTTAAGTACTAGGAAGTCCGTTGCTTGCCCAGATTTGCTCGTAGCGCGTTTAGTATAGCGGCTACGTTTTGCGCGAGAACATAGAGACTACGCAATGGAGCACTGGAACTCTTTATTGTTCATATATAAATCAGATATCTGCCCGTGTTCATCAAATGAGAAAGAATGCGCGTGGTGAATATGTGGAGAACCGCATATTGCATTCCCTGAAAAATACCATTTGACAGTGGTAGTCATGGGCTGGTATTTCGAGCTATTGAAATACTATGATCGTTTTGGTTAAATATGGTGCTTTGGCGGAAGTTCTGTAAATTAGCTGACTCCGTAGTATCTTTTGCTGCATTTTTGAGAATTTCATCTTAAAAGTTGACAACATGCGTCCTAACTAGGCACACATAATAAAGCAGTGTTTAAAATAAATTAATATTCGATTATTACAATGGTTAGAGCCGCGTCCTAACTTAAATTCCTGCGAAAAATATTGGATTCCGTTAAAGCAAAGTGTTCAGTATCGAAAATCCGTACCAAAAACTATTCAATATCTAACAGTACCTCTTTCTGAAGAATGGAAAAATAATTACCACGTAGAGTTACCAACTGTATTGAAAGTTTACCAAACCATATGGTAGAACTCTTTACAGTTCGGGGACGCAATACACACTATTACTTACTCAAAATAAATCGTACCTTAGCTATTAATATAGCTATAAAACGTAATTAACAAAGAAAAATAATTTTGCAACTTTTGTTCATTTTTCGGTTTCAGTAACTTTTCTTAATAAATAAAGTGTTTGCTAAATGTTTTTTATTTTCTAATTTTACTTTACAGATCAGTTATTCATATTTCAAAAAAAAAATTACAAATAAACCCATATTTCGTTTGTGTCAAGTCGATAAAAACTTTTTTAAATGTCCGGGTTTTTTTGGTCACGAGTGTATTTACAAAGATATTCAAACTCAGTAAGGTGTCGTTCATGATTTAATTCGTGAACTGGATGGCACTGGGTGGTCTCAAGTCACAAGATGAAAGATTTACCTTTATTCTGATGCCCGTTTACACCGTTGCACTGTGTAAGTTACACTTAAGCAAGTATTGCTTAAAAAGAAGTAACACCTTTGAATATATAATACATATAAGAATGGCAACGCATATGGCCTAGCAACATACTATATCTGTCTCTTTTTATTCATAAAATTATTATAGATAGCTAGTGACTCCTACCATAAAACTATGAACTACGGTAAATCGTGCTGACAGCATTGCCAGATACTATTTGTTAGAGGTATTCAATAATCAATAATTCAAAAATATTGTTTCATAATAACCAGATAATATATTTTGAATCTTCAATGTACATGTATACTTGTTTTACAGTAGCAAACTTAAAAACCTTTATAAAATCTTAACTTGCTGTTCTAGCTACGTGGCAATACTGTGCAACATCCACCTATTATGTATTTTTTGAACTAACTCAGAAATAATTCGTATAGGGAGGGATAGATGGCACCTTCTCTCGAAATATTTAATCTAAATACATTACGTTGCCATTCTTATATGTATTATATATTCAAAGGGAACACTTATAATAGCAGTACTTTACTAAGCTTTACTTGCTCTTATTAATCTGGGGAATTTATTTTGAATTGAATTTTGAATTTTATTGTTTCTGTATTCTCTTTCGAGAAATGACATTTCATTTACAATATGTCATTACATATTTTTCTTGAAATTTGTTTGAATCTTGTGTATCTATTATCAGCTATAATATCCCGAGGACATTGATAATTACGAAATAATTTTATGACAGTTGCCGAAAGCGCGTTGCTTGGTAACAGCCCGACGCCGAAGGCGGAGGGGTGTTACCTTAAAGCAACGTGCTTGAAGAAATTGTGATAAAATTATAAGTATTTATCAATGATCGAGGGGTATTCGGTGAGATTTATTTTGCAATTTATGAATATGTTCAGCGTGAAGTGTGTAACTAAGATTGACATTGTCAATTAGTAAATTGAATTCATTGTAGTACTTTTCTTGTAATAATTTTCTTGTTATATTCCATATAGTTTTATAGTAGCTTCCTTAAATTCGGTACCATCACATTTTCTCATATTTACTGCCCAATCCTTCAATATCATTGTGAGCTCGATGTCCATCTAGTTTATATTTTCTGGTGTCGCAAATGTCCATCAATGTTTTCCATACGTACTATTTACTTACAACGGTATTTTTTCAATAATTTATTAATTGTATCATTATTTTCACTGCCATACCGTGAAAATGACATTTTCAAATTAAAGCAATTAATTTTTAATTATCTGTCAAAAACTGTTTGTTACTTAGCAACTTAGTGACATAAGTGATAATTGTCTTAGGATAATTATCAGTGTAAGTTTGTTTTGATTGGTTACTTTCGCACACGTGATCAGAAATACAAGGATTCAACTGGATAAATTTTTCCAAAAAAAATTCTATATAATATACATTTATAAAGTATGTACTACAATTTACCGAATTTTGATATATGTGCAGTCTATTTTAGCAAACACAACTAGTATATTTTGTATATATTCTTTACCTCTTGTTGTTCAAGGAAATTTTATAAATTATATTGGTCAGTGATGCCATAGCTTCTGCACTACAATTATCGCGAATTACATTGCAAGGTCTAAGCTTTTATTTCAAGTTGGAAGTGAATTCGCATGCGTATTGTAACGTACGGCAGTGCCTGGAGCGTATTCGGGCGCCGCTACTGGTGGAATGTTCCCGAGCGATGACGTAATCCCGGCGACGGAATAACCCATATGCGATGTGACGTGTTAATAGCCGATGACCTAAATCTATTGTGCTCGGTATCACTGTGGCGCCGGAGGGTTCCAAACGGACGCTGGGCTGTATAAATACCGTCCGAACGACAATGGAGAGATAGTCTGATATATAGAAGCAATGAACAATGAAGTTGGTGATATAAATAAACATTCTACGAGTTGTTAACATAAATAAATGTAGTTATATAAATAAATATAGTGATATAAATATTGGTTAAATAAATAATCCTTGTGTTTAAGTATATAATAATATTCTTAGTTTTAAAATAGTGTTTATAATTATTTAATCATAGTGTTAGTTACTTTTATTATCTTTTTAATATTTATCCTAATTATTTATCGTTTAATAAACGTATTGTTTTAATTAAAAATACTTCTTTGATTTTTACACTTCACCCATATAAATAAAACGTTACAGTATTGAGAGCGCTGTTTTTTTCTCAAAAGAGTCGATGTAAACATTGCTTTGAATTTGAATATTTGATATTTGTTTGTTTTCGTGGGTTGCATTTAAGGTTATTTATTACCAGTTTAGTTTAATAAGTGCAACATTACCGACTTTAGTATTTTATCATGCTGCTCATAGATGTGTCACCTAAATTTTTTTACAAAACACGAATTGAATTACGATGTTTGTGCAGGATTCTTTCAATTGAATATGACAAAGAGAAATATTTCTCCACATTAATAACTTTTGATTTGGATTTGGATTTGAATTTGATATTTGTAGTTTGGCAGATGAAGATAATTTCCCTGCCAACTTTTCGCACCGTTGCCTTACAAAATTGGCAACTTTACACACTGTTCCACACACCACATTTATCAAGAAACGAGTCAAACTTCAAATTTTACTTCACTCGAGTACTCGAGGTCTTCATTAAAATTTACTCCCTGTTTATGCTCATTATTTAGTCAGAAGTTACAAACTTATTTTGAAGGAATTCATACCAAGTTAGAGAAATTGGCTCCAGGAGAAGTTGTTAAATATTTAGATTATTCGTTATTTTGTTCCTCAAAACTTCAGAGAGTTATTATTGCATATTGACAATATTACTATAGTATTCTCCATAAGAATGGAATTGTGTTTTCAGAAAATAATTTGGAACTATCAACATAGTTCGTATACATTGGGATGTATTTTAGCATTTTTGTGTCTCGTGTTAATTTACGAGATTTATCAATAATGCCTCAAAAAACTATCGAAAAGGGCTAAAATAATGATTTTGTTTGCACGTGCATTCCTTGATCCAGTAAAATATAGTTTCCTAGCAGTAATTGAAAGATGTTTGCACCTTACCTAACTAAAAGTACACTTTGTTTGAAACTCATCGGCACTATAAAAGCAGCGGCGAAGAACAAATTCGCCGTTTGAAACATCGTATGCTGCGCCGCTGTCCATTCGCTACAAAAGGCCCAACTATCTTCCCATCCGGAAACATTCTTCGTCTGGGGTTCGTAGTCGAACCCTGGGTACTCTTCGGTTCCATTGCCACTGATGTTGAACAATACCACGGTGTCATTCCAGAGCAGCGTGGTATTGTCGGCGTACAGCAGGCCGTCCGTGGAGTTCAGCGCGTCCATTTCGCCTGGGGACTCTGTGGATTGTGATGAGGGCTGGGGGGAGGAGGGGAGACTGAGGGTGCTCAGGTTAGGGGGTTTGGATAAGTTGGTTGGATGAGCATAGTGTTGGAAACGGGATTTTATCATGAAAACTTCCATAGTCCTGAAACAACAACAACAAATTAGTATTTTTACAACATTTATACAATATACGGTCCTAACTAACATTAGTTCGGCCGGTTACATTTTCAACAAAAAAATTATAAAACCCACGCAAAAAATATATCATCACGCCATATTATCCATTGCTGGGTGTGGCAATCTGTTTTGTACACAGATTTCGGTAACGTTGATGACATATTTGTACCAGGCGTCATCACACGGGCACTCATTGTTGGCGTGGAGCGTGCACCACACGGGTCACGCAAATGGTGAGAAATTTCTACAAATTTATTTCGGCTAGTTTACAAACTTACAAAAACTGAATATTGGTAAGAATTATTTGTGATCAAATGTTTTAATTGTAGAAATAGGCCTTAATGATATGGAAATTATTATTTTACGAACATAGATTGTGGGAAAAATTCATGGACATGGGGTCCCTTGCTTTATTCGCGCTTAGTATTCATCTCCGATTAGGAGAGTGTACTCGCTTACGAAAATTGTAAAAAGACTTGTGAAAGATTCATTGACTTTAATGGGGGGAGGGCTTGTGGCTCAGTTGGTTTTGGACGTCTCACTAGATATGCGAAGGTCCAGGGCTCAAATCCCTTCTGGCCTCATGAATTTTTCACTAAATCTTTCTTCGTTAATTACATTTTTCTTGATCATAAAAAACACTGAGTATGTTATTCAAGTATTCCGCCATTTAATATTGGATTAGATACCCTAGTAATAACAGTTTTAATTCTATTAGGTATTGTAAAAATAAATAAATATATCATCACGGCATATTACTCATTGCTGGGTGTGCCAATCTGCTTTGTACACAGATATCGGTAATGATGAAATATTTGTACCGTATGGGCGCTTACCAGGCGTCACCTCACGGACACTCACAACTGGCGTGGAGAGTGCACCACAGGGGTTTCGTGGCCGTGTGCCTGAGTGTCTGGTCGCGAATCTGGGGACCCGGGTTCGATCTCGACCGACGCCAAAAATTACATCAAATTTTAATGGTACAAAAATTGACCCCTGTGGCCCACTCTCCACAGCAGCAATGAGTGCCCGTGATGTGACGCCTGGTAAGCGCCCGCACGGTACAAATATTCTATCATTACCGATATCTGTGTACACAGCAGATTGGCACACCCAGCAATGGGTAATATACCGTGATGAAATATTTATTTAATTATTTATTTAGGTATTGTATCCACAAGTCCTGCACGTTTTCTCTTAGAGTATTGTTCCATATCTCTGCAAGGTAGGTTTTACTATATGTATTAGATTTTTACGAAAATGTTTCATATTGTGCGAAAAATAGAGGGTGTCGTGCAATAGAAGATGACTCTTTAAATATCGGTCAAACTATTATCACCCGTCATTTGGCCTACAGTTTTTGCAAGTTTTAAGTCTATATTTAAAGAAGACATTATAATTTGTTGAAAATATAAGCCGGCCAAACTATTATGAATATCGGCCCTGGGCTTAATCATGGAGCATAAGAAAAGGGGGTAGACGGTGGAAAACAAAATTGACACTACCATTTTAAACAAGTATTTATCTCTCATTTAAATTATGTTGCGACAGTTATTTAGGACTTAGTAATTAATTAGTTTGATAGCTTTTGCAGTTTTTAACTCACCAGAAACTAATTTGAAAGTTTTGACAGTTTTTAAGTCTCCCAAAAATTATTTTAAAAGCATTGCAAAAGAAAATTGGTTGGGACCTTTTAAGAAGTAGAAGGAAAGAATGATGAATTTTGGAATAGAAGACAAAAAAGTATAAAACATTAATGTCCAAATTATCTCATAAATGAAGTGGTGGTAATGAAATAAACTGAAGAGGATTCAAATTAATTATCAAAATTTTGATTAGACGCTGTGAATTTTCCAGTCCTGTAATTAAAATTAATTTCACTGAAACGATATTAAGTATATCTTAATAATATAATAATTCCATTCTCCTACGCAATTCAGGGAAAATTGTAAATTTCCTCTTTTAATATACTACATAATACAACCCTTTACAATCATTAAAAAAATACATTGTACCAATTACACATTTTCCAGACTTTACATGCACATAAAGCATCTAAAACTAATTTAACAAAATTCTTCAATTAATCTTGTACAATCTTCGTCTTTATCACTTATGCAAGTACAATAGGGGTAAAAATAACCCTGCTTGTTATTCAGGGTCATAGCCCACGGTGATTTCCTTGGTAGATTTCGATAAACAAGTAGAATCATTAGCTTGACACCGACGAAGTATGTGCCATGATACCTAAAGGCCAAATACATTTAAATGCAGTTCCCTATATAAATTAACAATTGAACCAAGTTTCACAAAATAAGGTTTATTATCTTTATTTTAAATTTAATTATTTAACGACGTTTCAACATGTAGTCATGACAACGAGTTTACAAAATGAGGGCAACATAGATCAAAAGTTACAAAAAAAACATACAAAGATAAAACAGAAAATTATGAACAAATAACAGGTAACCACGACTTATTAAGCTCAAAACCTGTATTTAAATTAACGTTATTAGAGGATTTCTTGATTTCGATGATTTCTCTAATTAGTCTTCTCATCCAGTTGTTTTCTCTTGCTAAAATCTTAGTGTTTTTGAAATCAATTCCATGTAATTCTTGAATAGCATGTTCCATCACAAATTTCATTATTTCAATATGGTAAATGAATAGCACACTCACTTCAACGTGTATCAACTACCTATACATAAATGGCATCGCACAGTGCCATCTAGAGTGAGTACTTACATCAGATTTAATACGACGATAAATAAACATATAGTGTAAGTTTGTCGACTTTTGCTTCATGCTCAATCATCTACATATATTTATGTATTTCTATAAGTTTAATTATAAATTCTTAAATATTTTTGATTGACGTATCCAACCACCTACTTATTTTTATATTTTAACTCTTTGATTAGAAAAAAATGCCTACCCTACGCACTTGCCTTACAAAAATGCAAGAGTGGGAAAGTGCGTACATTGACATTTTTTTTAGTACATACCCACTTCCCGAAAATGAGAATAGGCTATTCCAACTCACTTGAATTTTGGTTTTTATGTATTTTTTTGGAATTTTCATACCGATCGTATTGCACGTTTTAGTATGAAGTTACGGACGTGTTAGGCACTTACCCATGAACATAGCTAAGGGGGGCAGTTGTCTCCCTAGAAATGGGCTAAAAGAATTATTGGTAACATTTTAACATCATTTTAGTATAAAATCAAAAACTACAGTCAACTAAAGTAAATAAAAGTTTTTTCGCAAATAATATATCAAAATTTTCGTAATTGGTATTTGCCACATAGTAGTGAAAAATTAGCCTGATAAGTAAGAAATATCTATTATTTTTGACTATTTAATGCACGCTTAAGATCAATAAATTTTAAATGCCTGCATAATTATTTATGTCTCGCCCTGGACTTTGTACGATTTTAACTGCAGCACAGTAATGAGCTCTGTACTAGGGTTGCGTTGCTGCGTAAAACATCGATGTGATCGATCTGATTAGAAGATCAATCAACCAATCGGAATGATCACATACATTGCATCGAACGATCAATCTGTTCGTGTAATCGATATTTATTTATGGTCAACTGATCAATTTAACAATAAATCGATCTGATCGATCCAACATGTCAAGGCCATGTGTACGTATGCGAATATGAGCAGCGACATCGCTGAAACGCAGTTTGTAGTTTAGAGGGAGAAGATTAAGAAACTAGGATTGCGAAAAAACATCGATGTGCTCCATCTATTAAGAAGATCGATTGATCGATCAAAATGATTACAGACTACATTTAATCGATTGTAGATCTGATCGTTATTGACCACAAATAATCGATTTTAATCGATCAAAATTAAGAATCAAAAACGATCATAAATTTCGAAGATCGCACAGCCTTACTCCGTACCATATTTCACCCCCTCCCTCTCCAACGTTGACAGATAACATTGTCCCCCTCTAACATTAATCCTGGCAACGCTCCTGTACTTACCCTCCATCAGAGTGGAAGTGCGACTAATAACCAAGAGTTTAAAAATCACACACAAAATAAATTAAGAGTACAAATTGTTTAATACAACTGGTAACGACATGGAAGGTACAATTAATTGCTTTAGAATTTGAAAAAATAATATGAACTGCAAAGTCAAACTTTGAAAAAAAGTACTATATACTTCGTCAAGTTTACTTTAATATAAATTTTGATATATTTATTCGACACGATTACAAAATGTTTTGTCCTTACCTATGGGCTTTACACTATGTGAAACGTTTCGCGTTTCGCGTGCACTTGGCGATATATCCACTTGTAATCTCACGTGTATCGTGTATGAGACGGGGCGAGAAAATAGTCTCGGTAGCCCGGCGCCTATTGAAAGTTATATGCCAGGCCAAGGGTTGCCAACTGAGGTACTTACAACTACAACATAAGCATGTAATTTCCTTTGTTTGCTATTATTGGATGCTAAATTATACTGTTCGAAAAGTCCGAGACAGGGCTGTAATAAGGGGTGCTTTAATTAGTTCTGAAATTTGATACATGTGTTGTTGCCTAGCTATAAACAAGAATCATTTTGAAACACTATACTAAATACACGGTTTTAGTTACATAAATATAAGTTAGTGGTTATTGACTGACGTTTGCTATCTATATTTTCGGATGTGACATTATTATTCGCGCTGAAATGTATTCATTAGCATGATAACACGAAAATGTAGCCGATGATCACGCAAATATCACGCGAATTTTCTTTTCACAGACTGAGTTAAAGAAAAAGTTTGCACGGTATTTTTTTATGAACACTTACAAAATTTCTATTTAAAATAGTAGTATTCATAATAATCCCGCTTACATACTTGACATTAGATGTCACATTAATTAATCATAAGTTTTCTATTTATATTTTTATTAATTTCGAGACATAGTTTTCGAAAAAATGTTTGGTACTCGATTGTGAAATGCTTTTGCATTCTCGAATGATTTTTTTTGCTCGCTGTTCTCGCAAAAGTGACATTACGCAAACTAGAATAAAAAATATCTATCAATTTAAGGTTCGTAGAATCTGAATTTAATATTTTTACTATGATGTCCGTTGGATGTTGGAAGGACAACTTCTCAAATTTCAACTAAAGATCTGTGAAACGTAATCAATTTGATAGCGTTTTGAATTATGAACTTTTTTGTTCTGAGTGCATAATTTATTTTCCATTTATATGCACAGTATGTCCTTGGATTAAGTTTACAAGAAGGAAAAATCCTTATTTTTGATTTTTCAAAAAAAAATGTTATAGGATGAACTTTTTTGCTTGAAAGAAACTAATCTGCAATTGAAACCACAATAATAACTTAGGCTGGGTTAATAATCAAAAAAACAAAAAAAATATTAGATTTTTTTTTATTAAACCATTCAAACAAAATCAAATATTAAATTATTCTATAAACCCTCCACCTTCGTCACTACATAATTCAATCCTTCGACGTAGTTTTTGAAAGGTATTCTGAATTTCCTGAACTGTTAAGGTGGATATAATATCTCTTCTGCGATTTTTTAATACCTCTGCAACATTGGGTAAGTTTTCTGCATACACTAGTTGTTTTAAACGTCCCCACAAATAAAAATCTGCAATTGTCAAATTTGGGCTCCTTGGGGGCCATGAAATTGAACTATAACATTGTAATAAATTTTCTGTTCATTTTATTGTAATAATATTGTCAATACTTTCCACTACATACAAATATTGCAATAAAAACAAGTTTTGCGATATTACTTAGATGATATGAAAGATGACGACACATTAAAGGCACTTTCCTAATTTCAAGGATGGAAATAATAAAAATCTAATTGAAATATTTTTAATTAAAGGTGTAAATGACAGAAGTAAAACCCCATTCAGGTAGAGCTTAGTACAGTTGCAGTGCAGTGTTGGTAGTGAATTTGTATTGCAGTGCGAAAGTATCGTTTACGTAGAAAATTGGTGCAGTTGTATTTGCAATATAGAGCAAACACGCCTACTGAATTTGTGTTCATAACCTATATTCAATATGTCAAATAACAATTTGCCCAAGCAGAACTAACCTGTACAGTTTAAAATTTCGGCTAATTCTAAAGCATTTTATTTTTTCTTTGTGTCTTAAAATGCAGAACATTTTTACCTCCCGCTACCCTTGGTAAGGGAGGTATAGGAATCGTGCTAAAAATCGCATATCGAGATTTTGTTAAATGACCACGTTTTAAGGTCCCTAGAATCCATTTTTAACATTTTCACGATGATGTCTGTGTGTATGTATGTATGTATGTGTGGATCCTGTATAGTGTATACGCTCTAACTCAAATACTATCATTCAGAAAGTTTTGAAACCATGTATTTCTAACTTATTCTAATATGGAAATATCTGATTAGATTTTGGTGGCAATCGGATAACCGGAAATGGCTGTTTACTTAAAGCTCAAGATAGTTTTTCTTTAAAAAATACCTTTAAATGTGATTTTTTCTCAATTTGTTACTATAAAAATTAAAGATTATTTCATTTTCTACAAGTTTGCTTTAATACTTTTTCTATATATTGTATGGATAAATTTATAAAGTAATATAAAAATTTTATACATAGGTAAATGGCGGGAGGTACTGTGTTGGTTACATCAGATTTTTTATTTCACAAAACTGGATATTGTCATAACAATTCTGCTAATTTATTGTCTATATTGTCACTCATTTTTTTTTTGTTATTTGTTTTCGCTGTCAATATTAACAAAACCGTGACAAAACTATGACGTTTCGGATTTATACATTACCTACAGATTCAAAAAACATGGCGTTGCATAGCAGCGGTGGTAGCGTAGTACAAAAGTTTGGACCTTGCAAGCTTCTGCACTGTAATGCAACTGCACTATCACAATACAACTATGCTACAACTGCACTAAGCTCTATCTGAATGGGGATTAACCGTTTCAAGTCAAGCAAAAAAGTTCTTCCTATAACATTTATTTTGTAAAATCGAAAAAAAAAGATTTTTTCCCTCTTATAAACCCAATCCGGGGACATACTCTATAATCAGTGCGCACTAGTTGACTTTTACGTGTATAATTTATATTTTTCGAGTAAACTGAATCTTACTGAGTGCGCATTTTCTTGCACTTCCATTTTCCAGACAAATACATTCTTTCGGACTTTTTAAATTAATTTTATTCCGCCCCTGCATAATGACCAAGCCAGATTATCGTAAACAGATTCGCGGACAGACATAACATGCACGAACATGACTGTTCAGAGTGCAATCTTTTCATACTTCCAGCATCATAAAATTACAACTATAATTAATTCATATACACCAGATAACGCATATTGTTTTATATATACTTATTATGTGACTAAAAATACTCGTTATCATGTTATTTACACATTTGAATTGTTGTAAATTACTTTTCAAGCGATAAAAGATAAATTTTATTAGCGTATTAAGCTATGCATATTGTAGCAATATATTTGGAGATATGATTCACGAAAATTTATTTTTATAACACGTTTGCGAAAATGAGTAAATGATTATAATCTTTAAATTACATTAGTTACATTCGTTCAAAAATTAGGAAGCAATTTTATAAATCGCCTAAAAAAAGCACGATACAACCTGCACGACATAATAATTTTGCTGGTTGCATCACGTTTCTTGATAGAATTTGATTGAATTTTTATTGATATCTATTTTTACATTATTAATTGGAATATATTGCATGGAAAAATTGAAATATATTTCAAAAAAAAAATAATGCGGCTAGCATATTATTACCTTCCGTCAATTCTACGTATTTTGTACAAATTCCACACAGAATTTTTTTTGCAAACTATTCTATGGGCGGTTTCTTTTTAGGAGACAAATGAACTGATCTTACCTCGTACTAAACTGAACTGAACTCCTCCTAAAAAGAACAGTATGTTTTTTTTTAAATAAGAAGTAGAAAATAAATACATATTTATATAGCATAATATCTTTGAATATATAATACAATACAAGAACAGCAACGTAATGTATTTAGATTAAATATTTCGAGAGAAGGTGCCATCTATTCCTCCGTATACGAATTATTTCTGAGTTAGTTCAAAAAATACATAATAGGTGGATGTTGCACAGTGTTGCCACGTAGCTAGAACAACAAGGGTCCGGTTAGTTAACCAATCGTAGCCAAAATTGAATCAACTCTTCATATATATGTAGTTTGGAGTTATCGAAGGAGAAATTTTCGTCACACATACACACACACACACACACACACACACACACACACACACATCATTAAAAACTCACCATCGAATTTTTTGACCAAAGACAATACCTTCCTTACCTATAGGTGAAGAAAGGTAAAAAACTAAATATAATTTAAGAAAATGATATTATTATTTTCAATAAAAATGCAGGTCTTTTAAAAATAGATTACTGATCTATATCTGGGCGAACTGTTTTTTTTTCTTGTGTGTTGCATTTTCATCGGATGCTAATATCCCGTTCAATATTATCTGATGGCAGGTAATAAACATGTCCATGCCATGTATATTAGTCACAATCAACAATATATGACAATTTACGTGTTTAGATCATATTCAGGAAACGAGAAAAATGAAATCCAATTTTTCTAATTCTGCAAGTCGAAATTTATGGGACTTCAACACGAGAAAATAAATATCTGTTTCGGATGTACCTGCGTTTTATAAAGTCGCGATGTATATGCCACTACCGTGAGAGATAGCTTTAGGCTGGAGAACGATATTAACTTTAAAATATTGCTCTGACATTTACCTTCACTCAACTTATTTTAAATTGTAAACATAAATTTTATTTTTATGTAAAGTGCAAGAATTTTTTAATATTTCATAAATTTCTAAAAAATGATATTTTCTTTATATTAATTTTAGACCTAGTTAATGTTAGGGGCGAAGTTAAATGTCACTTGTTGTTGTGAAAAGGTCTTGTTTCTATACTTCCGGTGATCGTCGATGTTTTTAAATGAAATATACAGGGTGTTTAACGACGGTGCAGTTCCTTATACATATAAATTCTAGTCATTTTCTGCAAAGAAAAAAAAATCAGTAGTTGCTATTGTGATAAGATTGTTGTTACTCTATTTTATTTTATTTTGACTTTATAATTTTATCTACGACGTGCTTTATTTATTATTTTATTGTTCGACGAGATCTACATGGTTAATTTTATACACTGTAACAAATTATTATAAAATATTAGTCTGTAAGTATGTGTATAATATGTAAAATTTCTTTTATAACACTGTTTTGCCATAGTTTGTCCTGAAGAAGCTTCAACAGGAAGCGAAACATCGGCTTTTGACTGAATAAATTTTATATATTGACTGCATTCCTGCTTATTTCTTTTCCGTTCAAGATAACAAATAACGTTTTCAAAATGGGGATCTCGACAACTATATGAGATACGAAGTCGCGTAATTTACCCCATTAATAGGCCATTTTAGCGGTGCGTTGTTTAACCGAAAAAAATGCATGGATCACTAGATAGGCGAAAATATAAATTTTATAGTTTTTACCTTCCGCCACCTTTAGGTAAAGAAGGTATTGTCTTTGGTTAAAAAATTCAATGATGTCTGTATGTATGTATAATGTATGTGTGTGTGTGCGTGTGTATGTGTGTGTGTGTGTGCGCGTGGGTGTATGTATGTGTGTACATGTGTGTGTGTAACAAAAATTTCTTCTTCGATAACTTCATTACTATAATTCGATAAATTATAATTCTTCTTTCATATTCCTTTTTTGTACATCCATATGAAGAGTTGAACAATTATCTGTTAATTTAAATTGATATTTGTTCACACGAACAGAAATTACAAATAATAATGACAGATAAATCACGAACATTTGCTAATTTTTTGTTTAAATTCCATGACTATAAGCTATTTTTGGAGTGATTTTCGATATTTACATACCTAATTTCTGCCGTTACAAGGCACATAAAACTAATTTTGTTTCTTGATTCAGATGCAGAATTTTTTTGTGTGCCTTGTAACGTCAAAAATTAGGTATGAAAATGTTGAAAATCACCGCAAAAATAGCTATAGCCATGGAATTGAAACAAAAAATTAACAAATGTTAACGATTTATCTGTTAATTAAATTTCATTATTATTTGTAAAATCTGTTCATGTAAACAAATATCAATTTAAATTAAGATATAATTGTTAATTGAAACAGAAATTAGAAATAATATCTAATAAAAATAAATTACCCCAACAGGACAGATAAACCGTTAGACATTTGTTATTTATTTTGTCTCAATTCCATGGCTATTGCTATTTTTGAGTTTATTTTTGACATTTTCATACCTAATTTTTGCCGTTACAAGGCATACAAAATTTATGTTGCTTATTGACTCAGATGCAGAATTTTATGCTCTACAACTTTTATTTGAAGCTTTTTTTCCCTAAAATAATTAGGGAAGCATGAAATTAGGAAAGTCTAATTTTACATATTAAAGTCCTATGTTCGGCTGTGCCGGTACATTCTCGTAATATGTTAAATCCAATATTTAAAAGAAAAAAAAATCGAGATTTTCGATCGAAGCGGGATTCCGTTCGAGAGTCGAGACGAGACTCATTTTTTTCTTTTAAACGAGATGAGACAGTATAGTTATCCGTCTCCTCTCGTCTCGTCTGAAACACTATAAATTTTCAAGGCTCTTTTTAAGGTCTTGCAAATGTCTAAATATTCTTTACCAAATTTACTGGGTAACATGCATTTTTAATTTTATTTATTATGATATATTTAGATAATATTGTAAGTAATGTTAATTAAAATTAGATTTTTTTTTGTTACCATATGTCACTAATCTTAGAACATTTAGGTTATATTTAGGTGCAGGAGTAATCTTGTGTTTCATGAAATAATAATCTTATTAGTTCAGGAGTTAATGGAATTATAGATATATTCCTTAATTGACACGTCTAATAATATAGTACGTTAATAAATACGTCGACCGTCAAATAAAATGTATATTCTTACATAATGAGAAATAAATGATAATTATATATCAATTTTGTTGAAAAATAATAGTTAATGAAGAAGTATTTTATAATTTACTTTTTACTACGGTTGGGATCATAATTTTTTTATTATCTAAAGTTTAAATAAAGAAAAATGGTAAAAATAAACATTTAATACTTAAAATAAAAATACTTATTGAATTTGTTATAATTCATTACAATATTTGTGATGTTGCTATCAGCATCCATCTAACTAATGAATAATAAATTTATTTCGGTATTACAATTTGTATCTGTTATTAAAAGTAAATAAAACAATATTTAATTAAGCTAATTACTAAATTAATTCGCGGAATTATATACTCGTATTAATGTAAAAATGTTATTACATTTTTCAAAATAAGTAAAATAAAAAGTTTTCCAAGATAAACACGGAAATGGGAAGCAGGTTAATTAAATCTAGGACTTAGTGAAAAAGAAAATGTCCAAAATCTGAGTTCAATGACATACATAACAACAAAACAAAGCTAGACTAGAAACTATCCTTTACCTCCTGAACAAAATCTTCAAAATTCATTAACAAAAAATATCACATCACATCACAAAACTGTCACATGTTGTTTAGTAACAATCTCTGACAGTGACAAGTGCAGTTCCCGATTGTCACTTGGCTGTTTCAGGGCCTACTATACGTAGTGGTTAGTTTGACACAGACACAACTACCCCGGAGAAGAACTGAATTTCTACGCGCTGAAGTCCTTTCAGCTGTTAGATAGCATAGGGTGTAAAAGCGTGCTTTCAGCTGCATTATTTACAATGAACTAACTACAACGTGTACGTTACAGTCACGCCCCATACGACAGCCAACCAGATCGATAAAGTAGAGTTTTTCAGACTGTGGTAGGGTAGAAATTGCATTGGCCAACTGGATGTAGACAATCGATAGGCAGGATAACAATTGAGAGGATAGGTTACCTATTTGATTTGTTTTTCTTTAATTATAAATGTTTTTCTTAATTTACGCGTCAGTAAAGTTGTTGTTTACTTATCTTTTAGGTAGAATTGAACCAGGAAAATAAATTTAATTTTTTGTTATGGTTATAAGATAGATTTTTATTTATTTTATATACATTTGTGCCGTATAATCAAAATATGTACTTAACATGCTTTTATCTTATAAAAGTTATTATACCGGGTGTCCCAAGCAATGAGGTACTATACTATAATCAAATTTAACTATCTTAGATAAGAATGCAAAAATATACGTAAATGAATAAATATTAGTGAAATAATTTTGCTTAAATATTAATTAGTTCGCAAACTACAACTGATTGAACTCGATTAATAATTAGGATGACGTATCAGGTCTTTGCAATTTGATTGGTTACCTAATTTTAAAAGCGAGACCCGCGCGCTTTTTTTGCCCGCCTACCGTAAAAGAAAAATAGAAAAACGCTAGCGCCATCCACCGCCATAGTCTGTATCACAATATTATCAAACAATGGTTACACCGTTTCAATGTTCTATAATTTATTAGGAAAAAATGCATTTTATTTATGTTATTTATGCTTAATAGTAATTTCTTCACTAATATAAGTTTATATATAAAAATATTTCAGCTATGCGAACATGAAACATTTGTACTCTATAGAACTAACAGTTTGTGAACCACTGGTGAAGACCTGCTACGTCACGCACCAAATTCTTAACTTTAAAAATTCATATCTCTCTAATTACGTAAAAATTTTGAGTCGCGTTTCCACTAAAATTCTTAGTTCATCCTGTTCTTCCAGAAAAAAAATTAATATAGAACCCCATTCTTAATTTATCAAATTTTTCAAATATTATCTACACCATAAAATTTTATGAGGTGCTTCATATATAAAGATGAAAAAATGAAGGCCCCTCTTTCTATAAAATAAATTTGTCGTACCTATATTTCAATTATGCCTCCCAATACATCTTTGGGTAAATTCGTTAAAATTTTCAAAAATCAACTTTTTTTTACTTATAGTTATATCTTAAATTTTCAAACCGGGACTTAAAGGCACATATTCCGTACGCACTTTTATAATAAAGGCGTTTTTATGGAGCACACTCCTCAGAAGAATATAATGTAAAAGCGCGCTCCATAAAAGTGAGGTCGGAATACGGGCCAATATGTCTTTTAGTTTTAGAGAAATTTGGGTTTAAACATAGACACAATTTTTTGGTTATAAACCAAATGTGGAGATACATGTATGACGACTTCGCTATTCGATTATACAGGCAAAATTATATAAGTATACAAATTTTCAAATATTTTTAACAATTTATAGAGCAGAATAATTGAAAATGGCCAATAATCGCAAGAAATATAAGGTTACGATTTTTTTCAGATTTTTTTTCAGTTTATGTTCTTCTAGAGATTGTATTAGTTGTATAAAAATTATGAAAACTGCTACACATATATAATTTTGTCCGCAAAATCGAATAGTGAAGTAGGCAGGCTCATACATCCACCCATTTTTGGGTCATGACCCAAAAATGAATAAAATTTAAAAAGTAAATATCTCGAGAACAAAAACAAATATCAACCTGTAGTTTCAAAATTTGGAATCAACGCGATGAGCTGTATATATATATATATATATATATATATATATATATATATATATATATATATATATATATATATATATATATATATATATATATATATATATTATATGTAAAATTGGAATTTTTAAAATTTTGAAGATTTTGGACAAAAAAATACCATTTTTCTCAAATTGTTAATGTTGAATTCTAGGGACCTTAACTCTATTTTCGTTTTAAAATCTTATTGTGAAACATTACCTAATAGATCTCAATTTCATTTTTACAATTTTTATTAAATACAGAATTTTTTATGAAATGTTATAAACTCAAATCTACAGAACAAATTTCTGAAAGACGGTTTCAGGCTTTGTCAATACAATATTCCAATAACAATTGTATTTATTTTTAGGATGAACCTATTTGCATTTACAGGTACGAATAACTGGCTATTTGCACGTACCTTGCCTACGACTAATTGGCAATTTACACTTCGCTAATAATAGTTTATGAGGATTCAATTTACAAATTTAGATTTACGAATTTCATTTTTATAAATTTAGAAAATACTTATATCTTCATAAACTAAACCACACACTTACTTAAATAGTTTATTATTCGTTAATACAAGAAGTTATGCTAGAATAATTATTGAGAATAAGAAAATCAGGTTTGTCGTGGGAAACAAAAATCAAAATTTTCCTTGTGATGTCAAAAGGTACTCAATGACAAATGGCAATAACATAACATTATTGTAAATTACAACAAAAAAATTGCCCATATTATATTTATATATTTATATTGCTATCTCGAGAACCATAAGAGCTACGAAGCCGGTTAATTAGCAAAAAAATCTATTTAATTAACCAGTATATTACAATAAGCAAAATAATTCTTTGTATACCAAGTGCTGCAAGTGTTTCTTTGTTGAATCAAAATAGCAATAATGTACCACTTAAAATGAACACCATGTATGTATATATGTATTTGTAAAAAATGTTAACATCACTTCGTATTTTTGTATCTTACCATTTTTGTATTTCTGTATTTTATATTTTTGTATTTATGCATATTTTTTCTTATGTTTTGCATTCCTGTTATTAGGCTTATGGATAATGTACACTAAATAAATAAATATTACTTAATTCTCGGTGTGCCAATGTACTATTAATCGCAGATTTTGATATTAAAAACACTAGTGACAATAATTATTTATCTGTCTTTTAAAATTAATTTACGAAAGGAGATTAATGCTGAAATTCATGATTATTTTGTAGCATACAGCATTCCAAAAGAAGATATGTTGGGAGCTTTTAAGAAATGGAAGGAAACAAGGTTGTGTATATTATACTTCAAAACATATTTAAAATAAAATTTTAAGAAATATGAACCATGTTTCTTATTCTCAAAAATTCTAGCGTGACCCTCGTACTCTGTAAAAACATCCACATATTTATTTTTAAATGTTTGCAAATTGTACAGGATCAAATATAGAAAAGTAGAATTTTTCTCTCATATAAATTCAACTCTAGCTAGAAAGATAGTCTATAATGATTCATGCTTAATTCTAACTGTAAGCAATTTTTATATTAATATATAATATTTATAATTTATCATCATTGTTAAGTATGCAAATTATAAAATCTTGTGCACCATATCTCCGTATCTATTACTTTTCACAATTTTTCTCTTTTTATCACATGAAGTTTCGATTGTAGGAAAACTTATGTCTGCTCTTATATCAGTCAACATCAACATATTCACAGCTATGGTATTTGGAGCTAGTTTCCAGCCAATTTTCTACGCCATTGGAAGCAAGATCATCGTTGGAAGGAAGTTCTGTCAAAGGTTCCATCTCAGAAGGTCGGCCATTGTTTTCTTTTTTGTCATAGTAACGCTCACGACTTGAGTTACTGAAGAGAGAATCTGGAGAGATTGGACCCATACCTAAGAAGATTGTCAAATTTGAAGGAGATAGTTAATATTTAGTATAGGTAAAAACAAAAACAAAAAAAACTAAAAATAATAATAAGATGAGACTAGGTAGTAAATTAAATAATAACATTTTGGACTATTGACTATCAAAATTGACATTCCAATCTTATATAACCAATTCTACATATTATTACGTGGATGGATGTATTCATATATTTGAAAAGGTTCCACTATGGAATTTCGGCAGCATACGAACCGAAAGGTGGCGGAAATTACCGAGCGAATATAATAGGAATATTCTATACTTAGATCAACTATATAACACTCCCACCCAATTCCTACCACATACAATTGAAGGGATTACATGAAACACACGAAAACTTTTACATAGCCTTCTTCAAATCATGAGTTATGCATTTCTCGACTCCGCAAATCTAGTCCTGTTCAAATCTTGACTTATGCACCGTACGACAAGGTCACTGACAAGTACACTCTGGAGTACAAATTGAAGTAGGATAGGCTGTGTTATTGGTAGTATTTTTATTTACAATTTGTACTCTGGAGTGTACTTGCTAATGACCTTGTCGAACAGTGCACAAGTCAAGATTTGAGCAGGACTAGATTTGCGGAGTTGAGATACGAGTATGCACAAGTCGTGATTTGAAGAAGGCTATGTAAAAGTTTTCGTGTGTTGCGATCCTACCCCAATTGAAGAGTGATTTTCTAAAACGTGATTGTTAGGCCTCTGAAAGTTTAGTACACAAATTGCATATGATTTCATTTTGTATGGAATTTGTATCGGACTCTGTTATTTTTTAGCAAAAGTTCACAATGTTATAAAAAAAAATATCTTAACTTTTACTACATTAGAATATCACATTAATAAAATTATAAGGCACAAGACACAAAACTCAAATCCATAAAATTTAGGCAAGGAATTATGTATTATATTTCCTAGTATTAAGGCGAATTTTTCCAAGATCACCCGAACATTTTAGAATCAATGAGAAATGAATATTGAAGAAGAAGAAATGAAAAACAAAAAATAATATAAACAAAAAGAAATTAGGTATTTTTATTTATTAAAATTATAACAAAACAATTTAACAATTTTCTTCCTACCAATGTTCCCCTTCTTGGCCTTAGCAGGAGACTTGTACTCTCCGCCTGACGCTATCGAAGATGTTATACTCGGTAACCTAATATCTAAATGTGATCCCTTTTCTGTCACAATTTTATTGTTCATTGCATATAACTTCGTTGTGATATCCCTGGCTATTAACGTCGTTAGTACTGTAGCAATGTAGAGTTCTTTCACAAATAGATATTCTAATGCAGTTCTTTGCCAATATAAATATCGACAAGTACTTGCAGCTACTATCGACACCTAGAAAAAGAAAGAAACAAATAGTTATTAGAAACATATTCAAGTTATTATAAATAAGCGGCACAATTTCCACTTCAAGTGAATGTCTTACTTTAAATTTGTCGTCAACTGTAGCTCTACTTGATTCAAATTCAGGGGAATCCAAAAATTCACATGGAAGTATGGGATGAAGAAATTGATGATCAGACAAAACATTCACCTAAAAGTATAAACTTATTGTTTTATCATTAAAAACAATAGTATTTTTCTAACTTTTCCCGACAGCAAAAGTCCTAGTCTATCAGTTCTTGTCAGATTCTGCATTGCGTAAGCTTCACCCGCATGTAAAGACATAATTTGGGCAAATTCAGTGCTAACCATCCTTTTAAATTGTAGCCTAGATATCTACAAGAGAAGAGAAAAACTTTTAAGTCAAAAGTAATTAAAAACTTTTAGATTGAAGTTTAAAAACTGGTATCTTTATCTTTAATTTAGTTAGTTATAAAAGTAGTTCATTCTTTTCTTTTTTCTGTTATTAAAAATTTAATTGCATCAAGTTTCAAACATCACGACAAGCAATTTTAAATAATGATTACAGGATTTTAAAATCAGTAAAAGAAAAACTGGAAGAAATGATTGAGTTTAAATTTATTTCGCATGTCGATGTGCTAATTACCTTGAAAGGTTGGAATAAAGTGTGATAAACTTCTTCAAGTTCAGGATCAAATTTAACTGGCCTCATCTGATAAACAATGTAGAATACTTGACCAATATTTAGCAACATGAAAGCAAAGTTCCATGTGAAGACATCCGGCGCACATATTACGTTCCATGCCCAAGTACAGAAAAACAATAATCCTAAAAAACATTACCATTTGCATAATATATTTTTTAGTAGTTCGTATAACTAAAGAGGGACTATGTTTCTATCGTAGCCAGATTATAGAACCCGTGTTTTTATAAAACATAGAAATCACGCATGTCCCACTTAAAAATAATAATAATAACAATAAGAGTTCAGCTGACTCATTCCACTCCATAACATTCTTACTAACAGTACATTATCATACAGCAAATATTCCTCACTCCTTTAAATGACCGATTTTCGGTAGCGAAATACCGCATCCGGGCCATAATAATAGTTACTCATCTACTCAGCCAGATAGATTGCTTTGCGTCATTTTACAATCTGGCTAGACGTTTTATATAACGACAAATAGCTTACGGCCATATTGTAAGAGCTTTGTTTCAGCCTGTCTTTGTTGATAGTTTGTGACTGTCAGACACATTTGTAATGTGCAGTATGAAAATATCGTTCCAACCGTACCTTTGACAAGTTTGCAACTATTGGTTAGGTGTTCCAGCGCGTACTGTTCGACTATTACAAACTAGTTACTGACAATCAAAACAGTCAGAACTTTTCTGCTGTTGCCCGGTTGCAGAAACATTCAGCAATGCCTTGTTCAGTTAGAGGTTAACAAATTCGAATCAGTTTCCTTGTTCTTATGAAATTTAAATCATTGCTGTCAAAAAAACGCGTTGCATTTGTTCGTTTTGATGGTTTAGCGGTTCGCTAAGGTAAGTCCGACTCGTGGAAGAATTGATTGAGAATTGACGTGCTTATTCAGGAAACAATTTTATGTAAAATTCAAAAAAGAAGAATAAGACAAGAAAGAATATACTATTAGATACATCCAATAAATACAAGAAGATATGTTTTCGGATCACTAAGTCATTTGTTTCCTGACTTTTGGCCGATCCAAAAAATTGCAATTATTGTAGAATGAACCAAGACTTATTTTTCAAATTAAGAAATGTAACAGATTAAGAAATTCGGATACAAAACACAAATTTTAGAAAAAGCATGTCACCAGAAGAAAGTTGACGTAGGAAGACCGGCTGAGTCAATGCCAGTCATAACTTTACTCGACGCGACTGGACTTGACACGTAGCGCGTTCTGTGTGAAACTAAATTTTTACATTTGCTTTATTTTAATAATAAACCACTTTGTTGAACCCAGAAGTATCTTACGCAACTGGACGTGACTGCATTGGACTGACTTGGTGGGAAATGGCCTTAACTCAACAAGGCGTTGATGAACATTTCTGCAACCGGGCATAAGAGTCAGAGCGTACGTAATTACCTATTGCAAATTCAATGTTAGGTTTCATATTTTTCATCTGTCAAGGATAGATGAAATTTATACTTATTATTATTATATAAAACATATTTCATGTTATTTGTTGCATATTCCATGAAGAAGGCAGTAGTTCATGTTGCCGAAACGTCGGTTTTTTACAATAAACAGAACTAAAACTAAAAAGTTTGTATCATTTTAATATTACATTTTCTTATATTTAATATTATATTTTTCTTAAAACATTATTTTATTTATTTTTAGAAAAATGACCGACGAAAACATTTGTTATGTGTTGTTGTTAAATACTTTATTTACTTTTCAGATTAGCTATCTTGTTTGCAACAAATATTCGCTTTGGTACAATCATCGTCTTATTCAGCTTTGCAACATTTAGGTGTTTAACTTGTCAGTAACTATTTTATGTACTCGCATGCGCATTAAAAAAATCAGATATATGTTGCAAACTGGTCCAAAATTACCGGCTGAAACACAACTAATATGAATATTTAGACATTTTTATTTGCAACACGAACACCTAGCACAAACACACGCTTGGAGTTTTGCGCGTTAGGTTTAGAAAAATATGCAAGCTATTGACTAACGGATTATAAAATAACGAAGATTTGACAATCTATAAAAAGACGAATTTTAAAATCTGGCTACAACTATAATTGAAGCGTTTGAATCTTTAAAAAATCCCATAACAATTTCTAAATTGCAAATTCCTCCGACAAAGAAGAACTAATATTGGAACAAACTAATTAAATTATCTTTGCAATTCCCTTGGGAAAGAAACGTCACGTAAGAAAATGAAATGATCTTAAAATAGAAAATAAATTAAATTACGTGTCGGGAAATCTTACAAAAGAAATTTTCATTAAAATTGCCTTTTCATTATATCTTCAATTATCTCACAAAAGAAATCAAACAAATTAAATTTACCATGTTTGGTTTTTCATTTCCACGTCTACTAAATTCTTTTGTTCATACTTTCCAGTCAACAGAGCAATTATTTAAAGTAAAATGTAAAAGAAAAGTCAGTAAACGAAGGTTAAAATATACAGGGTGTTTCCTTTAAAACAACCAGCGCTTTTTTGGGCGAACTAATGACTAGAGAAAAATGTTACATACAAAAAATTACCAGGAAAAAGGGCTTAATTTATGAGGAATAATAAATAAAAAATTCAACCAGTGGTTCTCAAACGGTAGAATAAAATTATATTTTTTTAAATGGCAACCTATATAAATTTTTTGTCCATTAGATAGAGAGTTTTTTTTCTGATTTCAACGATATAAATATGATATGGGGTTGTATAACAATTATTTCGAGAAAAATGATATTAAAAATCAGAAATAATTCTACAATATTGAAGTAGGCTATGCAATAAACAAATGCAAACAAATGATACAGGTGACAGATAGTTTTCTTACTTACGTTATTAAGTGTTTGTTTTCGTAATTGTTTAATTACTTATTAATAAAAAATGGCTTTGCAGTTACAAGAATTAACAAATTTAGACTATTTTAATCTTACTGTTATGTATGGAGAGTGTGAAAGAAATTTAAATTCTACGATACGAAGATTTTCACGGCTTTATGTAGTTCATTTGTTATTATGAATTTCTTAGTAAAACAAGTTATTTTAGATATAAGAAAATAATATACTATCGTAACCTAGGCAATAGTCGTATTAATAGTTGTTTATTGCATAGCCTACTTCAATATTGTAAAATTATTTCTGATTTTTAATATCATTTTTCTCGAAATAATTGTTATACAACCCCATATCATATTTATATCGTTGAAATAAGAAAAAAAATTCTCTATCTAATGAACAAAAAATTTATGTAGGTTGCCATTTAAAAAAATATAATTTTATTCTACCGTTTGAGAACCACTGGTTGAATTTTTTATTTATTATTCCTCATAAATTAAGCCCTTTTTCCTGGTAATTTTTTATATATAACATTTTTCTCTAAAGTCATTAGTTCGCCCAAAAAAGCGCTGGTTGTTTTAAAGGAAACACCCTGTATATTTTTTCTTACTACAAAGAATAGGGTAAAATAATACGATGATAATTATAGTTTGTTTTCTATTAGAAATTAAAACATAATTATGAACAGGGTGTGTGACATTTCCTGTAATTATGACATTAATAACTGGTTGAAACAAGTTACTAAAAGTATTAAAAATATAGGTATAACGACTACATTTTGTCTTTAAATATGTTTGAAATAATGCTTATACTATATACAGAGTGTTTCAATACTTAAGTAGTAGATACTACGTGATATACTGATCACGAATCAAAGATAATGTTTTCAAAATTTGCAATAATAATGCCGTGCCGTGAATTAAATCAAATTTCATAATTATTAGTTTTTGCATTTGAAAGTTGAATTAACTCTTAAAAAAATACACATAAACTAGCCTTACAAAACATATTTCGCCTTAAAAACACTGACATACAACAATTTACTTGTGAATTAGTAATCATAGAGCCCATTGCCCGTGACGTCACAAGCGTTTCGTGCAGGCAAATCGGTTGCTAATTCCACGCAAGTTGTTTGTCAAAACATGTTTAGTACTGTATGTTCAATAAAAAAAACCTAACTCGGAGTAGGCTATGAACAGAGAAACGCATGTCTGATCATTATTCATTTCAAAAGTCAAGTTGTCAAAATTGATCTTGAAATGTAATTTTAAGGAGTATTTACTTTTAGTATTTTAATTAAGTCTCAAAATTTAATAAACTCTGGAGTAAATGTACAGCCTGACTCAATATTTTCGTGCTAGCCAATGGAAATAGCACTAAAAATGTACATTTGAAGAAACATACCCTTAATTTTGTGTATTTAAAAAAAATCTTTTTGATTCGTTATCACTATATCTTGTTAGTATCTACCATTTAATGTTTTTCCTGAATTATTGAACAAAATGTAGTAATCATAGTAAGATATTATAAAATAATATTATTATTCCAATGTAAAATATGTAAATGATATAATTTTCAGATTACCTATATCGTGTCACACTGTCATAATCCGTTATTTACATTTGCATTTTTAATAAAAATCGATAAATATATAATCCAGGTAATGTTCTATTCTTTACAAACCATATATTTGTTTATATTAATCAAAATACTCAAAATACCAAATGAATTCCGGAAATTTATAAATTTAGCTGCACAAATATTATTCCCAGTATCCCAGTCACATAAATAATGCAAATTATATTCTCTAATGGAAAATATTTCACTTGGATAATGTAATTAGCTTTTACACACATCACGAAACTGTGTTGGTAGTAACTATACTTGACATTTTGCTAATGAGAGTTTGATTGCCTGTTATAATTAGTTTGAAATAGTCTTCTTAAAAAAAAATCTGAGTAATTATAAATGGTGTAATGAAATCTATTTAATAATAAATAATAAATGTGAGTACTTACCAACTATAACACATGCGTGCATGAATAATACTCCTTTTGGAGTAGTTTTGGAAGAATATCCAATGAAGAAAAAGAAATTAGAAATGTGGAATAAGAAATGCTGGTTATCTTTCCAATACCAGCACCATGGCCACCATGTTTCTACGACAAACAAATTTTGTTTTTTGTATTTTATTCAATTTGTAAACATTTCCAATGAAAGGGAACTACATTTTGGATTTTACAATCCATAGACAAAATACTCTTTAGACTTGAAATTCATGTGTACTTGAACTGAAATTACACCTGGTGATTGGAACAGAACTAAAATGTTAAATTAGGCAATCCGCTTTTAATTTTATTCAAAATATTTTAGTTTTGTTAGTTAATATAAATGTATTTTGATATTAAAATGTATGTGCACAGATATAATCTTAAATTATATTTTTCAATAATATGCATAATAAAATATTAATTTCAAAATACAATCGACAACTTATTTCATTGAAATAATTATAACTGGGTTGAAAATAAAACACGGATATCTTATTTGAACACATAAAATTAAACAATATTGCATTAAAAACTCGCTCAGTAAAAACACAGAAGGTACAATTAATAATCAGAGCAAGTTAAATAGAATCAAAAACACAATATTTTTAAATGTCAAGTTCACGTCAAATTCAAATGTTTCCCATGTATCTCTTATTTTCCACCTCAAAAAACACGTGGACCAATAGTTACGTCGATATTAAATATGTACGTTCTTAACGCGACATTAGCGACATCTATTGACAGGAATTGAGTACTACTGACAAATGCCTAGCTCTCGCCATTTAAGTTTCCAAAGGTTGCGAGAATCTTACAATTATTTTAACGTAAAAAGGTATACTGTGGTAATAAATTCTTGCAAATGATGAAAAAAAATATTTTAAATAGTTATTTATCTGCCATTTGATCAGGTCAGTAGACAGGTCCAAATTCTAGAGTGAGCAACTCAAATTTTAGAGGAGGCATTTTTAAAATAAAGTAAAGATATTAAAAATCTGATGTGGCCAGCACATTATCTTCCGTGCATTTTACGTATTTTGTATAAATTCCACACAGATTTTTTTTTGTAAACTGTTTTATGGGCGTTTTTCTTTTAGGGGAGAAATGAACTGATCTTACGTCGTACTAAATTGAACTGAACTACTAAAAAGTACAGTATGAATTGGTTTACGGCTATAATCTGTTGTATTACCTTATGTGATTTGTTTTTGCCTCCTTAAATTATTTACAAAGATATTATGTAAATTTTATTTAACAATGACATCTGTCAATTAGTAATATTTGAAAATTCTGTTTCCACGGTGAATAGAGAATAACATATTCTTTAATATTTATAATAATAACATAAAAGGTCAAAAAATGATATTTAACAGTTTTTTTCAAGAAAAACACACACATACACACACACACACATACACACACCCACATACAGATATTATTGTAAAATCAGTAAATTCGTATTCTAGGGACTCTAAAACGTGCTTATTCATTAAAAATTCACCATCGAATTTTTTGACCACAGACAGTACCTTCCTTATCTATAGGTGACGGAAGGTAAAAACGGTACTTAATAAACATTAGGATTTTCTCTAGAATGGGCAATTTTTCTTCCAAAGTGGACAATGCTCACTCTGACCCTCTTTGGCTACGGACCTGCATTTGATAAAATTATTTTGAAAGCATTCGAAAAGAAGATTGGTTGGGAACTTATAAGGAGTGGAAACGAACTATCTTGAATATTTTTATTGAAAATTATATTACTTTAAGTTGTTTAGATTTCATTATTCTTGAACTTGACCTACGAACGGTAGTGTATAATCGTAATTACATTCGGTTAGCATTGCCTTATCGCTTAATGAAGTTTAATATTTAAATAGAAGACGTGTTTAAAGTTCTATGAAGACTCGTTAAATAAAATAACTATCATTATTCAAACGCCCACTGCATGCATGTCTGTTACTAGACAACTACACGATCATTCATTTAAATCAAATCTATTTCAACTACAATCAGCTGTTGAACTAAAAGATCACATAATCTAACTCTTGTCATCAACTGTGAAATAGTATATAATATGAAATATGTATAATCCTAATAATATATTAACATGAATAGGAGAGTATACCTGGTGCTTTTTTTTGGTGTT
This sequence comes from Harpalus rufipes, assembly GCA_951394225.1. Lineage (NCBI taxonomy): Eukaryota > Metazoa > Arthropoda > Insecta > Coleoptera > Carabidae > Harpalus > Harpalus rufipes. The sequence continues at coordinate 13,389,357 of OX596281.1, read as the reverse complement.
TTTTGCAGACTGTTGCCCCCCGTTTTGATTGGCAACAGTGATTGTGGTATCAATAAAAAGATAAAAAATCAAATGCCACCAAATGTAAATTATGTAATATATTAGGTTCATTAATTATTAAATTTTCAATTTAATATTAATAGCAATAGCCATGGCAGTTGAAGGAACAAATGTTTGACATTTTATTCATTTAATAGTATATTATTTAATGAGCATGTAATGTATACTTTTACTCATGAGAATGAAATTCTTCCGGCTCGTGATGCGAATTATTTCAGTGAGTAATAGCCATTACATGCGAATAGAATACTATACTTTATCCACGTTAATTAGTAACAGACTATTATACAATCAAAAATAACTTAATTTTAGAAAATTGTTTGTTTACAAACACAGACATACGTAGTTAATGTTAACCGCTAAGTATTTGACATTTAACAGAAAATTTTAAACCGACTTTTCAGCTACATTTTAAGCTTAAGGTGAGTATAAAAGTTTGAAAAATGACAAAACTAGTGTAACTTTTGGCTTTTTATGTGGAAAAAATTACTTATTAAAAGTAATTTTATTTGTATTCTTTGGAAGGTACGATTTGAATTTGACATAAGGATTGAATAATATTATTCCATCGAACTGTCAATATATTATTCAATTAGCAAGAGTGACGAAGGTCATTAATTGATAAAAATCGGTTGAATTATGGATGTATTATTTGACAGCTACGGATAAAAATATTTGCCGGTTTCAGGATATTAAGCCTTTGTTCACATGCACAAAAATAGGATAAAATAACTGTATATGTACGGTAATATTATTACCATACTGGCATATCAACAACAGTCTACAAAATGAAAATAAAATAAAATGAAAGTATAATTCTCTCCATTAATACATACAGATAACGTTAGTGTATCGTTTTACTGTATTCTAAAATAATAAACATGAGGAATAAAGCACATAATTTCAATATTTGTCATATTGACATAATCAAAATAATTGTTTTGTTTATTATAGCATTCTGAAAGTTGCATTAATGAAAGAGTTTCAAAAAATAATATTTATTAATAACATCTTCATTTCTGAAACCGATAAACTATTGAACAAACTACGGATGTTATGAATCACAACAAGCCTTATATATTTATATATACATATTTCAAACCGACATCTGCGGCAGTTATGATACTCATAACAATCCTAGATATGTTAATAGCTATGGAATACATGTGTGTTATTATATACCGACTTAAATTAGAAATAATCCTTTGGTAATGATTGGATAAAAAAAATATATCTACCTGCGGGGATGAAATAGGTAAGATTGACGTCTCCTTCAGGCCAAGACAAGTTAGCTCCTGGAGACACGTGCAAGATCTTATCAACTTGTTCATTAGGTAGCAATCCATGAGTATCGTGATACATATTTATTTTTGCACTATTTCCAAAATATCAGTGTTTCTAGAAAAGTTCAGACTTATAAAACAATAGAATATTTAGGAATTCAAATCACTTTAAAATTAAACAAATATTTATGGGGTCTTGTGGCTGTGTGCCTGAGTGTCTAATCGCGAATCTGGAAACCCGGGTTCGATCCCGGTCGACGCCAAAAATTATTTTGAATTTTAAATGGTACAAGATTGACCCCTGTGGTGCACTGTCCACGCCAGCAAAGAGTGACCGTGAGGTGATGCCTGGTAAGCGCCCGCAAAGTACAAATATTTCATCATTACCGATATCTGTGTACATAGCAGATTCACCCAGGGGTGGGTAATATGCCGTGATGATATATTTATTTATTTTTACTTATGTCATAAATTTTTAATAGTTAAAATATTTGATTTTTTTTTGTGCAAACAATAGATTGTTTATTTGTATTAAGCATTTGTTTGATAAGAAAACAACGAAAATTATTCGGCACAAAAACTAAAATTGATACTTACTGTTGTTAAATACCTATATCAAGATTTGGATATAATATACGAAACACTAAGTTATATATTGCGTGCTATAATAATTTGTTTCATTTCCTATATTTATTTTTAATTTACACTATTATTTACAACGATTTCCATTAAATATTATTTTAGTAAACAATAACACTTTAAAAATTTGTTAACAATTGTATTAATATTTTGTTTACACTATTAAACAATAAACAACCCCCTGTCAAAATTTCGATAGTACTGCACTTGTTTTAATAACTGCCACTCGCAATTTCGTTTGTTTTTGCAAACCACTGCACATTGAGATTCTCTGTTACAATTCACAAAACACGTGAAAACTGCTATGCAGAGTTAATCAATACCTTTTAACTATTCTGGACCAAGCGTCGCTAGGAGACATCTTTAGGTGAAGGCGTCCACTACAGCAGCGCCGCTGGCATGCGACGGCGACGCCAGCAACTAACGAATTAAACTTCGGAGTCAGGCACAGCGAAATATGAATATGATATTCAATCTTGTTTTTGTTGTAGTATTTATTGATAAACAATTTATTGAATGGAAAGTGAAAGATAGTGATACGAGTAGCAGCAACTGTAATTACTGTGGAACAACAGGTTTTATAATTCAATAAAATATGACTGAAGATATTATTACTTCTCGCTAAGAGAGGTATTGGAGTCATGCTAAAAATCGCATATCCAGATTTTAGTGAATAAGCACGTTTTAAGGTCCCTAGAATCCGATAATAACATTTTTATGATGATGTTTGTGTGTGTGTGTGTGTGTGTGGGTGTATGTGTGTGTGTGAGGTTGTTGGAGGTACGATTTCTCAAATTCTATAAGACTAAAGACCTGTGTAACTACGGATTCCTCAATCTAACTGTAATGGGAAGAGTTGAATATATTCTGGTAACAATTGGATAACAGGAAGTAGTGCTATTTTAACAAAAATCTTCTAAATATTATTTTTTGAAAATTTATGTTACTACAAATATTAAAAACCAAAATTCTCTATCCGATACATTTAAAAAAAATATTATACCTTCTATAGATTTACAGCGGTAATAATAAATAATTTCCTATTCCCAATTTTGGTATTCCGAGAATATCTCTTAACCCTGTGTTAAAATGACGTTTACGGCGGGTTTATTCTAGAGTTAAGTCTTATTCCATGTTTATTATTACATATTTGAGGGTTAAGCTCGTAATAAACTAGGACTAGCTATTCCTGTGTTAAAAAGAAGCTATTCTGAACTTAACCCTTGTTTATTATTACCGCTGTTAAAGATATAGAAATATTATCTATAAAATAATCTGTTGTAGTAAATCTCACAGCCTGCTCACAGCCCAAACATCTCCAGGGTAACTACTTGAGAAATTAAAATATCTGTAATTGACAGATAAAAGTCACTAATGTCAGTGTCAAAAATTCAGAGATAGTACTACAGGCTTTTTCTGGGAATGATATTTAATATTTCTTATTGTATTATTAATTATATATTTAAAATTATTGGTATATTACATGAACCCTTCAGAAATAACGCCAATCCCATTAATGAATTGGAAAAACCTCGAACATTTAGAAATAATGGAGAAAACTTGCTCATGGAATGAATTAAAATTATAGAAAATTCGTAAATATAAAGATTAGGTGTAATTAGAATTTTTTGTTCGTACAAGAAATGTTAAATACAATATATATATATATATATATATATATATATATATATATATATATATATATATATATATATATACCACAATGGAAAGGGCGCGAGAGGTTTAGTGATGGCCACAACAGATTTTTTTTGTGATGATATCCGTGTGTGTATGTGTGTATATGAGTATGTGTGTGTATGTATGTTGGAAGTATACGGTTACTCAAATACAATAAGTCTTAAAATAAGTTTAACTACGGATTCCTCAATCTAACATTAATGGAAAGTGCTGATAAGGTTTTGGTAACAATTAGACACCCGAAAGTGGTAGTTTCTTGAAAAAAATCTTCTAAATATATTTTTTTGACAAATTGTGTAATTACATATAATAAAGATCAATATATTCTCAATCTGTTTCATTTAAAAAATATATTATATCTTATAGAACATAGATTTAGAGATATAATATAGAATAAATTGCAATAAATCTCGCTACCTAAACAATTCCATGGAAACCAGTTGAGATATTTAAATGTTTGTAATTGACATAAATGCAAAATGTCAGTGTCAAATATCAACAGTTTTACTGACATTACTGAAAGCTTTTTCTGGGAAGTACATTTAATACTTCTTATTGTATTATTAATTAAATATTTAAAATTATAGGTATATTAATATTATATATATCCTTAAGAAATCTCGCTAATACCGTCAATGAATTTGAAGAATTTTGAACATATTAGAAGAGTAGTACCTCATAAAACGAAAAAATAGATACAATTTGAATTATTTGTGTGTACAAGAAATATTAAATTCATTACTTATGTAACATTGTCCTGTTAGATTGAATGATTAAATAAAATGGAAATTGCGCTATTGTGTTGGCCAAAACAGATTTTTTTTTTAATAATTTTTAGAATAAAATATTTAAAGATAATATACTAAATGCTGAAAATACGAGACAGAAACGCAATAATGGGCAAAATAAAACACAACAAGTAGTCTAGAAAAAGCCATAATAATAATCCCTCATTATCAATCTGTTATCTGTGCTGACAAGTGAAATTACAAGTGATTTGTAAATAATTGTTTGGAATAAAACAAATAGAGTTTTGTGTATAATATCACTGTGAATACATACGTAGAATATGCTACTGGTTTTACTCAAATAACACGTGTGGAAAATAAATAATTACTTACTAACTTCCGTGTAAATTATTTGTCTACGTACACCTAAGTAAACAAGATACAACTCTTAATTAAATCTGTGTGTATGTGTCTTTTATTGACACAGGGACTTTATTAAATTTCAACTATGTTTTGATTTCACCTGCCCATACTCTTGATTCTTACAATTATATTCAATTGCTGATATGTCATTCACGAAATTTATGGTTCATATATTTGCAATTTTAATTATACTGATGGTAGCCAAAATAATATAGAAATCTTGCAGTCTATTAAAATTTTAGAAGAATATTTCTAACAGCAAAGAGATAGAACTGTCTGATAAGAGATTGATTACATTGTAACAAAAAAACACTATTACTGAAAGATCATAAGGATTGTTAATTTATTCATAATACTCGAATTTGGATCTAACTATACCTATAAATACTATAATTTTAACTAAATTTTTTGAAAGGTGTTGAGCATAGTTTGATGTATTACTATAACGAATTCATCTCTGCCATATGCCATGTATACGCCAAAAGGAAAAGGTGCAAGAACGGTTGTAATTTTCAGCAATTTTCACAAAACATTAAATTTGTAATCGTATCGAATCTTATTGCAATATTTGTCATTCAATTCCGAACCCTTTTTTTATAAATCGAATTTTATTTATGAGTTATTTTACGCTCTACCCCTTACTCCAAAGGGTTGAAAATCGGCGCATTCAATAAGAGACGCGGTATTCCATTGACGTGTCATGAATTTTATTGGGTACATTTTTCAAAAGATGGAAAGATAATAATTCACATTGGTCATTTTTATTGCAGAAGAGACGCTCGGGATGATTTTATCTTCTGACCAGACTTTGCGTTCTTTCATTATGCAACACAAACTCAAAACTGGCTAACTGACCAAAACGTACCATTAGTTCTGCGAAACGACAGTCCCATAACCTTCCCCAGGCTCGTCCCGTAGAATGTTTTTGTGGTCTTTTATCTTGAAAAGTTCACGATGAAGGTTGGGAAATCCAAAATGAGGTCGAACTTCAACGCAGAATATACAGGAATCAAGGAATATTCGAGAATCAGAGAAATCTGATAGAATACGCCCATTTTTATTTAATTTAATTTCATAATTTTATTGCTTATGACACAGTTAATTATTAAGTATTACAAAACTTTAAGTAAATGCAATTATATACTAAATATTTATCTTAAGCAGAATGACTTATGCATCAACTACAGTAAATGTTTCATCTCTTTTTCAAGTACTAGAAATGTATTTGAATTTAATTACAATATTGTTGGAAATGGTATCAGTCGTGTATTTCAAGTCAAAGATCTTGGGATCATTTTAGATAAGAAATTAATTTATGATGTACACAATGACAGCGCAGTTAAAAAGGTATATTAAATCTTTGGATTTATATTGGGAGTTGGATCAAATTTTAAAAATCCTACCACCCTCGTTCATATATACTAAACTTTTGTCAATCTCAATTGGAATTTGCTGTTGTATGTCGGTCTCCACATTATCAAATATATGTGAATAGAGTTTACGGGTATTTATTTCTGCACTGAATTCTAAATTTTGGAATAGTTCAATTTATTTCACTCCCTTACAAAAACGTAGAGAGATGCTGGACTTTTCTTTATAAAATTATAAATGGTCATGTTGATAGTCCAACTCTCTTGAGTAAAATATCTTTACGTGTATTCTCTTATTCTTCTCGTCCATCTCATATTTTTCCTATAAAAATGTTTTCCCCTTAAATCGCCTATTGTGTTATAATAATTTATTATGCTTTTTCGATATACCCGATATATGTAGTTGCACTTTGTATTTATTTAAGAAGTTTATAAGAAATAGCTTCACTCGTTTATGTACCTCTTTATGAGTTTATTTCTCTTTTTCCATGTTAGCTAATTTTCGTCATATTTGTTGTCTGTAACAAGAAACACAATTTTTGCACAACAGGGCGTAAATGTCTCTTTATTGACTCTGTTTGACGTTTATAGCCCTAAGGCCGAAAAGTGCACCTTTCCGCCCGACTACCTTTCCGCATGGTCAACAATGAACAATATATACAATAAATACAATACATTACATTTTATTAATATTAAATGTTATATTACAATTAATACAATTCTCAATTTTAATACCCTCAACGGAAATCACATTTTGTGTACTTTGACCGCCACGCTTGCATCATTCAGTTTCAGTTAGTAACACTTTTTTGGCGATTTCAATTTTATTATTCACAGTCTTCTACGTAACTCTCAGCAATTTTAGATGACTGTCATCTTCCATGGCGTTTCAAAGTTATTATATCACCTCCTTTATCAGCAAGTAGCGTTGTTGATGTTCGCCTGAAGCAATGACCAGTATAAGTTTCAGCTTCAGGAAGTTGCAAATTATCATGGGGAATGAGCCGAACGAATTTTTTCCAACTGGTTGCGTTGAACACTTTCCATTTTTGTAACAAAAAAAAATCGTTGATGGGTAACATGTTTTGGTCGTAAATTGGCATATTTTCTATAATTTTTTACATAATTTAATGAATTTTCCTCGTCATTTATTACTGTGAATTTTCTGTTGGTGTTTGTTTTTGTTCTCTTAATTTTACTATTAAAACATTTTCTGCATCTTCTATGTCTGAAGTAAGTAACATGCATTATTTTTCCCTTCGACATGCTCTCACTCCCAGAATTAAAGCTATCTTTACACAAAAAAATATTAGAAAACGAAAAAATGTAACAAATCAAATTTTTCTTTGATCATTAAATATGTTCCATCTGGCGCTTCTTTTATAAACTTGTTTATATCGTCTCTACAAAGAATTTTAGATTTCTTCGGTTTGAAACCAATAGAATTTCTTTTCAAGAATGCAATTAGTTTTGGAAATGTATTGATCAGAATGTTCTTTTTAATTGCCCTTACCATAGAGTAGAAGGTTTATAAGTTTCCGATATTTCAGCAAAATATGCTAAAAGTACAATTTCTGTATAATTATTAACTTTTTTCATAAAAATTTTTGGACTTCTGGGAATGTAAATCTTGCACTGCTCTTTTCGCAGTATTTTTAATGTCTTCCATTTTCACTATTTCCACTAATATGTGCAAATATTTCGTTGAAATCAATGACATTTTATATTAGTCACTTCGTTGTTTCTGATTTTGTTTCATTGCCGCAGCAACTGATTAAAAGAAACGTTATTTTTGCTTATAATAAATTAAGAAAATATTAAAACAGAATTGATTTGGTTGTGTAAAAAACATTGTATATATTACGGGCGAAATATTCCTGGCCTTCAGCGCATTTAAAACCCTCCGCTGCTCCTCGGACCAGAATCTATATTATTTCGCCCTTAATACATAAATAACAATTTTTTTATTATTTATTATAACTGTGCTGCACTGTTATTAGGACCTTTACTTTTGTAAATAAATAAATATTACAAAAAAAAAAACAAATGCCAAACTTGTAGGACATACGTTACGTACTGTATGTGACTTATTAAGAAATTGTTTTTAAAATAAGTTAAAAACATTTTAATATTTCAACTATGTTTTTGATTAATAATAGGAGGAGTTTAAGGTTAAACTATAACTAAAACTAATACAATTACCCCTTAACCTTAAAATTATAAAATAAGCTATATACGTATTGCGAGAACTAAGTTCTCATCATTAGTAGTATAAAATTAAGCAGAGCAGCTAAGATTACTCAACTAGCTATTCCGCTTAATTTTGTACTACTGATGATGAGAACTTAGTTCTCGAAATATGTATATAGCTTATTTTATAATTTTAAGGTTAAGGGGGAATTATATTAGTTTTAGCTATGTTTTTCTTTAAGTTGTTCACGTCACTAATGTATACAAGTATGGAATTATTAAATTTGAGAGTTGCATTAAAACAGACCTTTTAAAACATCCATTGACGCCCTATACACATTTTAATAAGGGCAGGTTTGTTACATACATGATCTCAAAATTATCCACATGACTACCTTTTAAAATATGCAAACAATTAATTCAAAACATTCTTTCAATACATCTGTTTACATTGTATAAAAATCAAAACATGTATTCTCCTATTATTTTTCAATATTTCAACTTCGCCTCATTAAATCAAAAATAAAACTCCACCACTCTAGCAGGTGTACCATTCTAACCCTCTCTGGCAAAACTCCCCTAGTTTAGTTGAACACGAGCCAAACTACAAGCTCCCAGATCAGATCTAGGTAAGGGTGGTTGGTAATGAAGATAATCTCTCCAAATCTTAAAATGGTCTCGGTGAGCCATGAAATCGCACTGTGATCGCACAATGATGACGCATTGTGCAGCGGTGTAATTGTTATTTTATAGACGCTAAGCTAAACGGGAAGTGAAGCTTTTTGGGTTTTGTTTAGAGGGGATTTCGTATTCATGAAGGAGATATATTTTTTTGTAAATCCGATAAAGTGTACAGATATTTTTATTTGAAAATAATGCGACTGTATTTTGTATGTACCTATTCTGTAACTTATAACTATAACATTAAGAAACGAAAACCGTTCGTGAACGACTTACCTTATTCTCTAACTTTTGGTCGAACGGACATGAACGAAACATTCGTTCTCCAACTAAATTCATTAGCATTGTTTAATTCCCTTATTCTGTAAAGTTATGACGAACTTTTATTACAGATTTTTTTACAAACAATTCGTTTTTGAATTAGTGCTCTTTAGAAGGCGAAAATATGAATATATATATATAGGGTGAGTCTGGGAAGACGCCCCCCCTCTTATCTTTTTAATTATAAGTAATAGAAAAAATGGTTCATATACAAGATTTATTATTTTATGATACATGTAGATATTTTTTATAAAGTCAGGTTTACAAGATACGACTACAACTTTTATTTTTTGAATAGTAACCTATAATTATTTTATTGAAATGTAAACCACCATTTTTTCTCTATTCAACGATGTATTAGCTTTTATTAATGTATTTGATAAAAATCGAGATAAATAAGATAATTGAGATATATGGGAAATAATTTTTATTCAAATATTATAGGTGGCTATGGGAAAATAAATCAAATGTAACAATGTTAATATCAACAAAGTATACATTTGTTTGCTATTTATTTATTATTACATACCTATTATTTACTTATTTATCTATTTATTTATTATTTATTCTAAATTTGGACTCCTAAATATTGGAACTTGGTACTTGTTTACTTGCTCTATTTTTTGTGAATTTGTTGTCAAATTTATTATTTCAAGCTCTCTTGGTACTGTCATGATCTTAGTCTTTCTTGTCTTATTTTTTTAAACCGTACTTTGATTTGGTTTCATTCCATTATATAAATTGCATTTTCTCTTCACTGCTCGCCAGAATTACTACGTCGTCTCCGAATGCGCACATTGATATTTTTGTTACTTGTAAGTTTTCGTATCCTAGGTGTAATTTTCTGAATCGCTTATCACAATCCTTCATAGTTTCATCCATGATTGTTGTAAACATGGACTGGGCTCATGACACCCCCTTGTCTCAAACCATTTTTGTTTCGAAAAATTCTGATTCTTTATTCTGGCTGACGTAATTTAAGTTTTTTTTGTATAAACTTTTAATAACATTTTTTTAGTTTAGCCGGAATATTTCTTCTTTCTAGAATTTTCCATACTTCATCCCTATTCACGGTGTTAAATGCCTTTTCTAGGTTTATGAATGCCTTTCTTGTAAGATGCTTTCATTGCTTTCCCTCTTATAACTTAATAATTCTACATGTCTGCATTATTGAATATACCCTTCTTCATGAAATCATTTCTTAACTTTGCTAATAACCAACCATATACTATTACATAACACTTAATTAGCGTACAACCACTTGCATGCATCGTATTCTATCCTCCTACACGCCACGCGTCCCCTATTAGGGTGCAATGTGTTTGGTCGCGTGCGCTCGCCGTCCAATCACAGCTCAGGCAGCGAGCCCTGAGCAAGAGCTTAAGCCCTTTGTGCCCTAAACACTGGAGGGGGCCAGCTGTATAAAGTCCGGGCCCTATAAGGGATACTCAGTTCGCGAATATACGAGACGTTGGTAATGTGGAATGTGGAAGTTGCACTAACCAGGATTAATATTTATTTTTTATGGTAAGTTTGTTTTTTATTTAATTTAGGTCCGGTCTTTTCACCTCTGGATAAGTGCCAGATAAAAGAAAATATCGCATCGTATAATTGACGTGTGTTTAATTTTGTCAATTTACGCTGTAATATCGATGCGATATTTTCATTTTGTCTGGCAAATAAGTTAACTGACACTTTATCCAGAGGTGAAAAGACCGGGCCTTAAAGACATGATACAATGTATTTAGTATGCGATTGTTTCAAGAATTTAAAGTCGAGTGATCTGTCAAACCAATATGTCAAAAAAAATAATTAAGTTTACTCTCAGTAAAACCGTGAATTGAAAAAAAAATGACACTCAAACATTCAAAATTGTTTAAATATTTATATATAAAGTATTGCATAAAATTTTCGGGATGAATCATTTTTAGCTAAACATACAGGGTGTTGACCGTGACACCAGAATATAGGACTTTAAGAAGTAAAATCATACTTTCGTGATTTTCTGCGTCCCCAATTATTTTAGGTAAAAAGTTTCAAATAAATGTTGTAAAGCATGAAATTCTACATCATAATCAATAAACAAACTTAATTTTACATCCTCGATAACGACAAAAATTATATATGAAAATGTTGAAAATCGCCCCAAACTAAAAAATAATAAATGTTAGCGTTTTATCTGTCAAGCTTATTGATTCAGATGCAACTTTACAACTTCTATTTGAATCATTTTTGTTTAAAACAATTAGGAATGCAAGAAAATATGAAAATATGACTTTACATGTTAAAGTCCTATGTCAACACCCTGTATATGTGTAGATTTTTTTTTGAAAAACATTTACCAGATTGTTAAAATATTTACGATACGAAAAAAATACTTTTTTTTTAATTGCAAAACAATAACAATTGAAGGGTTCTTGTCAAAAACAATCATCGAAATATATACATGTACTTTCAAGGATGTCAAACAGTTTGGTAAAATGTTTAATTATTGTTAATTGTTCATTTTTCTATTTCTTAACATTCAGTAAAAATTCTAGAAATTTAAATATGATCCTGAGTGAAATACAGTTACAGAAATATATAAAAGATTAAGCTAGAAAGTTATTGTTTTTTTGATTATCTCAAATTAAAAAAAATGGAGTAAGGTTGTTTTTGCTAAGAGTTCAACAATAAAACTTATTTTTACATTTGATTTATCTACACCAATTAAAATGATTTATTTCAATTTAAAGATATAACAATGATTTTCATTATGTTTCCATTGTATTGTTCTAGATGTCGCAATACAGCGCGAGCAGTTACGACGGAACCTTCGATGACAGTTCCGATTCAGGTTTCGAAATGTCCTTTAAATCCGATGGTACATCCGAAATATGCGAAGAATTTCGACCAAATCCTTACGAATACGACTACGACGTCACTCAAACTCCAAAGAAAAAATATAAGAACGAATTGAACACCCCTGAAAAACGCAAACTTTTCGAAACATTCAACGAAGCATTCCACCTATCATTAAATAATTTCGAAAAACCTCAGACATCAATAGAGAACAATTTTATAAACAATTATACAGGAGAGACGAATTATCAAAATTTTATGTACACGCCTGAAAATTCTAGAAGTCCAATAAAGAAAAATGAATCGAGTATGTATTCACCACCTTATACACCCAACCTGACAAGTATAGAAAGCCCAGAAAAACAAGAGAAACCCAAAAAACGTTACGCATCGGGTAGAAATCGAATATCCCGAGCTAAAAGTCCGTCTCAATTGCTAAAAATTAAAAGATGTCGACGTATGAAAGCCAACGATCGCGAAAGAAATCGTATGCACATGTTAAACGAAGCTTTAGACCGGTTAAGATGCGTCCTGCCTACTTTTCCCGAAGATACAAAACTTACAAAAATAGAAACATTAAGATTTGCCCACAATTACATATGGGCGTTAACACAAACCGTCTCGAACATCGATAAACTGACAACCGATGAAAATGACAGTATAGTCGTTAATGTAGGCAATATAACAGTATCAATTAGTAACGATGGCAACATAATAACGTCGAAAAGTTGCGCAAAACGACAAACAAATGCTGTAGTAACAAGTGGCAGTATAACAAACGCTAGTTTCATGACCAACTACACATACAAAGATGATTTAAGTGAGAATTATGAAGAAAACTCAACAGCTCCAACAAACTGGAGTGGTTCGAACCTGGAGCCTTTTATAGATGAGAAATACAATGAAGGCTATTATTCAAACTCTGGTTACGATGTCAACAAACTGCAATATTATAATAACAATGTGCTTTACGAGTGTTTGTAACGAAACGAGGGTATTGTTATTAAAATTCTATAGAAGGGAGGGTACCGTTTTACATTCTTTTGTTTTTCTTTCAAACTTTTGATTGATTGTGTCATTATTTTTGTTTTGTTTGTAACAATAAATTATTTTAGTATTTTGTTGTTTTTTTGTGTAAACTAATGGTCTGATGAGTCTAGTCAAATCAGTATTGTAAGTGAGAAAAGCAATCTTTGCCTTATGTAAGTGCTAATGATCAAATGTCAAAATATCAATATGAAATGTACCTTTAAATAAATTGCTATTTATTTTTATATAAATAAATATTGTAAATTTTTATAAATTGTATATTTTTGTATAAAACTTTATTAGGAAATAAAGAGATCTACAATTTATTTGGGATATTTTTGTATTTATTTCCAATTTCCAAATAGCACAAAAGTGATCCCTATAATGCTCTCTGCACAACAGCTTTGAGAGCACGTGAGGTGATGCCTGGTAAACGCCCTCATCAGTATAAATATATTATACATAAGCCATGATTTTATATCTATTTATTTATTTATAATTTTATGACAATTTTATTGATACAAATAAAAATTTAATTATATAAATGATTAGTTAATTAAAATAAAATGAATTAACAAGCATATATGTATGTTTTTAATTAAACATAATTAATACATATGTAATAAAATGTAATTATCATTACAAAACAATTATTATACTTATTGTAATACAAATGATTATGAGTGTGGCCGAGGCGAAAGAAGTGTACTTAGACAGGAATGTGTGGCGAAGGATGATTGTTTCGTAACTATTATTGTGATCCGGATGCTGTATTTCGCTACCGAAAATCGGTCACTTTAATATGTTAAGAGTACGGATTTGTTGTATGATGTTGATGTTGTTGTTTTTATTGTTTTCATATTAGTGCTAACCACTAAGTGGGATAGTATCTTCCGTACCCTCATAAAAACTAAGTAAACGACACTACTGAATTTGTCATAATGGACGGAGGAAAAATCTGAATTCATACAATTCGTAGAGGACATTGATCGGACATCTTTCAAAAATTTTACTGCATGTATGTATGTACAAACCTAAAATACAGTGTTGGATAAAAGTATGGAAACTGTTTATATTATTATTTTTATAAAAAATCTTTAAGCTTCCCCAAATTAGAAACTTTTTTAAGCCAGTACAGGGTGTTTATTTTAGATGGGCCACCATAGTTATTTCGAGAAAACAACCATAGTCCAAATATTGTAAATATGAGTTACATGCAGAATATTACTTTTAAGGATAGGAAAAAGTTTGAACGTTTCTATAAAAATGTCTAATTATTATCTAATTGCTCATCAATGTTTATTTTTCTATTTCTTAACATCCAGTAAATAATTATCTAATATTTAAACATTAGCCTTAGTTAAATAAAGGTACAGAAATCTATAATAGTAAGGAAGCTAAAAAGTTTATTCTTTGATTATCTCAATTTCAAAAAAATGGATTAAAATTGTTTTTGCTAAAAGCTCTTCAATTAGTATTAAAGTGCCATGAAAGAAATAAGTGAATATTTTGTTTCGTTAATTGTTCATACATTTTGTTATTAAATTTCAACATACACAAAGTTCAGTAACGTTCCACTGAGAATAATCGGACAAGCAGTCTGCTGATATTTTTTTTATCTATAGTCGACCATCGCTCAAGTTATTCAGTAACATATTTTGAGAACCACTAGTCGAATGTTTTTCTTCTGTTCAATACAGCAGTCTTGTAAAATAAAAATTATTTGTCAATTCATAATTCTCGAATGTTGGACTATTTAAAATGAACACCTGTATACACATACTGACATTTTCTTAAAAATGTTAAAATCGCATTCTAAGGACCTTAAAATAAAACATGTTCATTATATGCGATTTTTAAAATGATTCCTATACTGTCTTTCTTGCCTACTGTGGCGAAAGCTAAAAACGAATATATTAACTCAAGTTTTGTTAAATGATGTTAAGGTATGTTTAATTCCAACATTCAAAATGTTGAATTGTATGTACATTCCCTTTACCCCAGATTGGCGTAACCATTCAAATAACAACTATAATTTCACGGGGCGACAAAGCAAAGTTAAATAGCGCACGCATTCACATTTAGTCGGCATGGCACGCGACAGCACTGCAACCTGCGATATAAATCAAAGCAGGCCACGGTGCGCAGCTGCCTTGATCAGCAGACCATGGCACAGAACTGGGTGGTGAATGCTACCCCCTATATTCAGCACCCTGTATGCCTGAATAGTGTAGAGGTGTATGCTAGTGTATGAATGCCAGTGACGGAGGGTATGAAATTTATAAATTGGGAATAAAACGCATATTTAATAGAAACTAGAAATAAACAGTTTTTATAGTTAGAACTGTAAACGATTTATTTAATTAAATACGAATATTTTTTTTGTGAAAAATACATGAATTTCACCGGGACCTGAACCCAGGACCTTTCTCTCCCAAACCAACGCGAAATAATATTTTGTCCCTTTCTAAAATAACCCCCCTACGTCAATGGCTTGCAAATCACCCCGTACGTCTCCACCCTGCAACTCTTGGGTGCCACTGGTATTCATTCGATTGTGTTTTGTTCATTGTTGAGATCACGGAGTCAAATTTCAGTTTTTCATCGGTAAACGTGCTTTAGTTTTAAAATTCTGCCTTACTTTTCGCAGATCTTTTGTAGGCATTGTCTGGGTGTTAAGATGAACAGAGATCTTTTCTGCAAGATGTTTTGATCTTTGCGGAAGGCAGGTAGGTTTAACTTGTGTTTTTAGGTACAGATTATTTGTAATCCGGTTAAAAAAGATTGTTTGTTTTGTGGGTTTCTATAGAATAGACGAATGCTTTTGAAGATAAGAATAATTATTGTGGTTTGAGTATTTTTGTTAAGGTAAAATATATTACAAAGAATAGATTTAAAGTGTAATATGATATCTTTGCTCTTAACATATTTAGTTAGCAATGTTTTTAAGATTAGGGTTGTAACTTTATAGGTACTTAAAAGTATTTGTTTTGTGTTTATATTTTGGTTCATTAGTTCGTAGGTGAAAAAACATTTGTAAATATTAGAAATTTTAAAATAGATATTTTAACAAGTGTGTAGAATTATGTGAGATATAATTTATCCAAATGAGATAGTCGTCACATAGGTATATGATTTTATATTTCTAATTCCGTTTAGATTTAATATTTTCATGAAAAATTAATGAAGAGGGTGGTTCCACATTTTTTTTATTATTTTATGTGAAAGATTATACAAATTAAATCATAGTAAACAGAAAAAAAATGTACATATTTTTACTTTCCGTCACCTTTAGGTAAGGAAGGTATTGTCTTTGGTCAAAAAATTCAATGATGAGTTTTTAGTGAATAAGTACGTTCTAGGGTCCATATGATACGGTTTTACCATTTTTACGATTTCTGTATGTATGCATGTATATATGTATGTATGTATGTATGTATGTATGTATGTATGTATGTATGTATGTATGTGTGTCTGTACGTGTGTGTGTGTGTGAGTGTATGTTTGGAAAGTTATATAAAATGAATTACTTCTTACAAAAAAATTGACATGAATAAAATAATATTGGTTTTACCTTCTGTCATATTTAGATAAGGAAGGTATTGTCTTTGGTTAATAAATTCGTTGGTTAGTTTTCAATGAATAAGCACGTTTTAGGATCTCTACAATACGGTTTTACTATTGTTACGATGATGTCTGTATGTGTGTGTATGTGTGCGTGTGTGTGACTATAATTTCGGCCGAGATAAACTCCCCAATTCAAAATTCACAATTTTTACGTATTCCTCTTCCTTACATCTATAAGCAGGCTTGATTATATTTTGATTAATTGGTCAACCGAAAGTACCACCAACAGTTTTTCCAGAAATAAAAACGATGTTAAATATGATTTTTTTACATTTAATGTTATTATAAATATTAAAGAATAATTTGTGCGAATTGACTACCTTCATAATCAATGGATATATAGTTAAAAAAATATAAAGGAATTAAATTTCAAAAAGCAGCTACTATATTAAAAAAATCTAATTGAAAGATGTCAATGTCAAGTGCAATTGACATAACATGTTTGTGTTAGAATTTTACTGAAGAATCCTTTGCTAGAAACTTTCTATATCGAATTTGTACAAAATACATAGAAATGACGGAAGATAATGACTGTAAATGTAGAATCTTTTGCAAAAAAACTTTCTATGTGGAATTTGTACAAAATGCATATAATTGACCGGAAGTAAAATTGGCATTTAACTTCGCGCGCAACTTTGTACTTTAAACTATAGGTCTAAAATTAATAATAAATAGTAGGTAATATATAAATATTAAACTGCCAATTGTAAATGGTGTTCAAAATTATGATACATTAGTATCAGATCATTTCATGTGCTCGTGCAAATAGAAAGCACCTTGATATTTTATAATGTCCTCCCCATCATATTTTTTATTTATATTCCCAAAACAAATATAATCTCCAGTTATCTCATCTTAACTACCAATATTCTCTATCGCCAATACAGAATCAATGAGCATACACCCTTCGCTTCATCCTGCATCTCCCTTGAGCAGCATGGGGCCGTCACCTGCTGTGGAGCCCTAGGCCGTCCTTTGGGGCCCGGAATCCACCCCCTAGTGAAGCAGAGCACTCGGCCACAAACGCATGTAATTTCACGAGCATTGTCTTCGATTTTGCGATGCTAGGATGCATAGACGAGAGTTCGTCAAAGTGTAGTTTTGAATAAGGATTAGGATAGTTTCTTTGATGAAGATTGAGGTTAGGATTAAGAGGGATTATTATAGATTATGTGGTTAAATTAACTCTGACATTGAATTGTCTTCTAAATTTTATAAGATATATGCATCCTACACTTTTAGATGACGATAACAATGCAAAAAAATCTGAGGTGGCCAATAACACATGACCGTCGTCAATACTATGTATTTTATATAAATTACAGATAAGATAATGTCTTGCAAAATATTATATGTTACCAATAAAATTATTTCACGAACTATGCAAATTGTATTTTACCCTGACATCTATCAGTTAATTTACTTTTTCCATTGTGGTTTCCATAGTGAGCTTGTAGCAGCATAGGTCGCTAAGATTTATGAAAATTAATATCTTTATATTTTTTTTCTCTCCAAATACATTGAATATGAAGAAAAAAATCTGTTGTGGCCAGCACAATACCTCTCGCCACTTCCTTTTTTTTGGTTACATAAGTATAGGGCACGAACAGTCATGTTAAAATGTTGGCCATAACAAGCAGATGTGGGGGCCCATTTCAGAATGATAATTAGTAATTATGTACATAAATGTCAAACGTCAGAATTTTTCATTAAAAATTTCAAGATTTTCTAAATTCACGTAGTTAATTTGTCACCAGGAGTGTGGAATTTACTTGTCGAGGAAAATAAACCACATGGAATTTGAAAATCTGGCATGGGCCCCATATCTGCTTGTCAAGTCACATGACTGCTCGCGCGCTAATGTATTTAACATTTCTTGTATACCTACACTCTACACCAAAAATTCTACTTAGATCTATTCCATATATTTAGATTATTTTAAATTTAAATTCATTCTATGAAGAAATTTTGTCCTACTCTTCCAATATTTCGAGATGTTTCCAATTCATTGTCGGAAGTAACAGTATTTCTGAAGGGTACGTGTAATATACCTATAATGTTAAATATTTAACTATTAATACATTAAGAAATAATATAATGTATGTACTTCCCAGAAAAAGTCTTCAGTAATGTCTCCGGATTTCTGACACTGACATTTATCTGTCAGTTACAAACAATTTAAATTCTCAACTATTTTCCATGGCATTCTTTCGGCTGTAAAATTTATTACAACAGATTATTTTATATATTATATTTCTATTATCTCTAAATCTATAGAATATATATTAAAATATTTAAATGTATCAGACAGAGAATTTAATTTTCTTTGGTATTATCAAGAAAAAATTTCAAAAAATAATATTTAGAAGATTTTTTTTTCAAGAATCTTCTACTTCCGGTTGTCCAATTGTTACCAAAACCTTTTCAGATCTTCCCATGAATGTCCGATTGGGAAATACGAGTTAAACAAATATAAAGTCTTATGGTTTTTGAGTAATCGTCCTTCCAACATCCCACACACATACACACACACACACATCCACACACACACACACACACACACAGACATCATCGTAAAAATGTTAAAATCGGATTGTATGGACCTTAAAACGTGCTTATTCAATAAAATCTGGATATGCGATTTTTAGCATGAATCCATTACCTCTCTTAGCGAGAGGTAAAAATGCAATCAAATCGCAAAGAGAATAAGAACTTCAAAATTTAATCAACTCTTCATAAGGACGTACAAAAGGGGGATCTAAAAGAATTATAATTTTTGAAATTGTGGTATTGGAGTTATCGCAGGAGAATTTTACACACACACACACACACACACACACACACACACACGTGTTTATTCATTAAAAACTCACCATCGAATTTTTTGACCAGAGATAATATCTTCCTACATAAAGGAGACGGAAAATAAAAATTTATAATAACTTTACAAAAATATTGCTGGAAGTTATCATTTTATTGGAGTGAATTTTGTCTATGTACAAGTCTGAACGGAAATGCTGCCTCCACACCAATCTGTCCTGCATAGTAATTCCCTCCTTTCTTATTATTTGTTAACATTTTCAATTTTCTTCTTCCTCTTCCTCTTCTTCCATGTTTTTCTTTCAATTATAATTTTCTGTATATAGTCAGAAAAAATGACTGTCGGGTCTAGAAATAAAATTACAAATATTGTAATTACGACAAGGCGATACATAACTGTCATTACTTACTCTTACATTGAATGCAAACATGCCATTATTTGAACCGCTCTGTTGAAATGAAAACATGTATTCAATGGATTCCCTGCCTACTCTGTCTATTTTTCTTTACATAAATGCTATTTTTGTTTAAAATAATTTTTGCAACTGCAGTTTTCATTCGCATAAGAAATATATACTAAGACTAAAATTCATACTGCAAAGTATCGACAGTATAGCAAATATAATTGTAAATAAACATATTGGCCGCTAGTATGAACAAGTGATTAAGGGTGATTAACGAGCATTTGATTAGCATTGTTTTATCTCTTTCAATCCGTTCTGGATTATTTTAGAGAAAAATACTTCAAATAAAAAATGCGTACAATTAATTTTTCTATAACTCTTATTTGAAGTATTTTTCTCTAAAATAATCTAGAAACGATTGACAGAGATAAAACAATGCTAGTCAAATGCTCGCTAATCACCCTTAATCACTGTTCATACTAGCGGCCATTGACACTATAATAATTACATACATACATACATGAAATCACGCATGTCCTATTTAGTGTGTTAACACATACTCAAAAATAATAACATCAACATCATATAACAAATCCTCACTTTTAACTTATTAAAGTGACCGATTTCGGCAGCGAAATACCGCAACCGGATCACAATAATAGTTACGAAACAATCACCCATCGCCACACAATCTTGTCTAAGCACACTTCTTTCGCTTCGGCCACTCATAATCGCATTCATTATAATTAATCGAATTAATTACATATTAACAGAATAATCTCATATTCCAATTAATAAAAGGAAAATTTTATCTCGTTATTTTTGTAAAAATTATTATTCAAGCACAATATGTATACAGAACATCCTTTTAGATTGTTGAATACAAATAAATCAACGTCTAACAAACATGTTTTTGTTGAGTATCCTTTCTACTGAATATTAATCTAAAAATAAGGCACAACTATTAATTTTCCAGTGCATTGACCATTCATTTTTAAGAGATAATTTTCATCCTCTTTGCTGATCTTTTATGAAGTTTTAGTGCATAGCGCAAGTTTGGGTTTTTATTATGAATAGAAGTACAACAAACCACTGGGTCGAGTCTGTTTGGTCGGCCGGTCTCAAAGGACCTCTTCAACTTACTAGCCACAATGTTGCGTATACTCGTATACAGCGTGCACCTACCGCGAACAGGAGCTCCATAACACTGCGAATAATTCCCAGAACCACAAAATACCAATAGAATTCAGATTTATGATTATAATAGTTTGGCCGGCTCAAATTTTTACAAAAAAAATTAAGTTATGTACTTTAAACTTTAAACGTACGTACGGTTTAGTAAGAATGTTGTTAAAAGAGTGAGTCAACTGAGCTCCTATTGTGTGATTTTTACCTCTCGCTAAGAGAGGTATTGGATTCAAGCTAAAAATCGCATATCCAGATTTTAGTGAATAAGCATCTCTTACTCCCTAGAACCCGAATTTAACATTTTTACGGTGATATGTGTGTGTCTGTGTGTATGTGTGTGGATGTGTGAGTGTGCATGTTGGAGGTGCGATTTCTTAAATTATATTATACTAAAGACCTGTTTACGAATATCTCAATCTGACATTAATGGGAATGGAGAATGAAAATCTAACACTTGATGTAGTTTCACAGAAACTACATCAAGTGTTAGATTTTCATTCTTTGTCCATAATGTTTCACCAAGTGCCAACGGCCGAAACCTTTAATACTATTATTAATGGGAATAGTTGAATAGGTTTTAGTATCAATTGGACAACTGAAAGTAGTAGTATCTAAAAATATCTTCTAAATTTTGGATTTTGATAATTTATGCTATTGGAAATACTAAAGAGCATAAAATTTTCTATCCGATCCATTTAAAAAAAAATATTTTACCTTCTATAGATTTAGAGATAAAAAATATAATACTGTAACGTTTTTATTTATATTGGTGAAGTGTAAAACACAGACAAATATTATAAACTAAAAGAATACGTTTATTAAACGGTAAATAAATATTAGAAATATAATTAAAAGATTATAAAAGTAACTAACACTATGATAAACAAATATTAACACTAATTTAAAGACTAAGACACTTAAACACTATGATTATTTATTTAAACAATTAACACCACTCTTTATGTCATTAATTACATTTATTTATGTTCACTTGTCGACTGTTGTTTTTATCACCAACTATTCACGACACTTATTTATATCAGACTTCTGTACTCGTTGCTTGTATAATACAGACACAGAGTGCGTTCGCTGGCTTTGGCGACGGGTTATATACCTGGCGACTTTATTTCTAGAACCTCCTAGAGAACTTCTCGAGGTAAACAACATGCACAATAGATTAGCACCGCGACCTGTCCTAACGAGTGCGCTGCGCGCAGACACAGAGGCGCCAGCCATGGGGCGGCGGCGGCGAGGACTACGGAGCGGCGACGTTACACTATGTAAAATAATCTGTTGTAATAAATGAGCTCAAATAACTCCATGATAACCAGTTGAAAAATTATATTGTTTTTCAATCACAGATAAATGTGACAAAGTCGAAAGACATTACTGAAGACTTTTTCTGGGAGGATCATTTAAAATTTCTTATTGTATTATAAATTAAATATTTAAAATTATAGGTATATTATAGATTATACCCTCTAGAAATACAGACAATGCCATCAATGAATAAGAAGAGTCTCGATCATTTAGAATGATAGGAGAACATTTACTCGTAGAATGAATTTAAAATTATAAAAAATATATAAATATTAAGAATAGATGTAATAAGAATTTTTGGTATGGACAAGAAATATTAAATATAATACTTATATAACCTACAATGGAAATGGCGAGATGTATTATGCTGGCCACAACAGATTTATATATATATATATATATATATATATATATATATATATATATATATATATATATATATATATATATATATATATATATATATTAAGAGCCTGGGTGTATATGTATTAGTCATGGATTGTAAAATGACCTAACGCACAAACTTCGTCTCGAGTACATTCCTCAAATATGAATTGCCCTATTGTTCAACACCCTGTATAAACATTTTCTCTAAATCATTATCAAGATCTTCACCTTCCATCAATCAGGATTACACGATATTAATCAGATAACAAATCTCCCCGATTAATTTTGAATAAGAATACACTTATTACTTTTTGTATTTCGGTTTATTGGGATGATATGTGGTATAGGCACGTATGTAGAGCAGCGTAGGGTGACTAGCTGGTCCTGAGGGAGTCTGTATTCTCTATATGCGTATGAAGGGTGCGTTTATTGTGTTTGTTAAATGGTCACATGCGAGTACAGCCTGCCAGGGTTCGTTATAGCCATTTATTTCAGTTTACAGGGAATATGGGTGTCATTGGAATCGTCACACATTTTATATGTGACAAAATATACTATACACCTTAGTGAAATAGAATGAAAATGACAATCTAATTAGTAGTAGTAATAAGTTTATTTTTACCATAGGGTATTAAATATACAAATAAATTTACATTATAATTCTAATATTTCACCTGTATGAGATATTTACAATACTTTTTCTTACAATTTAGGATATCTTACAAATCTTTTGACATTTATTATTCATCTACAAGATTTACTTTTCATTTCTTCTAATTTCCTCATCCAGGGTAGTCCCTCACCCTGTTCTCCTAAGAATTTATATACTTGTAATTTCATTCGCTGGGTTTTGTCGCACATGTACATTACGTGTTCTAATGAATCTTCTCCTTTTTCACACAATTTGCATAACTTTTTTTCATTCTTTTCCCAGAAGTCGTTGTTTTTCTCCGCGTTGCCACATCTGTACTTTGCTATTAGTCTGATGTCTTTTACACTCATCTTCCCCGTTATATACGCTGGGATATTTTCTGGGCAAATTATCTTGTATCTTGGGTTGTACCTTGAGTAATCTATTTTTGATCGCTGTACTTGCCTTTGTATATCATTATCTCTTTGTGTTATAAATTCTTGCATTCTAAACCCATTTCTTCTTTTGTGTTGTACTTCTAGCGTCGAAAACCCATTCCTTTCATAATATTTTCTTCTCATTTCTTCCCACTTATTTCTTTCTGTGTCTCTTTTTTCTTTGTTTATTACTTGGTAGCAGTCGTTTAAAATTTTCTTTTCTGTCTAATTAGTAATTACATACATAGCATCAAAAAAGTTCACCAAATGATACTGAATGCTCAAGGTTGGAGAGATAGCAGAGATTGCTCATTTTGGACCAAGAAATGCAGTCGAATGAACATTTCCATGACTCTGTTAGAGCGATTTAACCCTTTCGGTAGTGACGGGACATATATATCCCACAACTTGTTCAAAAATTACTACTGGGCATCTAAGCCAATGAATTTACACCAGTTTCTGTCCCAGTAGTGTTCCAAGGTTTCGCTGAGTATTATCAGGGCATCGAAACCTGAACGTGAACCGAACCAAAACCGGAACAAACCGTAACATTTTAGAGAACCCAACCCAGAACCGAACCTCAAATATATTTTTCATTTGAACCAGAGTCGGAGCCGAACCGGGTATTAAAATTCGGGTTCAGGGTTCAACTCCGGTTCAGGTTCATTTTCATTACGCGTAATCGTAATACAGCCGATAATCGACGTCTGTGTTGTCTGTTTGTGAAAATTCTTGTTTTTCGTAAAATTCGGCTCGCATTTTAAATTATTTCTAAATAAAGATTGTTATTCAAAAATAATTATTTAGTTCTCATTAGGTTGAACCGAACCTGAATCCAATACCTAAACCTGTAACAAAACCTCATATTTTATTAATGTTTGAACCAGAATCGCACCCTAACCTATCTCTCAAAAAATAAATTATCCTGAACCGAACCCAGTTTTTGGCGGGTTCAATGCCCCGGATATTATTGGTGGCACTACTGAAACCCATCAACTCGTGAGTAGTTATAACCAAAATTATTGGAATTGCGGCCACATGTCTAGGCGTTTCCTAAAACGGCAACTGACGCTGATTGCAGAGGCATTGGTTATTAAATATTATAAATACGTATGAACATTCCAAATTATATTCAAGTTTCATATTGACAACCATTCATCATCAATATTAAAATTCAAATGACCCTTCAACAAACAACTGAACAACATTTACGCATATTTCACGGCCATCACTGATGTAGCATCCGTCATGGGTACTTCATTAATATTCGCCTGTATTTAGAGCAGTGAGTACGTTAAGCCATTAATCAGCTGGTTAACAGTTGACTAACGCCCTGCAGACTCCATTCAGGAGTGCAAACAGGAAGGGTTGTGTTTTGGAGCAGAGCACAGACGCCATTATACTTGGTCTAACCGTGTCTAACAGCGTAACTAGCACCCAGTGTAGGATAAAGAGCCACGTGCTAAATAAACTCTAAAGGGGTGAGTAGCTATGTTTGTTTATTCAATGGTAGGTAGGTACATGATGTAGGATAATAAATTCTGGTGAATTTGGTTATTAAAGAATATAAATTTCATCTTAGATAATGGGAATTTTTGATAATAAATAGTAAACCTTTTTACTCTTTTATTTTTCAAATCGATGACATTTTTCCATTTGTTACCTTCCGTCACCTTCAGGTAAGGTATTGTCTTTGGTCAAAAAATTCAATGCTGATTTTTTAGTGATAGACAATAAACTCCAATACTACAATTCTAAAAATTAAAATTCCTTTCCTTTATATCCATAATTATGAAAAGCTTATTAGAATTTAGTAAAAAAAATTAACAGTTAAACTCTGTTAAATATCATTTTTTGACGTTTAATGTTATTATAAATATTAGGGATTGTTGTATTATCTATATAAATTTATTGCATTTTATAATTTATATTCAATGGATACGAGAGTTAAAAAATTATAAAGAAATTTAATTTCATAAAACAGCCAGCTATGTTATAACCATGGAAATAGCTACTATAATAAGAAAATTCTAATTGACAAATGTGTCAGCATAAGGAATGAGAGGAAACGGGAAGTTTCTAGAAAGATACAAGAGAGACGATTACATTGGTTTGAACATGTCATGAGGAGAGATGAAGTATATATTGGAAGAAGAGTGAAGAACTTAATAATACAAGGTAAAAGAAACAGAGGAAGACCAAAGAAAAGATAGAAGGATTGTATTGCGGAAGACTTGAGAGAAAAGGAACTGAATGAGAACGTCGCATGTGGAAGAAGAAAATCAAGAATAGCGACTCTGAACGAAATTAGTAAAAGCTAAAGAAGAAGATGTCAGTGTTAAGTGCAATTTACATAATTTGTTTATGAAATAATTTTACTGGAACTAAAGAATCTTTCGAAAGAAAATTTATGTAAGGAAGGAAATAATACAAAGGATTGATGGAAAGTAATGTGCTGGCCACATCAGATTTTTTTTTAATTTGAGATAATCACAGAAACAACTTTCTAGCTTCCTTACTTTTATAGATTTCTGTAACTTATTTATTATTTACTGGATGTGAAGAAACAGACAATGAAACATTGATGAGTAAGTAGGTACATAATGATTAGACATTTTTATAGAACATTTTTGTAGAAACGCCTAAACTTGAAAATGTAATAACTTGTGACTAAAATACTTTTTTGTGAGAAACAGTTTTACCAAACTATTGGCATCCTTGTTGCTATGTAACTCATATATAGAATAATATTTGGACTATGGTTGTTTTTACCAAGAGCTCTTCAATTGTTTAAATATTAATTCGTTCGCAAACTACAAGCAATTAAATGTTTACATGACGTTTCATGTATAAAGCAATTTGATTAGTTGCCTGGCTTTAAAAGCGAGACGTGCACTCGACTGTGTGAGGACATAAAGCGTCAAACGCTAAGTTCTGAACTTTAAAAACTCATATCTTGTTTATTACGTACGTAAAATATTTAAGTCGCATTTGTACAAAAATTCTTAGTTCTGCAGAAAAATAAATAAACAAAATGGTAGAACCCCACTCAAAGCAGAAAAATCCCATGTTACTTTTTACCCTAATATTATTCCAATACGTTTCCCACGGAATATCTACTAAAAAATCCCTTTTACTTATTCCATTCGACCACTTTTTACCTCTCGCTAAGAGAGGTATTGGATTCATGCTAAAAATCGCATATCCAGATTTTATTGAATAAGCACGTTTTAAGGTCCCTACAATCCGATTTTAACATTCTTACGATGATGTCTGTGTGTGTGTGTGTGTGTGTGTGTGTGTGTGTGTGTGTGTGTGTGTGATGTGTGTGTGTGGGATGTTGGAAGGACGGTTACTCAAAAACTATAAGACTTAAAATTTGTTTAACAACGTATTTCCCAATCGGACATTCATGGGAAGATCTGAAAAGGTTTTGGTAACAATTGGACAACCGGAAGTAGAAGATTCTTGAAAAAAAATTTTCTAAATATTATTTTTTGAAAATTTTTCTTGATAATATTAAAGAAAAATAAATTCTCTTTCTGATACATTTAAATATTTTTATACATATTTTATAGATTTAGAGATAAAAGGAATATAATATATAAAATAATGTTGTAATTAATTTTACAACCGAAAGGATGCCATGAAAAATAGTTGATAATTTAAATTATTTGTAACTGACAGATAAATGTCAGTGTCAGAAATAATGAGTAATGAAAGAAAAATGTATTTGGAGAATCCCTTAATTCTTGATCTGTGACTATTATGGAGATGACAAGTCTAGGTTGAAGGACAGTGTTTCAAACATTATGGGACAATGTACACCAGTACTATAGACTAGAGTAACTTTGAATTGCGAAAAAGCTATCAAATTCTTCTCAAGTAAGTTGTAAATATTGACAAAATTACACATCGATATAAGAATAATCGGAGTGCAATCTATCCGTCACTTTATTAAAGGGAATTAGTGTTATTTAGATATAACATGTATGAAAAAATAAAATGTAAAAGAAGATATGTAAGAATAGATGCACAATCCATATATACATTTTAGACCGCCCAAAATTAATGTTTTTACTAGAAGAATATGAAGAGAAAGTAAACAACGTTGTTCGAATTGAAAATTGCAGTTACCAGCCTAATATTTATATATGGTAAACTCTACTTTGTAATTTATTGTAACATAATTTATGGTAAAATATCTTCATGTTGAGACAGGCTATTATTGAATAATAAAGAAGTTTATACGTCATAGATTTATATGAATATATTATTTGTATTTATAAAAATATTCTTTGTTTTATGCATACAGCCAGGTAAAATATACGGCGAGAGGTTATGTGCTGGCCACATCAGATTTTTAAATATGTGAACCATAACAACTACATATTGTGCTAATTTACAACTAATAACCACTAATAACATCATTGGCCGTATCATCCTCATACCGCACGTGTTAGTCGCGTGTCCATGGTAACATATCCTGGTGATCAATGTCCAGCAGACGTGTCGGCACATGTTAATACGACACACGTGACGTCACGTGCAGATACTTAAAGGGTGTGAGGAAATGAGGACCTGGGAAGTGAAAGTGTTTTGGTTTTTTTACCAGTAATAATAGGGATAGATAGAATGGTGTCAGAGACACGTGCGGCTCTGTTGATCTAAAGAGGTTTTAATAATTTTATTAGAGTGTAAGTAGGGGTATTATTGGTGGTACAAGTATGTAAGAAGGAATAAGAAGACAGATGGTCTATAATAATATTGTTATATACGTATAAATAATTTTTAAAAAAGACTATGCAAAAATATGATTATTTTTTAAAAATATAAATAAATGTAATTGTTCCGTGTATTATTGTTCGTATTGTTGACATTTTTATTTTCTGTTACAGGCGATGTCAGCGCGTCTACGAATTACTTTTACAATTTTGGTAAGTCTCTTTTTGACATAAAATTTACAAGTTTTGCCTATTTTATATAACTAATTCATGTAACATAAGTTTGAGAAAAAAATTATTGAAATAAATATTTGCTATTGTTGCCGTCAAATGAGTATGGACTCGAGACTTTTACGCTGTTGCCAATTAATGAACAATATTGAAAATGCTAAGTTATGAAGAAACGGGAAAACCGCAGGGCAAGGGATAGGGTGTGGAGAAGGGAAAAAGTTGAGCATCGGTCCATATTTATTTGACGGTGAGTATAATAGCTTTATTTATATAAATCAAATTTATTTACATTTCAATTGAATATTTCTCAATATTTTTGTTATGTAAAGATATAAAATGATTACATGGTTGAATTTAGATAAAAACTGAGACAAGGTATTAGAAAACTGCGTCGTATTGTAGATAATGGTTCCCTCTCGGTGTTGTAAAATTAGATTTTTTTATTTTCTTTGTTTTTAGGAACAGAAACAACCCCTTATGTTAACGTATTAATAAAAAAAATGTTTCTATTTGATGACGAACTAACTTTTTCTACAAAAATTATCTATGAAAATATTTTTATAAAAATTGGTATACTTATGGAATAATGTATGAGGAATTTAATAGTGATGCCGACAAGGGTGTAAATTACCCATTTTTGGGTATAGAGCCTGAAATATAATAGAAAATTACGATTTATTTTGCTGTTATAAAAATAATTATCTGTAGGAATATTTTTATAAAAATTGGTGTACTTATGTAATAAGATATGGGGAATTTAATTGTGCAATCGGAAAAGGTGTAATTCTGAAACATTTTTGGCTGTAGACAGACTTATGAGTATCAACAATTTATTTTTATGGCATAGCGAGGCAGATAACATTCTAAAACACTCTCGCACATACTATAATTTAAACATGTTTATTTTAAGAGGTATTCTATAATTTCGTTACATAATACGAACTACTATTAGGTACTTTAATTTATTTAATATCCAAAATTCCGTTTCTATATTTCTGAATTCATATTCCGCTAACCATTTTTTTTTATTTTATCCCTGGTAAATTTGTACAATACCCTAATCCTTCCTGCCATCCTGACAAGGGATTATGACAGCTTATGGCCTGGGGCTATTAGGACGACTAGCGTCTACGGCTTCCGAATGCGACCGACTATTTGCCGACGGCAAACAACTCGCCCATTATAAGCCATGTTGAATTATGCATCGGGAAATTACTTCAATATTTATATCCTCCATTGTTTAATCATAGCGTGTTTGTTTACTTAAGTCTTTTGTTTCGCTAGGTTGGTTAATCTCGCGAATAGATTTTATTTGGTTTTTAATAGCCTGAGGTTGTGAATATTACGGTAGGGGATGCACAAAAGGTGAAACGGAATATGGTAGAATGAGTGCATTTGTATCGGTTTTCATGTCTAACGGTACTTTAAATTTAAAATGTTACGGAAAAGATGTACGGTTATTTAACTTATTGTAAACTTAATTTCGAACAAAATTTAATGATCCATATACTTATATTTTAATACATTTTGAAATTGTATATGATTTAAAATTTATTGAAAAGAATAACGGTGAAAAATACGAGAACAATAATATGGATTATCAAATAACATTGTGCATTGAAGTGTTTTTAAAATTGAACGATTTTACATAAAAATTCAATAAGACCATTATTTATTGAAGTTTCTAAAATATGGCGCCATGGCGCGTCATACAATTTCAGCAGACTCATAATTGGAATATTTCATTAAGAATGCAAACCTGGTTGCAAAATTTGGAACTAAACACAAGGGAGCAATTTTATTTCATTCGTATGTTTTTACATAGACGTGTACAATTTATATGTCCCTAAGAAAAAACAAAACTGTGAAGATAATCTAACAACTACTAACTAAAGTATTTAAAATGAAAAATAAAAATTAATTTCCTGCTACAATTAATAAAACAGGATAACAAGTGTGCCGACGCAGGTAACAAAATTTTAAACACATTATCGTGTTAAAGAGAACACGTTTACTCTATGTCTGTATTTATATTTTGTTTTGTAAATGTTTAATATTTTATATAGCAGCCTATGTTTATTTTAATACTTTTACGATGATGTCTGTGTGTGTGTGTGTTTGTGTGTGTGTTTGTGTGTGTGTGTTTGTGTGTGGATGTATGTGTGTGTGTGTGTGTATGTTTTTCCATTCAAAGTCAAATGCCTTATAATTGAAAGTTACATTTTTTCAAGGAATGTGCAAATGCATATTTTTCCGCTCTCATGTACAAAGATAAATTGCTAGATCACAGAACATTTTAGGAAATTCTTTGACAAATAGTTTATCTTCATAAGACAGTTGATTAAATGGATTTTTGTTAATTAAAAAATTAACAATATCTTCAGAATTCCTTATATTGTCACTCAATTCTTTTAAAGTTGAAGTCGAAGCCATTATTTGTTTTTTTGTTTTCAACTAAAATTCAAATTACAAAAACACTACGTGGATAGTTTATCCACGTATAAAATAAAAGAATTAAATATTTACTGCAATACGTATCAGTCGCAAACACTAGAGCATATTATAATAAAAATGCTAGACAAGACAGGTTATGTTATGTTTGTTTATTGTCGAATGCAATATATAGCTAATACTATTTAATCTTACTTGCAAAAATATGCAGTAATGTCGTGAACCTACTTACAAAATTTATCAGTACGTGGCGTTGATTGTATTCATGTATGATAACGGCCTCTATAGGTCCGCGTGGAAGGTAAAACGACTATCTTTTATCCTTTACGCAATCTTTGCATTTAGCATTTGAAGCAATGCCTCAAACAGCTCTTTGTCTAGCGCAACGTATTTCTTACCGGAATGAAAGTTTTATCAAAAACATAGGCAGTTATACTATTCATATCGAGAAGCACTTTATAGGGTGTAAATTAGGTAAACTGCATTACATATTAGTTATGGTGGTGGATTAAATTATTCGTTTGATATTTATAAAGACAAGCATTAACGGAATAAGTTAAAATTTATTTTATATACTACTTTACATGCAGCTTTATTTCTTTTCTGGTGAGGCACTGCCTCACCTGCCTACCCTGACAAACCGCCACTGCTTCTTTCAATATTTAAAAATGAGATACTTCAACCATTTGGATGACTTGACCAGTTTCAAAATTTTACAAAGTGGCATATCTAAATTACTCAATTTTCCATAATTTTCATAATACAGAGAGAGAACCAACTGACATACATACAAGGTGGTGACCGGCACAGCTGAACATGGACTTTTAACATATAAAATCAGACTTACTTTTTGAAATTATTTATTTATTCTTCTATATCTTTGACGAAATCCATCTGCTTTATGTTACATTTACTTTTATATATTTTTGTTATTTGTTTCAATGTTCATAATGTTATAATAATTTTCATCTCCTGAAGAAGGCTAATGTGGAGCTCGAAACCGGTCGACCCGAGAATTTATTAAATAAAAAAAAATTATGACTGCAATCCAGCAACAATTTATTCCCTCATAAAATTCTGCATCTGAATAAATAAATTAATTTTATATGACTTGTAACGGCAGAAATTAGGCATGAAAATATCGAAAATCACCTCAAAAATAGTAATAGCCATGGAATTGAGACAAAATAAATAACAAATGTCTAACGGTTTACCTTCATGTTAGGGTAATTTATTTTTATTAGGTATTATTTCTAATTTCTGTTCCAGTTAACAATAATCTGTTAATATTAATTGATATTTCATTTACAGAAATTAGAAATAATATAATTTGTAAAACAAACATATCCCCAATTATACTTGTTCAAAATAACGGAAACCAATTCATATTCACATCCATTTATTACTATTTGCGTTTCATTAGTCATCACCTCGACCAATAAAACATAATTTATTATTACAGTCATAATCACAAATTTGATTAAACTCGCAAAATGATCTTTACATCCACCAAAATCCTTCTATATACACACCTTCAACCAATTCTCACCCTTACCGATTCTTTCTAAAAGTACCATTTGAATATATTCTGAAAAATGTGGACAGATGGCTATGGAACAACTGAGTTGAAATTCAATTATTCAAAGGGACCAAATAATTGGTATGAGCTGTCCATTGGGGGTACGAGGTACACTATGTAGAGGATTTTAATCCTTATTGTAGAGGCTATACGGGTTAATATGTCAATGAGTAAGTGTTGCTTATATTTGAAGAGGATCGAATGTGTACTTGACTATCTCAGTCCATGAATAAATAATTAAAGGAATATTTTTTCGTCTTTAATTTGCTCAGTATACGTGGTGATTGAATCATTGTTTAATTTGTAAAATAAAAATTTTCTGGTATTAACTTACTTGGGGTGAGCATTGACCAGAAATTAAAACGCCACCAAGCTTTTACAATATCAATTACATTCATTTATTTATTGACAGAAGCTTTAGAAGGGTTGGAATATAATGTATTTATTTTCTAAGTTTTCGTTTACGAACGAAATCGCTAACGATCTAATAGTTTTGAATGAAATGTTACAACGTACGTTACAAAAATCATATTCTGTAAATTTTGTCGTTTACGTGATACCATTGAAATTTTGTTCAACGAAAACAGTCAATGTTTTTAGTATTTCTGTACTATTATTGTTAACGCTGAAGTATTGTAAACCTACTCATTTTCTACAATTGTGATTTCTTCAATAGTTTCAGGATATTTACTTTCCTTAAAAAACGTCTTACTGAAGCCTGAGATAAAGGACAGTGTCTGCCGATATATTTCTGGTAACTTCGTGAAGAATAAAGATGCAATTAAAGGTTAAACTAAAATTTAATAATATTATTAATTGATTCGGTTAAAAATGTATATAAAAAATAACTTAAATTATTGTGGGAACCCTTGAGAAACGGAAACAATTTTTTAAGAAAGGATTTATTTTCAAAAATAAATCGTGCGCAATTAGGAAATTGATACCTTTGAATATATAATACATATAAGAATGGCAACGTAATGTATTTAGATTAAATATTTCGAGAGAAGGTGCCATCTATCCCTCCCTATACGAATTATTTCTGAGTTAGTTCAAAAAATACATAATAGGTGGATGTTGCACAGTATTGCCACGTAGCTAGAACAGCAAGTTAAGATTTTATAAAGGTTTTTAAGTTTGCTACTGTAAAACAAGTATACATGTACATTGAAGATTCAAAATATATTATCTGGTTATTATGAAACAATATTTTTGAAATATTGATTATTGAATACCTCTAACAAATAGTATCTGGCAATGCTGTCAGCACGATTTACCGTAGTTCATAGTTTTATGGTAGGAGTCACTAGCTATCTATAATAATTTTGTGAATAAAAAGAGACAGATATAGTATCTTGCTAGGCCATATGCGTTGCCATTCTTATATGTATTATATATTCAAAGTTGATACAATTTTCTAAATAAATCATCCAGTGTGGTATTGAACAGATTACTAGTATCTCGTAGTTATCTCATTACCATCAGATTATTTTCATGTCTGAAAAAATCTTGAAAAGTAACCTACGTATACTAGCCCAACCCTAAATGTATTCGTACCCTCTGGAAAACCTATATTAACAGCAAAAATAATAATTTTAGATTACAATAGTTAAGACTATATTAGAGTTTTTTTTTTGATTTTATGCATTAATGAAGTGTACTGGATTTAAATATAATGTTATTACCTAAATTTATTAGTTTAACAATAACTACGGGCAAATATATGATAACAGACGCGTGCCAATTTTTGTAGTTCCAACAATAAATAATACAATATTTAGTATTATTTATAAAACTGAAGGTAAAGGAAACTGACAATATATTCAATTAATTACTATATTAATTATTTTTTTTAGTAAAATTATTTGCAAAGTGATATTTATTTATTAAAGTACCACCTACAATTATATTAAAAACAAGAATAAATAAACTTCTGGATGCTATGATTATTACTCCAATTCAACAAATTTTGATATGGTGTATCAATTCAATTCAGTGTATAGAACTTGAATACATTGCTTATAATAAAATTTCTTATGTTTAATTATAATTTATTTGTAACTAAACCATTGTCTGCATGTGATAAATGTTTTCGTCATCATTAATAATTCGGAAATAATTTTTATTAAAGTAATAAAATTTAAGTTTGGAATTAATTAAGCATATTGTCAGTTACCTTTACCCTCAGTTTTATAGATAATACTAACATAAATATTGTATTATTTACTGTAGGAACGAAAAAAAATGGGACTTGTCTTTTGTCATATATTTGCCCGTAGATTATTGTTTAAATGAGAAATTTAGTTAATAACATTCCAGTACTCTTTGTTAATACATAAAATAAAAAAATGCCCAAATATGGTCTTAACTATTGTACCTAAAAATATTTTATATTGTTGTTAATATATTTATTTCAGAAGGTAAGAAAACATTTGGGGTTGGGCTCGTATATTATTATTTCAAATATATTAAATACCTTCTTACCATATTTGTAATTCGTTTAATACTGTTTCATATGCCGTTTTCTTCCATTTTCCACAAATTGTGATCATAATTTATATTTTCGTGTTCCAACGACAGCTAATATGAACATTAGTTCATAAACGAATGATTTGTACGAAATTGTCTTTGATAAACGTTCGTTATAACTTTACAGAATAAGGAAATTAAGTAATGATACTCGTAATGTTTCATTCACTTATACGTTCGACAAAAAGAGAATAAAACGGTTTTTGTTTCTCAATGTTAAAGTTATAAATTACAGAATAGGTAAAATAGTCACAAGTTATTACATTTAAAAATTTGAGCGTTTTTACAAAAACGTCCTATAAAAATGTCTAATTATTATATAATTACTCATCAACTAGAAAGTTTAGCGAGTGAAATATAATATTTATCAATTGTATTTCTTTATTAATACATTCGTATGTAATATAGAGTATAGTGACAGGCATATAATTTTATTTTCCTGTCCTTAATATAAATATAAGGTCCGGGTGTATAAGCTTAACGTAAATACCGTCAAAGGCCGTAAAATTGCGATTTGTTACGCGCAAATGTCTGATGCAAATTTTTAGGGGAAATACAGAAATGGTTGGCTGTATATTACCAACGACACATGTATCACTTTTGCTCATATATTATGTCATAAAAACAGAAAACTTTATAGGCGAAGAAAATTATAAATGGTAAAATATACAATACTTGTCACGAGGCGAAGGCGTTTGACCGAGTTGCGATTCTAGTCATACCGTTTTCCGAGTAGCTTCGTACTACCACATTTCACGTTATTATAACTTAGAGAATATATTATTCTTTATACGATTTTATTGCATTTTATACTTCATATTCAATGGAGTTAAAAAATTATAAATATATTAAATAAGATAAGAAAATTTATGTATGGAATTTATACATAATACACAGGATTGACGGAAGGTATTGTGCTGGCCACATCAGATTTTTTCCATAGTATTAGTACATATGATTTTTGTTCAATTTTTTGTATATATTAAACATAGTAGCAATTTAAAAGTATACAGTATACTGTTTGAATTGGCGCCAAACCTGGACGTTCAAAAAATAGTAGCCAATGACAGAACTGGAAAGATAAAAATTAATGCATACAGCAAAATTATATTCGTAAAATGAAACTTTGATTTTGTAAATGGTTTTATCTTTACTTGAGATAACTATTTCATTCTTCTTTCTTCGTTTTGAGGCACTACTAAAACTTGTTTTTACTGTTATTATTTCTATTTGGGCACATTAGCACAAAACTGTTTTCTACAACCATATTTAAGTATTTACAAAATGTAAAAAAAATATGGATAGAACTAGTAGCTAGTATATAATTGACAGCTGTTCAGTTATCACTCGTTTAAATTCTATCGGCGGGAAATATAACCACTCCCTCATTAGTTAGTATTTTTATGACGTCATCAGACGACAGAAAAGGCGGCAATTTAAATAATATATTTTCAGAGACAAATATGAATATTCGAAGCATCCCTAGTATAAAGTAGATTGACTATCACACCCAGCAATAGTTATACTGTAATGATATATTATTATTATTATTAAATAATAATTATTTAAAATAATAATTCCTCTTGCATTTATGCACATAAATGCAAATCCACAACAAATGGTGGCCTGTGAATATGAGCCAATATTTCCCTTACCGCTGCGATAGGTAAATAAAAATTATATGACTGCAATATTTAATTCGTCCCTATTATGGGGTATAAAATGCGCGAAAAGCTTCTAATAACTAATATCTTACACTTGTAAGACCCCAAATAGGGAAGCTCTCAACCGTTCAATAAAAAAACAGACAGCTGTATCCATTCTATTCAAAATTCCCGCTACCACCCAAATTCCATTTAAATCCCAAAAAAAAAACAGAACAAAACACAGCATTTTACCTCAAAACTGTTTACTGCACACCCATTACAAAGTGATCAATCTAGTATGAAACAGATCAGCAAAAAATTGCATTTTTTTTTCTTCATCTATCTTAGTTAACCTCCACTGGTGACGTGGCCGTTATGCGATGTTTACATGCGAACACCTCTGTCAAATAACGCGATGGGAGGCCGGGAATCCTGTCAGATATTTGAACCGGAATAATCTTTATCTGGAATTAGATTGTTCGCGGTCGGAGCTTAGATTATGTAATGAGGATAAAGACAACAATTGTTAGAAATTGTTCTGGCGGACGGAAATTTGATAGCTGATAAGTTTGTAACGTGAATCTTTTTACATATTTTATACAAGATAAAAGAATATTACAAAGTTACAGCGAAAAGAATAAAGAATGGAATAATAGCAATGAATATTAACAAATTAGAAAATGAATCGTTTATTAAAACTAGACCTTAGAAAACTCTATGATAGAGACTGTGAAAGATTAAAAAAATAGTTTATAAAACATTTTGAGGTTTTAATGTCCTTAACATCAACTCAAAACTCTTATTACTTTCAAGCCTTCTGCTATCGCCTTTTTACCTCCCGCTACCCTTTGTAAGGGAGGTATAGGGATCGTGCTAAAAATCGCATATTGAGATTTTGGTAAATGACCACGTTTTAAGGTCCCTAGAATCCAATTTTAACATTTTCACGATGATGTCTGTGTGTATGTATGTGTGTGTGTGTATGTATGTGTGTATGTATGTGTGTGGATCCTCTTTCTGCTCTAACTCAAATACTATCGTTCAGAAAATTTTGAAACCTTGTATTTCTACCTTACTCTTATATGGAAGTCATTAGATTTTGATGTAAATCAGCCAACCGGAAATGGCACTTTACTGGAAGCTCAAAATAGTTTGTCTTCGAAAAATACCTTTACATGTTATTTTTTCGAGATTTATGCTACATAAATATATTTTATGGATAAGTCTATAAAACTATCTTTAATTTTAATCCCGGAACCTATGTTTTAACCGCAACTCCATGGTTACACAGTTTAGATATCATATACATATAACTGACAGATATATGTCACTGTCAACAAATTAAGCATTGCAAGTAATAATAGCAACGTTTTTTAAAAAAAATAGTAAATAGAGCAATAATTATATGGATAGTAATTTAATACAGTTACCAGCATAAGTAAATATGTAGGAATATAGGTAAGTATATAAATAAATAAAATAAATATATCGTCACCCATTGCTAGTTGTGCCAATCTGCTTGTTACACAGATTTTGGTAACGATGATGACATATTTGTACCGTGCGTGCGTTTACCAGGCGTGAGAGTGTAACACAGGGGTCATTTTTGTGCCATTTAAAATTCGAAATATTTAGCGTCGGTCGGGATCGAACCTGGTATTTAAATTGAATATAATTTTAAGTATTTGCATGAATAAAAATCTGTTGTGACCAGCACAATACCTCTCGCCACTTCCTTTTTTTGGTTACATAAGTATAGGGCGCGAACAGTCATGTTACATTGTTGGCCTTGACAAGCAGATGTGGGGGCCCGTTTCAGAATGATAATTATTAATTATGTACATATGTCAAATGTCAGATTTTTTCATTAAATTTTTTAATTTCTAAATTCACGTAGTTAATTTGTCACCAGGACTGTGAAATTTACTCGTCGAGGAAAATAAACCACATGGAAATGGAAAATCACTAAATTTAGAATGAGAAATTATGATATTTGACATCTATATACATAGCTATCATTCTGACATGGGCCCCCATATCTGCTTGTCAAGGCGAACAAAGTCACATGACTGCTCGCGCCCTAATGTATTTAACATTTCTTGTATACCTACACTCTACACCAAAAATTCTACATATATCTATTCCATATTTCCAATTTAAAATCATTCAATGAAGAAATTTTGTCCTACTCTTCTAATTTTTCGAGATGTTTCCAATTCATTGTCGGGAGTAACAATATTTCTGAAGGGTATGTGTAATATACCTATAATATTAAATATTAACTATTAATACATTAAGAAATAATATAATATATATATACTTCCCAGAAAAAGTCTTGAGTAATGTCTGCGGATTTCTGACACCGACATTTATCTGTCATTTACAAACAATTTAAATTTTCAACTATTTTCCATGGCATTCTTCCGGCTGTAAAATCTAATAGGTATAACAGATTATTTTATATGTTATATTTCTTTTATCTCTAAATCTATAGAATATATAATAAAATATTTAAATGTATCAGATAAGAGAATTTAATTTTCTTTAATATTACAAGAAAAAATTTCAAAAAATAATATTTAGAAGATTTTTTTTTCAAGAATCTTCTACTTCCGGTTGTCCAATTGTTACCAAAACCTTTTCAGATCTTCCCATGAATGTTCGATTGGGAAATACGTAGTTAAACAAATTTAAAGTCTTATAGTTTTTGAGTAATCGTCCTTCCAACATCCCACATACACACACACATACACACACACACACACACACACAGACATCATCGTAAAAATGTTAAAATCGGATTGTAGGGACCTTAAAACGTGCTTATTCAATAAAATCTAGATATACGATTTTTAGCATATGTATCCAATAGCTCTCTCTTAGCGAGAGGTAAAAATGAAATTAAACAGGAGGTATTGTGTTGGCCACATCAGATTTTTAAACTATATATTTCTACCTTATTCTAATATGGAAAGAAGCCATTAGATTTTGGTGTAAATCGGATAACCGAAAATGGTACTTTACATGAAGCTTAAAATAGTTTTTCATCGAAAAATACGTTCAAATGTTATTTTTTCGCAATTTATGTTATTATAAAAATTAAAGATTATTGCTCGTAAATTTTCTACAGGTTTGCATATATACTTTTTCTATATATTTTATGGATAAGTTTATAAAATAATCTATAATTTAAATCCCGAAGCCTACACTCCTTGGTTAGTTCAGATCTCAAATTATGTAACTGACAGATAAATGCCATTGTCAAAAAACTGTTAGAGGTTGGAAAAGGTTCCAGAAGGACACTGGGCTATATATACCGTCGGAACGACAGCGGAGATATTGTCTGATATATAGAAGCAACGAGCAAAGAAGCTGGTGATATAAATAAATAGTCTACGAGTAGTGAACATAAATAAATGTAGTTATGTAAATAAATATAGTGATATAAATATTGTTTAAATAAATAATATTAGTGTTTAAGCATTTAATAATATTCCTAGTCTTTATGTGTTTATATATGTTTAATCCATAGTGTTAGTTATTTTTATTATCTTTTTAATATTTATCCTAATTATTTATCGTTTCATAAACGTATTCTTTTAATTAATATTATTTCTCTTATTTTTACATCACCCAAATAAATAAAACGTTACAATATATATATATATATATATATATATATATATATATATATATATATATATATATATATATATATAAATGTCCACCTTGAACTTCAATACAACTTTCTAATTTTCGTCTCATGGACTGACGAATACATTCGAAAAGACTATCTTCAATTGTTTTCCATTGTAAACGGCCACCATATTTCATTGTAATGCTAAAAGTATGAGTTGTATATGTCAGAAATAAAATATTAAAATCGCTATAGCTATGAAACTAGGCATTTCCGGATATATGTTTATATGAACTGTATCCCATCTCGGATGTAATATTCTGTTCCAGCATTAGTAAATATATAGGTATGTATATAAAATAATAAAAATTAAATAGCGAGAAGTATTGTGTTAACCACACCAGATCTTTATGTTTTGAAATACATAGTTTATGACTCTCCAATTATGAGTGAATTACAATGAGCATAACATAAGTGTAATTCGAATATTAAGAAAATTATTACGGCGTAACGAAATACAATTAAGACGTTCTAGAAATATAGAATGCTTTCAATTTAGATAAAGTTTAATAATAACAAAAAAAAAAATACAAAACAAAGAAGACCCTATTAATTATAATCAATTTAAAAAAATTAAAGTTCATGAATCTATTTACGCTGGATTTTAATATAGCAGCGCTAAAATTAATAACTTTTTAATTATCTTTTTGTTTACCCAACTTTATAATAAAATGAAAATGTCGGTGCAAAAATGTACATAAATTAAGTCGTGTCGTGCACAAACATTGTTACAATTATGA
Source organism: Harpalus rufipes (assembly GCA_951394225.1). Taxonomy (NCBI): domain Eukaryota; kingdom Metazoa; phylum Arthropoda; class Insecta; order Coleoptera; family Carabidae; genus Harpalus; species Harpalus rufipes. The sequence continues at coordinate 13,347,683 of OX596281.1, read as the reverse complement.
AGAAGAATGTGATAATGACGGCACGATATAAACTCGAGCAGACACATTGTCATGTTACATTAAAATGCTCGCGACGTAATACGCTGTCGTTATTATAAATGATTCAAATTAAACCTGGAAAATTTACAATATCTTATATGCAAGAAAAAAAATTATACGTATAATAATTGCTGTTTACAGAATATTTCCAATGGGAAATAAATAAATCTGATGTGACCAGCACATTACCTTTCGTCAGTTTTATGTATTTTATACAAATTCTATACAGAAGGTTTCTTGCAATAGCTTCTACATATATTTTCAGCAAAATTATAATACAAACATCTGATTTTTTTTAATGCGCATGGATGTACATAAACTTGTTACTAACAAGTTAAAAACGCAGGTGTTGGAACGGTAAATGTGATGGTGATGGTACCACAGCAAGTATTTGTTGTATATGTTATAGTTAAAGTATACATTTCAGTCAGTGCATACACTGTCTAGTTGATGTATACTTCCACTAGCTGTTTTAGTGAAAGTATAAATTATTGCGTTGCCCACGCAACATGCCCACCCAAACTGTCCATCCAACAATCTAGGCGTATAAATTTTATAAAAAAAAACAAACAGAAACAATACCTAACGCATAGAACTCGGATTTAGGTAGACAGTGACAAAAGAAGGTGTATACACTAACTAGTCAATGAATACATTAACTAGATAAAGTATGCACTATATAAAATAATTTATACTTTCACTAAAACAGCTAGTGGAAGCATACATCAACTAGACAGTATATGCACTGACTAAGTTGATACTTTAACTGTAACATATACAACAAATTACAAGTCTTCGTCGGTAATTTTTCTAAAAATAAAATTATGTTATAAGAAAAATATAATATTAGATATAACAACATGAAATATGTTTTATTGTTATCTAATAAGTGTAAATTTCATCTTCTCTTGACAGATGGAAAATATGAAAACTAACACTTAATTTGCAATAATTACGCAGGCTCTGACTCGTCAGCAGAAAAAGTTCTGACTGTTTTGACCGTCAGAAACTAGTTTGTGATAGTCGAACAGTACGCGCTAGGACACCTAACCAGTAGTTGCAAACTTGTCAGTGGTACGGTTGAAACGGCATTTTGTTACTGCGCATGTGTCTGACAATCACAAACTATTAGCAATGGCAGGCTGGAACAAACCTAATGTCAATTGCACTTGACACTGACATCTGTCAATTTCATTTGATACTGACATCTGTCAATCAGAATTTCCTTAATATAGTAACCTAGCTGTCATAGTTATAGCATTAAATGTGAAAAAATAATATTTAACAGCGTTTTTTCAAGAAAAACTGTTAAAATCTTCAAATGAGGGAACTTCTGGTTGACCAGTTATAACCAAAAGCTAATCACGTTTGTATAATATAAATGTAGGAAGAGGAATACAAAAAATCTGATGTGGACACCACACGACTTCCTTGTACGATTATTAAACTATACATATTTTTTTATAAATAAATTACAAAATATTAATTTTAACTTCAAAACAGTAAGATATATAGCGACCATAAAGGTAGTTTTTAAAGAGAGTTTTGATTACAACAAAGAAATATTTGATTACAACAATGAATATGACTAATTTCACAATAAAAATATAATATTTGTTATTGTACGAATCATAAAATTGCACGTATTTAACGTAATTTGACATGAACATTTTATTTTTTTGTCCTAATCCATAGCAAGCTTTATTACAAAAAAATAATTCTTAAATTTAAATACAAAGGGCTAATTTAATAATACTTGATGTGCTAGACGCAGAAATTAATTCTCTAAAACTTTTATTTAAAGCATTTATTTCTAAAATCAAAATAAAATCATTTTATTCAAGAAAAACTTCAAGTAATGTACCACTTCCGGTTAGCCTATTTTAACCAAAATCTATTATGTTATTTCGATTGACATAAAAGTCTTTTATACCAAATTTGAAAAGTTTTGGATTATATTTTAAAACAGTTTTTCATTAAAATCTATTATAGGTTTCAAGTAAAGTGCCACTTCTGGAAATTGTGTAATAACCAGAAAGGGAGGTGCACAACTAGATGTTATAGCAGTTCTAAATACAAAATTTCAACTTTCTACGGCTTACCGTTTTTGAGTTATGCGAGATACGTACGTACGTACGTACAGACGTCACGACGAAATTAGTCAAAATGGATTCAGGGATCATCAAAATGGATATTTCCGCTGTAATCTGAAAACCGAAATTTTTCGCGATTACAATACTTCCTTTACTTACGTACAAGGAAGTAAAAAAATGTAATATTTGAATTGTAAGTAGTATTGTAGTTATCGGATCTGAAAAAATCGTCACACACATACACATATATACACATACACACATATCATTTTTCATAAAAATAGCAATATCGTATTCTAGGGACCCTAAAACGTGCTTATTCCTTTAAAACCTAAAAACAATATCTTCTGTACCTAAAGGTGGCGGGAGGTAAAAAAAACAACTATTATCCAGTGTGCCAATCTGCTTTATACACAGATTTCAGCAATGATGATAACATATTCGTAAAGTATGGTCGTTTACTAGGTGTCACTTCACGGACACTCATTGCTGACGTGGAGAAATAACCACAGAAATTATTTTAAAAACATACCATTTATATAAAATTGTATATTATATTGATAAACATTCTACGAGTTATTTGTATTTATACATAGTTAAATAAAAATATATTACGTATATTATTGTATGAGGTTTATCAGGCGTCATCTCATAGACACTCACAACTATAGTGGAAAAAACTTTAAAACATATAACATCATTCAAACAAAATTGTATGTTATATTATTATATAAAACATTCTATAAGCCTAAATTATTTGTTGCTTGGTGGTAGCACCAACGTGTTGGCAATTCGAAAATTTATAAAGGAATTCAATAAAATAAAATATAAAAAAATCGTTAGTATATGCTTTTCAGCGCGCGTTAACATCATAGGGTATAGCAGACTTGCTCAAACCAAAATTCTAGTTTACTTTGTTACTTGGAAACTTGTATTTGAAATTGAGATATAAAGATCTACTTGTTTTAAGGTAGAAAATGTATTATATATATATATATATAAATTACTACGCGAAGCAGCAAGATTTTGCACTATTTTCCAACAGTTTTTCACAGGTTGACTGCCAAGAAAAATATACGAAATATGTATAATTAATTCAGAAATGAGCACAATATGGTACTAGATGTTTCGATTTTATTTTATATAGAAATTAATTGATTTATTAATTCAAAAAAATTACTAACTGCGGACATGGGTTGTTTTTACATTAAACCACATTTATTTTTATATTATTTTGTGACAATAATATTTATTTATTTTCACTTTAAACACATATTTTTTTACCTCTCGCTAAGAGAGGTATTGGATTCATGCTAAAAATCGCATATCCAGATTTTAATAATTAGGCACGTTTTAAGGTCCCTACAATCCTATTTTAACATTTTTACGATGATGTCTCTGTATGTGTGTGGATGTATGTGTGTGTATGTATGTTAGTCGGTTGGAAGGACGATTTCTCAAAACCTATAATACTTAATATCTGTTTAACTATATACGAGTATTTCTCAATCGGACATTACTGGGAAGAGCTGAAAAGGTTTTTGATAAATTTTGTTCTTGCTAGTAAAAGAAGAGTAAATTCTCTATCTGATACATATAAATATTTTATTATATCTTTTATAGATTTAGAGAAAAAAATATATAAGATATATAGTAATCTGTTGTAATAAATCTCACAGCACAAATAATGTCATGGAAACCATTTGAAAATGGAAAAAGTTTGTAACTGACAGATAAATGTCAGTGTCAAAAATCCAGAGACATTACTGAATATTTTTTGTGGGAAGTACATATATTATATTATTTCTTGTTGTATTAATAGTTAAATATTTAAAATTATAGGTATAGTACATGTACCCTTCAAAAATACTGTCAAACCCGACAATGAATTGGAAACATTTCGAAAAATTAGAAGAGTAGGACAAAATTTCTTCACAGAATGAATTTAAAATAAAAACATCTAAATATAAAGATTAGATGTAAGTAGATTTTTTCGTGTAGAGTGTAGGTACACAAGAAATGTTAAATACAACAGGGCGCGAGCAGTCATGTGACTTTGTTGGCCTTGACCAGCAGATATGGAGACCGTGACAGATTGATATCTAGTAATTATGTACATAGATGTCAAATATCATAAGTTTTCATTCTAAATTTCTTGATTTTCCAATTCCATGTGATTTATTTTCCTCGACAAGTAGATTCCACACTCCTGATGACAAATGAACAACTTGACTTTAGAAAATCTTGAATTTTTTAATGAAAAATTCTGACTTTTGACATCTATGTACAGAATTACTAATTGTCATTTTGACACGGGCCTCCATATCTGCTTGTCAAGGCCAACAATATCACATGACAGCTCGCGTTATGTAACCAAAACGGAAATGGTTAGACGTATTGTGCTGGCTACAACAGATTTTTAATGATTAACTTTGTTAATTATTAATCACATGATTAATAATTAACAAATAGGGTAAATAATATTATTATTAAAGGGTATTTAATTGCATAACAATTGCAAACAAAGTTCTATTTTTAGAATGTTGCTTGTTGTTACAAATCGAAATAAATTTGATTTAATAAATAAATACATGAATAAGTATATCATCACGGCATATTACCCATTGTAAGATATCGGTAATGATGATGACATATTCGTAACGTACGGGCGTTTACTAGACGCCACCAAATTATAATAAATAGTACATAAGTACACCATTGTTGGATAAGTAATCCTCGTACAGAAAAGTTTAGTTTGTTTCAAAAATGGAACGAAATAAAATTTCCTTTAAACTTCGAACAATGGGAGTTAAACACTAAGGCACTGCACTGAAAGGGTATTTCCTGAATGTAGAACAATGTAAATGGAATGAACAAAAAATATCTAAAGTTTCCAACATAAATAAAAGAGAAATAGAGCCAGACAAAATTCAATACCGTACTAAAAGAAATACTAAACTTGCCAAAGTTTTAAAACTCTTCCACAATATACACACTTATTTTTCGATTTATTTACTTTTTTTACCTTCTCTCACTTATAGGTAAGGAAGGTAACGAGTTTTCAATTAATAAGCTCGTTATAGAATCCCTACAATCTACAATACGATTTTACTATTTTTACGATGATGTCTGTATGTATTCCAAAAATTACAAGTTTTACGTATTCCTCTTCCTTACATCCATATTCAAACTTGGATTTTGTTTATAATTGGTCAGCCGAAAGTACCCTCATTTGAAGGTTTTCACAGTTTTTTTGAAAAAACGCAGTTAAATATCATTTTTACCTTCCGTCACCTTTAGGTAAGGAAGGAATTCAATGATGAGTTTTTAGTGAATAAGCATGTTTTATAATACGATTTTACCATTTTTACGATGATGTCTGTATGTATGTATGTATGTATGTATATGTGTGTGTGTGTGTGTGTGTGTCTGTGTGTGTGTGACGAAAGTTTCGGATCGCATAACTTCAATACCACGATTCCAAAAATTATACTTTTTTCGTATTCCTCAAGTTTACATCCAGAAGAACAACTGATTAGATTTTGATTATAATTGGTGACCCGGATCCGGAAGTAGCCTCATTTGAAAAATTTAACAGTTAAATTTGATTTATTGACAGTTAACGTTATTATAACTTAAAGAAGATATTAAGCAATAATTACACAGTAATTACTGCTGAGCTTTTGCTGTATTTTACTTTGTAACGATTTATTCTTCCTTCCCTCTGTAGCACTGAGGATGGATTAATAAAAATCCGAAACGTTTGCAACAAGGAGTATATTTTATTTCCTTCAATTTATCCATCATCCGTCGATATTCTTTTAATTATAATCAGAATTACTTTGAAATTGTGCGAATAGGTTTTATTAAAATTATAAATGAAAAGTTTTGTTTTATTAAAATTTTGGTAAACAATCTTTTACAATTATTCATATTTTGATGGCTTGAAAAAAAATATACAACTTTTTTTTATTACATTAATAGTTATATCTACAAAACAAATCGCTCCTCATCTGTTCTACATTCACAGCTGATTTGATTTACACGATTCAGACAGCCGTTATTGATTCTCCGTTGCCTAGCAATCCTACATCTTCAGTTGTCACACAGATTCACAGTCTCTCCATGCGAGCGTACAGCACAGTAGCACACTTGCGCTCAGAGCGTGATGTTAAAGTTTTGTCCAACATTAAGAAGATGCTAAACATCAGCTGATGAGAAGTTGCATTCAGTGAGGAGTTGAACACCAAGGAGGAAGGACATGTGAGTTAGACGGTTCCCTAAAAGGATTCATTATGTTTTGTATTTTTTTTTTGTATGTGTGCATGAATCAGTTGTTTACTTATAAATGAATTGTTGATGAGTATTTTTACTGATTTCCTCATATAATTAATTGTTTATGGATAATAAACTTTATTTTATCAACTAATCATTTGTCTTTTTATTTTTTATGTTTATATTATTTATGTTTATTGTAATAGTAATTGTTTGTAACATTAAGTTATAATTGTACAAAATTATGCAAACAATTTACATGCATGCGGGTTTAACTAAATTTGTGTAAAATTAAATCATATTTTCGGAAATTCATTAATATTCTGCACGCGCAAATTTTGCGTAGGTACAGTGGTATAATTTAAAGGCATTTGCAAGTTAAAAATTTACATGAATCAAAATTATTTTATAATTAAACAAACAGAATCAAAACAAAATTTTGTTCCGTGATATGTAACTGGTTAAATTTTCGTTAATGACGTCATGTACACCGCTATCACAATGCTGTATACGAGTACAGTGTGTCTTGTAAGGGTCACGCGTGAATTTTCAAAGATATTTTGATTTTGCAACCTATTATGGAAACTATATGTCCATATTTGTATTAAATTTTTTAAGCGAAATGAAAAAAATCGTTAATTAGATAATGAAATAACGTGGTGTAATTGCAAATGTTGTGAAATAATGGCAACAGGTGCAGAAAGTCACTGCTGTACAGAATTGCAGGCCATTAGATATTGTATTACAAATCACGAATTTTTTTATACAATAGTTAATAGACCCTACATTCTTTAAAAACAACTAAATAACTCATGTTAGTTAAATATATGGTACATGCTACAAGAAGAAAAAATGTGATATGGCCAGCACATTACCTTCCGTCAATCTTGTGTATTATATACAAATTCCATACATAAATTTTCTTGCAACAAATCCTATATTTCCAGCAAAATTATTACATAAACAAACTATACAAATTGCACTGACATCTTCTTCTTTTTTAGCTTTTCCCATTCGTTAGGGATCGCTGTTTTTTATTTCGGTTTTGCGTGTCATCCTCATTCATTTCCTTTGCACTAAGTCTTCCGCAGTACAGTCCTTCCATCTTATCTTTGGTCTTTCTCTGTTTCTTCTACCTTCCAATATATTTTTCATCATTCCTCATGACATGTTCAAACCAATGTAATCGTATCTCATGTATCTATCTAGAAACTTCTATAACTCGAGCCATTTCCCTTATCCTTTAAATCCTTACCCTATCTTCCCGTGTCTAACCAACATCTGTCTTAGCATTAGCAGTTTCCATGGTTAGCATAGCTGGCTGATTTATGCAATTTATTATCTTTATAATTCTTTAACTCTATATCTATAGAATATGAAGTATAAAATGTAATTACATCGTATATAACATATTCTTTAAAATATAATAACATTAAATGTCAATAAATGATATTTAACTGTCGTTTTTTTCAAGAAAACTGTTAAAAGTTGAAAATGAGAGTACTTCCGGTGGACCAATTATAACCAAAATCTAATCTTATCTGCATATGGATCTAAACTGGACGAATACGAAAAAAAAATATAATTATATGTAATCTGAAACGATCATCACATGCACACACACACACACACACACACACACACACAAACACAGACGCACACATACACAGATACAGACATCATCGTAATAATAGTAAATTCGTATTCTAGGGACCCCAAAACGTGCTTATTCATTAGAAACTCACTATTGAAATTTTTGACCATAGACAAAGGTGACGGAAGGTAAAAATTTGTATATTAAATAAATGCTTGGACACCGTTAGACAAGAGAGAATGACGGGTTATTCCTTCTTGTGTAAATAGAGAAAAATACCCGAACGCAAGGAATAATTATCTAGAGTTTCAAGCTGTTAATGAAAATATTTATTTTGATTATATTATTTTTGATCATTAAAGCCTATTAAACATTTAAAATTGATCACAAATAAATATTAACAATAAATTAGTTTACATATTTATTTCCATAATAATTATATAAGAAATATGTATAATTAGAAATAATAACTTGAAAATGAAGTTATTCACGTTTTATTTTTTATATATATTATTATTTATACTTTTACGTAATTTAGATATGGATATTGTGTTGGATTGTATACAAATTACGTTTCTTATTTTGTATTTCATAAAAAGACAAATTTTTGTCTTTTGTTTTATTATGTGTGCAATCAAAAACACAACAATTAGACATTTTAATGTCACAAAATACTTAAAAGTACAATCATTAAACACAAAAACGCTTGATTATACTAAATAAACTTTATACTTTCTGATAAACACATAGTGCACTGTAGCAGTATGTAGTATGTGCTGCACTCGGTGTAGATGACGTCACTGTTAGCTGTTTACGGTCTTTTCAAAAACTTTAACTTCAGAACAAATAATCGCAGAGACATTAAATAAAAACTAATGTACTTCTGATTTTATATTATATTTATTAATGCTACTTGCCAATGCCATTAAACACAAATCATTGATTTGTAATTTGCAATTGCATTACATTGTTCACAGTAGTAATTTATTTTCGTATTTTTCTTTTTTTTTAATAAGACAGACACACTTTTCGTAAATTAGTTTTATGGTCAAAAGTGGACCTTCGCAAAATATACGTCATTTTTTCGTAAATCGTTGGTCAAAGAATTTTATTTAAATGTTCATAAAATTTCATTTTAGTATATATTAGCAAAATGACAGAAGAAACCCCCAATAACGAAATATCCGCTAAAAAAGAAACATTTACTGAAAAATTCGAACGTTTTTTCGGCTTGTCACTCAATGATCTTAAATCTTGGGAGCGCTTTGTAAAACTCATGTACCGGCCAACAGATCCATCCAGTTTAGGAATTACAAGATTACTTTTCGGTAATACGGATCTAATTTAAATTTATTACTTTTCATTCATAGTTTTTTATATATTGCTAGGTTTGTTAATGGTAACTGACATACCGGAAGAAAGAGGCGGTTCTGAAATTGATTTAAAATGGGGAGAACCGAGAGACTGTCATTTTCCGCTTTTTAATTTCCTTAGGCCACTTCCTCTACCCTACATGGGGTTGATGTATGGGACTATGTGGATGGGTAAGTACAGTAATTTTTTTTAAAGTTGTCCGATCAAGGTCATCTGTATCATGAACGAATTAACAAATTGGCATACATTTATCTCTTTCCTTTGCAAAGACCACAAGCGTGTGCGATAAGAAAGGATATAACACGCTTGTCATTCAAAAATACATATTGTTTTGACTAAGTTAAGACATTTTATTTTAAAAAGATCTCGATGTTGACATTTTTTTTACTATAACGTAAGTTTATTTATTATTTCAGATATTACCTTGATTCATAGCCGTACGAATAACGTTATTTTCTGTCAGTGTCACTGACATCAGTAAGTACATTCAATGAAGTAAGTAAATCAAGCAAATGTTAGGTAAGCAAACGAGACTTATTGCTTAGTACACTGAAGGATTTGCTAGCTATATGATGAACTGACATTAACAATTATCATCGAGAAAGTTATACAGTTGTCAAATATAACATGTGTATCTCTCTTTTCTCTTTTATTGTTCTGGAAAGTTATATAAAATGAATTTATAGATACGTACAGATATGTGCAGGGAGTGGGATTAATTTTGGAGATTTTTTAGGTCTAAAAAAGTATTTCAAATTTAATAATTTTATACATTCATCACAAAATTTTGAAAGCCTTTTTGATATGCGGTTGACATAAATACACTATAAATTGATACAAAAACAGTACAAGGCAACTTTATGTTTGCCTAATTTGTATTTCCTGCCATTATATTTGATAAGTTAGCAAGACAAGCGAGAAATTTAACGCTTGGATGGCTTGCGAGCAAATAAAGTAAATGCTAGCCTAGCAAAGTCGTTCAACAAATTTACTTCCGTTTGCTTGTTTTGCTGGACTTATTATAGAACGTACCTAGTATCTTATTTTTCAGACATTTGGTTTTACATTTGCTAATAAACTTACCAGTTGACATAGTTTTGAATTTTGAATGCTTTTACTGTAAGGGTTGCCACCCGTCTTTTTTTGCTATGAAAATGTCGTCTCTAACATAATATTTATAGGCAATACTGATACGAATACGAACAAATACATTTGGGAAAGTTAGTAAATAAAACTAACATTGAAATTTTTACAATATATCATCCTTAAATTGTACGGAGACAAACGATTTAGCAAATTCTTTTGCGTTACTTTTTTTAAATTTGGGTAAAGAAATTTATAGCGCTTCTCTTGTAATATTACGGGCTTTCGGATATCTATCTACTTCTTTGTGGGAATCAGGGGCCAAATGCTGGAGAGTTGGTCGAATGTAACGAAATGTTGTAACTTTACGTAGTTTGATGAAAACGCGAAATTCGAAATGTGTCCATGTATCGACAAATAAATAATAAATAATAATAATAAATATTACCGATTCCGAATATCGGCTAAAAGACAATATCGCAGATATATCGTTACCTACATGTTGTATCCAGGGCCGGATTAAGTCATTTGGACCCCCTAGGCTTGATAACAATATGACGCCTACGTTATATGTATTCAAAATTAAACATCTCTTGACAATTTGTATTGTATATATGAAAACACGAAACATAATATTAATTAAATGATTTTTCTACATTTGACGTTTGTGTCTTCAAAATTGTATTTTTTATAATTTCTGATTGATTGTATATAATAAAGAGAGATAGCAGTTTTGTCATTCGTTAAAGAACTTCGTAAATAAAATATTACTCGTCTCAATCTGGAGAAAAACCTTTGTCGCTTGCAGTTTGTAACAAAAAGGCATAAATATATTCTGAAAATAATATTCATATTTGGAAAAGTACAAATTAAATTTTTGCTACTGATTGTTTGTAAACATGTTTAAATTTGTCATAAGAAATGCTAAGATTTTGATTATTATATTTGTGAAGTAGATAGCGCTCAGTGACTAATAGACGATTCGGTTTCAAATATGCCCATTTTGATATTGTTTTTATTTTACTTACTCTACATAAAACAATTAAGGAAAACATATTTACTTTATTTGAATATAGGTGACGAATATACATATGCATAATCGCAAAATGAATAATTAAAATAAAATAAAAATATATCTGGTTCGGCGTCTATTTCCTTTACGGCGTCCTACGCTTTAGCCTAGTATGCCTATTGGATAATATGGCGCTGGTTGTATCCCTATACATATTTTAAAAAGAGCTGTAGTACACGCTGGGTTGGATGCTACGATGCAAGGATCAATTTTATATTTATTTTATTTTTAAATTTTGTGCGACAAACGAGTACTTAAATCGATATACCTATTACTAATATAATAATTGTTTATTGTAACTCTGTGTTTATAATTTCCTGTGATTCTTTTTGTCCTCCATTCCAATTTTTAAAAGGTGGCAACTCTAACTGTAACATATTTTTTATAATAATAAAATAACTGTATTATCTTATGTATGTAAAATAAGTAAACGGGTGCATTCAATGTGAAGAGTAGGCTTAGCTGCGGGAACGGGCGGAGCTAATTTTTGTGTACTGTAAAATCTTAATTCATACAATTCGTAGATAACCTTGATCCGACATCATTAAAAAAAAAATACTGTTAATGCTTTATTGCAAATTCTTACGTAAAAATCAATATTTAGAATAATTGTAGTATTACATTTTGAAAATATGTAAATTTATTTCAGGTGCTATAGGAATAACACTAGGATACAAATTTCGTCTTAGTATGTATGCATTTACTATCCCATATTGGTACTTATTTTTATTAGACAAATCTTACTGGAACAACCATAGTTATTTATTTGGAGTTGTTGCCGTTTTACTATTAGGTTCTTCTGCAAACCATTATTGGTAATAAAAATAGTAGCACTTAAATAATTTAACTTTTAATAATTAAAAAATTATGTTATTTTTAGTTCTGTTGATGGTATTCTGAATCCGTCGTTAAGAGATAAACACGTGCCTTTATGGAACTATTTCATATTAAAGTACCAATTTTTCATGTTATATTTCCTAGCAGGACTTAAGAAGTCCGATGTAGAATGGTTAGAAGGCTATGCAATGGTGAAATTGGGAAATCATTGGGTATTCGAGCCATTCAAGTAAAAACAACAATTTGAAAGAAGTATTCATTATTTATTGACAATTCTCTTTACAGGTTCTTTTTAACAACAGACCAAATTGATTTTTTAATTGTACATTGGTTTGGATTTATATTTGATTTGACCGTAGGGTTTTGGTTATTATATGATTTGACCAGACCATACGCTATGATTTTTTGCGCATCATTTCATATAATGAATTCCAGATTGTTTAGTATAGGTAAGTACATCGAAAATGATTAAGAATTTATTTTTTTGAAGAGAAATTTGTTTTTAAAATTGTTTTCAAATATTTTCTAATTTTATTGTTAAACATTAGTGTACTCATTGCTTGCATAAAGAAATTTTTATGCTGAAACAAAATATAATATTGCTTGTAGAAATTATTGGGTGTTATTTATTTTAAAGAAGAAAAAAATACTATTAAGTAACGTATATATTAATGATATATACAATTATTATTATGTCTATCGTTATTCCCTTTACGGAATATAAAATTATATGAAATAATCATACCATAGGTTGGCACTACTGAGAATGACCATGTTATGGCAAATAAAGGGGTTGTGACCAAATTTTTATTTTTACATATGATACTAGACAAAAAAATAAAATACACGTAACTTTTTAAATCAATTAATTATTCCTACTTTACGGGAAAATAATTATTAAATATTTGGGGAAGGGGTACGTGACGTGAGCATGGTAGAATCGTGCAAGAAGACGAATAGTGGGAAGGAAAGAGATAGTCATAGGCAGCTGTCGTCATGCCACATCTAAAATACTTGCTTAATTTCATTTACTAATCATGAAACCTTTTTTGTCTAGCAATTTCAATTTTCAAAGAAATTAAAAAAATATATTCACATATTATATTACCTGCTGCACCATGATTAATGTTCAATAAAATCGCGGAACAAAATTAGAAACTTATTCGTTGATTTTGATTAAACGTCAAATCGTGCGTCAAATTCAAAAAACAAACTCCGCCACTGGATTTGCTTTAACGTAGAGGGCGGTTAAATAGATAATTGCATACCAGCAACTCATAGACATACGTTCCTATTACTTTTAGTGTGTTAGAGAGCAATGTGAATATGGAACGTATATCTGTCATATAGCATAAATCACGTAGACATACGTCAAATAATCTGTCTCTTTCTAATACATAATATTGCTATACTACCGCTATATAAAATGTTGTTCATTCTTTCTTCGAACAAATGGTCTTGAATTGTCATCTTTCATGAACCAAACTATATACTCGAACATGTAGGTATGTATTGTGAGTTGCAAGTAGTTCTGAAACATTATAATATATTTCAGGAATGTTTCCGTACGTATGCCTTGCAACAATGCCACTATTTTGTGATGTAAATTGGCCTAGAAAACTTACTGCATTTTTATTTCGACGTTACATAAGTGAACCAGGGACCAGCGATTCGTGTATCTATGAATCAATAGAAAACCCAAACGGCGCACAACAAGATGAAAAGAAACGAAACAGAAAAGACCTTCCCACCCAGATAAATTGGAAACACAAATTGGTAATATGTTTATTATTGACACACTGTGGGGTACAAGTATTTTTACCTTATTCGCATTTTGCCACCAAGGTAATAAGATAAAGTTTTTTTAACCAGGGCCGGCCTGAGTTATAGATGTACTAGGCAGTCGCCCAGGGCGCCATAGAGACGTTCAACGTTCAACTCGTAACCGGAATATTTTTTTTTAATAAGAAGAACAAAACAATAACGTTGCCAATTTAATTCTTATTTCTCGACATAGTCCTCTTCTTTCGCGATAAACTTTTGCCATCTGTTAGTGTCCTGATTCCTTGTTCATAGAAGGATTTTAATTGTCGCAGCCACAAATGCACAGCGTCGATAACAGCATTATTGAACTTAATTTCTTGCTGTACAGATATTCTTTCAAGGGACCAAACAGGTAAAAATCACATAACGCCAAATCTGGGCAAAAAAGCAGATTTGGTAAAATTTCCCAATGTTGAAGTAAAGCGGTGCAGACTTAACTCGACGGGCTTTCTGTTCAGTGGACAATAGGGCACGTGCAAACCATAACCTAACTTTTAGTTTGGAGGACAAACAAAACAATAGCATCATTGACGTGTAGTATATTTTTGCTTGATTAATCATAAAATTGCCAAGTTTTTGTGCAGTTTACGATTGTTCTAATACAGGGGATAGAAATACTATACAAAAAAAATATTCAAATGAGAGATCTGTGATTACGGGCAATAAAACGAGCGTTTAATTTTAGACAAAAAAAGTCAAATAAATGTTGAAGAGAATTAAATTCTACCTATACCTAAATTTTTCATGTTTATTAACCCGTTAAATCCAATTTCAAATTTTATAAATATGTATTGCTTATTTGTAGTGATAGTTATGGAATTTAGACAATATTATAAAGAAATGCATGTCGTCTGAACTGTCCGATTTGATTTTCAAATAAAAATTACAGATAATTATATTCTACACCTAAGTCAATAAATATTTCGTTTTTATATTGTATATTTAAACCACTGAACAGATTTTATTTATTTTATTTTTAACCTGCAAAATCGAAATTCTGACAGTTCAAACGATTATGCATTCCTTTTTACCTCTCGCTAAGATAGGTATTGGATTCATGCTAAAAATCGCATATCCAGATTTTATTGAATAAGCACGTTTTAAGGTCCCTACAATCCGATTTTAACATTTTTACGATGATGTCTGTGTGTGTGTGTGTGTGTGTGTGTGTGTGTGTGTGTGTGGATGTGTGTGTGTGGGATGTTGGAAGGACGGTTACTCAAAAACTATAAGACTTAAAATTTGTTTAACAACGTATTTCCCAATCGGACATTCATGGGAAGATCTGAAAAGGTTTTGGTAACAATTGGACAACCGGAAGTAGAAGATTCTTGAAAAAAAATCTTCTAAATATTATTTTTTGAAAATTTTTCTTGATAATATTAAAGAAAAATAAATTCTCTTTCTGATACATTTAAATATTTTTATACATATTTTATAGATTTAGAGATAAAAGGAATATAATATATAAAATAATGTTGTAATTAATTTTACAACCGAAAGGATGCCATGAAAAATAGTTGCAAATTTAAATTATTTGTAACTGACAGATAAATGTCAGTGTCAGAAATAATGAGTAATGAAAGAAAAATGTATTTGGAGAATCCCTTAATTCTTGATCTGTGACTATTATGGAGATGACAAGTCTAGGTTGAAGGACTTAAATTTGTTTCAAACATTATGGGACAATGTATACCAGTACTGTAGACTAGAGTAACTTTGAATTGCGAAAAAGCTATCAAATTCTTCTCAAGTAAGTTGTAAATATTGACAAAATTACACATCGATATAAGAATAATCGGAGTGCAATCTATCCGTCACTTTATTAAAGGGAATTAGTGTTATTTAGATATAACATGTATGAAAAAATAAAATGTAAAAGAAGATATGTAAGAATAGATGCACAATCCATATATACATTTTAGACCGCCCAAAATTAATGTTTTTACTAGAAGAATATGAAGAGAAAGTAAACAACGTTGTTCGAATTGAAAATTGCTGTTACCAGCCTAATATTTATATATGGTAAACTCTACTTTGTAATTTATTGTAACATAATTTATGGTAAAATATCTTCATGTTGAGACATGCTATTATTGAATAATAAAGAAATTTATACGTCATAGATTTATATGAATATATTATATGCATTTATAAAAATATGCTTTGCTTTATGCATACAGCCAGGTAAAATATACGGCGAGAGGTTATGTGCTGGCCACATCAGATTTTTAATTTTGTTTAAATTCCAGGGATATCACTATAGGTAAATGAGAAATATTTATAAAATTTTAACTTGAATTTTACAGGTTACTAAACAGGCAAACTAAAATCTGTTCAGTGATGTATGTGCAGAATTTAATTTCCTACAACATTTATTTGACACTTTTTTGTCTAAAATTAAATGGGAAATTTTGCGCAAGAAAAAACTGATTTTCCAAGTTAAACGTCTATGGCCTACTTTTTAATTAATACCCTGTATATTATAATCATAAATAAGTAAAATATTTATGTAAAATTTGGGGTATATGAAGAAAATGAGAATCCCAATGAGTTATTTCTAAAATCTAGAAGAAATAGATCGAAAAAGCAGGAAGATAATATTTTTTGACATAACCTGAAAACCTATATTTTATTCTTTACATTACATTGTACATATTATATTCTTACATCAATATTACAGTAAATTTAAACAATAACGCCACTTGTTTCTTTTTAAAGGCTTGTTTATAGTCAAAGTATTCTATTTTTCATTTAAAAAAATAATAAATAAAAAAATTTTGTGAGCACTTTTCAATCATTCAAAATAATAATTAGTCCTATATCACTACAAATAACACTAACAAATAGCAAGCTTTTAATTGATCAGGTGGTTTGTTTGTCCTCCAAGCATAATTTGAAGTTATGTACGTGCACGTACCCTATTGTTTGGGAACCCAGCAAGCACTGATTTTGTTGAACTGCAGTTTATTATGGACTTATGCCGAGGCCACACAGAGGGCTACGTACGCTATGTTTGCTATGTTCGCGATGTTTTCGAAAAATAGTTGTTAGTATTTTAAATGTACCTGGCCACACACACTAGTACGCTATGTTCGCGATGTAAGCCACGTCGCCTACTGTTTGATTGTCGGCTATATTTTTAAAACGTAGCTAGCGTCTGTACTGCGTTTGATAGTTGTTCAGTTTAGTATACTGTGCGGAAGGAGAATGTCATTAATATAAAAATTAATAGAAGAAGTGCGGAAGTATGACTGTGTGGAACAAAAGCTTGGAAACTTATCGCAATCAAAATATAAGAGATAATGCTTGGGAAAGGATAATCTTTCTTCAGCGGAAATGTTTTCCCTATAATTTGTTTTCTTCTTTTCAATATTATTTTTAACACGTTCACTGCCAACTACGAACTTTCCCGTATTTGGCTTTTGTCACAGTGAAGCCGAACCTATTTTTGATATGCTTTTCCCTGACGCCAGAGACCGTTTTATTTTTTTTATTGCATATAATGCCGAAATAAATATATAAAATAATTATGTTATATAAATACCCATGCCCTACATTAAAAATTTAGATTTGGTAAGTATTGCCCAAAAAATATGTATAATAATTAAATAATTGAACCAAATCTGTATCCATACGCCAATCCTATTTCTCCAATTCCTACCTCACACGCTTAGCTTTGTGAAACAGCATTATATTGAACGAGAACAATCGTAGCTAGCTTCAAAAATTATATTGTGCGGCACGAGTTACTTCGTGGCTGGCGTCACAAGCTGAACTGCCAAATACAAGATAACTCGTAGTGGGCAACTGCAATACACTTGCCGAAATCTGCTTTGGCAGTGAACGTGTTAATAATGACTAGGAGTGGATCAAACTGCTCTGGGCTCATTCGAAAACACTCTTTAAACTTGTCTTTACCTTTTCGCAACTGCACTATGAGATGATGAAATTCCCCAAAATCATTCCTCATTATGTTGACATCGTGGACCCACTTCTTTTTACGTTTATTTTTGCACAATGATAACAATAAAAGTAATTCATCCTCCTCACTATTCTCCCATGGCATCGTGCTTGGTAACATCGTGAACGAAAACTGAAAACATACTGTACGTACGTAGCTTTCGATGTAGCCACTGGTCATAGAGAACATCGCGTACGTAGCGAACATAGCGTATATAGCAAATCTAGTATAGCGCTCTGTGTGGCCTCGGCATTAAAGCTGGATTCACACGGATCGTTACCACCGTTAATTTTGCGGCCGTCATAACAACCACTCTGTTCACATGCTACGTTATAAATATAAATGCGCGCAGTACGAAACTTGAAAAATTAAATATTACTGGAACATGTATTTCACTTTCTGTGTGATGCCTTGCGTTCCCTTTAGCGTGTAACCAATCACTTGTCCGTATTTTCACAAGAAGCGCACGCAAGTGCTTCTTGCACGGTAGACGTTATGTAAACGTTAAATTTCAAAAGAAGTCCCGATTTGGACTATGCTTTCTGATTGGTTACAAGCAGCAAATTTAGCGTGGTTATAAATTACACATTTCGTGATTGCGTTACCCACTGCTTTGCGTCCTTGCGTCGCGTCTTGCGTTGCGTTGTTATAAATAGGCCTTAAAGCCGGATTTATAATGAAGTAACGCAAACCGCAACGTAGTTTATGTAAAGTACGAAGTAACGTAAGCGAATTAAGTGATTTATATTAAAAAGTAGTTCCACTACTACTAGCCAATCAGGTAATAGTATAAAAATTTCACTTGTAATTCGATATCTTTCGTTTAACTTCGGCATCAAGTTTGAATATCGGTACTTCTGTCAAATCATAAACCGTTTGATAGGTTAATTGATGTTTGTTGGGTTTTGTGTTTATTTAGATTTAAAAAAAAAATCACGACGTAAGTTAAAACCAACCTCAAACAATCAAAACAAAATGAAATCTGCCAGATGGAGAATGGTCGATAATAAAGATTTCTGCGCAACCGTGCGCAACGTTCAAAATGCTGCCAGTGGTATAAAATGTTAGTTAAGGCAAGGTAGAAAGTTGAATGTTGGGCAAGTATTGCTTTACATATTTTACCTTACTTCTTACTTTACTTGAATATAAATCATTACTAGCTCTAGTACACGCTCAACTTTTTACGTTACCGATACTATTCACGTTACCTCTTACGTTACTTCATTATAAATCCGGCTTAAGGCCTAACGCAAACGCAATAGGTAACGTAAGGAGTTAAAACACATGCTTGTAATAGGGGGTATTTATATCACCGTAATGCAGTAGGTAACGCAATGAACGACACGCAAGAGATGGCCAACTTTCTGCGTGATACCTGCTCCCCAAGTTTTAAAACAATTGACCACGCGGTACCTGAGATGTTTGCAATTAAATTTGGCCTTTTTAACACGTGAAGAATAGGAAATGGCAAAATAAACACAACATTTTAAATTATAACTTTTATATCCATAATGACATTTAATCGAAAAACTAGTATGTTATAATAAACTAATTAACGGATTTTATGTAAAAATTTGAAAATTATTTACCACCCAGATTTAATTTTCTTGCCTCTAGAAAATTATAATCTGAAGATACGATAAATAGGTAGAATTATACTTGACAACCATGTACAAGTGTTTCAGATGGAGTATAAGTTAAGTTGACACCCGCTTGGTATTAGCGAATAAGAGGTGATCTTTGGTTAAAGGAATTTCAGACGTACATTCGAAAGAAATATTTTTTAAATTGGTATTTTACGTGAAAAGCATGAAAACTTTAAACAGTATAATACTACTTTTGTAATTTAAAAAAGAAATATATTAATTTGTTTTGCAGTTTCCATTTGTAGTTTAGAATTAGTATTATATCTTAAAATATCTTATTACTTTTATACCCGAATGTACCAATAAATGTCTAGGTGCGACGATGCCACAGTTATTCTTCAACATTGAAATACGACACTTGTGTATGTGTTAGTGCGAGTGGTACAGTTCAAAAAAAAAAAACTTTTCTACGGAAAAATAAAGAAAATACATCTGTTGTGTTTGATATTAGCTTTTAACTATTTTGATGCAATCTGTGTATATAATATATTGTTAGAAAATATAAGTTATTGCAAATATAAACTGCATTAGCTTAATTTTTATTTTGAACATAGAACAAGTTTTTAAATAGGTACACTCGAATGACAACTACCTTAAGAGTTCCGAAAAGTTGTCCATGGCGGAACCGGCAAAATCACTGAGGTCGAAACATATGTTTTAGTAATATATCGTCTTTCAAGTTTGGAAATGTGCGCAACGATATTTATGACGGAACATGTGAACAGAGTAGTTGTTATGACGGCCACTACGGCCGCAAAATTAACGGTGGTAACGGACCATGTGAATCCAGCTTTAGGGCAGAGAAATGCTTAGACAATGGGATTCTGGGAAAGAGATTTGTTTATGTGTCTCGTAAAATAAATAAAATAAATTTTTTTTTATTGTTTCCTTTTGATTTAATTTGTACGTAGGTACCTACATTCTTTCTGAATTTTATGAGTAAAAAAAATGCATAGTTTTTATTTTGAAATCTGCCTAGGACGCTAAAAGCTCTTGGGCCAGCCCTGTTTTTAATTTGTGCATTATATTTATAACAAGCGTTTAACTTAAATAACTGTAATTTTGTTTTAGGGGTACAATAACTGGGTTCAAGGGTTATATGGTTATTCCTGGGACATGATGGTACATAGTTGGAATACAGTATTAGTCGTTGTAAAAGTTGTTGATAATAAGACGGGTAAAGAACATTTTTTGGAACCTGATGCTTGGACCCAAAATGATAGATGGAATAAACATGCAGACATGTGTGTACAATACGCTCAATGCTTAAAAGAAAATTTATTAATTGATTTAGAAAGTAATTTTTCATATTTCTATAAATAATTCATAATAATAATTTCTTTTTGTAGAAGAAAAACAAAGTGCCCGAAAACTGTCCAAATCAACTAAAGAAGTACAACTTAAATATATTTCTTCTGATGATATATCAATATATGTTGATGTGTGGTGTTCCTTAAATAAACGGTTTCAACAAAGAATGTTCGATCCGAATTACGATCTTTTAAAGGCGAATTGGTCGCCATTTACTAATGTGGAATGGTTGATGCCACTTTTAACTCAATATAATGATCTTCGGCATAAAATTTGGGATTTACAGCAACATGTATATTCGTGGTCCAATTATTCAGACGTGCTTTTTGTTGCCGACTTCCCAGGTAATTGCACGAACATAATACTGCTAACTTCATTGCCATTTTTGAGGCCTGCGCGCGTTTGTTGTGTTGTTAACTTTTAACAGAAGAAAAATAACATCTTTCTAGGTCTTTATTTAGAAAACTACATCACTCCTGATATGCGGAACGTAACTCTAACCGTCCTCAAAGGCGAAGTCTATTACGAAACAGATGACAAGCACTACAACCATCAACATACAGGTATAAAACTCCCTAAGGGCGCTAGTACGCGTGTTCGTACTGGTATGTTCCATCGTGTGAGGACCCTTGGTTCGAAACCCGCGTGCTACATGTATACCTACACTAACAGGACCCGGGAATTAAATGGGATGCCCGTGGATATTGGGGTGAGCTCGGGTATGGCTCCTGTGTCCCCGTTTCCTATTTTAGAAGACGTGGGGACTAGGTTAGAAAGAATTGGAACTATGCTAGGGATTATTGGGAATTCGTTTCTGAATGTGGTATACAATGTACCTATGATTAGGAGGACGAGAGTGTTTTAATAACTGGATAACAAGGCGAGAGAGATAGTCCCTAGAAGTAATGTTCTCTTTTACGCAATGTTTTTAATACCAAAAATCACAAAGTCGAAAGTCGTAATCAAAAATATATATAAAATATATCACTGAATAGGTCGATGTGCACATTTTGAGCGGCAGCGCCTCTATCGGCTACTTTATTTCTTTTGGGTACCGAATAAATATTGACATTGCGAGTAATACAAGCTCGGAAAGGAAAATGCAAGAAAAATACGAATCCTGTTAATTTCTAAATTCTACCTGACCATTAACATTTCACGGTAAACAATCTATAATAAATAGACGAATTATGTTAAAATAGACTTCTATTTTATGTGAGTATAATACAATTTTAAGACCATTTTCTGCTCCTTGTATTAGATCTTGTTCAAATATTAACTTAAAAACACATTTTTGTACAATTCATTGTTGCAATCATAAGACCATTGTTTGAATTTTATTCTTACGATAAGTAGCTTTTACAAGTAGAAAACTTTTTTCTTAAGCATCTATTCCTCATATAATCTTCCAGGAAATTTATAAAATTTGATACTTCAATCGGTAATTTTATAAGAATTATAACATCCCCCACTGTATCACATAATAATCAAAACAGAAATTGCAAATTATTCTGATATAAAACATAATCTTGTTACGTTACCAAATCGTACCAAAAACTTTCATTTTTGTCCGATGTCGGCGCTGACTACGTTTGTGCACACCGCCTATAATTTGCGAATATGAAATCGTAGAGTGCATTGCCTGTGACGTCACAAGCGTTCCTGGTGGTCAAACCGCACGTTGGTTCGTCATTCCATATTTGTATTAATTCATTTGTTTTGTCAACAAGTACTTGGTTACTGTAGATTTTCACATAGTTGTTTACTACTTTTTTTAAGTAAAATTAGTGTATTTTCAATTTCAATTAAAGTTTTGTGTTAAACCTTGTTTTAAGGGATAAATTGAGTAATTTCATACAAATTTTAAGTGGGGAAGCATATTTAATATTAATAGTGGAAAGGAGAAAATAAATTTTGCGTCCCCGGCACACAACATATAGGTGAGTCCAAAAAACTATTCAACTTAAAAATATGACACGTGATATTATGCCCCGGGTGCGAATATTAACGGAAATTGATTTGTCTCTGGTGGTATTCTCTCTCTCGCGTCTGTGCCAAACATGATGGGCTGTTGCGCAAAAAGCAAAACTCTTTCTTTCTCTTTCTGTTTTTCCTATGCCTAACCTTTCTTTAGCTGTCTCTCTTCTTGATCTGCGCATTCCATAGCCCATGACATTTGGCATTGCCTAGTACCAGTGATTTGAATGGTGGAAATATGCTGGATACTTGCTCATTTATAATAAAACAACAATAATTAATTAATCAATTAATATTCAAAACAGACTACTAGTATAAAGACACAATAAATAGCAAATTATTTAAAAAATGTTATAGCTAAAATTCAGAGTTCTATATTAACAAAATGAGCAAGTAATGTAACAAAATTGAAAGAAATAAATGTTGTATGTAAAAATTCTGTATTGTCACTGTTGTATTCTATAATCAGAAATAATCTACATATAATATATATTTTATATAAAGATATATATAAATATATTCAAATGGAACTATACAATTTTAAGCAAATTTATATAATAAAATAATTGTTATATAATAATAACAATAGGCAAGAACAACCATCTAATAATATTTAACAGATGTCATGTTATAAAATTCTCTAGTTGACTGAATAAACGTTTCAATAATCCAGTGTTGCAGTTATTACCTACTTCATTCCATATTATTATTGTAACTTATGGCCATCCATCTATCCCAAATATAATAATCACAATGTCTTAAAACATAACTTGCCAGTTAAATTAATAATAATTGTAACTAAATATCACAAAAGTGACGCTTCTCGTGTTCGTTGATATGAAACAGTAAATATATGGCTATATTCAAGGTGAAACAAACCAATATGGCGTCACAGGACAATTGATAATCGGATGAATGTTTAACAAATATTTTATAGTGCCCTCAAATATAAACTGTAAAAGATTTTTTTTATTATCACTAAGCTTTTCAAGGTAATCCATTTAATTGCAGTTACGTCAAATATCTACCTGAGTGGTCTGCACTTTCTGCAGTACGGTTACTTGTTTGTTTAGTATAACTACGTATTTATACAAAATCTAGACTGAAAAGAAATTTTTACTTATTTTTCCCGTAATCTATGTACGTGGTGTTTTCGTTAATTAGTTTTATCGGCAAAATTTGACGAACGGTGACCTTCGCGAAGTATGTGTTGTTTTTCGTAAACCGTTAAAGAATTTTATTTAAATGTTAATAAATTCCTTTTTAGTAGATATTAGCAAAATGAAAGAAGAATCTCCCAATGAAGAAATGTCCGCTAAAAAAGGAACATTTATTAAAAAATTTGAACGATTTTTCGGTTTGTCACTTAATGATCTTAAATCATGGGATCGCTTTGTAAAACTTATGTACAGGCCAACAGATCCATCCAGTTTAGGAATTACAAGATTACTTTTCGGTAATACGGACCTTATTTCATTTTTTCATTACTTCTCAGTCATTTTTAATATTTTACTAGGATTTTTCATGATATCTGACATACCGGAAGAAAGAGGCGGTTCTGGAATTGATTTCAAATGGGGAAGTTCAAGAGAATGTCGTTTTCCGCTTTTTAATTTTCTTGTGCCACTTCCTCTACCATACATGGGGTTGCTGTACGGGATTATGTGGATGGGTAAGTAAAAAACATTATTCTTTACTTCATTTATTTTAAAAATAAATACGGGTATTTTATTTTTTGTCTAGGATCCAATACCTACGTAAAAATCAAAATGTAGTCACATGCCCCATTATAACATTATTTTCAGAATAATTGTACTATACATATTTTGAAGATATGTAAATTTATTTCAGGTGCTTTAGGAATAACACTCGGATATAAATTTCGTGTTAGTTTGTTTGCTTTTACTATCCCATACTGGTACTTATATTTATTAGATATAACTGTATGGAACAACCATAGTTATTTATTTGGAATTGTTGCCGTGTTACTATTGGGTTCTTCTGCAAATCATTATTGGTAATAAAAACTTAATAATTTCATTTTTAACAATGACAAAATTATGTTATTTTTAGTTCTGTTGATGGTATTCTGAATCCGTCGTTAAGAGATAAACACGTGCCTTTATGGAACTATTTCATATTAAAGTACCAGTTTTTCATGTTATATTTCCTAGCAGGACTTAAGAAGTCCGATGTAGAATGGTTAGAAGGCTATTCAATGATGACGTTGGGAAGACATTGGGTGTTCGATCCATTCAAGTAAAAAACAACAATTTGAAAGAAGTATTCATTATTTATTGACAATTCTCATTACCTACAGGATCTTTTTAACAACAGAACAAATTGACTTTTTAATTGTACATTGGTTCGGATTTATATTTGATTTGACAATAGGGTTCTGGTTGTTGTATGATTTGACCAGACCATACGCCATGATTTTTTGCGCATTGTTTCATGTTATGAATTCCAGATTGTTTGCTATAGGTAAATACATCGAAAATGGTCAAGAATTTATTTTTTTGAAGAGAAGTTTGTTTTTAAAATTGATTTGAAATATTTTCCAATCTTTTTGTTAAATATTAGTTTACTCGCTGCTTGCATAAAGAAATTTTTATGCTGAAACAAAATTACAGTTTTGTATATTTTGATCAGGGACTAAAAACGAAAAATATTTCGTTCAGTTCTTATCCGAACGAAACCGAAAAATTTCGTTTCCGTTCTTAATGTTCCCACCTAAATTTTTTCGTTTCCGTTTTCGTTCACAGTAGTTAAATACCGGTTAATACCGGTTATAACTATTAATGAGTAACAATTGATGAAAATATAGAAATATAATAAGTTTTTTTTTATTAAACATCAAAATAAAACATACATTTAAAGGAAAGATAGTACATATATAAAAATAAGAAAAGCTTATGCTATGGCCTGATTTTTTTACGATAAAGAATAAAACATTAATTACATTTTATTTCACCTAACTAATAGTATGTTTTCAAGCAAATCTTCCTTTATGTTAGTTCTCTTATATAAGTACTTAACATAACTAATAAAACGTATACCGACAGTGTGTGCAAATGAAAATTATCGCAGTCAGTGTTCAATAGATGAAACTACGAGTATACCGTTTAACCTAACACGTAACAGGGTTAGCTACTGGAGAGCTACTTTGAAAATCTGCTTGTTTGCAAATCAAATATCTGAAAATTCAATAATATTTGCCTGTAAAATATTTGCTGTAAATAAAATAAAATATTAAATAAAATAACGGTTAAAACCGGTAACCGATATAAATTATTTCGTTTTCAATCCTGAACGAAAAAAAATTATTGCGTTTTCGTTTCCGTTTTCGTTCTTATAAAAATTTCGGTTTATTTCGTTATTTCGTTTTCGTTTTCGTTTCGTTCTTAGTCCCTGATTTTGATTAATGCAAAAATAAAAAATGTATAAAAAACACATCAAACACAACAATGTAAATATTCGTGCAATTTTTACATACCTTGCAATAATTACAAAATGTTTATGTATACAGTACAACTTTTTAAAGATGAGCGATCAAGATCATCTACGAATTCTATGAATTAAGATTTTCGCTTCGCCCATTCTATCAAATTCAGTAGTGTCGTTTACTTTGTTTTTATGAGGCTTATTTGTTTTATAAAAATATATGATAGAGTAAAAGCATTCAAAATTCAAAACTAAGTCAACTGGTCAGTTTATTAGCAAATGTAACACCAAATGTGTGAAAAATTAAATGTCAATGTCATTGTCAATGACTTTAGGTAATATATCTGAATTAATAAATGAACTTACATTACAGCAAAGCATTGTCAACAACGAGCATCGTTTTAAAATGGAATGTCCCAACTTAGTCGAAACAATATGAATTTTTGAAAGACAAGCGTGTTATATCTATCCTTATCGCACACGCTTATAGTTTTTACAAATGACAGTGATAAATGCATGTCAATTTGTTAATTCTTTCATGATACAGATGACTTTGATCGAACATCTTTAAAAAAATTACTGTGCATTTTCAACACTGTGTGTGGTGTATATGAGGACTTGCAAGTATTATTAAATATTATTTTTTGTTCAAATTTCTATATATATATATATATATATATATATATATATATATATATATATATATATATATATATATATATATATATATAGGATGTTCATTTTATTTTATCTATTAATTTGATTAAAATATGGGTATAATAAGAGTGCCATGAATAGAAAAAATGAATAAATGTTATTTTTTGCATAGAATTAGAATGCCACGAAAGAAATACGTGAATATTTTGCTTGTGTTGATATGATCAATTAAAAGAACAAAATAATCTCTTCTTTCTGTCAGGGCATTCTAATTCTATATAAAAAATGAAACGTAATCTTTTTCCATTTGTGACACTCATTGTTGTCATATTTGAATCAAATTAATATAAAAAATATTTAAATTAAATAAAATACTCTATGTAATGAGTAAATAAAAAATACCGGAAGTTTATTTTATTAGTAAACATAGGGTATGCCATTACTATAGGTACAGTATAAAATGATTGACAGCAATGTATGAAAGCGATTAGTTTATAAGTAAACATATAGGTAATAAACATAGACTAAAATAAATATTAAATTATGAATTAAAGAAACGAGAAATTATTTATTTATGTTTACTTACTTAAGAACTAGATTAAACTAGTGCGGAATTTTTGTTTTAACTTAAATACTAAAAATTAGCACCAGTAACATCCAACCAATATCCTAAACGCTTATAAAAAGAATTAATAGCATTCGTTTTTTGTTGCGGAGTAATATTTTGTGAAGCTGCACTAATTCTGTTTTTTAATTGTTATATGTTCATTCTTTCATTGTACGCATTTTTTAAGTGTCCTCAAAGAAATAAATTATTTGGTGCAAGCTATAATTATTATAGATTTTTCGAATTGGTGCTGGACATGGTCTGGGTCGATTATTAAATATAGCAGCAGATACATCTGAAACTTATCTTAGGCTTATATTTGAATTATACCTGTTATAATCTGCAATTTTATAAAAAATCATTTTGAAATGTAACAGTTTGACGAATCTGACAACTATTCCCTATGTTTACTAATAAAAATAAACGCTTTAATACATTGCTGTCATTTTGTAACTATGGTAATGAAACTACTCTATGTTTACTGATAAAATAAACTCCCTGTATATGGTTCCATTTAAAATAACAAAGTTGGTCACCACAGTTGAAAATCACTGGTTGAAAATTTTACGCTCATTAAAAATAGAAATTGTTTGCTAATTTAACCGACCTCATAGCTCTTATAGTTCTCGAGATAGCAATAGTGAACAAAATAAAACGAACGCTCTGTATATTAAACGCAGTAGTAATTTAAACAACGGCAAAAATATACTATGTTTGAATCGGTGTCAAATCATACTGCCTGTGACCTGGGACAATAAATAATCGTGCAAGACCTCATAAATCCCTATGATTATTGAACAGAGTATGCCTCATTTTTGTAGGTATACTCGGACATGTAGGTACGTATTGTGGGTTGCAAGTAGTTTAGAAACATTATAATATATTTCAGGAATGTTTCCGTACGTATGCCTTGCAACAATGCCACTATTTTGTAATGTAAATTGGCCTAGAAAACTTACTGCATTTTTATTTCGGCGTAACATAAGTGAACCAGGGACCAGCGATTCTTGTATCTATGAATCAATAGAAAACACAAACGTCGCACAACAAGATGGAAACAGGCAAAACAGAAAAGAACTTCCCACACAGATAAATTGGAAACACAAATTGGTAACATGCTTATTATTGACACACTGTGGGATTCAATTATTTTTACCTTACTCGCATTTTGTCACCAAGGTAATAAAATATTAATAATAATAATAATTTATTTGTTCGAATATAGAAATTCATACAAATTGATTGATAATATTACATAACAAGTTTAATGATAAATAAATAAAAAGTATTACAAGTACATTTTCTGTTTGACATCAAATATTTAATATGAATGCTCTAATTTTTAAAGCCCCTTGAGTGGAATGTGCTTCTTAATGAATTGATCTCTGATAGGGTTATAAATGGGACAACGAAAAAGAAAGCGGAAAAGGTTATTGTCTTCTAGCAGATTGCATATGTCACAGAATTTATCGTTGTTGAATTTATGGGTGTAACCATCTTGAAATAAAGAAAATTGTTTGGGATTGGATGTTCTGAGTTGTCCCGTTATTTTTAGGATGCTGAAAGGAATATGTAGGGATAAATAATTGCAGGTGGTACGTATGGAATATAGCATTGTAAGAGAAGTTTAGTATTCTTTGTGTGTCATTTTCGTATAAACTTTCCCTGAATGCTGTATTTATGTTGCTCATAGTGATCACACAACTTTGTTTTTCCCAAACCCAATGGAAGTTTATTTTGTGTAAAAGGTTTTGAAGGTTTCTTGCCCAGTTATATTTGTTTTGCTTGTCATCAGTTATTATGTCCAGTTGTTTAGAGTTGAGTTTTAATAGTTTATTATAACAGATTTTTACATAACGTTCTTCTGACATTAATAGTATTTTGTTCCACCAACTTAAGATTTTTGAAATTATTGCTGCTTCGACATTAAATTGTCCAGTTTCCCTTCTGATAATATAATTAGGTGTTGTTTTTTGTAGTGATAGTATCCTCTTATAGTATTGCACTATTCCTCTTTCACTGCTATTGTATTGTGCAAATCCCCATATTTCGCAGCCATATGTGAGTGAAGGTAATATTAAGGTGGTAAATAATTTTACAGTTGTATCTCAGGAGTTTAGCTTTGTTTTAGTTAGTGTACTCTTTATAGTTCCTGTTGCTCTAGCGGCTTTATTGAGATAATCTTTTAAATTTTCATTACACTTACAAGTTGGCATAAACGTAACTCCTAAATATTTATATTTTTTCGTATATTCGATTACCTGAGTTTGACACATGTGTATGATTTTCCGTTTAGGTGGACGACCTTTGTGAAAGTGTAGTATTTTCGTTTTTTGGGCGTTTATTTGAAGCTTTAGATTGTTGCAATACTGTGAAAGAGCAGATAGTTTTCTTTGTATATCAAATGGTGAGCTTGCAAACAAAACTATATCATCTGCATATTGGAGAGATAATATGTCTGTAGATGGTGTAATAAAGTAGCCTTCTAGTTTTCTTCGTCGCATATATATATTTCGAGATCGGCTATATACAAGGCAAATAAAAGTGTACTGGTACATTCTCCTTGGAGGACTCCTTTCGTTATTGAGATTTTATCAGTTAACTCATTGTTTACCTTTATTTGGACTGTGGCGTTATTATACATGTGACACAGTGTACGGGTTATTTTTCCACTAATGCCTGAGTAGTATATTTTCTCCCAAAGAATTTCGTGTGGTACTGTGTCAAAAGCTTTTTGAAAGTCCATGAAGATCGCATAGACTTCATTTTTTTTGTTAAGAAATTTATTTTATATAATGGAGTTTAACACAAATAGATTATCAGCACAAGATCTTCTTTTGCGGAAACCAGACTGAGTTTCGGGAAGTATGTTCATGCTTTCAATCCAGTTCTGCATTCTGTGTGTTAAAATGAAAGTAAAATTTTTGTAATTGATTTAATTACCGCTAAACCTCTGTAGTTGTTCGGATCCATTTGATCACCTTTTTTGTGTATTAATGATAGTTTTATTGTGCTTAACGCAGATGGCAAGTTTTCGTTAATTAAGAAATTATTTAATAAGTTCTTTAAATAATTTTTGGCTCCTGGAGGGAGATTTTTAAGTTGTTCATTTGATAGTCCGTCTAGTCCAGGGCTTTTCTTGTTTTTTTATTTTTTTGAGGGCATAGTTCAGTTCTTGTATTGTAATGTCTGTATCTAAGAAAGGGTGTAATGCATCAATATAATCATGATTGCTTATGATTCTTGGGTTGTACCAATTTTGAAAGTGGAATTTCCAATCGTTAAGTGCCTGTGTGTATTTGTTTAAATAATCTGTAGCAAAATTATGTTTTTTACATTCTCTGTAGCTTTTTCTTACACTTCTCTTGTGGGTTTTGCATTCGTCATTATACCATCTTTTGTTGTTATTATCGTATGCTGGATCATAGATTTTTACAGTTTTTTCTATGCCTATTTTAGCTGAGACTTCTTGTGTTCTGATTCTAATAAAATTATATTGGATGTTTATTGTCGTTGTCGTTACCATCGTACTGTAGCTCATTTGTATATTGTTCTGCTTTCCCCATTTAGTTTTTTAAATTCCGTTATGATTTTTCTGTTATTTCTAGGTGTATTTATTGAAGTTTTAATTTTGACGGTACACATTAGGTGGTCAGATAGATGTATCTCATCTAGAACGACAAAATCATGAATAAATTGTAGTGCTTTCATGTTGACCCATACTAAGTCAATAGTGCTTTTCCCTCTTGGTCCTAAATATGTATATTTGGCCGGGGTGTCTCCACGTGATCTACCGTTTAACACGATCATATTCTCTTCATCAAAGATTTGCATTAAATCTTTACCTTTTTTCTTTATTTTAACGTCATTTGAAATTCTTGTATTGTAACGCTGAAATAGGTATTGAATAGTGGTACATCGTCTAGTTGATTTTCGTTTCCTATTCTGGCATTGTAATCTCCATATAGGATTAGAGGAGTGTCCGGGTAAAGTGAAATTAAGTTTTGCAAATTTTCTGAGAATAGTTCTAACATTGTTTCATAGTTGTACGAGTGAGAAAAATACGTTACTCCTATTATTAAATTATGTGGTTTATTTCTTATTTTGAGGACTATCCAGTAAGGTTCTTTTCCAATAGTTTCTATTGATGAAGAGGATAGTTTAGAAAAGATTATTATTCATCCTATTGCTCTTCCAGTACTGGCTTCTTTCTTGGCTGTTTGTTCATATGTATTATAATTTGTTAACTGTTTTGGTTTTTCTTTTAGTTCATATTGAAGCCATGTTTCTACCAGGCAGATAGTTTCATATTGTTGCAGGAAATGTTCTTCATCTGTATTGAGGCGATTGATGTTTTTAATTCCTTGTATTTTCCAAAATAGTATGTTGTTCAGAGTTGTGGCCATAGGAGTTACTTTATTTCTGAGTTTTTTGAAGCAGACTGTGTCTGTTGTCTTGTGTCTATGGGTTTATCAAGTGGCCCTTTTTATATTTGGTGATCTTTTAGTTTATTTTTCGCGTCTCTTGTTTTGGTTGTACTTTTATCGTATACAGGAGTATTAATTGTTTATTAAGTGCTAGGTAATTGTTTTGAGTGATTTGTTTTTTGTTTGATCGATTGGTCTACGTTATCTGTAACAGTAGTTTTTGTTTGTATCGTTTTATCAGAGCTATTGCCATCTATTTGTTTACAAGTGTTTGTTTGATAGTTTTCATGATTTTTTGTGTTATTTTCTGTAATAGAATTTGGCATTGCACTTAGATTTGGTTCTAGTTCACATTCACTAAGTATTATATTTTCTTTAAAGTCGGAGGCTACATATTTAGTGTTATTTATAAATAGAAGGTTTTGTTTTAGTGTAGCATTGTAGTCTTTTCTTTTTACCTGGAGAAAGTGAGGTTTTAATATTTTTCGATCTTCTAACACTTTTTTGGTATAGTCTTCTTCGACATATATTTTTAGTTTCTTCAAATGTTTAGCTTCGCGTAACATTTCATATTTTAGTTTTTTAGAATTAAGTTCTAATAGTACAGGTCTCATTTTATTGCTGTTAGGTTTTCCCATTCTTTTTATTTGTTCAATATTGTTGTGTGTTACATATATGTTTTAGATTTAGGGATTGATTTAATAGTTTTATTACTACTTCTTCTAATATTTCCTTTTGTTCTTTCTTTAATCCAAAAATTATTAAGTTTTTTTCTTTTATCTTTTTTTCCAATTGATCAATTTGTTTTTCTTGTTTCAATTTTTTTTCCAGTGACTCGAATTTGGTTTTATGATCTTTAACTAATTTTGTGAAGGTGTTATTCAATTGACTCAAAGTATTTTGCATTCTTTTCCATGTTTAAATTAATAGGTTCTAACAGTTTTTTTTATTTCTATTATTGTTGCCATTTTTTAATTTTTACTAGCGTTGGGAACACTGCGTACGCTTGCTTTCGATCAAGCGCCTGTTGATAGTTGTTTATTGACCTTGTATTTATCACTTATTTTAAGTCACTTTTTTTGTTGTTTAGATGTTTATTTTATATATTTTTGTTGCTGGGATAAAAAACGTTAGTTATTTAAATATATTAATGATTTTTTTCAAATTTAAATTTTAAAAATACTCTAGTTTTAGCACTGAATAAATATTCACTTCGTTTAAAACATCTAGCTCTGATTTACGCCATATTACCAAAGGTAATAAAATAGTAAACTTAAATTTGTACAGGGTGTTAATAAAAAAACTTTACACACTTTAGCAGGTGATAGTAGAGATGAAAACAAGAAAAAAAATCTAATACACTTAGGTCCAATACTCATTGGTTTTTAGAAAATTTATGTATGGAATTTGTACATAATACACAGGATTGACGGAAGGTATTGTGCTGGCCACATCAGATTTAACAACTAAGGACTCTAGGTGTTTACGATCAAGTGCGTGAGTCTCTTCGACGACGGCTGCAACTTTGTTTACAATTGATCGTAAACACCTAGAGTCCTTAGTTGTTAAATCTGATGTGGCCAGCACAATACCTTCCGTCAATCCTGTGTATTATGTACAAATTCCATACATAAATTTTCTAAAAACCAATGAGTATTGGACCTAAGTGTATTAGAATTTTTTTCTTGTTTTCATCTCTACTATCACCTGCTAAAGTGTGTAAAGTTTTTTTATTAACACCCTGTATATTATAACAAGCATTTAAGTTCAAATATGAAGGGATGAATTACAAAAGTAGTATATATATCTTAGTAGGTCTTCCTTTCAGGAACAATATAGTTTTGTGTAAAACTGCATCAAATCCCTTAGTAACAACAAAGGCAATTACTGGCTCATTTTCATAAGTAAACAAATCTATGAAAACTTGTATTTCATAACTTGTCAAATACTTTCACTCAGTAGTTTTGTGTCTACGTGTCACATGATTTAGGTCGAAAACAGTATTTAATACTAACAAAAGAACTATTTCGAACTTTAAATAGCATAAAAATGACCCCTGTGGTGCACTCTGTACGCCAACAATGAGTGCCCATGAGGGTCATTATCATTAATGTGCCGTGATAAAATCTTTTATTTAGAAAAAAAATATTTTCACATTAAATTTACTGTGTATTTTTTACACGGCGCGTGATTCAGCCAATTTGTCTCGACGAACCACGAACCTTACACCGACGGTTCGCCATGGCTTGCGGTTCGTGGTTCGTAGTAGTTCGCGAGGTTCCAGCTGACAGTAATCAAGCTTTGACATATTCAAAAAAAAGGTATGTATTATGACGTGGCCAGTAGATAATTTTTTTTTAAATTCATCATAGATCTTTATTTGGAAAGCCAAATTTGCTTACTTCTCTCTCTTTTTCATGTGATGCCAACAACCACATTTATAATTTTTCAAACGGTTTTGCATCAACAATCCAGAATATAATACAAAGAAAGTTTGTTGCTTAGCATCCATGATTGTGATTCTGTAGCCACAAGACGAAAGCACGAAACTACCCACATTGGTTCGTTGAACAAATTACGTTATAAATCGCGTCGTTTTGTCAGCCCTGGTTCGTCAGAACGCGAGCCATCACGAACTGCCCTCCAGTAACCTGGTTTGACAAACCACGCGTCGTGTAACTGTGCCTTTACAAAAGAGGACATACTCAAATTTAGTGCCATAACGCATCATATCCAAAATTTAAAATAGAATGGAAAATAATTATTTGTACAACGTTCATGTAGGTGTCTTTGTATCAGAATAATTATAATAAGTCTAAATAGCATATTTACCCAGGAAATAAAAAAATGGATTTTTCTCAAAATAATGTAAAGCTGATATACCTTCTTTTGTTATAGGGTCATAATAATTGGGTTCAAGGGTTATACGGTTATTCCTGGGACATGATGATTCACACTTGGAATACAGAATTAACTGTCGTAAAAGTTATTGATAATAAAACAGGAAGAGCGAGTTATTTGGATCCCAAAGCTTGGACCAAAAATAGAAGATGGCATCATCATGCAGAAATGTGTGTAAAATACGCTCAATGTTTAAAAGAAAATTTATTAATTGATTTAGAAGGTAATTTTTCAAATTTTTATAATAAATTTATATTGACAATTTCTTTCTATAGAAGAGAAACAAAATGCCCGTAAACTGTCCCAATCAGATGAAGAAGTAGAATATTATATTTCGTCTGATGATATATCGATATATATTGATGTGTGGTGTTCATTAAATAAACGGTTTCAACAAAGAATGTTCAACCCTAATTATGATCTTTTAAAAGCGAATTGGTCGTTGTTTACCAATGTGGAATGGTTGATGCCAGTTTTAACTGAATATAATGATCTTCGGCCTAAAATATTGGATTTGAGGCAGTATGTAAATTCGTGGTCCGATTATTCAGAAGTACTTTTTGTTGCCGACTTCCCTGGTAATTTTTATTAATGTTGCGACGCGGTCCTAATTCTGCCAACTTCATTACCATTCTTGCGGTCTGCGCACGCATGCTCTGTTCTTATGTTTTATTTTCTAGGTCTTTATTTAGAAACCTTCATCACCCGAGATTTGGTGAACGTAACTCTAACCGTCCTTGAAGGTGAAGGGTATTACACAACAGATGACAAGAACTACGATATAAGTATGACACTCCGTAAAGGCGCTAGCGTTCGTATTCCTGATGGCGTGGCCCATCGTGTAAAGACTCTAGGTTCGAAACCCGCTTGTTACATGTATACCTACATTAACGGAACCTGGGAAGAGGAAATGAAGCAAATGAATCCATTGTATGATTGGAATTCGAAGTCACGTAGATGGGATGGCACCCCATTTCCTATTTTAGAGGATATGGAGACTAGTTTAGAAAGGATTGAAAGTATGCTACGGTTTATTTGGAATTCGATTTTGAATGTAGTGTACGATGTTCCCATGATTAATAGATTTAGTGATGTATTAAAATAATGAAAATATTCAAAGTTGTTTTATGTAAAAATAATATAGTCGTTGTTTAATAAGTTGTCAGTGACAGATTTCAGAATATAAATATATTATCTGATATTTCTTGAACTTTATTTTGTATTACTGTCCGTTGTACAATGTACATTTCCTTAATTAAATGGACGAGTGTTTTAATAAAAGGATATCGAGCCAAGAAAGATAGTCCTAAATTTGAATGCAGCTCAATTTCATGCGGGCTTAAAATTGTTATTTACGACGCACTTCGGGTTCGCATTGCGCGTCAGTTTAATCCAGTGGTCGTCAAATCGTAGCTCGCGAAAATATAGACTCCGTTCACTCTAAAATGGGTCACGCGCGTCATGAATACGTCATTACTTTGTAGCTGCGCAGTAGTCTTAATTAGCGCCTCCCCTTAGCAACGAGCAACTTTATAGGGCAACGCGACGCTAAGATCATAGGCGGTCCACGTTACAAATTAATACGCGAATGATCGCGGGTTAACAAAATAAAGCAATTAACCCACATATTATAATTTCTTAATTAAATTGAGATGTTTACAATTAATATAAATTCATCATCAATTGCAAATCATTAATTAAATAAATAATTCATCAATGTACCTGTACAGAGTTCGACACGTTAAAATTTTTAAAGGATTTTATAAAACTAAGAACCTTTTTTATAAATAAAAATATTACAAATGCGTATTCATTTCTTTTAACCACGCCACTGTTTATTGATGGGCGTGTCTAAATCATTCTCGCGCATACGAATGATGACGTCCTTGGCACATTCTTATAATGAACGGAGTTTCTACCTATTAAAACTATGTACCGGTGAAAGGCACATCTTTCATTCTTCAAGCGCATAAGGCGCCGTGCCTTATGCGCATGCGTCAATTGCATTTGATTCGTTCCCGGCTGTGTGCGCCTGCTCTTGTAGAACGTGTCCGAGCCACGGTCCGAGCACTAGAAAAAATTGGATAGAGTTATGCCGCGGACACTTTCCACTCATACGAGCTCTAAATGGAATCAGTGACACAAATGCAAAAAAATACGAATCCTGTGAATTTCTAAATTCTACCTGACCATTAACATTTCAAGGTAAACAATCTATAATAAATAGACGAATTATGTCAAAATAGACTTCTATTTTATGCGAGTATAATACAATTTTAAGACCATTTTCTGCTCCTTGTATTAGATCTTGTTCAAATATTAACTTAAAAACACATTTTTGTACAATTCATTGTTGCAATCATATGAATTTTATTCTTACAATAAGTAGCTTTTACAATGAGAAAATGTGTAAACGTAAATTCATTTTTCATGTTAGTAGAAAAGTTTTTTCTTAAGCGTCTATTCCTCATATAATCTTCCAGGAAATTTATAAAATTTGATACTTCAATCGGTAATTTTATAAGAATTATAACATCCCCCACTGCATCACATAATAATCAAAACAGAAATTGCAAATTATTCTGATATAAAATATAATCTTGTTACGTTACCAAAACGACCCAAAAACTTTCATTTTTGTCCGATGTCGTCGCTGACTACGTTTGTGCACACCGCCTATAATTTGCGAATATTAAATCGTAGAGTACATTGCCTGTGACGTCACAAGCGTTCCTGGTGGTCAAACCACACGTTGGTTTCATCATTCCATATTTCTGTTAATTCATTTGTTTTGTCAACAAGTACTTGGTTACTGCAGATTTTCACATAGTTGTTTACTACTTTTTTAAGTAAAATTAGTGTATTTTCAATGAAAGTTTTGTGTTAAACCTTGTTTTAAGGGATAAATTGAGTAATTTCATACAAATTTTAAGTGGGAAAGCATATTTAATATTAATAGTGGAAAGGAGAAAATAAATTTTGCGTCCACGGCACACAACATATAGGTGAGTCCAAAAAACTATTCAACTTAAAAATGACACGTGATATTATGCTGCGGGTGCAAATATTAACGGAAATTGATTTGTCTCTGGTGGAAGTCTCTCTCGCGTCTGTGCCAAACATAATGGGCTGTTGCGCAAAAAGAAAAACTCTTTCTCCTTCTGTTTTTCCTATGCCTAACCTTTGATTGCGCATTTCATAGCCCATGACATTTGGCACTACCTCCTACCAGTGATTTTAATGGTGGAAATATGCTGGATACTTGCTCATTTATAATAAAACAACAATAATTAATCAATTAATATTCAAAACAGATGACTATACAGATACAATAAATAGCAAATTATTTAAAAAATGTTATAGCTAAAATTCAGAGTTCTATATTAAAAAATTCTGTATTGTCACTGTTGTAATCTATAATCAGAAATAATCTACATATAGTATATATTTTATATAAAGATATATATATATATATATATATATATATATATATATATATATATATATATATATATATATATTTACATCCCACTACCATTGTGGCGTCCCCTGTGTCATTTTCTACATTCAAAGTGACGTCCTTGTGCATATGACGTCCGGTATACGGACGTCACTTTAAAATGCCTTGTAAATTTTTTTCTGGCATCAGGGGGGGCCCTAGAATCGTTTGGCAAAATTTGTTATGGACGTCACAATGATATCGGAGTGAAAAATGTATATTTTTTGTAGTTCAAAAAAATTCCACTTGTGGCGTTAGTGTCGTCCGGCGTATATACACTGTATATACAGAAGTTTCATTCCACCGACAATCTGAACTCCGTATACTTGGCAACAGTGGGCACTGGGCAATACATTAGCGCGCAAGTCTTTTAATCGTATTTAAAGTTATATTGTGCACTCCTGATAATATATTAAATTAATATTTAAATAATCAAACATTTATTTTGTACTTGTAAAATCCTCTTAGTAAAGACAAAATCGATAAACTATGATGTCAAAATAGAAATGTACTCAATTTAAAAAAGGAAATTATTTAAATAACATAAAGCTGAATTATTAATTACAAAATATTGTGCAAATTGTAAATAAATGCCAATTGTAAGGATAACAAAATTTATGATTAAATGTATGGAATAAATATAAGGACGGTATGCTACAGTGAAATATAAAAATAAAATCTTTATAAACTTTTGTTCTAAAATATCAAGATTGAAATTTGAAATAGAGTAGAAAAATGGAGAATCTAAATAGAAAAAAATGTTTTAAACAAATTAACTCTCAATAAACTAAACTATTTATTAAAACATATAGATAATTTAATTACTCTTATTTAGATGCTTATTTCGATTTCCCCTCTACTTACTAAAGTGTTTAGCCAAAGTGAGTTGCCGAGTAATTAGAAAATATTTTTATACTTACTCGTAATAACGATATTTATACTTATTAATAAATATTTTACGTGCCTATAACTAATAGCATAAGTTTATGGGTCGATTCTGTTCACATCTATAAGTCTTACAGACCTCTAAATCTCCAAAAACGTCATAAAAACACATCTATTCTTGTTGATTAATATAAAATTATACATAAGAGTGTCAGCTTTCGTTGCGATTTTGTTCATTATTTACAGATTTACAAATACGTATGACTTTAAGATGTGAGCAGAATATAGACCCATTAGATAATTTTGTTTACAAATATAGGTGTAGGTACCTAAAACAAAATTTATAAGATTATTTTGTGAAAAAAATTGTTAAGCTATTTGCTTTTTATTTTTATTATAATGTAATTTGAAAATTGTGATTATATTTCTTAGCATTATGTAAAAGAACAATTTTCAAAAATTAATAGCTTTTAAAAACTCTGAATTTTATTGTAACCTACACTACTTAGAAAGAAACGCTGAAAATTAATTTGTTTATTGGCAACAATAACGAATTTGTGTGGTTTTTGAAATATTCTTTCTGGAAATAAACTGAATAGTTCTCCATAATAGTATTTCATGAATTTAAATCATTTGGTAAAGATATTTATGAATAAGTATACATAATTAAAATCGTTATTACTAGTAAGTATAAAAATATTTTCTAATTACTCAAAACTACGGAGCATTTTTCATTGAATTTGCGGGTCAAAGCTGTGAAGTTACCAACACTTCTTGGTATTATCGTAACTAAGTAATTTAATTGTTGCTATTATGAAAGAGACATTTGCTTCTGTAACAGAATGAAACATAGATCGTAACTAGGCGTTGGGAATATTTTATTTAGTGTCAAATCAGTAATTTTAGCGACACAATAATAATACTCGTATTGGTACAAAAGTAGATAATTCGTGCACAAAACTGATTTCGTGCGGGACAAAATAGGTACTTAATTATTTATTGAGTGTATAGATTGCTGTTGATTTGAAAATAGTTTAATTAATTAAATTAAAATTAAATTTAAGATAAAAATAAATGTGTGGGATTAAGTGAATCTCGGGTCTTGCGTTTGGTAACTAATAAGTATTTTGGTGATAAATTCCTTTTTACTATAGCAAATATAAAGAAGAACCCCGGTTTACTTGTATTCATTTTCTTTATAAATGTATAAATAAATAAAAAAATCAGTGTAGTAAAACAAACTGCATATTGTATTAATGCTTCACTGTTACAAAATAAGTGAAAAATGAACTTATTAAATATATTTATTTAAATCACAGCAAAATACAGATAATTATTTTTAGTAACCACTAGGCATGTAATATGAACTGAATTAATAATTGATGTTTTTTTTTTGTAAAATTAGTCTCCATTTCCTTGGAATTATATTACATAAAAATTGTACTTTTGCGAAATTCATTTTTTTCTCTTTTAATATATGGTACCCAGTGGCCATGCGCCTGACATCAAAATTATTTCGAATTTTAAATGACACCAAAGGGACTCCTGTATTTCACTTTCTACACCAGCAGTAAGTGCCTGTGAGGTGACGTCTGGTAAACGCCGGCATGATACGCATATGTCATCATCATTACTGATTTCTGCGTTCAAAGCTAATTGACACACCCAGAAATAGGTAATATGTCGTGATGATATATTTTTTTGTATATATTATATTAAAAGGATATTCAAATTTTGAAGATATTTCGAATAACGGCACGAAATTAGTTTTGTGTAAAAATTATCTACTTTTGCGCTAATACAAGTATTATTATTGTGTCGCCAAAATTACTGATTTGTCACTAAGGAAAATATTCTCAACACCTAGTTACGATCTATGTTTTTTTCTGTTACAGTCGCCATCATAATAGCAACAATTAAATTACTTAGTTACTTTAAAAATAATAAGTTTTGGTAATTTAACAGCTTTAACTCGCAAATTCAATGAAAAATGCTCCGGAGAACGATTTGCAAGGGGTATGGGTCAACGCAAATATATGCATAGAACACGTGATCGTAAAAATTATATGAATCCTATATATTATTGAACTCTACTTGAGGTTTAGAGTTGAATGGTCGTAATGTAAAAATCGATTTTGCATTCAACAGAACTAGTTTTTATCTAACATTAAATTTCAGCTCTTCCTTCATCCTAATTAAACCACGATTAATGGTGTATTTGCCGTCCGTGAGAAGTTATATGTATATGTATATTAAGCGTCGTTGGGAGCCAACACGGGAGCGAAGCGGAGAATTTTGATGAGTAGGGGCCGGTATTTTCACTTCCGAATAAAGCTATAGATAAATTTAACCTTGGGATAAATATTTTTGTTGTCTTTTCACTTGCAAATAAATTTATTGGAAAGAATAACATGTTATTCGCGGAATAATTTATTCGCTAGTTGGGTAGCGAATAAAGGGTTTATTTGTATGTACATTACATTTCTAAATAGTGTACATTTATTAACAAAGAGGATATATTAAATATTTTTAATGATTCTGGTGATTGTTTGAACTATGAATGAATAAATAATGCGAGAAATCGAAAACGCACGATCAGACAGCAACCTAACCACACGCATCAAATTTTTGACAGATTCCGATTATGAAAACAAACAGTTCTTATTTTATTATTACAAATTGAGTTTCGTATTTGATCTCAAACAGTGCATACATAGGTAAATCCCTCCTTGGGTAAATCATTATAAAGATCCTGACATTTGATGTTAGTAAAATATTTTCGGATTTTGAATACTTTTATACAATATTCATTTACCTCGAACTGAATTTCTTTTTACAATATACATATATTTCGTTTACCGTGTATGATTACTGCAATAGATTACTTGTTAAACTACACTATCACGGGGCTAAAAATGCAGGAGGATATAGATGACAATAAGGATGTCAAACAAAATTTTGACAAGTACGGATTCAAAAGAATTTGACACATTTCATCCTTGTCTGCTTAACGTGGCTACGCAAAACTCCATCCTTCTCCAGTGACACAAATTCACTCTGCAAGGTTACCAATTCACGAATGTTAAAATTATTCGACAGATAGCTATTTGTTTTTGTCAAATGTGTGAAAAGACTCAATGAAGTTATTCGTTGAATAAATATATAGAATAAATTTATTTAACGAATACTTATTCGAAACTTTATTCTGAAGTGAAAATACCGGGCCTAAATCTTTTAAATGATGGAAAATATTTAATATTAAATTGTATTTTTAGTTTAATAATAATAGATTTATTGAATGCCCGAGGGCATACAACATAAATACAGTGTAAACATTATTAACAAAGACGATTTTTTTAATGTTTGATTGGTTTCAATGATAACAGGAATGCATTAACAGATATTTGTATTGAAACAATTTGGTGATCAGAATTTAGTGATTAATACCCTATCTATAGGAAATACATACAATGGTAAAATTTTAGTTTTAGAACAAAAGTTTTAATAATAAAGTTACTCATAATTTAAAATGGCAATTAATTGAAATAATACATTCCTGTTCCTGTTACGAAGTAGTAGCAAATTAAAAGTTTCTTTTTATGTTGCTTATACAGATAGTCATGAGAAATGATGATATGAAACAGGCAGATAGACCTAAATAAATGTCTCTTTAAGGCTTGAGTTAAATTAAAATTAATATTTTCACAAGTAAAGACCATTTCATTTTATTAAGAGGTTCCATTATCTTTAATAACAATAAAATCAAAGTAAAATTTACATAAACACAGACCAACAGTTTATTATTTGTTATATTTCTCATGGCACTGTGTAAACAGCTTGAAAATAGAACTTTTAATTTACATATGATTAATGACAGGATTTCTAGCACATCAATAAATTAGGATTCATTGGATGCCACTTTTAATTTGGAACATTTTTTTTGTAATTACACTTTTGATCTAAAAATTATAATAGGGAATTATCTATAGCCAAACGAAAATTTTACCATTGATTTCTTACACCGGGTGCCGGGTATTAGGGTCAGGTTATTATGTTAAATATCCTTTCTTATAGCAAATAAATCATATTACAAAAATTACAAGAAAAATTACACATTAAAAACTGCAAAATTATTTTTGTAAAATATCGTTAGGTTTAGATTAGGAATTTTTATGGAAAGGAAGATTACGTTGATCAATTTTCGTTAGTTTAATGATAATAATTTTTTTTTTAATAAAATAAAGTATCTATCCTGCTTTAAATCTTCAAACATTGAACTAAACTAAATAAAATAAGTATCAGACATTTAAATCATTACCAGAGATTGTAAAAAATCTCTAACATATGGGTGTGCATATGACTATGAAAGATTGCGCTTTGGTTTCTACATCAGAATAATGTATTTAATATTGGCAACGTTGCTGGACGTCATTGTAACGGTAGTATGAATAAAAATATACAAATCGGATGTCACAAAGTACGGGATATGCATGAAGTATATACTCTGGACGTCGGATTCACTCAGTTTGGAGGAGTTCATAATATCGTGAAATGAACGGAAACGTATATCGTTGTAAATTGACTTAATTGAAATTTGAACCGAAATTCATAATCAGGGGAAAAAAATAGTCGATATACTTCATAAAATCGAAGCCTATCTCTATTCCTTTCGGTGGTTGCCACAATGTCTGAGCCATGAAAGGACGCAGCAATGATAGTGGGATGTAAATATATATATATATATATATATATATATATATATATATATATATATATATTCAAATGAAACTATATTA
Source organism: Harpalus rufipes (assembly GCA_951394225.1). Taxonomy (NCBI): domain Eukaryota; kingdom Metazoa; phylum Arthropoda; class Insecta; order Coleoptera; family Carabidae; genus Harpalus; species Harpalus rufipes. The sequence continues at coordinate 13,303,378 of OX596281.1, read as the reverse complement.
TTTTAAGCAAATTTATATAATAAAATAATTGTTATATAATAATAACAATAGGCAAGAACAACCATCTATAATAATATTTAACAGATATGTCATATTATAAAATACTCTAGTTGACTGAATAAACGTTTTAATAATCCAGTGTTGCAGTTATTACCTACTTCATTCCATACTATTATTGAAACTTATGGCCATCCATCTATCCCAGATATAATAATCACAATATCTTAAAACATAACTTAGCAGTTAAATTAATAAATTAATAATAATTGTAACTAAATATCACAAAAGTAGACAAAAGTGACGCTTCTCGTGTTCGTTGATGTGAAACAGTAAATATATGGCTATTATTCAAGGTGAAACAAACCAATATGGCGTCACAGGACAATTGATAATCGGATGAATGTTTAACAAATATTTGATAGTGCCCTCAAATATAAACTGTAAAAGATTTTTTTTTTATTATCACTAAGCTTTTCAAGGTAATCCATTTAATTGCAGTTACGTCAAATATCTTCCAGAGTGGTCTGCACTTTCTGCAGTACGGTTACTTGTTTGTTTAGTATAACTACGTATTTATACAAAATCTAGATTGAAAAGAAATTTTTGCTTATTTTTCCCGTAATCTACGTACGTGGTGTTTTCGTTAATTAGTTTTATCGGCAAAATTTGACGAACGGTGACCTTCGCGAAGTATGTCGTTTTTCGTAAACCGTTAAAGAATTTTATTTAAATGTTCATAAAATTCTTTTCATATTAGCAAAATGAAAGAAGAATCCTCCAATAAAGAAATGTCCGCTAAAAAAGGAACATTTATTAAAAAATTTGAACGATTTTTCGGTTTGTCACTTATGCCCAGTTGCACCGCCATCACTTAAATTTTAAGCTACGCTTAAACAAAAAAATGCAAATCGAAATTTTGACAGCAATATTCAATTACTTATTTGACGTTTCGTTTCGATACGATTTTGTCAATTTAAGGAATACCTACTTAAAATTTAAGCGCCAGCGGTACAACTGGGCATTAATGATCTTAAATCATGGGATCGCTTTGTAAAACTTATGTACCGACCAACAGATCCATCCAGTTTAGGAATTACAAGATTACTTTTCGGTAATACGGATCTTATTTCATTTTTTCATTACTTCTCAGTCATTATTTTTAATATTTTACTATGATTTTTCATGACAACTGACATAACGGAAGAAAGAGACGTTTATCAAATTGATTTCGAATGGGGAAGTTCAAGAGAATGTCGTTTTCCACTTTTTAATTTTCTTGTGCCACTTCCTCTACCCTATATGGGGTTGCTGTACGGGATTATGTGGATGGGTAAGTAAAAACATTATTCTTTACTTCATTTACTTTAAAAATAAATACGGGTATTTATTTTTTGTCTAGGATCCAATACCTACGTAAAAATCAAAATGTAGTCACATGCCCCATTTTAACATTATTTTCAGAATAATTGTACTATACATATTTTGAAGATATGTAAATTTATTTCAGGTGCTGTAGGAATAACACTCGGATATAAATTTCGTGTTAGTATGTTTGCATTTACTATCCCATACTAGTACTTATATTTATTAGATACAACTGTATGGAACAGCCATAGTTATTTGTTTGGAATTGTTGCCGTTTTACTATTGGGTTCTTCTGCAAATCATTATTGGTAATAAAAACTAAAGCCCCCCCCCCCTCCTCAAATAATTTCATTTTTAACAGTGACAAAATATGTTATTTTTAGTTCTGTTGATGGTATTCTGAATTCGTCGTTAATAGACAAACATGTGCCTTTATGGAACTATTTCATATTAAAGTACCAATTTTTTCACGTTATATTTCCTAGCAGGACTTTAGAAGTCCGATGTAGAATGGTTAGAAGGCTATGCAATGATGAAGTTGGGAAGACATTGGGTGTTCGATCCATTCAAGTAAAAAACAACAATTTGAAAGAAGTATTCATTATTTATTGACAATTCTCATTACCTACAGGATCTTTTTAACAACAGAACAAATTGACTTTTTAATTGTACATTGGTTCGGATTTATATTTGATTTGACAATAGGGTTCTGGTTGTTGTATGATTTGACCAGACCATACGCCATGATTTTTTGCGCATTGTTTCATGTTATGAATTCCAGATTGTTTGCTATAGGTAAGTACATCGAAAATGGTCAAGAATTTATTTTTTTGAAGAGAAGTTTGTTTTTAAAATTGATTTGAAATATTTTCCAATCTTTTTGTTAAATATTAGTTTACTCGCTGCTTGCATAAAGAAATTTTTATGCTGAAACAAAATTACAGTTTTGTATATTTTGATTAATGCAAAAATAAAAAATGTATAAAAAACACATCAAACACAACAATGTAAATATTCGTGCAATTTTTACATACCTTGCAATAATTACAAAATGTTTATGTATACAGTACAACTTTTTAAAGATGAGCGATCAAGATCATCTACGAATTCTATGAATTAAGATTTTCGCTTCGCCCATTCTATCAAATTCAGTAGTGTCGTTTACTTTGTTTTTATGAGGCTTATTTGTTTTATAAAAATATATGATAGAGTAAAAGCATTCAAAATTCAAAACTAAGTCAACTGGTAAGTTTATTAGCAAATGTAACACCAAATGTGTGAAAAATTAGATAGTCATACAATGTCATTGTCAATGACCTTAACAGAAAATAACGTTACTCGTGCAGTTATTAATCAAAGTAATATATCTGAATTAATAAATGAACTTACATTACAGCAAAGTATTATCAACAACGAGCATCGTTTTAAAATGGAATGGCCCAACTTAGTCCAAACAATATGAATTTTTGAAAGATAAGCGTGTTATATCTATCCTTATCGCACACGCTTGTAGTTTTTACAAATGACAGTGATAAATGCCTGTCAATTTTTTAAATTCTTTCATGATACAGATGACCTTGATCGGACATCTTTAAAAAAACGTGTGTGGTGTATATGAGGACTTGCAAGTATTATTAAATATGATTTTTTGTTCAAATTTCTATATATAGGATGTTCATTTTATTTTATCTATTAATTTGATTAAAATATGGGTATAATAAGAGTGCCACGAATAGAAAAAATGAATAAATGTTATTTTTTGCATAGAATTAGAATGCCACGAAAGAAATACGTGAATATTTTGCTTGTGTTGATATTTATGATCAAATAAAAGAACAAAATAATCTCTTCTTTCTATAATTATTATAGATTTTTCGAATTAGTGCTGGACAGGGTGTGGGTCGATTATTAAATGTAGCAGCAGATACATCTGAAACTTATCTTAGGCTTATATTTGAATTATACCTGTTATAATCTGCAATTTTATAAAAAATCATTTTGAAATGTAACAGTTTGACGAATCTGACAACTATTCCCAATGTTTACTAATAAAAATAAACGCTTTAATGCATTGCTGTCATTTTGTAACTATGGTAATGAAACTACTCTATGTTTACTGATAAAATAAACTCCCTGTATATGGTTCCATTTAAAATAACAAAGTTGGTCACCACAGTTGAAAATCACTGGTTGAAAATTTTACGCTCATTAAAAATAGAAATTGTTTGCTAATTTAACCGACCTCATAGCTCTTATAGTTCTCGAGATAGCAATAGTGAACAAAATAAAATGAACGCTCTGTATATTAAACGCAGTAGTAATTTAAACAACGGCAAAAATATACTATGTTTGAATCGGTGTCAAATCATACTGCCTGTGACCTGGGACAATAAATAATCGTGCAAGACCTCATAAATCCCTATGATTATTGAACAGAGTATGCCTCATTTTTGTAGGTATACTCGGACATGTAGGTACGTATTGTGGGTTGCAAGTAGTTTAGAAACATTATAATATATTTCAGGAATGTTTCCGTACGTATGCCTTGCAACAATGCCACTATTTTGTAATAAAAATTGGCCTAGAAAACTCCCTGCATTTTTATTTCGGCGTAACATAAGTGAACCAGGGACCAGCGATTCTTGTATCTATGAATCAATAGAAAACACAAACGTCGCACAACAAGATGAAAACAGGCAAAACAGAAAAGAACTTCCCACACAGATAAATTGGAAACACAAATTGGTAACATGCTTATTATTGACACACTGTGGGATTCAAGTATTTTTACCTTACTCGCATATTGTCACCAAGGTAATAAAATAGTAAACAGTATTGTTTTTAATTTGTATATTATAACAAGCATTTAAGTTCAAATATGAGGGATGAATTACAAAAGTAGTTTATATATATATATATATATATATATATATATATCTTAGTGGGTCAATATAGTATTACCAAAGGTAATAAAATAGTAAACTTAAATTTGTATATTATAACAAGCATTTAAGTTCAAATATGAAGGGATGAATTACAAAAGTAGTATATACATCTTAGTAGGTCTTCCTTTCAGGAACAATATAGTTTTTTTGTAAAACTGCATCAAATCCCTTAGTAACAACAAAGGCAATTACTGGCTCATTTTCATAAGTAAACAAATCCATGAAAACTTGTATTTCATAACTTATCAAATACTTTCACCCAGTAGTTTTGTGTCTAAGTGTCACATGATTTAGATCGAAAACAGTATTTAATACTTTTTTTCATATTTATGAAGATTTATTATGGTGAACCATGTTTGCGCAAAATTTTGAAGAGAACAAAATATTATAAAAACTTCACTAATTCCGAAAAAACCGTATTTTGTAAACAAGCATTTGATAATTATTGGAGTTGACGAAATGATTTCGACATTTTATAATCGCGTATTTAGTAGTTATATAGAAATCGCATAATTAAATAATAGTGATGATTTTGAATAAAATTATTTTTAGGAAAAAGGGTTGTTTCTTGGCTAGATGGTGATGAAATGAGAAGAATTTTTGGATTTCAGCCACTTTGACTTGTGACTGAATAAAGTGGCTGAAATCCAGAAATTCTTCTCGTTTCAATATTTTTTTTTTGTTTTTTGAACAAATTTGAAATTGAAGTTAGTACAAATTATCATATTTACAGCGGTAATAATAAATAATTTCCTATTCCCAGATTAGGTATTCCGAGAATATCTCTTAACCCTGTGTGTTAAAATGACGTTTATGGAGAGTTAAGTCTTATTCTATGTTTATTATTATAAATTTGTGGATTAAGCTCGTGATAATCTAGGAATAGCTATTCCTGTGTTAAAAAGAAGCTATTCTGAACTTAACCCTTGTTTATTATTAACGCTGTTAGAATCTTAAGTTTATTGTTATGGGGTCTCGTGGCCACGTGTCTGTGTCTGATCGCGAATCTGGAAAACCGAATTCGATCTCGACCGACATCAAAAGAAATATTTCGAACTTTAAATAGTATAGAAATGACCCCTGTGGTGCACTCTGTACACCAACAATGAGTGCCCATGAGGTGATGCCTGGTAAACGACCGCACGGTACAAATATGTCAGTATCATTAATGTGCCGTGAAAAAATATTTTATTTAGAAAAAAAATATTTTCACATTAAATTTACTGTGTATTTTTTTAACTCCGTAGGTAATATTAATACAACACATACCTAGCTTTTACTTAAGGCGCAGTTACACGGCGCGTGATTCAGCCAATTTGTCTCGTCGATCCACGAACCTTAAGCCGTACAGACCAAAATCAGCTTTCACGAACAGTTCGCGAGCTGTTTGAGAGCTCAACGTCCAAACCACTGTTTTCGAATCGAGACTCGAGTTCGTCATTTAGTTTGAAGGCAGTTCGTCAAAAGTTCGCTATAAAGCTACGCGTCCTGCATTTTCATTATTTTAAAATATATAGAAACAATGTCCACGTCGTCAAGCGAGAAAAAAAATATTGTTGCTTGAGCAGGTTTCTTAATTATAACAGCATTGAAAAAGAAGAAAGAACCTGTAAAAGAAGGTGGTGGAGAAAAAGTTTATTTGCAAACCGTGTGAAATACAATGCTACTGACTTACGAATGATTTGCAAATGGAAGATGGTACGTTCTTCAATAATTTTAACCGTATAAGTGCTGTGGACTTCGAAAAACTTATTTGTATGATTGGACCAGTTGTTTCGAAACAAGATACAAACTATCGAAAAGCTATTTCTGTGAAAGAGAGGCTTGCAATTACATTGCGTTTTTTAGCGACTGGTGATTCATACACAAGTTTGATGTATACCTTCAAAGTGTCAAAACAGTTAATATCGTCTATAATCCAGAGATGTGTGAAGCGTTAATTGAAGGACTCAAACATTTGGTTAAAGTAAGTATACCTATAAATAAGACGTACTTTTGCTCTTTAATACCTTTTAATTATGAATGAATTAATCAAAAATACAATTCATTAGTAGAGATTAGTAAATTGTGTGTAATCTCGATCATTATCGAGATCTTGCACAGAAAAGTTCGTATGTGGTATCACTGATGGCAATGGCCTGGGGGGTTGCATTTCAGACCAAAACGAGGCGGAGGAGCTTCCTTGCGCTTGTGATGTCATTGATGGCGATGGCCTGGGGGGTTGCATTTCAAACCAAGCCGAGGCTGAGGAGCTTCCTAGCTGGGAGTAAATAATTCGCATTTCAATGGCTGACATTATTTCATAAATCTGTCTTTCGGCATTGGCCCTACAAAGAGGATCAAACTTTCTTAATTTTGCGGCCATGTGGTCAGCGAATAGGGCACATTCGTCTTTAGGTCGTGATGGACGTTTTTCTGCCACTTGAGCCAAAAGCTGATATGCCTGATTAATTTGAACATCACTTTCGTCACTTTTCTTCGTTCTCTTGGGACCGCCTTTTCCTTTTGTCGAAGCTGTAGATGTGTGAGATTTGGATGTTTTCCTTAAGTTGGCCGGCACATCAACTCCTACGTTTTGGCTATCCCTTTCTTCCATACTGGATTCTCTGGTAACGGCGACTTTGTGTATCACCAGTTGCCTCAGTCTCGGACTTTTCCAGATCTTCACTTTCACTCTCTTCAACTTGTACCTGCCCTTCTTCTTTGATTTCCTACAATTAACACTGAACCATTAATACTCAATAATTATATAAAGCAAAATTGATTTTTGTTGTTGCAAATGCCGGAATCTTCCCAAGAATGGTTAAAAGTTGCTGCGGAATTTGAACATAAATGGAACTTTCCTCATTGTGTAGGAGCAATTGATGGGAAACACATTATGTTGCAAGCTCCTATAAAATCTGGAAGTGAATTTTTCAATTATAAAGGTCATTTTAGTATTGTGCTGATGGCAGCAGTAGATGCCAAGTACTCATTTTTATTTGCCAACGTAGGTTGCCAAGGGCGAATATCCGATGGGGGAGTTTTCAAAAATACCGATTTATATTCAAAACTACAGGAAGAAACTTTAAACCTTCCACCTGCTTCGCCATTACTTGAGCAAGGAAAAGAAATACCGTATGTTTTCGTCGCTGATGATGCTTTTGCTCTGACGCAAAATATAATGAAACCCTATCCTGGATTACAACAGAAAGGTTCTTCCAAACGAGCTTTTAATTATCGGCTGTGCAGAGCACGGATAGTAGTGGAACATGCTTTCGGTATTGTATCAGCCATATTTCGTGTTTTACGAAAACCTTTACTTTTGGAACCAAAAAAAGCTATTTTCGTAGTAGTTGCTTGTGTGTAACTGCGCATTTTTTTAAGAAACAGCAAAACATCGAAACAAATGTATACGCCATTTGATGCCGATTCGAATGGGGATGTTATTCCAGGGTCTTGGAGAAGAGAAACTACAGATGATGCTTCTTTCCGTCCTCTCAGAAGAACAGGCCGTAAAGCTTCGACTACGGCACAGGAAATTAGAGAAGAGTTTGCTAAATATTTTTCAACAAGCGGTCGTGTTGCGTGGCAAGATGAATTTGAATAATTGATGTATGATGTTGATGATAGGAGAATTACAATATATATATATTTTGTGGGGCGTGACGATTTTTAAGGGTGTAATAATAAAATATAAGTTGACAAGAGCAGCAGTATTTATTTACCTTCGTATTGCTTGTTTCCCTCGTGTCCGAATTAGGTTCGTTCCTGTCGTGCAAAAATGCAAAATATTTGAAACCAAACCATAGGTGTTCCTGGATTTCGTCGGCACCCATTCCTGACTTTTTCATGCGTATTTCCTTTGCATGGACTCGTCGATATTGCGCTAAAATGACATAGTTTTCGTTCTACTTCGTCCGGTGGCATATTTAGAGCCGGACTAATTTCTTGAAGCGAGTCTTTCTTCATATTCCGCTTTTTGTAATGGGGATTTTTTGGATTCCACAAATTTGGATGCACTTTATATTGTTCGATTAAATTAATAATTTTCTCTTCACTCCACTCCATTGTTAAAAGAGCTAACCACACTTTTAAGATCGATCATCACCCATGAACATCCACACTAGAACTACTGTTCGCTAGCACTTTCTTTGAAGTTACCGCTCTTGTAGCGAACTTTGGCCGAACCCGAACACGAACTGCTCGCGATCTCTGGTATACACCGACTTCTGCAGAGGTTCGCGAGCTATTCGCGAACTTGGTCTGTACGCGGCTTAACACCGTTTAACATACACGGCTCACCATGGCTTGCGGTTCGTAGTAGTTCGCGAGGTTCCAACTGACAGTAATCAAGCTTTGACATATTCAAAAAAAGGTGTGTATTATGACGTGGCCAGTAGATAATTTTTTTAAAATTAATCATAGATCTTCTCTCTATTTTTCACGTGATGCCATCAACCACATTTATAATTTTTCAAACGGTTATGCATCAAGAATCCAGAATATAATACAAAGAAAGTTTGTTGCTTAGCATCCATGATTGTGATTCTGTAGCCACAAGACGAAAGCACGAAAGTACACCCACATTGGTTCATTGAACAAATTACGTCATAAATCGCGTCGTTTTGCCAGCCCCTGGTTCGTCAGAACGCGAGCCATCACGAACTGCAATCCAGTACCCTGGTTCGACAAACCACGCGCCGTGTAACTGTGCCTTTACAAAAGAGGACATACCCAAATTTAGTGCCATAACGCATCATATCCAAAATTTAAAATAGAATGGATCCCAATTTAGGGGTGCAACATAAAAATAATTATTTGTACAACGTTCAACGTTGTATCAGAATAATTAAAATAAGTTTAAAAGAAAATTTATTAATTGATTTAGAAGGTAATTTTTCATATTTTTATAATAAATTTATATTGACAATTTCTTTCTGTAGAAGAGAAACAAAATGCCCGAAAACTGCCCCAATCAGATGAAGAAGTAGAATATTATACTTCGTCTGATGATATATCGATATATATTGAAGTGTGGTGTTTATTAAATAAACGGTTTCAACAAAGAATGTTCAACCCTAATTATGATCTTTTAAAAGCGAATTGGTCGTTGTTTACCAATGTGGAATGGGTGATGCCACTTTTAACTGAATATAATGATCTTCGGCCTAAAATTTTGGATTTGAGGAAGTATATAAATTCGTGGTCCGATTATTCAGAAGTACTTTTTGTTGCCGACTTCCCTGGTAATTTTTATTAATGTTGCGACGCGGTCCGAATTCTGCCAACTTCATTACCATTCTTGCGGTCTGCGCACGCATGCTTTGTTCTTATGTTCTATTTTCTAGGTCTTTATTTAGAAACCTTCATCACCCGAGATTTGGTGAACGTAACTCTAACCGTCCTTGAAGGTGAAGGGTATTACACAACAGATGACAAGAACTACGATATAAGTATGACACTCCGTAAAGGCGCTAGCGTTCGTATTCCTGATGGCGTGGCCCATCGTGTAAAGACTCTAGGTCCTAAACCCGTTTGTTACATGTATACCTACATTAACAGTGCCTGGGAAGAGAGAATGAAGCAAACGAATCCATTGTATGATAGGAACTCGAAGTCACGTAGGAGGGATGGCACCCCATTTCCTATTTTAGAGGATATGGAGACTAGTTTAGAAAGGATTGAAAGTATGCTACGGTTTATTTGGAATTCGATTTTGAATATAGTGTACGATGTTCCCATGATTAATAGATTTAGTGATGTATTAAAATAATGAAAAAATTCAAGGTTGTTTTATGTAAAAATAATATAGTCGTTGTTTAATAAGTTGTCAGTGACAGATTTCAGAATATAATTATCTGATATTTCTTGAAGTTTATTTTGTATTATTGTCCGTTGTACAATGTACATTTCCTTACTTAGGTGGACGAGTGTTTTAATAACAGGATATCGAGCCAAGAAAAATAGTCCTAAATTTGAATGCAGCTCAATTTCATGCGGGCTTAAAATTATCATTTACGACGCACTTCAGGTTCGCATTGCGTGTCAGTTTAATCCAGTGGTCGTCAAATCGTCGCTCGCGAAAATATAGACTCCGTTCACTCTAAAATGGGCCACGCGCGTCATGAATACGTCATTACTTTGCAGCTGCGCAGTAGTCTAAATTAGCGCCTCCCCTTAGCAACGAGCAACTTTATATGGCAACGCAACGCTAGACCATAGGCGGTCCATGTTACAAATTAATACGCGAATGATCGCGGGTTAACAAAATAAAGCAATTAACCCACATATTATAATTTCTTAATTAAATTGAGATGTTTACTATTAATACAAATTCATCATCAACTGCAAATCATTAAATAAATAAATAATTCATCAATGTATCTGGTACAGAGTTCGACACGTTAACATTTTAAAAGGATTTTATAAAACTAAGATCCTTTTCTTACATAAATTTATCTATTAAAACGTACGTCTTACTGGACCTGTTGAAACTTTACGAACTCTGTTCGTCATACTATCGTTGATTCATTAACCCTCCCCACCACCAAGTTCACAAATTTCATTTAGCGAATCAGCAGTGGGATCGTGCCGTTTGGAACTATAGAAACGAAGCGATAGAAATGAAATTTGGTATCGCACCGAATCGTTTTGTAAAATAGAAATGTAATTCGGCTTTAGTGCAAATAATATTTATGCTAATAATTATATATATATATATATATATATAGATCTTTTTTTTATAAACTATATTATTTACTCACCAAATAAATTTATTCTTGTGATCAAAATATAGTTTTTTACAACCAAAAATTTACGTTTCGTTTCTATTTTTTTTTCTTGGCACGATACTGACTTTTCTACAAATATCGTTTCCCAGCAACCAGTCGCCACTATATAGCGCGATTCCATTGCAGAACTTGCGACGGATACGACATTACGGATTAAACGTATGCAGTCTCTCTCGAGGCGTATTCCAGTATATGTGAGTTCAATAGTTTTAATGGTGGAAATATGTTGGATACTTGCTCATTTATAATTAATACTAAATACAAGTAGACTTAGTGGTACTAGTGCACACACATACAATAGCAAATTATTTAAAAAACGTTATAGCTAAAATTGTATTTTAACAAAATGAGCAAGTAATGTAACAAAATTGAAAGAAATAAAAATAAATGTTGTATGTAAAAATTCTGTATTGTCACTGTTATATACTCTAATATAATCAGAAATAATCTACATATAATATATATTTTATATAAAGATATATATCTATATATTCAAATGGAACTATACAATTTCTAGTTAAGCAAATTTCTATAATAAAATAATTATATAATAATAACAATATAGGCAAGAACAACCATCTAATAATATTTAACAGATATGTCATGTTATAAAATACTCTAGTTGACTGAATAAACGTTTCAAAAATCCAATGTTCCAGTTATTACCTACTACATGCGATAAAATTATTGCAACATATGGCCGTCCATCTATCCCTAATATTATAAGGAAATCACAATATCTTAAAACATAACTTGCCAGTCAAATAATAAATTAATTTAGTAACTAAATATCACAAAAGTGATGCGTCTCATGAAACAGTGAATATTCAAAACGTTCTAATTTACGAACTTAAACGTAACCCTGTTTCACACCGAACGAAATACGTACTATCTCCTTGTTGGTGGTCCATCATCTGTATGTCACAAGGTACAGGATTGGTTAGGTTAAATTAATGCTGACATGCTCATGCAACATCTTTCTGGAAATAGTCAGTCACATTGTCTCAAATATACGATCAACATGCATAGAAAGATACCACGAGCCCATCAAAACCAGTGTTAGAAATAAAAATTTTGGTGGAGAGGACCTTCTACCTAATATAAATTATATTTTTTTGAGCAATACGGAAGATAAAGTTATATAAATCATTTGTACGTTTTTACTTTGAAATTTTTTTACAGACTATAAGCTAGGTGTGAAGAAAGACTTGTGAAGCATAGACGATCCTATAATTTAATAACTATTCATTAGAAATCAGCCATTTTCATTATTTTTCAAGACACAAATGACAGAAAATAAAATTTGTTTATAATTTATAAATAAACGACTTGACGTCTATCAACGACGATTGTCATGCACAGCCTATTAATTGATTAGTTTTTTATTTTGTCAAAATTAAATATTATAATGGTTTTTATTATTATTTTGTCAAAATTGAATAAAATATTGTATAAACATGATCTTAACTCACTTGGTGTATAAATATTAATTGAGCCGGAACGAAAAAAATAACGGTTCAAAGCCGTGGTTACACCATCATCGAAATATAGGATCGTCTTGTGCAGTGCGAAAGGTAAGAAATTTTTATCTTTTATTGCAACCGAAACCACTTAGACTATAAAAAAAACTACATTTCTATTATAAACCATTACACAGCCATTTTTGAAAAACGTATATTTTCCAAAACCGTAACCGTTTCTTATAAATATATATAAATAAACTACCTAACTATAGAATACAGATATTGTCACAAAGTTAGTAAATCGTATGAAAAACTATTAGCACTATTTAAAGAAAGCCAAAAAATTACTTCTGCTGTTTTCTAAGTAATGTTAAGCTACAGGATGGATTAGCTAGAGAATAAGTCTCGGGTTCAAATACTGGAGGATACTCTAAACCCGGGTAATCCGGAGGAGGGGACATGATAACACTACTTGAAGGAGAGTTAGAAAGCCCTGCTCGAGGATTTGAGGGTGTTAGATTAGTAGAAAAAGGAACAACCTGTAAAAACGACAAACACATTAACAGGAGGTCAAAACACAGAAGAATAATAAACATTCACAAAGACACAAGAATAACAATGAAAACATATCAACAACTTACTTGGGGAGCTTCGGAGGACCAATCCGCTTCTGGTTTGTTGTCCTGCTTCCGGAATATCGCGCGGTGCAGCCTGGGCGACCCCAAAAGAGTTTTCTCTTTTTTGTCGTCTGATTGCTTCCCGAAAAAACTCTTCAACTTCCCACCCTTGCTAGATTTCTCATCTAAATTCAATTCAAAAGCAAACTTAGGGTTTAGTTTTCCTTTTTGATCGGGGGTTAGCGGCAAGCACATAGGGGTGTATTGCGTTGCGCTTTTCAGTTTCACTTTCCCGCTACTTTTATCCGAGACTTTGTCGCTTCGTCTCAGGGAATCAAGCCAGAATTTTTCCGGCGATTCACCGCGGTTGAATATTTTGTCTTTTTTGTCAGCGGAGTTTAAACTATGTTGCCTGGTTAACTTACTTGATTTCTTCAATATATCTGGGTATTTCTTTTGCGCGTCCAATGTACGGTTTTGGGCGAATTGCACATCGTTGATTTTTTGCGGACAGTAAATCATTTCGTAGGAGCGGTCTCGGAAACTTGAACTTTCTTGGCTCATCTTTTGCATCCGGAGAGATTTTTTATCGGCGTATTGCAACTCGTATGGTTCGGACATTTTAATGTCAGAGACTAATTCAGACTTTTCTTCATAAGAATATTGGGTTTTTTCCGGTGATCTTGGAAGTGATCTGCTTTGATTATCAAAGGAAGATTTTTCCGTTTTCGGAAGTGTTTTTGATTGAGGCTCTTTAAAAGTATCATCATGTTTTTCATAGTATAAATCGGTATAACCATCAGAATTTGTTCTGACGTGATTTTTTCCGCCACTTTGGGTTTGGGGATCTGAGTGTTTTCTATGTTCCTCCCTTTTTGGTTTATGGCTATCAAAAGTTCTGCTATCTCCACTATAAGGCGTTCGAATTTCACCATATACCACATCTGGTTGAATTGAATTTGGATTGATTTGTGGTTCATCATTTTTACTAAATAATGCATTTTGCTTTCGTTCTTCTTCTTGTCTATTTAACATAAACTGTTCTAAAGTAACAAACCCAGCTAAATTTTCTGTTCTCTGAGTGAATTGTCTTGTTTTATGATGGTAAAAACTATGTAAGCGGTAATCATTTATATCACATAGACTAGGATTTGATGCGTGAATATAATTTATTGGTTTTGGTTTAAGTTTCGACTGATTACTTGTCGATGGTTCAGTTTTTGATGTATCTAATGCTAAATTAGATCCAGATATATTTTGTATTTCTGGCGATTTTGGTGTTTCTGGTTTTTTTGTTGAACTATTTGTTTGCGTATTCACAACCAAATTTGGAGGAACTACTTTTCTGTAACTTCTAAACTGCGGCGTAGGTATAGGTAGTTGATTTTTTTGTGTTTTTGTGCTAGAGCTATGAAAAAACTTTCTACACTTTCTGTCTAAACTCGTACTCTCATTTGGAGTTGAACTATCGCTACTTTTTTTTGTGGTAAATTTTTTGAGTGAACTGAACTTTCTTGATGATTCTGATTTTTCTTTTCCTTCAGTTTTTGGTTTTTCTGATTCGGAATCATCTGTTTCGGAATATAAAGCGTTGTCTGCAGATTTTGAACTATCAGAATGTAAAGTTGCTGCAGTTATTAAATCAACCCAAGACGTCATTATTTCGGCATTATCTGCCGAAAAATAAAATGCAGTACCTGTATGGTACACTTTAAAAGCATTTAATTTAGATTTCACCTACAGAAAACATAAATTAATATTTAATAATATAATGAATTAATTGGTTTAATACCTCATGAGCTACAGCTACAGTAAAACCAGTTAAAAATATTAGGCACTCAGCTTTCAAAGCCTAAAACAATAATTAAACAAAATAATTAACAATATATTGTATTCAAAATATGTTCAAACTTACATCTTTATTTTTAAATCCATATAAACAACTTCCTAATAACACAAACCATCTCTTTTCCCA
This sequence comes from Harpalus rufipes, assembly GCA_951394225.1. Classification (NCBI taxonomy): domain Eukaryota; kingdom Metazoa; phylum Arthropoda; class Insecta; order Coleoptera; family Carabidae; genus Harpalus; species Harpalus rufipes. The sequence continues at coordinate 13,288,240 of OX596281.1, read as the reverse complement.
GTGAAAATTTTGTGTAGTTTTACTTCTTAATCTTTGATATAAATGTCCTTGTGTATCACAAGGCTGCAAATCCTTAACTGTTACTTTTCTCCTCTCTGAAAGGAGAAATAAATACTTTTTTTAGAAACGCTCAAACTTTAACATAGCTAAGATACGAGGCCTGTCTAAAACCTTTAATTTTTCCGCGCAAAATAATGACGGTAGGGCGGCACCACTTCCCACAGTGGAGGAGAACACCTTAATGTACATGCCAGAATTTTCGCTTCGCCATTGAAAGCTGTGTAAGTGTCGCTCCAAGTATTCGTCGGATTTTCGATTCGCTAAAAATTACTGAACGTGTTTTTTCAAAAGCTCAAAGCGAAACAGATTCGCTAGGTGGTTGGAGACGACGCCATGGGAGGAACAGAAATAAAGGAATGGTTCAACCAATTAAAAAGTGGCAGCACATCGGTGGAGAGTTACCAGCATTCTGAGAGGTCACAAATCACTCGCGGTGCAGCTGTTGTTGAGAGGGTGCGAAATCTCGTAATAGGAGATCGTCGTTTTACCGTACGGAAGATTGCTGAAGAGGTTGCGACGTGAGGATTTGAACATGCACAGAGTGTCTGCGAAATTCGTTCTCAAGCTGCTGTCGGAAGAACAGAAACAACTCCGTCTTGCCGTTTCACAGGACTTACTGGACACTGCCAGCGTGATAGATGCGAAGAAAAATTAGGATGATGCTGACTGTCTTCTTTGATAGCCGTGAAATTGTGCAATATCTAGACGGCGAAAAACTGGCAATTGCATCATGACAATGCTCCAGCTCATTCATCGCACCTAATCCAGATTTTCTTGCCAAAAAATGGAATTGCAGGCATGACTCTGGTTGTTTCAGAAATTAAAGTGGCCACTGAAAGAATCCCGTTTTGACAGTAGAAAAGATATAATAAGAAACGCGACGGCGGAGCTGTAGACCATTCCAAAAGAAAGCCTCCAGAGGTGTTTCCAGCAGTGGAAGGATCGGTGGGCTAAATGTGCGGATTAGGGTCCCAACCCCGTCAGGTACGCAATATTTTTCCCAACCGAAAGTCGGATCCTTTTTAGACATGCCTCGTATTTATAATATTGGGACTATCGATGTTTTTGCCAAGAGCTCTTCAATTATACGATTATCAAAGTATGGAAACAAATTACGAAGGTCATTTCATAAATAATGCATAGGTTGGCAACACTGCGAATTGGATGATGTAACAATAGTGACATTTACGTTAGTTGTAGTCACGATTAGAAGGCTTAGGGAAGAAGCGTATATATTGTTTTCAACAATAGCGTAATCTTCAGCTAGAAATGGAGCCTAAACGTGTCTTCTGTACTGTGACTGTTGAAGATTAAGATCGAAACTTTATGTTGGAGAAACTCAACAGAGAGCTTAAAGTGAAGTTTGCAGTGACAGTGTCTCGTTGGGTTAGTCGTTTTCGTGGTGGTCGTGTGAGCATGAATGATCCAAGACCAGAAAGGACGAAAACATCAACAGATAAACGAAGTGTAAAACTTGCGACAGATACTCTTAAGGTACGGTTTCCTAGACGCGACAAGCCGGGACAATTAGTCGTGCGACACCTCTACTTACAGGCAAATTATAAGAAGTGGTTTCCTCTGCGCGACCAAGACTGCGGGGCAGTTCATCTGCCGCGGCGACAAACGAATGACTGGTATAGTGAGGAGTACTCCGCGACAGTCGCCGGCGGCAGGATGGTAAAATCAGCATTTTCAGCCGCAGATGATGAGAAATTAGTTGAAGAAGTTCGAGAAAATAATGTATTTTTATGATAGTGGCAATGATAAGTATAAAGATGTAATATATAAAGGCGAAATATGGAAGGAGATTGCAGAGAAAATAGGTAAATCAGGTAAATGTAAATGAAATAATATAAAAAAAAATAATGCTGCTATAAATTGAAATTTACATTTGTAAAATGTAATTATTTTGTTCGCTTCATTTCGAACTGCAGCTGTCGCGTCTAGGAAAACAGTAGTGCTCTGCGACTAGCGATCGGAGTAGTCGCGACGACCGACCGCCGCTGTTTGTCGCGTCTAGGAAACCGTACCTTTAAAGAAGATCGTCGTGCGACATATTAGGAACTTTCTGAAACCACAGGGATTCCGAATTCTGACAAATGATTTAAAGAAGAGAAAAAATTATGCGCGATGGGTCCCTCACTATTTGACTACTGAACAGAAGCAGAAACGTTTGGACATTGCAACCTTACTGAAACAAAGATTCGACGTTGAAGCATTCTTGTATCGAATAGTTGCTGTTAATGAAAAGTAGGGTAGAGATTTTAAGCCGGAATTGAAATCATAGTCCAACGAGTGGAGAGGTGCAAATTCCCCACGGCCAAAAAAAATTCGGAGAGCTCAATCAAAAGTCAAACAAATGCTGATTTTTGCTTATGATTACAAAGGAATCATCATGACGGACAGAGTTCTATGTGGAACAAGTGTCACAGCAGTTTATTATCGGGCCTTCATGCAAAAACTGCGCAGAAAATTGGGAATGTCATAACCGAAAAACTGCGTGAATACAGTTGGAAAATGTTACCTCATATTCCCTACAGTCCGGACATTGAGTCTAAAACAACATATGCGTGGACATCGTTTTCCGTCTCTCAAAGAGCTTCATGCTGTCGTTACTCAAGTCATTCAACAAATGAACTGACATGGTGTTGGATGGAATAGTAAAGCTTCCCAGACGTTGGGATTCGGTCATTGAGAAGCAGGGAGACTATATTGAAGGATTGTAAAGAGATAGTGTAATAAAAATAAACAAATGAATAAACTAACAATCGTATGCAATATTTATGAAATGACCTCGTATAAAAAATAAGACAGTGAATTTGGATAATTTAATATGTATATTTTATTACATAAAATGGTTATACGGTTCAATGAAAACTTACTTTGTAGAAGGCTGGTTTTCTTTTTTCCCGATTTGTTTTTCATCATGGCACGAACAACAGAATTTGTAGGTGACACCTTAACTTCAGAATTAGATTTGGTAACTTCTGACGATGTTTTATGTGTGTCTACACTTGGAAAATCCATCGTTGGGGTTTTAGAAATAGGAGTGGAAATAGACTTCGGTTCAAAATGTTTCATTTTACTGGGAGTTTCTGTTGCTACACCATAAACAGTCCTGGGCGGTGGTTCTGGGGGTGTATCTGATATTTTCATCAAATTTTCAGATATTCTTCTCGTTTTATCTTCTTTCAATTTTATTACTTCCGCCAAATCTCTAGGTTGAATATAATTATCAGTATACGAATGTCTAATATCACATAAAGCTGAATTAATCGTCTCAACTACTGGGGTTGTTTCAATTTTGATTTCTTGTGATTCACGTCTTTTCTCGATAGATTCGAAGTCGAAAGTTTTTGGTTCATCAGGAGCGGTTATCAAAATTTCAGGGGTGCAATTATTGTCATTGTTTGGTTCTTGGGTTGTGTCATAAGCCGGGGTGCTGTGACTTTTGTCCAATCGGCCGCGAGTTACTCTAGTTGTAAATTTTCGGGGAGGGACGGCGGGTTTTTTGGAAATGTCTGGTTTGGCGGGGATTTCTGGGGGTTTTTTGATTATTCGGGGAAGCGCGGTTGGTATGACTGGATTTGATTCTGTGTTGTCCATTTTGGGGGGAGATTCTGTTTGTAACATTTCTAATGATTTATTTGAAATGCTTTTTTCTGGAGAGTTAATCGGTGTTGTGTTTTTACTTCCTCCACAATTTTTTTTTAGATTAACAATTAATTCTTCTATGATTTCATTTTGCCATTCACTTTTCATATGAGTACGATCATACATTTCATCCACAGTTTCATCAATATATTTGATAGGATCATCGCTTTGAGATAATGATGATAAACTATTTACACTTATACTTTTTTCTAAATTATCGCCACTTAAATTCACAACACTACTAATAAAATTAGATTCCTTCAGAACTGATTTATTAATATCACTGTTCACTTCTTTAATAACTTTTAATTCGGTTTTCTTTTTTTCTATTCTTATTTCTGTTTTAACTTCAGTTGAATATTCTTCAAAAATAACTTTCCTTTCTTCGAAATTTACTTTTTTCTTAGTGTCTGTTTTGCTTTCGCTGTCGGGCATGAGAAGAGATTTATCGAATTTCTTCGGATATGTAGCCGGACGCTGAGTTAGCTCCAGCCCATGCCCACACGAAGCGCTTTTATCGCGGAGATAAACCGAATCCCGTTTATAGTTATCTGTCTCAATATAAGTTGAACTTGAATGTTTGTAAGCAGCTTGATGTTTTAGCTCGTTCCACAACTGCAAATTGATAAAAATTTAATAAACAACAGAACAAAGCACTTGTGTGATGCAAGTAATTTATGACAATGTAAGACATTGAATTGTTTATCTTTGCTCATTATTCAAATTTTATGGGATTCATGGAGTTGACAAATTTTTTTAGAGATAATTTATATTCTGATAAGTTTGACTCATAAAATGCGACACTGCAGTTTCAACAATAATGTAACAATTTCAATTTTAAAATCAACAAATAACTTTAAAATACGAAATAAAGCGGAGAGAATGCTCTAGTTATATTTATTTATATGATTGCACTCTCCCCGTCAGTGCTCATGATGGTGACGCTTGGTAAAAGCAGATTGACACACCCAGCAATGGGAAATATGCTGTGATGATATATTTATTTTTATTGGCACCCATTTAATCGATATTTGAAAAAAAAGAAATGATCTTTTAAAAACTAGTTTTCATATTTAAAAATATATGAATGATCTTTTAAAATAATTATAATTGACTGTTAAAAATCATGTTTGATCTTTATGAAAAAAATAATTGATAATATTAAATTTGACATTTATAACTGTGATATGGCAGAACTATATTAACCGTTGTTTTAACTGGGATAAAGAAAAGGGCTGGACAAAAATTAGTTAGTGGTTGCACGAGACTGAGACATTAAATATAAAACACCCCAACGCATCTTAATTTTAAAAGATCTGCTATTATAAATAATGATCATTAATTATTTTATTAATCATCATGACTACTTATTAATATCTTTTAAAAATATTAGTGAATATTTATAAATGATATTTCGTAATGCTTTGATCATTCGCAATTTTTATTATACGGCGGATGATTTGAAAATTTTTAAAGGCATTACAAACATAAATGATTGTATTGCATTACAAACTGGTGTAACTAAATTATTATATTTACTGTCAACATAATTTTTACATTTTAATTCATCTAAATGTTATGAATTTTAATAGAAATAGCAATTTAATCAGCTTTAATTATAATATTAACAATGTTCCACTGGAAGTAAAGTCTATAATACGAGATTTAGGTGTACTCTTTGATCTTAAACTTTTGATGACATCTCATATACGCCTTCAGGGAAGACTCATACCGTACAATTGGTTTTATATTTCGACACTGTAAAGTTTTTAAAAAACCAAACACTGTTATTTGTATATATAATTCTTTAGTATGCTCCAAACTTGAATACGCGTCCACAGTATGGAATCCAATGTACAGAAAAAATATTAATATTGTTGAAAATGTACAAAAGAAGTTTGTAAATTTACTTTGTTATAAATTTAATATTAACTGTCCAACTTACATATTATGTAAACTAGAAAAATTCAATATAAGCAGTTTAGAAAATAGGCGAACTTATTTTGATATGATTTTTTTGTATCAAGTTTTTAATAATTTGCTTCATTCTACTAATATTATTTCAATGTTTAATTTTAATATTCCACCAAAAGTAACAAGGTCTTTTAATTTATTTAAGTTACCTAAAAGTAACACAAATAATTATAAGTACTCTTGTATTAACCGTATAATGTTCACATAAAACACTAATTTTATACACATAGATCTGTTCAATATATCTTTCAACTCCTTTAAAAAATGCTTAAAATGTACCTTTTCATCTTTATAGTTATTTTAAGTACTATCTGTATGCTGTAATGTTTTTGTTTATACCTTAATGTAATTAGTGAGAACCTTTATTGTGCCGTTGGTTCTCCAACCTTATTAAATAAATTAATTAATTCATTGTCATGTCAGCCATTGGATAGACCGGCAATAGTTCAGTTGGTAGAGCGTTATTCCGGCAAAGTAATGGTCCTTGGTTCAAATCCAGGTGGCTGACATTATCTTTTGACACTTTCATAATTTATTTCAAAAATATCACATTTAATTTTTAATGTTCAGATAATAAGTTAAAGAGAGAGAAAAATATTAAGAACAGTATTAGGAATGATCAAAGTTGATGAAATTGAATACCGGACACGAATGAATAGAGAGGTATTACAAGAAATAGAGGAAGAAGATATATGACGAAAAATAAAACAGCACAGAGTAAAATGGTTGGGACACATATGAAGAGCAGGATAAAATAAATAATTTGGAACTCGTACGCCGATTGTCATTTATAAAGTTTTCTTCAGGACTACCTGAAGAGGTAAATTCTTTCTTCTGTCATGTACTTGTAATGCGTTGGTCTAATCTAACGTAAGAGATCAGCGCGCGCAAGTTTTGTTCGTTAGGTTATGTTTCGAAAAACTGCATAAAAAAGGAGTATTTTGTCGTTCCTTACGTTTTTGTCGTAGATCAAATATGTCTTACCATATAATTACCCTATTCTAATGTGCAGTGTACTTATACAACGTTTAAATTTTATTTCATTGTTTATTTTAGTATGCATCTTTTTTACAAATTTCATGAAATATTTGTTATTCAGTTTTATTTTATTGTCAATATGTACTCCTGTAGAAAATCCACTCCTCCTAAATTGGCGCTAACAAGTGATGAATTTATTTGCGAGTTCGGAATCGTATGGGTGCATTACGTATGACGTCACGGGCGCTCCGTGCTCGCAAACCGCACGCTGATTCCATCCACCACAAATTCATCTGTTTGATTGTTTATGACAATCACATCACGGGACAACATGTCAACAAGATTTGTTCATAGTTTTTATGAAGTTTTTAAGTAATATTAGTGTGTTCTCAATGAAATTTTTGTGTTAAACGGTGATTTAAGTGTTTAACTTAGTATTTTCATACAGATTTAACGTGGGGAAACATATTTAATAGTGAAAAAAGTACGTAAACTTTGGATACACGGCATACGGATGGATACGATGTGAGTGAAAATAACTTCAATTTAGTAACTATAATACAATTTGATGGGAGTGCTCTATTTTTTCGTAAACTAACGCGCAAAACTTAGGAAATTTTACTCATTTTTATTTAGTTAGGTTCACGACTATTAAAACATACCCTAATCTTGTAGAATACAAAATTACGCTATAAAAATACTATAATCTATAATGAAGTATTTCTACAAAGACCTAGATACATCTCTATACATCAACACGGATTTATGCCAGTGCGGTCCACTATATCTAATTTATGTACATTTACGCAGCAAGTTTTTGAAATTTTGGTGAAAAACGGTCAACTTGATGTCATCTATATTTCCCCAAGGTCTTTGATAGAATTAATCATATTTTACTTTTAAAATTGCAACATTTCGGTTTTAACAAACTACTCATAAAAAAAATTCAATCGTACTTAATGAATCGGCTACAGTGCATAGTTTATAATGGACATAAGAGTAATGGTTACACTGCTAAATCCGGTGTCCCACAGGGTTCGAATCTAGGACCTTTCTTGCTTCTATTACACATTAATGATATCTGTAAATAATGTTGAATGTAATATTCTATTATACGCAGATGATATTAAAATATATAAGGAAATTCGTAACATACAGGACTCTATGAATTATAAATAATTTAAATTGTATTGTATTAAAATTAATATATATTTATTTACTTAAAATAAAATACTAGACCTACTACAACGTTGAAAAATAAAATTAATTTCGTATCCGGGTTGATTATGAAATATATATTTTTCTTGGAATATTTTTTATAAACCACAAAAATTCTTACTTGTTCGATGGCCTGCAGCGGTCGTTTACTGGTCGGACTAGCACCGGTGATTGTATTTCTTCTTTGAAGCACCGGTCTCGGTTTTAGAGGATAAACTCTTCCTTGGCTTTCCAGCGGGCTGTCTGGTGGTTCACTGTCACTGCTAGATTCAGATTCTAGAGGCTGAACTTGAGTTACTGGTGGTAATCTTCAATGAAAAAAAATATTACGGCTTATCGAATAACAATTTACATAAAGTTTCATAAAAAAAAATCTCGCCACTTCCATTTTAGGTTACACAAGTATTGTATTTAACATTTTTTGTATATCTATACTCTACACCAAAAATTATACATATTCTTTTATATTTAGATTATTAATTTTAAATTCATTCTATGAAGAAGTTTTGTCCTATTCTAATTTTTTGAGATTTTTCCAATTCATTGTCGGGATTGACAGTATTTCTGAAGGATATATATAATATACCTATAATTTTAAATATTTTACTATTAACATAATAAGAAATAATATATGTATGTATGTATGTACTTCCTAGAAAAAGTCTCAAGTAATGGCTCTGAATTTTTAACAGTGACATTTATCTGTTAATTACATTTAAATTTTTCAATTGGTTTTGCATGGAATTATTTGGGCTATAAGATTTATTACAACAGATTATTTTATATATTATACTTTGTTATCTCTAAATTTATAGAAGATATAATAAAAAAATATATAAATGTATCGGATAGAAAATTTAATCTTCTTTAATATTTGCAAGAACAAAAATTTTCAAAAATAATATTTAGATTCTTTTAAGAATTCCGGTTGTCCAATTGTTACCAAAACCTTTACAACTCTTCCCATTAATGCCCGATTGAGAGATAAGTAGTTGAACAGATAATAAGTCTTACAGTTTTTCAGAAATCGTTTTTCCAGCATCCACATACATATACATACACAGATATCATCGTAAAAATGTTAAAATTGGATTCTAGGCAGGGAGACGGACTTTTATGTTTTTAGGTACGGGTTCAAGCAAAATAATGGTTAAGGTTAGTGCTCCGGTTTTCAAAACCCAAAAAATGATCCGGTTATCCGTTTAAAATAACGGTTAATATCGGTTCGGGGAAAAAAAAATCAATAGAAAAATAATTAAATGGTGTATTGTTATTAGGTCGAGAAAGATCTAAGTACTTATAACAATAGTGCAAGTTTAAATTAAAATGATTTGCGAATCTAAATATTGACATCCAAATAATTAATTGTTATTCCGGGTAAACCGTTAAGAAATATCGGTTCGCATTCGGGTTCTGCTCTTTTAAAATTGAAAATTAAGGATCGGATTCCGATTCAGGTTTAATTTTTTTTTTTTGGTTAATTTGGGTTTTATGGTTCGGGTCCGGTTAGACTCCCTGATTATAGGGACCGTAACACGTGCTTATTCCCTAAAATCTGTATATGCGATTTTTAGCATGAATCCAATACGTCTCTTAGCGAGAGGTAAAAAAAAATAATGGAGGACTCTATTATAAAATGTATGTTTCTTACCTTGGTAAAGGCATTTCGAAGTCTGGAATGGTAAGAAGTTCTGGACGAGGCGATGGTAAATTATCGTTCCACCTAGTATAAGGAGCCGCGCGTTTTTTACTTGGAAGCCTGTACGGTTTCATATAAATTTGACCATAAACCTTAGTATGACGCGGTCGTTTTTTAAGAGTTAGAACTATATCGGGAGGAGATTCTTGGAATAATAACAAAACTTTCTTTCGTTGCCAACCCACTACAGTCTGATAATTTACCTGCAACAAGAATTATAGTAATTTAATAATGTATATTATTAAAAAGAAAGGTGTGGATTTCTAAGCTCATTAAAATAATGAAAAAATTTCTTACTTGTACGATTTCGTCTCCTTCTTCAAGTTTGCTAGTAGTATGAGCTGGTGATGTAAATTTAATCTCAGCTATTTGGTGCACACCGTGAAAACTGGGCATCAAAGAGAAGCCTGGTTCGTTTTCTTTTTTCTTTAAAGTTGCTAAATCCAAAGATGCTGGTTGTAACAACATAGGATCTGAGATTTCTTGGATGATATTATCGGCTAATTCTGCAAGGGCCTCACAACCTCTTCGGATTTTTTCTACAGGTCGGTCGGCAAATCTATCTCTCTGGGCAGAAGTTGCCATTTCTAGACTCAGCTGTAAAAGTTTGGATTTTCTGTCGAGATAATCTCCCTGGCCACTGAATGGGGCTCTAAAATAATTTACAGAAAATTAAAATGCAGTATATGGTACGGGCTCAGTAACTGTAGTAGTAACATTTCACGTAAATAGCGTTTACCCATTCCCCATGTTTTATCATCACGGTTTTTTTTATTACAAATATGCATAATATATATTTGATAATGTATACGAAAGGTATATTATATAAGTAGCCTAATAGTATATATAAAAGTCAAGTTTATATTATCTTGTAATTAAAAGTCGAAATTAAAAATACATGTTCAAAACGGTCGCCACATAAAAATCCGGTTGACGTATTCGGCCCTGGTTATCTTTCAAGATGGACGCTAGGTGGCATTATTTCGCATTCGTCTGTTTAGAGGTTAAAAATAAGCTGTTTATATATCAATTTTCTACAGTTTACATAGAAAGTAGCCAATCTTTTATCAACGCAAAATGTCACTTTGCCGCTCTAGCCCGACAAAGTAGAAAAATGCTCGCTGTCCAAATTTCTAACAATGTTGAGAAATGTCACTTGTCTGTAGTGACACATTTACCACCTTTACAAATCAATCTGATATATAACTGCTCTGTCGGTATATTACATAACCAAAAAAAAAAATGCCGCACTATTGTGAAAATTAAATAGGGCATTCATTTACAAAAACGAAAGTATAAAATGTTTAGATTAGATTGAAGCTATAGGTCAAGAAGAATGGGAAATAACGATAAATTAAAATTAAATATAAAGGACGTTTTTTCTTTATATTAATCCTTATTAATTGAGTAGTAGTGTAAGTACAAAGTGTACATTTTATTATTTTTTGTTATGGAGGTGACTGTAGAAAAAATCTTGTGTTTCGAGCGCAAATGGACATTGCTGATTTCGAGAGAATGCCGCGCTCCTGTGTCGCGCGGCAACCACCTCTCAATCGACAATATCCTATTTTGCGCTATTAATACACAAATAGCTATTGTATTTTACTTGTTTAAAGCTTATCAAGTTCCAATCTGTGTTTTAATACAATTTAATCAACTATAAATATATTTTATTAGCGAAATATGAATACATATTTGAGACCAAAAATGATTGGATTTGGAGCTAACTGCTACGTCGGCAGACAAACACTGACTACACTGAAAAAAAAAACGTTTGAAAACTTCTGTCTTCTAATATTATATTTTTACGGAGGCAAAATAAAATTTAGTGATGAGAATAATTGTTCAAGACTCACTTATGACGGTACAGACAATGCAATTTGCACAAAGGTATGCAATTCAGGTGCAATTATTATACGAGACCAGTCGCATATGAATTGGACCAAAAGAAATATGCAACACAATTTTATTTTTCTGAATTAGAATTTATTTAATTTTCATAATTTCAACAGAGCCAATTAAGCTTATTTAACACTATGTGGTTTTAACAACTAATCAACAATATCTAATACTTATATCAACTACAATAATTATAAAATAAACAAAAAGGAAAAGTTATGTTTGGCGCATATTAATTGGACCAATGATTTTTGAACAATTCGTCAGAGTTACCACTGTGTACAGCCACCTTTTCGTTTTAAAACGGCATCAATTCTCTTTGGCATCGTGCCTACTAATGTTTTGCAGTACTCTGGTTGAAAATTATTCCAAATTTCCTGAATTTTATTCTTTAATTCAGGAATTGTGCGAACTGGTGTGGTTCGAAGTGCTTTTTTCATCTGATGCCAAAGAGTCTCGATAGGGGATAGATCAGGGCTGCTTGAAGGCCATTTTAAAACGGGAACATTCATTTCTTGCAACCATGATGATACCGATTTCGCTGTATGGCAGGCTGCGCCGTCTTGTTGAAATATAAATCCCCCTTCTGGCAGTTGAATTTCATTAATGGAAGGCAACAATTCCTCTTGTAAAATTATCTTGTACTTAGCAGCATTGACAGTACCGTCAATGAAAAGAAGACGTCCAACTCCTTGTGATGACATGCATCCCCACACCATCACAGATGCCGGAAACTTAACCTTTCTTTTGAGGCAATCTCTGTGATATTCCTCCCCTGGCATTCGAATAATTCTACTTCGTGTATCGCCAACACATACCTCAAACTTAGACTCGTCACTCCAGATAATCGAGTCCCATTGACGTTGAACCCAGTTTTGGTGCTCCTTTGCCCATAAATATCAGTTTCGTTTTTGTTTTTCTGTGAGAAGTGGTTTTTCCTTGGCCTATTGGGAAATAGTGAGTTTGGATGTTTTTTACGGTTTGTAAAAACTTACCTTGTAGAACCCATATCCCATTTTTTTCATTCTTCTCAAACAAGTATCTTTTGAAATTGGTCTGCCAATCGCATCTGCCCATTTTACAGCCAATTCTCGTGAGGAAATTCGACGATCTTGTTTAATTAGTGTCCGCAGAGCACGCTCATCTCTTTTGGTAATCTTTGAAGCACGCCCAGTTTTAACTTTTGTTTGTAGATTTCCGGTTTTTTTAAATTGCGAAATTATGTTTCTTACTGTTCCTTGAGGAATACTTAAATTTTTTGCAATTTTATGCCCAGAAAGTCCATTTTTATGGGCAGCAACAATAGAATTTCGCATATCGTTAGATAACGACCATTTTGACAACTAAATAACTTAAAACACTGGAATAATGCTATCATTTGTTTTTTCAAGGCATACTTGATAATATAAATGTCAGAAAAAATATTATCAGATTTTGTTAGGTAAATAAATATTTATTGGGTTATGGTCCAATTAATATGCGCCAAACATAACTTTTCCTTTTTGTTTATTTTATAATTATTGTAGTTGATATAAGTATTAGATATTGTTGATTAGTTGTTAAAACCACATAGTGTTAAATAAGCTTAATTGTCTCTGTTGAAATTATGAAAGTTAAATAAATTCTAATTCAGAAAAATAAAATTGTGTTGCATATTACTTTTGGTCCAATTCATATGCGACTGGGCTCGTATATGTTATTTTCCCAATGCTCTTATATTAAATGTTTCTATATTATGATTATTATCTTGCAAAGAATTGAAAAGTTAGATAATAACAAATGTTTACGATGTAAAATTATACGTATGAATAATAAAATGTCTTCTAATATTATATTTTTACGGAGGCAAAATAAAATTTAGTGATGAGAATAATTGTTCAAGACTCACTTATGACGGTACAGACAATGCAATTTGCACAAAGGTTTGCAATTCAGGTGCAATTATTATATTTATTTTCCCAATGCTCTTATATTAAATGTTTGTATATTATGATTTTTATCTTGCAAAGAATTTAAAAGTTGGGTAATAACAAATGTTTACTATGATTTGAACCCTTACGTATTTTTGGTAACCCGTTCAGAAATATCGGTTCGGATTCAGCTCTTTTAACATTGAAAATTAAGGTTCGGATTCGGGTTTAGGCTTTAGAAAAATTTTGGTTAATTCGGGTGTTCGGGTCCGGTTCGACTCCCTGCTTCAATTATAATTTGTCTCTTTCATGATTGTCATATTACAAACACATGTATATTCTAGGGCCGCATACGTCATACTTCATGTGGTGTTTAATATTTCATTAGTTTTTTCGCAGTAAATGGTACTTTATAGAAAAAATAAAAAATACGTATCTCATATTTTTTATTTTATTTATTAGCGCCAAAAAAATAGTACAAATGATGAATTTATTTGCGAGTTTGGAATCATAGGGTGCATTGCCTGTGACGTCACGGGCGTTTCGCGCTGGCAAACCGCAGGCTGATTCCATCCGCCATGTTCATATTAATTCGTTTCTCAACAAGTATTTGATTACTGTAGATTTGTTCATAGGTTTTAAGTGAAGTGCAAACTGCAATAAGCAAATTACGAATTTCTCCGTGAAACAAACTGGTGAAACTAGACATAACTTTGTAATTTTTATTATTGATTTAAGTGTTCGACTTAAAAATTTAAGTTTCTCATTTTAAATTATTAACTGAATATAAACGCGTATCATATACTGAATTTAATGTGTGAAATTGTTATAACTTACCGATCTAGCCAACATACTAAAGGCTTTATTGTACTTATGATATTCGCAACATCTGCCATGGTTTGTGTTTCAATTTTTCCATCGTCTTCAGCGGAAAATAATTCATTGTACAAAGATCGAGATGCACAAGATAATCGAAGTGCAAGGAGTTGTAAATTTTCACGATCCAATTCATAATGCTATAAAACAACGTCATATAATAGAAAGTTGCAATAATTATGTGCTTTTCATTAAAGTATAATTTACTTACGAAATTTCGTAAATGTTCAACAGCTTCTAAAATTAATTCCTGATGGCCTAAAGTGTATACACCTAAATGTTCTAAATCATCTGAACGTAAACTAAGAAGTTGATGACCTTTTACTTCGTTATTTAAAAAAGAATTTATATAAGGAAGAATGACATTGTCCAAACCTAAAAATAAACATTTTTTATCATTTTATTTGTTCAATAACTCGAGAAAGTTGTTATCGTTACAGGAAATGTAAAAATAGTTTATCATATTATTTACAGAGTTCAAAGTGGTCCAAAATAAACATAACCTAGACTCCACTAAAATGTCAAAGGGCCATGGATATTGATTTTAAATTTTAACGACAGTCAATGCGTATAATTTAATTATAACACACTAGTGTCATTATAAACCTGTAAATAAGATGACAAGACCATTTTACGGGATAATTAACTGTTGACAATATAATAATGTGGGCGTGAACGTCAAAACTGACAAGTATAACCAATAACCAAATATCACAGATGCCTTGATTAAGTGTCCAAATTTTCACAGTATCACTTATGTCACTAACCAGTTAGATGTAACATAAAATTAGTAAAATTAATTAATTATTTACCTCTTAACCACTCAGTAACTTGGTCCGGTGACCATTCCCTGACATTCACGTACGCCATTCTACCTTTTTTTAAATCTCTTACTACTCAGTTCGGGGAATATCTCATAGAGGTCACTATCTGACTAGCCGAGACAAGCGCGCATCGCTTCCATCACATGATATAGTACAGTACAATAAAATGGGGTTTCCAAGGTCACGCTCTCTAAAAATTTGTATATTGCATATCATGTAATAGTATTTTTTCGTGATCATTTTCAGTTTCTTCATTTATTTTCCTTCATATCTGAAAATTTTACTTGTATTCGATATCATCATAACCTTTTTCATTCATTCATTGTTTATCATTCAGATGTCAACCGAGAACTTTACATGCCATGTAACGTTCGCTTCGAGTCTGCGGACAAGGGCTCAGGCCAAGGTTGTATTCACGTCACTATTTCAGCTATTTAAGCTAAACCATTTTTGAATTGCTTAATTAAACAAAGTTAAGGCAGTTGCATTTTGCATACTGGATTTTCTCCCCTTTTTAAAGTTACTATTAAAGATTTTTTTGGAAGTAAAGTGTTTTGGAGCTTTAAGCACTCTTAAAGAGGATTGGATCCACATTAATCCGTTCAGTAGAGAATTGAGTATTCTCACATGAGAGTTCCTGGATTTAAATATCTTTGCAATTTTTGAGTCCGTAAGCCGTCCTCCGACTAAGGTAAATGATTAAGTATAATTTTAACGTTAATAATATTTTAGTTTCTTTTATTGCATTTTTAATTCAGTAAAATTTAATATAACAATAGTAGCCATTTTGAATTTGGGTAGACGACCATGTGCTAATGACCTTCTTCCTTTTAGGCTTTTTTCGTTTCTTTTCTTTTTCGTTTTTGCCTTACCGACTTTTTCGTTTGGTACGTTGTTGCAACCATTGTACATTACGATAGTCAATACTACCGTATCGTTCGACCATTTCGAGGCGTCATCACCATCGACTCCGTTATCATCGTCTTTGTCCGTCTTCGTGTTACCTGTTCCTGTGCATCCTGTCATCGTGTTGGAGGGAGTTTTTTACCTTGAGGAAAGAGACATCGGCCATCTTGCCGTGCCGCCTAGTCTCTGCAGCTCCCCACCACTGTAACAGATAATCACCAACATAATATTATTTTTCCTTATATCTTTTTATTATTTTATTGTTATCTTACCCACGTTTCGTTGGTGTCCACTCTCTGTGAACCAGATTTTTTTGTATATGTATTACGAATTATATTTGAATAATTTAAGAAGTGTAGGCTGGCTTCTGCGAGGCCATGTTTTGAATTATTTTGTTGTATTGATATCTCGTCCACTGAAAGGGTATACGGACTCGTATTCGAGTCTATGAGCGTATTTAACTTCGTTCCTTGCGCCACGACGTATTTGATCGATCAACTGCGGTCCACATTTTGTTGCGCTTTTATTTTGACATCGCCCCTCTGCCAACGACCCTTACCCCATAGGCTACTACTGCCCTTCAGGCTTATGTACCATGCAATACGCGCGCGAGACTGCCATTATACTTCGCCGCTACACCATTTGTTTGTAGTATAATTATTTGGCAATATAGTATATACATTTATTTTAAATATTTGCTATTCTTGTTGCCAGTTGCCTTCCCGTTTTCCTGTATTTCCGTTCCTGAGGGCTTGTCTCTCAGCCGTTTATAGGCTCTGTATTGAGTGACTGGCGCCCTTCCCTTCACCCTTATTTCAACGACGTCTTCACTGTAGCTAGCCGGAGCCCAAACTGTACTTGGGAACGCATCCAGGGCTACAATTTGGTTTCTTTTATACAGGTTATAATCAACTAACAAAAAGTATGTTGTAATTAAATAAGATATTAGATTCTATGGCTTTATCTACATATGTATATAATTTTAAATTTTGATGTCCAGCTTATATAATACGAGTATTACCAAGCAAAAAACCAAAAAAAAACAGTACCTTCGAATACTCAGTAGTCCACTAAAAATTCTGTAACATTCATTTTTCACCCTGTTATCCTTTTCAGGTTCCCTGAATTTCACTCAGTCTTTCATTCGCATCACATTTTGAATAGTCTTATTCCACTTTATTCGTACTTAATCCGTCCCTGGTGTATTTTCCTATCATTTCCCAAAGTGTTTTCCCATTTCCTTTCAATATTTTTTCATTCAAGTTTCGTGATCGTGTTGTAGTCAGCCGAAGTCGCACGAGAATACGGGCCTGAATACTCATTTCGTGACGTCACTATGAGCCTCTCGCTGTGATGTGACGCCTCGAACGACTGCATTGTAAGCATAGGAAATATACGGAATTTTAAACAAATAGGCTTATAAAATGTGATTTATAAACTATTAAAATATTATGTAATTATAACCATTTTATTTACATAAAAAAAAACGAATTATAAATAAAATAAATATACGAATACAACTTATGTTTTATATTAAATTATTTATTGTTTAAATAATAAAAGAAATAGTTACAGAATCTCACTGAAATATTTTATTTTTATTTCTAATTGAAACAATACTTAAATAAATAAATAAATAATATGGAATAATAAACAATAAAACATTTAATAATATTACTTTAAGATGTTGTTAGAATACACCCAAGTGTGAAAAATGAGTAAGGAAAATGTGAAAGGTTAAATTTTTTAATTTTTTTAAATTTTCAATTTACGGTTTCTTCAGTAAAGGCAATAGTGACCTACTTCTGTAGTTTTACAGTTCGCACCGCTTGATAATGGTTACTAAGTAACCGAAACCGGTCGCATTAATTAAAATAGAACAGTGTGAATAAGAGTTTCATGGTTTTTAAACCTTTAACATTTTCCATATTACTTTAACGTATAACTTGATTCATATATACTAGATGTTATTTCAAAATAGAGCAATATTTTCTTTATTTTATATATTACAGGAATTACGTAAACATATAATACATATCTGTATTTAATATAATAATTGCATTTGATATAGATATTAATAACAAAAAAAAATATTTTGAAAATGTTAAGAACAAAAACACAATATTGAATTATTTATTTTATAATAATTATAACAAAAATTGCTATAATATACCACACAGTAACACTTCACTCACGCTGACTGCTGTAACTTGAGTGGTTAAATGTTTTCACAGCGCAAGGTTAGCCTCATGCTGTGACGTTAGGCATGGAGAGGGGATAAACATTTAGGCCTGTATTCCCGTGCGCCCTCTAGTCAGCCTCTCAGGTCGATCACACACCAATTCGACATTCATAAATCTTGTCGTCGAATGAAAATTATGTATTAATGTTATCAATACTATTGCCAAATAAAAATAAGACATATTCGTAATACAAAAAAAATATTGAATTTACCCATATAACACTGCATATCTTCATGGAACTATACAAGATGGAACAAATTCGAGTTCCTTTTATGAAAAACTTTCTTATTATATGCACGCTACAGAAAATTGATGTAAGTCTTTCTGTTATAGTTCAATGAAAATATCAATAGATGGCAGCACGAAAATATGTTTCTGTCATGGAGGTAGGAATTATATGGAGTGGGCATAAATTTGAATGATGGGCAAGTGGAATGTAACCTGGTGGGGATGGACGCTGGTACAGTATTAGTACACACTGTAGTGGGGATTTGCGAAACATCTAAAGAAAAACCAATATAAAACACGAAATATATCAAAAAGTGGCAAACGGCAAACACTTCTCCAACAAACGTCGACGTACAAAAACATGCAATTCACAATTGACAGCAATAACCTTATAATTTGAAAATGACATGGAGCACATTGTTGAGGCGGAAACGACTTCACTAGTGATTGCAAATACTCCCTCTATATTATTCCTACCTCCATGGTTTCTATATAACCCTCCATTGATTACATCCTTTATACTTTGGTGCACAAAAAAAAAGTTATTAAGTGTTAACAATTACTCGAAAGTTCAGCCAAACAGCATTTATTTTTACTACACCATATATTATAGATATAGTAAGAATAAATGCTGTTTGACTGGACTTTCGAGTAATTGTTAACACCTAATCCATATAACAGTCGAGAAATTACTCACAAAAACAATGTTTATGTTTGTTTTCAGGTTCCCTGCAGGGCCGTACTACACGCAACGATAGGATGCGGTAACCACAACACTAGACGAAGATAATAGATGATTTTTTTTATAAGAATAAATAAAAGAGTAGTTTATTTACCTTTCCAATGTAATAACAAAACAGACAGGGATATCTGCAAATATTTAAGAATTTTTCAAAATTTCCTATTCTTTTTTAGTATTAAGTAGCGAAGTAACTACTTATTTTAGCCTTTGAGGAAAATGTGACTACGGATTTCAATTATTATGCAGATCCAACACTTATCCGGCCTTTCTAGCCTTTTTAGTTCGGGAATTAGCGCAGGCCCTTTGCCACAAACTTGAAGGAAAATATTGTAAACCGTAGGGTTTTCATCAATTATGTGCAAACCATTAGAAAGCGTAGGCTCAAATCCTTTTAATTAACGAGTTTAAGAGTTAAACCCTTCGGAAAACTTTGGGAGGGTTCACCTCGGAAACGGCTGGTTTTTCATCGATTTCATTGAAATTTCGTAGTATCCCCGGAAGAACAGGGGTCGTAAAATAACATATATGTTTACAGGGCAGCCAAGGATTTATAAATTCGCCAAATCAAATTTGACAGCTTGTTTTTTTTTATAAAAACAAATTCTCACTTTTTTTACCATCCGTCACCTCCAGGTAAGGAAGGTATTGTCTTTGATCAAAAAATTCGGTGGTGAATTTTTATTGAATAAGCACCCCCTAACGAATGGGAAAAACTAAAGAATAAGAAGATGTCAGTGTCAAGTGCAATTTGCATAGTTTGTTTATGAAATAACTTTTCTGGAAATATAGGATCTTTTGTAAGAAAATTTATGTATAGGGCACGTGCAGTAACATGACTTTGCTGACTTTGGCAAGCAAATATGGGGACCCGTGTCAAAATGACAGCAATTAATTATGTCCATAACTGAAAAGTGTTATAATTTTTCATTCAAAATTTCATAATTTTCTTATTTCATGTGGTTTGTTTGTTATCAGGAGTATAGAATTTAGTTGCCGAGAAAGGGAATCACATAAAACCAAAAATTTAGAATCTTTTGCAAGAAAATTTATGTATGGAATTTGTACATAATACACAGGATTGACGGAAGGTATTGTGCTGGCCACATCAGATTTTTATAATGTTTTTGTTATGCAGAATTGAAGTTGTAGATGTTATTTCTAATAAAATTAGCCATGTTTTAAGGGTAGTTTTCAAAACATTTCATCTTAGTTTTTCTGTAATATATCCTTAGATTTAAAATGAAATTAAACGATAATATACATTTCGCACAAAATGCTTTATTGATTGCTAATATAACTAATAGTCTACCACTAAACTATCCTCATTCCATGATTTTATACACATTAATACTAAAAATATACAAGAATAGGAAAGTTTCATTTCATAGCGGTCGTCATAAGGTAGGAATCATTTATAATAAATTCAACATCTAGTAGATATTAGTGTTTTCCTTGGTTCTAATCTAATCTTAAAGCCTTCTACTCGTTTTAAAATAATGTCTGCTTGTAATCTAAAATCAGATTCTTTATCCTGACACACAACTCTGTAATTCCTCAAAATAGTTGACAATAAGATTTTGAGTTTCAACATTGCATATTTTCGGCCTGTAAAAATAAATTGTTAATAAATGTTTACATATATATTATGAAATATTTACCAACACAGCTTCTGGGTCCAGCTGAAAATGGAATATAAGCGTATGGATTTCTTCCTGCAGAAACTTCTGGTAGATGGTGGTCTGGATTAAATTTGTAAGGATCTGGGAATATGTCTGGATCGTGGTGCAACCAGTATGTTGCTATTACTACTGAGCAACCGGCTGGAATGGTGTAATCTCCACTCGCTGTAATTAAAAAAATATATATATTTTCTCTACTAGTTAGTAAAGACATTTTATCCGGGAGTGGATAAATACTATATTAATATTATACAGGTTACATTGAAAAATGGGCCATTGAAAATAACTTTTTTATTTATATATTTTTTTTATATATTTGTAAACTATGTTTAGGGGCTCACAAATCATGATATTTGACATGATGGTAGCGCTTCCGGTTTTACTAGACTTAACTTTCATATTTCAAATGGGACACCTTATATATTTTTATATCTGGTATATCTACGTAAAATTACGAATTCAACGGTATGCTTGAAGTGCATTTTTATTGAAGAAATAAATTACAATAACGTAAGAAAAAGTTATGAATAATTAATCTGATAAGCCATATTGTAGAAGGTGATATTTAAACAATTAATTTAAATACTACCTAATGTTATCTCAATTGTTTTCACAGCCTGCCTGATATCATGGCTTAGCAGTTTATTTATTCATAATTCTCTTAGGTTTTTGTAATTTCGTAGAATTCGTAATTTTACGTAGATCCCAAATTCATAAAAATATATAGGCTGTTCCATTTAAAATATGAAAGTAATTCTACTTCCGGTTAAACATGCTTATTTACAAATATATCAAGATAATTAATAAATATTTATAAATAAAAAAAATATTTTCAGTGGTCCGGTTTTCAGAGTCATCTGTATACAGTACGGTAGAGATAGGAATGATTTCTCACCAAGTTTTAGATCTTGTTGTAATTCTCTAGCAATGATTGGTACAGGAGGATATAATCTAAATGTTTCCAAAATACATCTCTCCAAATATTTCATTTCATTTGTATCGGCGAATGTAGGAAGACGGTCTGAATTTCCAAATATATCGTACAGTTCCTCCATAATTTTATCTTGCACATCTTGGTAGATTCCCATAAGGGTAAGGAAAAAACTACTGCCTGCTCCAGTAGTATCGTGGCCCTGAAATGATTAACAAACTACTGTCAATATTATAGAATTTGCTTGATATCCAACAATATTAATAGAGAAAAATGAATATTGTACACGTCGCTACTCATTACAGCACACTACCAATAACAGATATGTATAAAGTACCTTTCCAGCATTACTCAAACGAGCCATTTCGAAACCACTTTTTAAAGGAAGAGAAAAACATAATGAATAACTATCGTCCTATCTCATTATTGAGTAATATCTCAAATTTTTTTGAAAGATTTGATATTATTTGTAAAGAACAATATGGATTTGTTAAAAATATATCAACCACTTTATCCATCTTTAAGGCATTAACTTATATATTAGAAGAAAGAACACGTTGTTGCTCTACTTATAGACATAGACAAGTAAGGGATTTGATTCTATTCCTATAGATTTGCTTATCTAGAAATTAGAGACTTATGGCATGCACGGTATTCCCCTCGAGCTATTAAAATCAAATCTCTCTTCAGAGAGTAAAAATAGGAAATGAGCAAATTAATTTTATTTATTCCGAATGGAAAACTACAACAAGAGATGTCCCCAAGGCTCTATTTTAGGTCCTCTCTTATTTATAATTTACATCAATGACCTTCCGAAATGTCGATACAAAATTCTGTTTCATCACTTGTGAAATGGTTTGTCGATAATAACATGAAAATGAATACGGATAAAACGCAATAAAATTGAATCAAAATTTTAAAAAATCTGAACACCCGCACTTCTGGGACAGCATTAAATTGTTAGGATTGAATATTAAAAAAAAAAATTAAATTAAAAATTTATACGGAATTTCTGGGTAAAAAAATTAATAAATATGTTTAATGTTGAGATACCTAATAACATTAGTTAGCATTGAAACTTTACTTAACATTATGGTTACGTATAATCTAACCTTATGTATGGATTTATTTTCTGGGATTCATCTCACAATGCCAAGGTGCCATTTTTGTCAAAATTTCGAAAATCTGTTTGAAGATATGTTGACGCAACACGAGTATAAAAATAAATTTAATATCATGCAAAGCAATTTATTCGTTTTTCACCAAGGAGTTCTAAATAGTCTCATAAAAATTTATAATAATGTACCCAAAAATATTAAAGAACTATCAATGAACATATAATAACAATCATTAAACCATGTTTGTCAGATAAAGCATACTATAATATAAATGTTTTTTTTTTTTTGTTAATTATTTAACATATTAATCTGTGAATTGTTCTTGTACGATTGTACTGTTTTGAATAAATATTATTATTTCCTTGGAGGCGTGGTCAGCAGAACCAAGTCATGACGTAGCCGGTTTGTTCTTAACGTGTACGCACTCTCCCAAAAATATAATGTAAACAGATTTTAGTCAAACTTACTTCAAATAAGATGGTGTCCACTTGTTCTCTAACTTCTTTTTCGTTAATATCTTTTCCAATTTTCATAGATTCCATTAAAGAATCCAAAAATGGCTTCCGTTTCTTCGATCCTGAAAAATCTTGCAAATCCAGATCTTCTACATATCTTCCACTTTTTCCATTGGGAATTGATCCATTAGTCTTTTCCTCTTTTTCTTGTTCTTTCACCTTTGTTGCAGTTGCATCAACTTTGAAATTTTTATATTCATTTTGTTTATAGTTCATAATTTTATTTCTAAGACCATGTACAATTCCTAAGAAGTTAAATTGTTTTTTGGAGTATTCGGTTAAATCAAACAATAGTTGTGGTTTCAACCATGGTTTTAAATGTCGCATGTGTAGAATATCGTTAAGTTTCATCACAGACGAAGCGTAATTTAAGGATTCGTTGGGTTCGGTTGCATCTCTTACACCCATTACAGTTTCTAGAATAAAAAAAGTTTTATGAAGAAATTTTGAAGTAATAGATGTAGTCAGAAGAATTGTCGGGTACAGCAATAAAACTATAAATATACACAGTAGGTAGGGAAATCATTCAATGCTTGTCTTCATTTCTACAGAGCGGCATAAATAATGGCACGGTTTCATTCAATGTAAAAGTCAATTTTTCTGACTATACAGCCCGTTCAGTCTTACGTGACAGTCCTCACAGGTGTCGTACACAGAGAGAGAGAAAGTATTCGTGGGGGAAAGAGATAGTATGCGCGAAAAGTACACTGATATAGGATATAGATATACAAATACGTTTTTGTTAAAAATAATTTTTGTTTCTTTACACATATACAGACAAATTTACCATCACGCTACATACTACAAACTGGTGTAGCATGAGAGTGAATTGTAATAAATATTATTTATATAACGCACGCCCAATTAATATACTTTTAAATCCTTACATAATATATGCGTCGGTTTGTACTTTCCACGACTTAACTGCCAGCAGAGTTAGGATAGAATGAGGAATGAGCTCCGTTCTATATTTTACCCCCCATCATAGTCTATGAACCATTGCGCATCTCACACCGACTGTTAGGTAAGACTGGATGGGCTGTGGCTGTACCGCTGTACGCAGTCGCAGTACGCATAGAGGAATATAGAATAGAGCGTCTAGCCGACATAAGCAACTTTCATCATGAAAACGAACGATTCTAATTTTCATGCAAATTAACAATCATTTTGATGTGAAATGCCTTTAAAACGATTGTAACCATCCAAGTTTTCTCAAATAGAGTTCTGTGCGTTAAGTTACCTTTACATTAAAGTATTTTTTTGCAAATTTACAAGAAAAAAAGTCACATTTTTACAAATAAATCCTACAAAACTAATAAACATTTTGACACAAAGTGTCTAGTTTTTTAGGCTGTATTTGTGAAAAATGTTTGCCGTACTGTGTTCCTATGTTAACATTATGCGTTGAAGCAGATTCAGTTGTAGAGTTTATAATTTAGCTTTTTTATAAATTATCAATATACAAAAGCATCAATTTATGGTATGTTTCATAACTAATTATAAAGAACACAATGATATGAAATCATTTTAGAAATATGACTAACGTTATACTCCCAAAAATGTAAATATTTATTGTCAAAGTAATGTCAGAAAGTAGAGTATTTTTACTACGGTTTGTATGAGTAGTCACACATGCGACACAGAAAGTAGACTAAAATCCTACTTTTGCCTTCTTTCGTAGCTGCACGTTACAAAATCAATTCGATTGGCTGCTTGTGTAGCTATGACCGCACAAAGTCGAGCATGAAAATTCGCCTTTAGTCTTTAAGCTGCTAAAATCACTCTTGGAAAATTCGGGATGAGTTTTGTTGTTATATGTAGTTAATTAAACCAAACACAACAACAATAACTTCACCTAACGCACAAAAATTACTCTTGGGAAACTCGGGGTGAGTTTTATGGGTTAGGTGACGATATTGTTGTTATATTTTGTCAATATTTCGTGTATCTTCGGTGATGAAAGTTATTATGTTGTCTAGACGCTAGGGGATGGGACTCGCCTACCCCCACTCCTACTATACTCTAGCCGTTCTAGCTGTTAGAAGTTAGACAGACACACATATTATCTAGCTGATGCACCTCTTTTAATTACTTTTATTGCCTTCTCACTTTTCCAAAGGAAATTAAATTAAGAAAATAATTATTGAAAAGTATTATTTATTTAATTTTACATAAAATTGAATCGAAAGGATTATAAATTTGTACAAATAAGCAGTGGCGAATTTGTACAAATATTGCCGCCCTTATTAATCCTTTATTTTGTACGTATATTATAAAATAAGATAGGTATACTAAGATATGCAATACAATAGCAAAAAAATTAAATTTATATCGTTAGTCAAATTTCATTTCCTACTTTTTATACTCGCGAATTCATTTATTACTTGGTTAGGGCGCTCCAAATCATAACGTGGAGTGTGAGATCTGAGGTTCAACTTCAAAGCCCAATGTTGACAAACATATAACCAAAAATAACCGCTGTATTCGAATGCTTCGGAACCCACTATAAGTTGTAGGTTCCCTATTCTGTAATTGGACGTCGGTCATTTTTTTTTTTTGGAATGGTATGCGAAAGATAATAATTGATTAAACTAGTAATTTATGAAGATTTAACAAATACTATAAAATTTATCATTTAACTTACCCATGAAAGGGCAGTTTTTTTGCTTTCACCTTTGGAGGATCTATTGCTGATATTTGCGCAATTGCTACGCAGCAAGGCCTCGTTCACTTAACAAAATTGCCTACTATAATGTATTTTTTTTTAAATTAGTGTTCAAAAAGTCAGTCAACTTACGAATTAGTATCAAATATTTCATATAAACATATATAAGCAGAAGTAGCACAACAACGGCAAGTGAGTATTTGAGAGAGGGGGAAAGAGTCCCATCCCCACTCCTGCCATGTCAGCTCCATTTAATTTAACGAAGTGTATTATTTAGTCCGTGTCTGTACGTACCCATAAGAATGTCCACTGTAGCTTCGCACATATACTCATGACAATCGAAAGTTTCAGTCCCAAACTGTTTCAGTTTTTCAACTGTTATTTGACTGTTTTTGTTAATCAAATCTACAAATGATTTGAGGATGTTTATGTGGAATGTTGGTGCTATTAGTTTTCGGTGGGCTCGCCATATGTCTCCTACAATATACAACATAAAATTATGTATTTACATTTTTCACCTATTTTGAACTTCTAAAAAATGTAATTTTTCATAATTTACCTGTACTAGTGAGTAATCCATTACCCAACCACGGTCTAAGTGCATTATATTCTGGCGACTTATCAAGATGTACATTACTGCTTAAAATTAATTCAATGTCTTCGGGTTTCTTTAAGAATACCATTAAACGCGGTCCTACCCATATTCTGAACAAATCTCTATATTGTTTGCTGCATTTATCGAAGGCTCTAAATACATCTATAAATAAAAATAAGAATTTTGCATTCAGATAGAGGGTGTTTCACGACTTCAGGTACAAACTTTAAGGGCATATATTGGACCAATATGAGTAAAAAAAGCTTAATCAACATGGGTCTGATCCTTAATAGTATCTGAGAAGAGGCCATTTAGAATTAGAATCGAAGAAAAACTGACAAAGATAGTGATGGACCAAAATTTTGTCAGTAAATAGACTACTTATAAAACATTTTTTCCATTTCTAATAGTTAAGAAGTTATTTGAAAATTAAATATTAGTCGAGGTCGCCACAACATTATGTATTTGCAGTGGTGGATTAACGTATTAGGGGGCGTGAAGTTATAATTTTTTGGGGGCCTTTTTCCGTTGTTTAAATTAAATTAAATTAAAATTAATTGGAGAACCATATATGAAATAAATATTTTAATAAATCCAATCAAATGTTTCTTATGTTTAGTAAATTATAATATTTTTGTTCTAACAAATATAAATTAAACAAAATCGAAATAGAAAGACAATATAGAAAAAAAATCACAAATACTAATAAGAATAAAATCAAAATAAATATGAAATCTATCAGATATATCAGAAGCAACAAATTATTGTTTTATTTTTCATGGCACTCTGATAATTCGTGTATCGTGTATTTTCTTTTGCTTCTAATTCGAACATAATAATCAATAGAAGAAAAAACTTGGTACTCAATCGTTGCTCTTTTTCATTCTGAACATTTTTCTTCGTTACACTTTTGTTCTGTTACATGATTAGATAATTCTTTGTTTTTAATAAAAATTGAGAATCAGTAAATCAAAATGTATATACCTTCAAAAATGTTTACCCTTTTTTAATTTCCGCCACCTTTAGGTAATGAAGGTACGGTATTGTCTTTGATCAAACAATTCGATGAATTTAACGAATAAGCACGTTTTGGGTCCCTAGAATACGAATTTACTATTATTACATGAAACTTTCTGTGTGGAATTTATATAAAATACATAGAAATGACGAAAGGTATTGCGCTGGCCACAAAAGATTTTTTTAACAACTTCTATATCAAGCTTGAAAATCGGGGGCCCCATTTACTCTGGGGCCTGAAGCTTGAACTTTATAAGCTTCAATATAGATACGTCATTGTGTATTAATAAAAGCACGTATGTTGACCTTTCGAAGGTAAACAAAAAGTTTCTTTTAATCAAAATCGTAACACCTATAATTTTTGAGCTAGCAATATACAAGATC
The DNA here is from genome assembly GCA_951394225.1 of Harpalus rufipes. Classification (NCBI taxonomy): domain Eukaryota; kingdom Metazoa; phylum Arthropoda; class Insecta; order Coleoptera; family Carabidae; genus Harpalus; species Harpalus rufipes. Next base: position 13,260,125 of record OX596281.1, on the reverse strand, counting down.
GGATTCATATTGAATAAGTTTTTTCTGATTTTGGTCACTACTATACGCTTTTTAAATTTGTTCCTGAAGTTGTAAAACACCTGTTAGTTGTTTTTTTACCTCTCGCTAAGAGAGGTATTGGATTCATGCTAAAAATCACATATCCAGATTTCAATGTATAAGTATGTTTTAAGGTCCCTACAATCCGATTTTAACATTTTTACGATGATGTCTGTGTGTGTGTGTAGATGTATGTGTATGTGTATGTATGTATGTATGTATGTGGGATGTTGGAAGGACGATTACTCAAAAACTATAAGACTTAATATTTGTTTAACTACGTATTTCCCAATCGGACATTCATGGGAAGATCTGAAAAGGTTTTGGTAACAATTGGACAACCGGAAGTAGCAGATTCTTGAAAAAAAATCTTCTAAATACTATTTTTTGAAATTTTATCTTGGAAATATTAAAGAAAATTAAATTATCAATCTGACACAATTAATTTTTTTATTATATCTTGTATAGGTTTGGAAATATAGTATGTATATAATAATATAGAATAATCTGTTGCAAGAAAATAATCTCGTTGCCTAAAAAACAGTTGAGATATTAAAATGTTTATAATTGACAGATAAATGCAAAATGTCATATATATATATATATATATATATATATATATATATATATATATATATATATATTATTGTATTATTAATTAAATATGTATTTAAATTATAGGTATGTTAATATTACATATATTTTTAAGAAATACCGCTAATACTGTCAATGAATTTGAAGAATTTTGAACATATTAGAAGAGTAGGACAAAATTACTCATAGAACGAAAGAAGAGATACAATTTCAATTATTTGTGTGTACAAGAAATGTTAAGTTCGTTACTTATAGGGCGCAAGCAGTCATGTGACTTTGTTGGCCTTGGCACGTAGATATGAGGATCCGTGTCAGAATGACGGCTAGTAGTTATTTACATAGATGTCACAATTGTCATAATTTTTCATTCAAAATTTCAAAATATTCTGATGTTTATTTGTCATCAATAGTATGGAATATACTTGTGGAGGAAAATAATCCACATGGATTTGAAAATTCATGCAAATGAAAAATTATGATACTTGACACCTATGTACATTATTACTAGATGTCATTCTAACACGAGCCCCAGTATCTGCTTGCCAAGGCCAACAAAGTCACATGACTGCTCGCGCCCTATGCAACATAAAATGAAAATGGCGAGAGATTTTTTTTTAATATGAACGTACGATAATATATAAAAATTGTAGTAAAAATTAAAATAGAAAAAGTTACCTGGTGATTCTCCCCGTAAATCCCACGCATTTCCAATAATTGGTAACCCTGGTGGTCCTGGTAATTTCTGTCCCAACTTGACCAAATGTTTTCTTGATAAATACCAATGGGTGAACCATAACACGAATGAAGTTGTTATCAAAATAAGAGAAAAATTTGTAGTAGTCAAAAAAGTTGCATCTTTTTCGATAGCCATGGTTAAAATCTTTGGTTACTATAACCGTTGATTAAGGAATATCCTTCAACCAACGCTTTAACGAACAAAACCACAGAGGCCCGTGATCAGCTATCGCAATTGGCATGTCTGTGCCTTATATACATCTATATACTTCGTATAGGTAATCAAAGTGAGTAATATTGTATGTAGACATGTCATAATAATTGTATAAAGTTGTTTGCATATTTATTTTATGGATGAAATTTACAAGGGAAATCATAAAAATGTAGACTTTTTTATGGTTATTTACAATACAGATTTAAAAGTCCACAAAGGATAAAAATAACAATTTTTTTAAACGAAAATTTGGTATACAAGGCCATATTGTAACTTTGTATTTGTAGTGTCCATACAGAATCTAGTAATTTAACTTTATTAATACTTTTATATTTTTCCTTCCGCTACCCTTGGTAAAGGGAAGTATAGGGATTGTGCTAAATATCGCATATCGAGATTTTAGTAATTGAGCATGTTTCAAGGTCCCTAGAATCAGATTTTAACATTTTCACAATTATGTCTGTGGGTGTGCGTGTGGATCCTCTATACGCTCTAACTCAAATACAATCATTCTAAAAAATTTGAAACCATGTATCCTTATTCTATTTTAATGTGGAAAGAAGCCATTAGATTTTGGTGTAAATATGATAACCGGAAATGGAATTTTACTCAAAACAATTTTTCTTAAAAAAATAAATTACATTTTTTCGCGATTTGTATTATTATAAAAATTAAAGGTTATCAAATATGTATTAATACTTTTTCTATATATTTTATGAATAAATTTGTAAAATAATTTATTTTATAAATCCCAGAGTCTATGCTTCAATTCAGATCTCCAATTTATGTAACTGACAGATAAATGTCACTGTTAATAAATTAATCATTGCAAATTAAAAATGGTAGTATTTTAAAAAGAAAATATAAAAATATTAATTTATAAAATATCTAATTAATCCTTCAATAATGAAATTTTGATTACAACAAAGAAATGTTTATTTACAATAATGGAATCTTGATTACAAGAATAAAAATCTGATGTGGCCAGCATATAACCTCTCGCCGTATATTTAACCAGGCTGTATGCATAAAGTAAAGAATATTTTTAGAAATACAAATAATATATTCATTATATGACGTATAAACTTATTTATTATTCAATAAGAGCATGTCTCATCACAAAACAATTTTCACATATATTTACAAAATCTATAGAATATTTTACCATAAATTATGTACAATAAATTACAAAGTAGAGTTTACCATACATAAATTTTAGACTGGTAACAGGGATTTTCAATTCGAACAACGTTCTTGTTTACTTTCTCTTCATATTCTTCTAGTAAAAACATTAATTTTGGGCGGTCTAAAATGTATACAGGGTGTTAATAAAAAAACTTTACACACTTTAGCAGGTGATAGTAGAGATGAAAACAAGAAAAAAAATCTAATACACTTAGGTCCAATACTCATTGGTTTTTAGAAAATTTATGTATGGAATTTGTACATAATACACAGGATTGACGGAAGGTATTGTGCTGGCCACATCAGATTTAACAACTAAGGACTCTAGGTGTTTACGATCAAGTGCGTGAGTCTCTTCGACGACGGCTGCAACTTTATTTACAATTGATCGTAAACACCTAGAGTCCTTAGTTGTTAAATCTGATGTGGCCAGCACAATACCTTCCGTCAATCCTGTGTATTATGTACAAATTCCATACATAAATTTTCTAAAAACCAATGAGTATTGGACCTAAGTGTATTAGAATTTTTTTCTTGTTTTCATCTCTACTATCACCTGCTAAAGTGTGTAAAGTTTTTTTATTAACACCCTGTATATCTGATGCTGGCAGTACACTCTCGCCGAGGCCGCTCGCCGAATGTCTCGGCGAGACTTTTGTTATGGCGAGGAAGCACGAGTGGAGTGCAGTACACTCTCGGTTTGCCTCGTCTCGGATTACACAATACGCATGCGCAATAATCAATATTAACCGTCATGAACGACGTTGAGGTTGAGTTGCTGCTGTTGTAGCTTATTATGCAATTGCATAATTATGTTAATATATATTAGAAGTTCACTTAAACGAATCCATGCATCATTAATATTTTTTTATCTTTATGAAATAATATGCACAGGGTCCCACAAAATATGCTCGTTCTGATAAGCTTCCAAAAAATTTAAAACGAATTCATTACTCCATTCTCCCATTTTGCATAATAAAATAATTCTTAATATTATTTTAGCTTGCACGCTAATAGGCTGATCAACACGACAAACGAGAGTGTACTGTGTATGCTTACGCACGCCGCTCGGTTCCTTTGACTCGCGCCAGAAAAACCGACACGAAGGCGAGCGACTACGAGGCGAGGCGAGACACCACGAGGCGAGCCGAGTACTGCTAGTACACTCTCGTGCTCGTCTACGCTCGCCTTGCCTCGGCGAGAATGTACTGCCGGCATGATGGATATGTGCATCTATTCTTACATATCGTGTTTTACATTTTATTTTTTCATACATGTATCTAAATAACACATTGATTTCCTTTAATAAAGTGATGGATAGATTGCACTCCAATTATTCCTATATCGATGTGTAATTTTGTCAATATGTACAACTTACTTCAGAAGAATTTGATAGCTTTTTTGCAGTTCAATGTTACTCTAGTTCTCTAGTCTACAGTGCTCGTGTACATTGTCCCATAATGTTTGAAACAAATTTAAGTCCTTCAACATAGATTTGTCACCTTCATAATAGTCACAGATCAAGAATTAAGAGATTCTTCAAGTACATTTTTCTTTCATTAGTCATTATTTCGATGACATACAATTTTTCTGTATTTTACGTTGCACAGTGGAGACCATCTTCACTCTCATCTTATGTTTATAACATTTAAATATCGTCTTTCTTCGGGTTGTATTCTCGCTTATATCTATTCTTTATATTTAGATTATTTAAATTTATTCTATGAAGAAATTTTGTCGTACTTTTCTAATTTTTCGAGATGTTTCCAATTCATTGTCGGGATTAAAAGTATTTCTGAAGGGTATGTGTAATATACCTATAATTTTAAATATTTAACAATTAATACAATAAGGAATAATATAATGTGTGTACTTCCCAGAAAAAAAATTCAGTAAAGTCTCTGGTTTTTTGATACTGACATTTATCTGTTAGTTACAAACATTTTTTATTTTTCAATTGGTTTCCATGAGATTATTTGGGCTATGAGATTTATTACAACAGATCATTATATACCTTATATTTCTTTATTTCTAAATCTATAAAAGATATAATAAAATATTTACGATATATGTATCAGATAGAGAACAAGAACAAAAATTCAAAAAATAATATTTAGAAGATTTTTTAAGAATCTGCTACTTCCGGTTGTCTAATTATTACCGAAACCTTTTCAGCTCTTCCTAGTAATGTCCGATTGAGAAATACGTAGTTAAACAGATATTAAATAGGTATTGTAGTTTTTGAGATATCGTACTTCCAACCGTCCTACATACACATATACAGACAAACACACATATATCCACACACACATACATCCACCCACACACACACACAAAATATTAAAATCGGATTGTAGGACCTTAAAACGTGCTTAATCATTAAAATCTGGATATGCGATTTTTAGCATGAATCCAATACCTGTCTTAGAGAGAGATAAAAAATGTCAATCAATATTACAAGACTCTACCCTATGTTACAACTCGATGGGATAAATTGTTGGCGCTATCTATACTTTACATTGACAGTGATTTAGTGCAATAGTTTGAATATAGATCACTATATTTATGTAAATATGTATGTATTTTATTATCTGTTTGAAATTAGAACTTTTATCTAAATAAATATGATATATTTACACTTGTATTACATTTGTAATTTGTTGTAAATTTGTATTAGTTTTTTAGGTAAACATTTTTATATTACTAATACCAAATACCAGTGTTTAGCATTTTATGTAGATTTTCGTAATAATTCTTTTGCATAACGATTAACGATGCTATAATTTTTTTGTATATACAATAAATGAAGGGCTTATTGTAATAATGTGATATGCCATAAATTCGTATTAATAGAGTTTAAAGTTTTGAAAAAATGTATAAATAGGGTAATAATAATTTTCAACATAAAACTATTTTTAAAAAGTGTTATAGGTGGATTATTAACACGTGTACTTTGGTAGAGGCAGAAAAACAACGAAAAACATTTAAAAATATATTTATTTCAAAATAAAGTGGCTTATCATGTTATTGCACAAATTGAATTAAAATGAAATACTTGATTTTTTTGTCAGAACATGGCAACTCACTCATATAGTGTGTGGCTTACCATGTTTTATTCAGTTAGTTTTACAAAAAATGATAATTGCAATACTTAACTTTTATGAATGGTGGCGACACGTATTGAGTCAAACCATTGAAATTGTGGCTTACTATGTTTTTGCATAATGGAATGGATGAAGAATATCCATAAATTTCTGCATGCATGTGGCTGATCATATCATGTTATTACAATAAGCCCTTCAAATGTAGTATAATTAGATTTAAAATAATACACGTGGTTCACGTGAAGCTTGATGTTCAAATCCCGCGTTTTCTATTCGTAAACACTGGTGGCCAATAGAATTATAGAATTTGAATTACGTGAGTGTGCGCATAAGTATACTTCTAGTGTGGATTGTATTCGAAAAAGAATAGAGAAATATTTTGAAACTAAACAATTAATTTATACATTTCGCGAGTTACCACCCACTGCGGATTTTATAGGAACACTGACACTACGTTTGGGTAAGTTATTTAGCTTTTTGGAGTTATAATCAAGGCCTAATTTAAACATACCCATTACCCAGGACCGTAATGCACAAAGGGCATATACAATATATAGTTTTTAATAAATATGTGTTCGGGACATAATGTCCCTCTAATTGGATGTTTAATATTCTTTAATAATTTTCGTTATGTTTGTTTAACACTATTAATAATATTGCTAATGTTCATTTTGTGTAATAATAGTATATTATTTAATGAGCATATAATGTAGGCTATAATTATACGAGGATTCAGTTTAGAATACGAGCCGTAGGCGGGTATTGTAATCATCCGAGAGTAATATAGCCATTATATGCGAGTCAAATAAGAACTATACTTTATCTACAACTATCAATTTTACAGATTATAAATATATAGAGTGTGGTTCTCTCACAGGCGTTGACGTTTCACCGGAAATTGCAATGACATGTCAAATGTCAGATGATCATGTCACATGTTGACATGAGTAACTGATTTCTTTGTTTTAATAAGTTGAATTAAAAGCATATTTTAAATTTATCAATCAATATTTACCTTCAGACGTTTATAAAATATCAATAATGCAATACAATACAAAAAGTCTTACCGTGGAATATGAATATTTCATATTCCATTAGTGTAATATGTGTGGTCTGTTATATCTATTAATACGCGCAAACTGTACGTATATTATAATAGTTGTAGATATATTTAATTAATTTAAAAAACCATCAAAAATTTCACTATATACAGTATGACCTCTTTAATCCGAACCTCCAGTAATCCGAACAGTGACAACTCGGAGCCATAATCCGACCAACGCCTCGATAATCCGAACAGAAAAGTGATTCCTGCTACCTAAATGGGGGAATCACTTGGTTTTATTTTCTCTGTTACCTAAATGAGGGAATCCCGTAGATTCATGTATTCAGCTACCTAAATGAGCGAATCCCTTTATTTCATATTCTCTTATTCTGCTACCTATGTAAATGAGGGAATCCCTTGATTTCATATTCTCTAAAAGAACTGCTCTGTTTACTGTTCATTGTTCATTAGACCTTACTATTAACTTTAGTATACATTTAAATAATATGCCTATATGTACTTTATTTTGTTATTCATATGTAGTAAGTACAGTTGTTTGTTGTTTTGTATTTGAAAATAAAGCATTTTTAATTGTGAGAATGTGGAAATTCTTAAAGAATTAAGAAAATGATTATTTCTGTCATTTGTTCGATAATCCGAATATTTCGATAATCCGGATCAACCTGTGGAATTATTAGTTCGGATTAAAGAGGTCTAACTGTATTTTAATTGCTTTCTATTGCCTAAGGGTCTGCGCATGATTGTTTAATTCGGCACTGTCGAAGTTCATACAGTTTAACATGTGACTATTTATATAAATAGCGTTGGTGATGGACAAACTGTTTTCCTATTCATATTATTTCCTATTGGCTTTGAATGACGTGCTGTATGTAATTTGACGTTACAGGAATGGGAGGTTCTTTTCATTACTATTTCTGGAGCCAGTTTTTTTAATCAATCATTTACGAAAATAATAAATTATTTTTTTATTACTATGAAAAATAATGCATAAACTTTCATTTAAAATACTTTTTTTAAAAATGTGAATAGATGTGCACTATTGCAGCATCTATTTCTTCTTCTTATAAGTCAAAACATTACTAAATCAGGTGAGTATGGTGGTTTGTAAAAATATGCTATACAAAATATATAATTTATTTAAAACTTATAGTCAGTACAAAAAGTTAAAATCTTTTTACATATCTACTTATAATTTATATTTCTAATATGTCTTAATGATAACAGGTGATTTTATAAATAGTGATTTTACTTTAATTTACTGGTACTGGTAGATGATACGCTGTTGCTGTTGTTGTTTTCCCTGGTCAGGGAGGGCTTGAGGGGCACCGGCCACCTAGATATTAAAATTTTATTAGAAAATTCATTTTTACTACATTGTATATATTTACAATCTTTGGCTTGTGTTACATAAGATAATAAAATTTGATGCTTGTAAACATATTCAAATAAGAGATCAAAGAGTAATGTTTAAAAATATACATCTATTCAAATATTTACTTTTAATTCATTACTCTCACAAGATTTTTTTTTTCGTAAGTATATATTGCGTCAAAAGTATTCTATATAGGTGTTCATTTTATTTTGTCCATTATTGCTATCTCAAGAATTATAGGAGCTACGAGGTCGGTTAAATTAGCAAACAATTTCTATTTTACAAGACTATTTTAATGAGTTTAATTTTTTTTAACCAGTTGTTTTTAAACTGTGTGGATCAACTTTTTTATTTTATAGGGGACCATATATTTTTTATTTACTTATTAGATTTTATTCTGAATTCAGTGATATAATATTTGCATGCTCTTAGATAACATTTTTTTGAGATAAATGCCTTAAAGTTTTATATTAATTTGATTTAAATGAGAGTATAATAAGAGTGGCGCGAGTGGAAAAAATGAATACTTGTTACTTTTTCTACGTAGAATCAGAATGCGATGAAAGAAATATTTGAAATTTTTGTGTATATTGACATTGAATAACAAAAAGTATCATCACATTTCTTTCATGGCATTCTGATTAGGGTTTCATCAAGTCAAGTAGCTTGATGTTTTTGTAAATTACTTGACAACTTGAAAATCTAGCTTTTCAAAAATTCATTATTTGACTTGACTTGATTTTCTATCGTTACTACTTGACTTGATCAAGCAAATTCAAGCTTCTTGATAACGAACCGATTATGTACGAAAACAAACGAATCAGTAGAATCATAACCTAGTTGTGTATGTTACGGCGTGGCGCGCCATATGCTGTGCTTATTCACTATTGCAAGTTAAAAATCTGTGCAGAGGTTTAAAAAATTCACTCAATATTGGAATATATACTAAAATGATCCGAAAATATGTCGATAAAATTTGAAGTCCTAATCATTATTATTAAGTTAACTGTACATGGTTAAACTATCGCACAAAAGCCCAAAAAGCTATACTCCATTCGAATTAAGAATAATAATTGGGACTTCAGATTTTGTCCACATATTCTCGAGTCATTCTAGTATATATTTAGGCACAGTCCAATATTAAAATAAAGGTGAATCATTGCCAGTATATATTTTTTTATTTATTTGGAACCACTTTACTGGCGGTCCGGTTAAAATTCGACTTGCCCCCTTTTAAGGTCCACCATAATACATATACTATAAATAGTTTGTTAATTCATATATTATACTTTTAAATCTTTTTTAAATTTTTAAATTTGAATGTATGATATATTTTTATGAATAAAAGTCTAAAAAATAATATTATATATGTCAGTGTCAGTGTCAATTGTATTGTCACATTTATTCAGATCACTTACAAGTTAAGAGTTTACTTTTATCATATATTTATTAACGATTAATAAAAATTTTTTTAGCTTGTAAATGATATAAATAAATGCTGCAATACAGTTGACACTAACAATGAGTTATCCAATATTGCTTTTGAAACACAGACTACTGTGACTACTAACATGAAAACGAACGCGAATACGAACGAATTGACGAACGATCAAGAATACAGGCCCAGGTCCATGATTGAAGCCATTAGTTCGCCGCGAAAACGTACTGGTTCGTAAAATTCATTAACCAAATCACTTTAGTTCGTCGCGAAAAATCGCCTAAATATTGCTACAACCTCTACATAAACATTTACAACCCGTAGGGTTCATTTCACTTAGGAATGACGTATTTCCCAACCTCTAAAAGATTACGAATCGACATATTACCATGATGATTGTAAATAAAATTAATTTTACGTTTATTCAAATTGAAATTGTTTGTTTATTTAACCGCCCTCGTAGCTCTTATACTTCTCGAGATAGCAGTAGTGGGCAAAATAAAATGAACGCCCTGTATTCTGCCGCTTACCTCATATTGGGGTTGCTGTCTCACTTGTTGATACTGTGGTTCATTATTTTGATGCTGATATTGTGGCTGAGGTTGAGGTACTTTCACCACGATATCAGTTGGTTGTCTAGTAACCTATAAAAAACATTCGATTTACATTTTCTTTATTATTTCTGACTCTATTTAATGTCATACTTCGGCTTTGAATCCTTGTTTGGGATCAGCAGTGTATGTAACGGTTCTTATGAAGCCATCTGAATCGACTACAGAATAACTTCCTGTAATTTTGTCTCCTTCGCGCTGTTCTTTTCGATTTTGGTAGTTGGTGTAAAGATCGTCTTTTACATCGAAACCAAATTGGTAGGAAGGGTTGCTCTATAATAGATTAGTATTATTAATATTTGAAGATCTTTCGATTATTTTTTTTCGAAGTTTCGTAACAAAACTCAGATGAGTGCCGCCTTTGTTGCAAAATCAGTTTTATTCGCTGGAAAAGTTAAAGCATCAATTTTTTGAGTCGCTAGAGGACTTTTGTTGATTAGCTATCTCCCAATAAGTCAAATATTAGGTTGATGCAGAATTTCGTAGTGTTTTTGGTTTTTAGGGCAAGAGAACTTTGCAAAACAATTGGTTTCTACAACAAGGAATTTGAAAATTTGTGCAAAAAATATGTAAATGATTTTCAAATGAAATTGGAGTGTCAAGTAAAAACAAAAGCCGAGCATTTCGACAGACATTTCGTTTTATTTGAGTTTAAGGTATAGTTTGATCATGAGAGCAATATCATCTATTGATTCTGGGCCAAATATTGTAAACAAACTGGCTATTTGCATATTATGTTTATTCTGTTAGGTATCGCAACAGCTAATGGTTGTAATCGTGACGTTAACAAAAATGCCGAAAGTTAAAAATCATCGCTGATGTTTCACAAAACATGGGCGGCAGTGCTAACAACAATGCGCGTTAAAATTTCAGAGATTGAAAATTTGAATATGTTATATCTCTGAAACCAGATGGGCCTGCATGTTTTTCTTTAACATTTTCTTCCGCAGACCTTCATTTATATTCACCTAGTTTGTAGTCAAAAGTTTATGGATTATCGTGATTCTTGAGACAGTTATGTCCATGATTTCTTGAGCTTCCCTATACTCGCCATGTTAATTCTTCCAATTTTGGAGTTCAATAACTCCGATCGGAACTTGGGCAAGTTGACTAAAATTTTGGATTTATGTCGAGCAGTACTTAAGCCGTGTTCCTTCGGGGTGTGATTGTGATTTTGTAAATCATGCATGATTAGTTCCATCGTGATCCTTTTGAATTATGATTTAAAAATTATATCAAGAAATTAACTTGAATAATATAAACACCACCTAGCGTCAAATGACATATTCAGACATTCAGACCAATGAAAACTAACTTATTTTATTTTATAAATAATCTACTTTCAAGTGTTATAGTCAGCATTAAAAATGTATTATATAGAAGTAAAAAAAATGTTCTTGATAAGGAATATAAAGCATGTTCACTTAAAACAAATCTTTTATGTAACATATTTTCTTTGTTCTCCAAAGTTTGGTAGGACATTACATACTTTTATAGAAAAATCATATTTCCTTTCATGCAACAAACCCCACATTGAAAATTTCTATACTCGAAAACCTATTGTTGTCAGCCATGTTTAAATTTGCTTTGAAATGAATCCGTGTGATAACTTAAAAGGATGATTCAGCGAAAGGGGAAGGTTGTCCAGTGATCACAAAATGAGAAAGTGGGGATAACGAATAACGAAAAAACATACTTATTTTTAATCATGATCACTTTGGTCATTTAGATTGCGAATCACAGCCCGAAGGAACACTGCTTTAATCTATCTGTACACTAAAAATTATTAAGATTTTATGGATTTTACTTTATGTTCCAACTATCTTAACCGAGGAGTTAAGTATCGGACAATTTATTACAGAAAATAATCTAACTCTACGCCACTGGAAAGTAAGAAAAACTATCCAACATTGACAAATATGCACAATTGCAATACAAGTGTAAAACAAGTTGAGAAAGTAAACTGGTTCATAATACTTTACAAGTATGTAAATACAAAACAAATGAAAGTGCTAAAACGAACTACTTCCTGATTCCTTCACATCTGAACTTACTTTTCACCTGACATCAGATCGGAACAGATCAGAGATTACTTTCACTGCAACAAATTGCACTAATTGCAGTGACCACTTTTATTTGTTTTGTATTAGATAGTCTTTTTTTGAAGGTCAATAGCCAATGTTAAATTCTTTCTTGTTAAATTATAATTAATTCTGAATATAATTAACATCAAACGTTGTAAATTGAAAGTGCGTATAAAGAGTAAAGGCCAACGCACACTCTTCGGCACAGAACGGCACCGAGCAGCTGAGCGACGATCAGTAGACATAAAGCTTCATTCAGACCTCCGAAATCACAAGCTTGGAACTACAATAAAAATTACAAAATTACGTCTCTTTGCACCAGTTTACGAAAACGGCCGAAGTTATGCGAAATTTTAACAAACGTTTGTTAAAATTAGTTAAATAGACAAGATACCCGAATTTGTGGTCTTCCCTGTCATTAGCTCAGATTATAGAATTGCACGTAAATACCGTAACTCAAGGTCACCCAAGTTCAACTTTAGTGTAAAGCACACCCACTGTTTTAGAGAGACGAGATAGGTCAATATGTTTATGATAGAATATGTTGTTAGCTACATAAGGTTACTTATTTGTAATTTTTAATATTGTACTCCGATGATGGGTGCTTAGCACTTGAAACGTGCATCAGTATGTCAAAAGAAAAATAAAGTGAAGAAAAGGAATCCTGTTTATTTATTTATTTATAAATTTGCCTTCACGTGGCTCAGAAATAAACTTAATCGTTATGCAAACTTATTTCGAGTACATATCAGAACTTAGAATTCTTATAACTTCAATTTTTCATAAGTCCGAAAATGACGGCAGCCAAACACGCTTCGTTTTCTATCGGATAAACTTTCACATTACTGAACTAAAATTTTGTCACATGATTATTGTTGATCTTCATATTTAAAATTGTTATGTGCAATAAATTACAAATATTTTTTTCAACCTAACCGCTACACTGACGTTCCGCTGGAAGCCAATCACTCCGCTTCGCTTCCATCCATAATATCCCATCATACCTAACTTTGTAGGGACGGCAAGAACTATATTAACCGTGGTTTGAGCTAGGATGATGGAGGGGCTGGAATTTAATGTTGGACAAAAATTAGTTTTGTTGGACCCTGTAATCCTAATAAATATTTTATTACTATATTTGAATATCTATCAGATCGCTATATAAATGTTTTTTTAAGAAACAAGAGAGACATCTATTATCGTAATGTTGAACTTATCGTTCTACTGCATATGTATTTTTTCCTAGTGTAAATCGAACTTTACCCACGGGACTCCATATTCGTAGGATTTGTGACAATTTTTAGTCGTGCAGCGTCGGAGCTTCACATCGCTGCCGGTTGTTTCTGACCAGTGTGTGACAGCCTTAATAGGTGAAAGAGTTCGTTTACTTGATTAGAAAATTATAATTTATTTGACATAGAGGCAAGCTAACTTTTGACACTTGAAAAATAGTAATTTGCATAATTTCTCTCGCGTGAACAGTCATTAAGATTTTAATTTCGTTTTTCTCCATTGCCTAGAATGAAAGTCGGTGTGTATGATACAGTAATCATGATTGAAAAACACTGTAGATACTCAAAATACTTGTGCATATTATACAGTATGTTTCACAGATACGGGACACTTCTATTATTTTCTTTATTATTAGGAACAAAAGAAAATCATTTAAATAAAAGTTCTAGTAGAATGTGGACATTCACTTATTGAAGATTTTTTTTAAACCATTAGTTCTATAACTATCACATTAAGTTACATTTTTTTAAATAGGATAGTAAATGGTTGCTAGGCCTATTCGATAGAATATTTTTTTTCTAAATTCAGTCATGTAATTCAATTGAAATTAAATAAATTTTATTTTTATAGTTATTTTTCAGTAGCCTATATACGATAAATAATTGAGCTTAAAATGAAATATAAAAATTGGTTAATAAATTTATAAATAGTGGTCTGTTATTATTATTAGGAATTATGTCAGGGTTGAAAAAATCCGGGTTTATATAAAAAAACCACCCCAGCTTGGTTTTATTGGGGATTTTTGGGTTTTATTGGATTTTTTGGGTGTTATTGGGTTTTTTGTTCAAAAATATGCTTAATTGGAATAATTGGATTAACAGTTGACATGCGTATCAGGAAAACGGATTAATTCGCGGAAGAATGACTGTTTTAAAATTTAAAATCGGAGATAATAGTTATTTATGTATCAAGGCATTGAAGATCTATTTTTTATCACGAATGTGGAATTTATTTGCCGAGGCCCTCAGGGCCAAGGAAAATGAACTATATGAGTGATAAAGAGGAACTTCAGTGCTGAGATGCATATTAAATTTTATTTGAAATCGAAAAATTATGAAAATGAAAGGAATATTTATTTATATAGGTTATATATATACAGGGTGTCCCTTAACTTGGTGCACAAACTTTAAGGGCATATAATACTGATCAAAATGAGTAAAAAAAGCTCAGTCAAAATGTGTCCGATCTTTAATAGTTTCCCAGATATAACGCAGTGAAAAATGAGTTTTTACGAGATTTACCTTTGCTATCTCGAAAACTATAAGAATTACGATTTTGATTAATTGAGACTTTTTGTTTACCTTTGAGAGGTAATCTTAGATGGCCTTTTGTTATTTTATAAAAATCAAAAGTGAAATGTTGTGGCGACCTTGGTCAATATTTAATTTTCATATAACTACGTAACTATAAGAAATTGAGAAAAATGTTTCATATAAAATTTTATTGTTTTTTATAGTCTTTTTACTGACATAGACAAAATTTTATTCGATCGCTATCTTTGTCAGTTTTTCTTAGATTTTTCGCTTTTCTCGGAAACAGTTGAAGATCATTCCTATGTTGATGAAGCTTTTTTATTCATTTTGGTCAGTACTATATGCCCTTAATATGCCCTGTATATATATATATATATATATATATATATATATATATATATATATATATATACAGGGTGATTCATCGGTCTGTCCTCTCTTTATAACTCTTTTATTTTAAGTTAGATAGAAAAACTCTTCAGATAAAATTTATATGATATATTATTGTCTATCTACGTACTATATGCACTTGTATACAGGGTGCTCCGTTGAAGCACAACAATATGTAACATTATATTTATTAATGGAACACCCTATATATATTTATTTATTTTGATAGTAAATTAGATTTCCTTCAAAAAAGTATTAAGTAACAAGGGGTCTAAAATTATAAATTAAGAAGTTATTTACCTTTAGTCGTTGAATGATATTTTTGTACCTTGTTATTATTGAAGGACAAGTTTTCGAGCATTTATTATAATTTTGCATTATTTAGTCTGTCACTAAATTTTAATAGCCTCTTTGTAATTAGTGTAATGTTTAAAATAAGTATTAATAAAAAAGAATCAAAATTTTGTATTAAATTATGGTTTTTTCCACTATGAACTACTATTTTTTATGAACGTAAATAACATCTTAATTTATAATTTTAGACCCCTTATTACTTAATAGTTTTTTAAAGGGAATCTAATTTACTATCAAAATAAATAAATATATATAGGATGTTCCATTAAGAAATATAAAGTTATATATTGTTACGCTTCAACGGAGCACCCTGTATACAAATGCATATAGTACGTAGATAGACAATAATATATTATATAAATTATATTTAAAGAGTTTTCTATCTGACTTAAAATAAAAGAGTTATAAAGAGAGGACAGACCGATGAATCACCCTGTATATACATACATAATTGTCAGTCTGACATTTAATGTTGTTAATCTCCGACATTGAAGTTATCGTAGAGAACACTCAAAACTATATGTTTTAACTCAAACTTGTTCATCGGAATTATTTAGTTCGTTCTTCTTGCACGTATTTTTTGTCATTTTACGTATAAATTTACTATTTTGCATCGTACACTTGCCCAAATTATCTTATATGTACAATAATTATCATATGGTTGGCAACACTACATTTGTATGAAATCATCATATAGTGAAAATGATAAAGCAGAGGACTCACGTTATCGACCTGAAAAAAAAGGTTATAAAATTAAATATAACTTGTGGAAATTATTGGGTGTTATTTATTTTTAAAAGAAGAAGAAAAAAAAGTACTAGTATTAAATAATGTATATATTAATGATATTTACAATTATTTCTACGTCAATCGTTATTCCTTTTACGGAATATAAAATTATTTGAAATAATTGTAGTTTATTACTGAGAATGATCATGTTGTGTCAAATAATTTTATATTCCATAAAAGGAATAAGGATTAGCTTAGAAATAATTGTAAATTAATTAATATATACGTTTCTTTAATACTAGTATATTTTTTCTTCTTTTTTAAAAAATAAATAACAACTAATAATTACTACAAGTTATATTTCTTTTTATAAGGTTTTTTTCAGGTTGATGACGTGAGTCCTCTGCCTAATCATTTCCACCATATCATGGATTACTTTAGTGCCGATTTCTGAACTTTTAGTGACGATTTTTCATCATTTCTTTTGAAGACGATGTTATTAAACTGTTCTCTTCCAAAAATGGTGACAAATTATGAAGACAAAAAATACAAAACTTAAAACTGTTTTGTTGTTATCTGATGATAAGTATTTATTCATATGTCCAGCCAGTTCGGCATCAATTAAAAGGGTTTTTCCATAATTGTATTAGTGTAGTCACTGTGGTCTAAAGTAAGAAATAGACTAGGGTCAGAAAAGACACAAAAACTTTATAGATATTTAAGAAGAGGACATGTAAATACAGAAAACTATTAATAGCAGGATCGGACTGAATCCACCGAGATGCCGAGAAATTTCTCGGTGGACCCTAGCCTTCTTTTGGGCCCTTAGGCGGGACGATTTTTTTTAAATTAAATTTTATGTAAAACAATTCAATATTAAATTATAAAGTCATTCTTTAATTTGAACTATATACTTTTGTTATTGTACTTTTGTAGACTTGATGGCTGACGAAGGGAAAGATCGTAGTTATAGTTTACATTTAATAAAGTTATTAAGAAATATTGTTGCCCTCGACGAGATCTATCACTGGTTAAATTTAATGTACTTATTTCTATTACACCTTGTATATTTAACAAAAAAAAGAATTATTATATTTTTTTATTATTATTTATACCTTATTTAAATGATTCATTTGTTGATTTCGTGTGATGTTATTATAAACTAAATAAATAAATATTTCATCACGGCATATTACCCATTGCTGGGTGTGCCAATCTGCTTCGTACGCAGATATCGGTAATGATGGAATATTTGTACCGTGCAGGCGCTTACCAGGCGTCACCTCACGGGCACTCATTGCTGGCGTGGAGAGTGCGCCACAGGGGTCAATTTTGTGCCATTAAAATTCGATGTAATTTTTGGCGTCGGTCGGGATCGAACCCAGGTCCCCAGATTCGCGACCAGACACTCGGGCACACGGCCATGAGACGCCATTAAACTATAAATTACAATAAAAAGTTACCAGTAAAATGTTCTTATTAATTAATTATTTTTTCTGTATAAGTATGAACCCAAGTAAAGTCACCAATTCACGTAGAGAATAGAGCCCTTAACTCTATTTTTCTCGGTGGGCCTTTTTTCTTCAGTCCGACCCTGATTAATAGTTTATTAAAATGATAATAATATAGGTAATTCATGTTTTTTTTATTGGTTATATTTAAATTAATATTAAAAACCCAAACACTCTTATTATCTTACAATATTATGTACAATTTTTTACAAGTAGGTTTATTAAGTGTGCTTTTTATTTTCTTTTTTGAAAAATCCACCCAAAAAAACCCACTGTGCAGGATAATATTACAACAACCCTAAATTAAATACTAAATAATTAAAATTGACAGATAGCAGTTTTTGTGTCTCGTATCCATGAAACTATTGATATCTCAAATTTGGTTTAATTATAATCACATATTACAAAATGTTGCTTATAGTATTTTATGTTCCAGAAGTAATTAAAATAATTAGAAAATTAGTACTCAGATAATAAAATTGTCATGTTGGTAATTTCCGCAAAATTGCACAATTCTGCAGGTAGCAACACTACTTTAGTTTCTAGTTTAGTTTCATACTTTCAACTGTCTCGTTCCCTATAGGTCGTTCGTTAACCCGCTCACATTTTCATTTTCCTCTTTAGATAGATCATGTTACCATGGCGCTTGCATTTGTTTCGAAACAAACGCCCGCCTTGATAAAACAAGTGATAATTAATACATCGTGATTACATGCATTTAGTTTTCAAAAGTTTCGTTGTTTAGAAAGTTATGTGCTTGACGTAGTGATTATGTCAATTAAAAGGATTATTATTACGGGTACTCTGATTTTGCAATATATACTGTCATTATGTTAACATAATGTAGACTTTTATTGTGTTGTAAAATCTTACCTTATAAGGACATTCTAACATTTGTAGAAACGATGATTTCACTGGAAATGTTAATAGGGAAATGATAGAAGATGAAGATGATAGATGAAAGATGAGCATGCAAGAAAGAAAAATGTTAATGTAAAAATAAATATACGATTTTTAAAATTTACTAACAAATAATGTTGAGTTCTGAAGTAATGTCTATAGACAAAGACAACAAGCTTGAAGAAAGGATAGTTGAATTTATCATCAGTGACAAATCATTGTTATAACAAAACTTATCGCTCGTATAATAGTCAAACATCAAGGCAAATAAAACAGAGAAAATATCGAATCGGATTAGAACGATACCTACGTTGAGAAGAGAGGCCATGGTAATACTCAACTATAGTTGGAGGAAGAAATATTTGGAACTCATTATAGATTCTGCCAATTGGTCGTTATAAAGTTTTATGGACTTTGCGGTAATGCTACTCGTAGCCAGGTAGAGTTTTCTGTCCTGGGCCATACCCGAAATTTGCATTCAAGATGTACTTTTAAATATGTATTAAAATAATAATTCGTTTTAAGTGTATTTCTTCTAACGTCAATTTGTAAAGTGAAAAGAGATTGAAATATTATAAGATGTTTCCTAATTATGTACTTTTAAATCTGTATTCAAATAACAATGCGTTTAAAATACAAACATACAAACATTGAGTATGATTTTTTTTTAATACGGCCCATTTCTTACCCTAAAATTGATGCCTTCAAGTTCGAATAATTTATGAGTCCTGACCGCAAACAAACCCAACCGTCCATAAAAGATTGTAAACCCTGCATAAGTCAGTTCCAAATATTTCTTCCTCCAACTATACCTCTCTTTTCGAGTTTGTTGTCTTCTTTTAAGGTAGTTGGCTTATGAGAGCAATGCCATCTATTAATTATTCCCTACCGAACAATGTAGACAAACTCAAGAGTTGCCTGCCTGTTTCAAGTCACATGGCTATTTACGTATTATGTTTATTCTGCTAGGTATTGCAACAGGTAATGGTTATAATCGTGAGGTTAACACAATAAAAAAAAATGCCGAAAGTTAGAAATCATCGTGAATGTTTCTCAAAACGTGGACGACAGTATTACCAACAATGCGAATGAAAATTTCAGAAATTGAAAATATCTGATGAATTTCTAATTAAATATGTTATATTTTTGAAATTAGATGGGCATGTATGTTTCTTTAACTAATTTTTCCCTCAGACCTTCATTTATATTCACCTAATTTGTAGTCTAAAGTTTATGGATTTTCGCGATTCTAGCATTTATGTCGATGATTTTTTGAGCTTCCATATACTCGTTAAATCTTTCAACTTTGAAGTTCAATAACTCCGATCGAAACTGGGCAAGTTGACTAAAATTTTGGAATTACATCCCGCAATACTTAATCTAGCTGTACGCCAAAGATTATTAAGATTTTATGAATATTACTTCATGCTCCAACTACCTTAAAGACATGTAGTATTGCGTGAAGTCATTTTCATAAGTCCCTATTTTTAACACCTATTTCTCAATAAAATTTACTAATGGAAAATATAATAAATTATGAATTATTAAAAATCTGAATTAAATTATTTAAATTCAAAATGTCTAAGTTTTTTTTTATCATTGTATGTCATTAAATTTGAAAGGCACTTGTCCTAATTTTTAATATAGTTTTTTTTCCATTTGTATTGAAATAATATTAAAATAACTGAATTGCTTGCATACATGTCAACCTTGCATAATTGTCCTTGCTAATTTCTTATCGCAATAAAATTATATAAATACATAATCTTGATCTAGAAATGGTAACATGTTACACTTAATTAGTGCTAATGAAATGATATTTTTGTGAATGATAAAATGAATGCAATGAATTAATGACAATGTCATGCAAAACATTGAAAACTACTTTTAAAAACGCATGTTTTAAATTTTTTATTTCTCATTTATTATGTGTGTTGAATACATTAATCTAGAATTATATATACACTTATTTACTTGTATCTACATTATAAATATTTATGTACAAAAAATAGATACTTTATGTACAAAACTTATTAGTTGCCTAAGGTAAGCACTATATAAATAAAGTTGGTAAAGAAATATTGTTACTTTAAGAAAGAATTAGAAGAAAAGTATAAAAAATAATATAAAGAAATTTTGGATTTTTATTTTAATCTTTAAAATAATTTAGAACGAAATCAGAAAAAAATAGACTGAAGAAAGATAGATATATAGAAAATAAACATAGTTAAAATTTAGGAAGAACCACTACCTATTTCTTCTTTCCATAGTAACTCACATTATAATCCTCTTGTAAT
Organism: Harpalus rufipes; assembly: GCA_951394225.1. Classification (NCBI taxonomy): domain Eukaryota; kingdom Metazoa; phylum Arthropoda; class Insecta; order Coleoptera; family Carabidae; genus Harpalus; species Harpalus rufipes. The sequence continues at coordinate 13,238,956 of OX596281.1, read as the reverse complement.
TCTTCTTCCTGGGGCTGCGGCTGGCTCTGTAAGGCCCTTTGGTACTGCAATTGGGGCTGAGCCCGTGGGGCAGTGCTCACGCGCAGTGCATTGCGTTGTACTTGAGCTTGAGCTTGTTGAGCTTGATTTTGAAGTTGCAACTGAGCAATTTGTTGGGCGTAATTTGGTCCTGCTATATGCGTAGCGGCTTTTTGAATCTGGGGAAATAAGTGAAGCAATAATAGATAATGAATAAAAATTGGATGTCACGAATTTAAACTTTTGTATGAATTGTAATTGTTGTATACATAATGAGAATTTGTACTTGAAAATATGCATAGTTATTATTTTTATTGTTGTAAAGGTTAAGAGGCGTTTTAAAATTTATCATTTATACAGGAAATAATTATTTGAATGACAATTATTGTATTAATAATATTAATAGAGTCTATTTTTTTGCAATGGAAGAGTTCTTGGCATAGTTCAAATATTGTAAATATGGGTTATGGGATTTTAAATATGTCCGATCAAGGTCATCTTCGAATTGTATGAATTTCTCCGCCCATTCTGTCAAATTACTGACACAGTGTCAGTGACACTGACAGAAAATAACGTTATTTGTACGGTTATGAATCAAGGTAATGTATCTAAATTAATAAATAAAGTTACGTTTCAGCGAAAGTATTATCAACAACGAGTATCGTTTTAAAATGCAATGTAGTAACTTAGTCGAAAAAATATAAATTTTTGAAAGACAAACGTATTATATTCATTCTTATCGGACACGCTTTTAGTTTTTGCAGATGACAGAGATAAATGTATGCCAATTTGTTAATTCATTCATGATATAGATGACCTTGATCGGGCATATTTAAATTTTTTTACTGTACATACTGGATTGATATATGTATAAGCACAGATCAGTACATTATTATTAATTTGTGCTCTGTAATATAAGTTCATAGGGTTATTAGTTTCTAGAACAAGAGTGCATTGGAAAACAATTTGTTAGACATTAAGGCAACAATGTTTTAACGTTATATTATTGTTCAATTGTATAATCTTTGAATTTGCAAATTTGTGCAAAAATCGTGTAAATTATTGTCTAAAGAGAATGGAGTGCCAAGTAGAAAAAACGAGAATTTCCTATATAGCCTTCTATTTGAGTTTTACAGGGTAGTTCAGGCATCGAATGCCGCTGGAATCATTTGTGCCTTTTATGTAGAAAACGCCATTGAAGAAAGTACATCTTGACAATGTTTTTTTCGTTTCAAGGCGGGCCATTTTGACATGACGACTTTTTCACTTTCTCCTCAACTCCAGATTTCTTCAGATATGGAATTGAAAAACGGCCAGATATTTGGGAGGCAATCGAGGAAAATGTATTCATTAGTTCATGCATTTTTTTATTAAAAAATAAATAAAATTTGATTTCAATAAAACGCTACGAAACTATGCATTAATCTTAACCCATCAGTAAAGGCAATAATATAAAAGTTTAGTTTTCATTCAGAGCTTTTTATCAGATTTTCGGGCCCTAGGCCAACATTTTTTTTCGGCCCTACAGTTTGGGGTACAATCTTTGCAGAATGTTTTGATAAAGTGTTATTCCTCCCTAGCGCTGGCTGACAATTTTGCGGGGCCTCGAGAATATGTTATTAGCGGGGCCCCAAAATTTACAAAAGAAGATTTTATTATAAATTTTTCTTAGATATTTGAATGATTGGGGTTCATGTGAGGGCGAAGCCTTTGACAGAATTCCGAAAAAACGACGTCTGAATCGAGCTTCCCAATAAATTAATCATTGTCCACTAATAAGTCTATAGGAAATAATGTTTGCATGAAAAATAAAGTAGGTAAATTAAAATTTATTACACAACAACCGGGACCTGCGGGCCACATGTCAAAGCGGAGCCTAGACCGTCGCCACGTGAGCCTAGGTGGTAATAAGACCCTGTTTTCATTGTTGTTAAATTTAAACTTGAAGTTTTTTTTCTGTCACTATGAAGACAATATATTTTATTGATTAGTATTTGCAGCAATTACCAGTTTTTGGATATAAATTTAACCAAACAAATGAAATACATAAATATTGTTAAAATCTATTTCTTTATTTTTCAAAAATCGTAATTTACTTAATACACTAAACGCAAGAATTTTTGTATTTAACAAGCTAATTTAGTTTTTATTTTATTTTAGAATTATTGCGTTTAATTCCTTGTAAATAGCGTTATGTGGCTGGCGCCCATAAAATAAACTCACTCCCGTCTCTACTGAAATTATCCTCAATTCATCGCCCTTTCCAACAGGACGTAGCACTATATCCCGCAAAATAAAACGGCGGGAATTTTAAAATTTTAAAATTAACACTAACCTGTCTATCAACATTTCCCAACAAGGGTTGCGCAATGGGTTGCGCAGGTTGCACATACTGTTGGGGTTGTTGCTCCACTTGCTCAATAACTGGATGTGCTGTAGGCGTATTTTGCGCATAATAAACAGGCGGTTGCCTATATTGCCCTTGAGGTACCGTTAATTGTTGCTGATAAATAGGCTGATAAATTGGCTGTGTTGTTACTGGATAACCAGCAGCCCCCATTGCCAGGAATATTACGCACGCTAATGTATTCGCCCCCATGGTGGAAAGAATTGGTGATTTAGTAACACTGTTCACACACCGCAAGAACTGTAAGAGACTATTGACCAGCGACGTGAATGGTACTGCTTTTGTAGTCTCCCTCCAAAAGAACTTTCATAAGTACATGAAGAAAGGAATAGAGTAAAGGTAAAATGTATGTAGGGATATAACTGCCTACATCTTTACAGATTATGATCTACTTTTAATGGAAGTTACATTAATTTGCTTAGAGACATATTTCATTGTTGTAATCAGCAATAATTGATTGTTGTAATCAAATGATTATTAAAGGTAAATTCAGTACTATTATACATGATTTGGTTACAAATAGTGCATTTCGTAACACAATGTAATTTTTTTGTTTTTGTACATTTTTGCGAAGTTAATATTGTTAATTGATTAATACGAATATCATGGTAGAATAGATCTTTTCAATTTGTAGAGATAGAAAATATGCGCAATGAGATCTGCGCATAGTAAGCCAACAAATTGAGGGAGTCATGAATACGCTGAAATCCATGGTATCATGGTGCTTGTTTTTTCCAAATTCATACGTAAAATGGCGCCAATTTGATAAGTTTGTTTTTCAGACCTTGCGATGCACACTTGCTCCGCACTCAAATCAAAGGCCTAAAAAATAATGAATGTCATATAAGATGATTCTGACTTATTTATATTTATGTTTAAATGAGAAAATCTGATGTGCCAGTACATTACCTTTAGTCTATTCTGTGTATTATGTACAAATACCATATTTACATAAATTTTCTTGCAAAATATTCTATATTTCCAGTAAAATTATTTCATAAACAAATTATGCAAATTGCACTTAACACTGACATCTCCTTCTTTAGCTTTTCTCATTTGTTAGGGAGTCGCTGTTTTTTATTTTCTTCTTCCACTCATTTCTGTTTTGCGTGTCGTTCTCATTCAGTTCCTTTTCTTCCAAGTCTTCCGCAAAACAATCCTTCCATTTTATCTTTGACCTTCCTCAGTTTCTTCCACCTTTTATTACTAACATATTCATTCTTCTTCCAATATATTCTTCATCTTTCTTCATGACATGTTTAAACCAATGTAATCGTCTCGTTTGTATCTTTCTAGAAACTTTACCACTCGCGCCATTTTCCTTACCTTTCATTCCTTACCCTATCTTTCCGTGTCTTCCGCAACATATCTATCTCAATATCCTAGTCTCATTGTCTGAATTGTCTGCATATATTAGCATATTAGCAGTTTCCATGGTTAGCATAGCTCGCTGATTTATGAAATTTAATATCTTTATAATTCTTTAACTCTATACCTATCTATTGAACATGAAGTATAAAATACAATCCAGTCGTATAGAGAATAATATATTCTTTAAATTATAATAACATTAAATGTCAATAAATGATATTTAATTGCTTTTTTTCAAGAAAAACTGTTAAGGTTTCAATGAGGAATACGAAAAAAATATAATTTTTGGAATCGTGGTATTGGAGTTATGCGATCTGAATCGATTGTCACATACACACACGCACACACATACATATAGACATCGGACAATTAGTAAATTTGTATTCTAGGGAACACAAAACGTGCTTATTCATTAGAAACTCACTGTCGAATTTTTTGGCTATAGATAATACCTTCCTTATCTAAAGGTGACGGAAGGTAAAAAGGGCTGATCTCTGACATGTCAAAAATTATTACCATTACAGCAGTGTAAATGTGATAAAAAATAATGATTGTGTAAACCAACAAAAGTTATTTCTATGATTAAATGTGTAACATCCCAAAATTTCTATTTTACACGGTCATAAATTCTTATCAAATTTAAATTCACCTAATAATTGATCGTTTGAATCGGCCTTAATTTACGTATTTCTAAATATGTCAATTGCAAATTACAATAGTTAGTTGAAGGATTATGTAAAACATAAAACCTTTTGCATAATTATTGTTTTGAATAATAGGATATGATAAATCTTAATTCACAATATAGGAAGGAAATACAAGATAAATATAAAAATATTACAAAGATATTTAACGTTAAATAACAAATTAATTGATACTAATATCGATCGATAATATGCAATTGATCTAGTTTTAAAATTGATCTACTTTTTCTATTTCTCAGTTTTAATTTTTTCACAAGCGTGAAATATATTTTAATAGCTTTAATTAAGCGAGAAAATGTAAAACTGCCAGTTTAATACTTCCAAGCATGAAATCATTTCGATAATTGTTCTCGACAAGGCAATTATTTTAATTAAAACGATAGCAAAGGTCTATTATTTATTATTTTTTGTTAATAACAATATTGAGATGAATGTTCAGTGTTATTATTTTTATTATTCGAGAAATGTGAGAAGAAATTATCAAAGTATAAGAGATTGTACGTGGTAATAAATATGAACATCTTCGTGAATAAGTAATAAAAATAAATGATAGCCTATTTCATCGACATTTCTTTATAGAAAGCAAATCTTGATCAACGTGCGTGTTGCTTATTTGTTTCTTGTTTTTCCGCATAGCATATCACGTTCAGAAAAAAATTCTCTCAGTGCACGGAATCGTAGTAAAGAGTTAATTATATTTATTAATTGATTTTAATTATTTGTTTTAATACTTTTAGAAACTTTGAACTTGGAATAGTATTTGATGAATAATTAATTAATTTCCGGGTGTAAATTTTAACACGTTCGCTGCGCATGACGATGAACGTTATAACATAACTATGTTCCGGTGCACATGACGTTTTCAGACGTCAATTACTAAGCTGAACTAAGCAAAGGAATATTCTGTGATCACTGCATGAGAGTGCACGCTTTTGCTGTGATCATGATAAAAATCGCATGTCGAGATTTTGGTAAATGACCACGTTTTAATGTCTGTGTGTAAACTCCGTTTCCACGACTTGATCCCCACGTTATCAATCGTAACAATATGATTAAAATTGTCAGAAGAGGGAAGGAATTGATGACGTCATGTTGTCGGGTGAAATCGGGCGAAATCGTCTGATTTCTGAAGTGTTTATATAAGTGTAACTTAAACCGTGTGAATATTTATTATCCATCAAAATTCGAAGTAAGACATTTATTTCGCAATAATAAATCAATTGAATAATTATGATGTAATGTCAAAACTGAAAGTATTATAATAAATACAGCCTATATTGTGTCAGTTTTGTTATTCATCAAAATTCGAAGTATAAATAGTTATTTAGCAATACTAAACGAATTGAATAAATACGATATAAGTATAATGGATGAAATATAGATACCTCTTTATATTGTCCAAAAGCAATATATTGCAATAATTGTCGGTAATCTTAGAAACACCGTCTTTGCAATAGCAAAATGCACAATATAATACTAAGAATTAACAAAACTATCAACACACAACGAAACACAAATTATCGACGCCAAAATAAAAATCTGTTGTGGCCAGCACAATACCTTCCGCCAATCCTGTGTATAATGTATAAATTCCATACATAATTTTTCTTGGAAAAGATTCTAAATTTCCAGTAAAATTATTTCATAAACAAACTATTCAAATTGCACTTGACACTAACATCTTCTTCCTCTTTAGCTTTTCCCATTCGTTAGGAGTCGATATTTTTGCGTGACGTTCTAATTTGGTTCTTTTTCTCTCAAGTCTTCCGCAATACAGTCCTTCCATCTTATCTTTGGTCTTTCTCTGCTTCTTCAACCTCCCATTACTAAACTATTCATTCTTGTTCAAATATAGTTCTTCATCTCTCCTCATGACATGTTCAAACCAATGTAATCGTCTTTTATCCGTATCTTTCCGTGTGTTCCCCAACATCTACTTCAATATCCTCATCTCTGCCACATTAATTTACTTTTTATTCATACTGACATCTGTCTTTTTTTCTTATATTAATATATTAGCAGTTTTCATGTTTAGAATAGCTGGCTGAATTATAAAATTTAATTTCTTTAAAATTCTTTAACTCTGTATTTATTGAATATGAAGTATAAAATGTAATCAAATCGTATAGAGAATAATATATTCTTTAAGTTATAATAATATTAAATGTCAATAAATCAAATTTAACTGTTAAATCATCAAATGAGGCTACTTCCAGTTCACCAATTATAACCAAAATCTAATCACTTGTTCTTCTGGATGTAAACCTGAGGAATACGAAAAAATTATAATTTTTGGAATCGTGGTATTGAAGTTATGGGATCCGGAACTTTTGTCACACACACACACACAGACACACACCCGGACACACACAGACACACACATACATATATACAGACATCATCGTAAAAATGGTAAAATCGTATTATAAGGACCCTAAAACATGTTTATTTAGTAAAAACTCATCATTGAATTTTTTGACCAAAGACAATACCTTCCTTACCTAAAGGTGACGGAAGGTAAAAAATAAAATCATCTTTATCACATGATTGCCAGATGACATGAATATTCAAATAATTCAAAGATTTGAAAATTACATTTGTTACCGCGGTTACAATACAGTTCCTTTTTCATTTTTGCCGTCGGTTGGACGGAGATAGCGTATACCCTTGTGGAACACCGACGATAATGAGATAGCGAATATGAGTATCATACATATCATTTGTATACGACAAAGATGTTAAATAAAAGTTTAGCAATTCTTGCATCAGAAATTAATGACGTGGGGATCAACTCGGAGATACAGTGTGTGAGTGTGTGTGTGTGCGTGTGTGGATTATTTTTTACGCTCTAACTCAAATACTATCCTTCAGAAAATTTTGAAACCTTGTATTTCTACCTTAGTCTATTATGGAAAGAAGCCATTAGATTTTGGTGTAAATCGGATAACCGGAAATGTTATTTTTTACGTTTTGAGTGTTTAGATATATTTATATGTAATACTTTTTGTGTTTCTACGGAAAGTCACTTTTATTTTTTGCTAGAGATCCTTTATTGTTTTGTGTTTGTCATAGTTTTGTTTATTTCAAATTTTATTGTAAGTATTTCTTTGGTTTTTATTATTAAAATATGTTTGGTTACATTATTTTCTATCATCTTCCAATCAAATTAATTTCTCATGAAGGTCATGAGCACTGGGGCGTAATACTTTACAGCCACAGCCAGTGCGCTCTAAACCTAAAGACGTCATTTTTTTTCAAGATTACATGTATTTAGACCTAATTTACGCACAAAAAATACTTCTTACTACTAAAATCATTTAGCTCCTAGGTGCGGGTAGCCAATTTTTTTCAGCAGCAAATGTGTTAATTTAAGCTAAAGTAGCTAATTTCACGTCGTGCATAATGAATCAATTGTTAGTAGTTGCTAGTGTCATGCCGTATCTATTATGAATAAAGTCACAGCATGTCAAGTTATGATTAAGAATTACAGAACGCTTTCAATTCATATGAAGTTTCATAAAAAAATGATGGATATACATATAGTATACTAGGATGCACAGCCGAACATAGGCCTTTAACATATAAAATCAGACATTTGTAATTTCCTGCTACCTTAATTATTTTAGGTAAAAAAGCTTCAAATAAAAGTTATAGGACATAAAATTCTGCATCCAAATCAATAGAAAATTAATTTAGCATGCCTTATAACAGCAGAAATTAGGTATGAAAATGTCGTTTTTTTCTAAATATTTTTTTTTTATTATTTGTAATTTCTGTTCAAGTTAACAATTTAAAATAACAGATAATTGTTAACTGGAACAGAAATTAGAAATAATACCTAATAAAAATAAATTACCCTAACATGACAGATAAACCGTTAGACATTTGTTATTTACTTTGTATCAATTCCATGGCCAGTGCTATTTTTGAGGTGCATTTTGACAATTTCATACCTAATATCTGCCGTTATAAGGCTTACAAAATTTTGCTTATTTATTCAGATGCAGAATTTTATGCTCTACAACATTTATTTGAAGCTTTTTACCTAAAATAATAAGGAAAGCAGGAAATTAGGAAATTCTGATTTTACATCTTAAAGTCTTATGTTCGGTTATGCCGGTCACCACGCTGCATATTACAGTTGAGAAATCTATCCATGTTTGGTTTAACACTTTGACGTTTAATTATTAATTGCAGAAACTTCCGTATATGAAAATTTAGTTATAAATCCATCAAATCTGTAATATCCGTAAATTTATTTGATTAGTTATTAATAGTTGCAATAAAATTAAAACTAAAACTGTTCTAATTTTACCTGTCCTTTCCATTTTTATGAACATTCACTTCATTTAAATATATTCTAAATTACGTAACAAAAATTTCAAAAAAGTGTTTTCGATTTTACTTGAAAAACTTGTCAGGTCTACTGGTCTGCAATTGTAAAGGTCTTACATGAACCATGTGTTTAAATTTAATTGTCACGTACCGAATTTCACTTTTGTTTTACGTAATACACTGTAGTAATTTGACCACAAATTATATGTAACAATTTTATTTTCAACAATGGTACAAAACATCAGTCAACATTTTTTGTTTTTACAATTATATATTGTCTTTTTATCGATGAGTATTAGTCAGTAGAGAGAAGAAGAAGAGCGAAGATAGTTGTTAAAGCATAGGAAAGAATAATAGTAAAATGGAAGTAGAAAACAGTAGAAAATGTAAGAAGCAAGATTTAAAGATAGACATAGGTACATGCAAAGAAACAAAGAATAGCAGGAAAATAGACTAGAAAAAGAAAGATAAAGAGTAAGATAAAAAGAAAATAGCTTGACAGTTAGAAGCTAGTTAAAGTTAAAGTTAAAGACAGGTTATGATAGCTGATAGTATAGCGGAGAAACAGAAGCAATTAAAGTAATGTTAAAGAGCTAATTGAAGCAGATTCATTTTACTGGTGGTGATTTTTTAACGGCGTCCAGCATACTGGTGTCCAACATGTTCACGGACACCCCATTTGAAGTTAGCATGTTTATCTGTCTTGACGAAGGTATGAACTGGACCGGTGCTGCCATAATTGCCATGGTCACGTCTTAAACGGGCTTCCTCACCACCATCTGCAAAAATATTATAAATACTTTGAGCCTCAATGGGTCATATTGTCCCGGACAAGTGCCGGCATTGAATTGGTTCCCTGCCTACTTTTTATAGTAAAATAATCTTACTGTTCCTTTAACATAAACCGGTCCTTATTACCGCATAGGCCCAAAAAGCCACGGCCTAGGGCCTGTTTTGGCATGGAACCCACAAGAAACAAAGGATCTATTTTCTTTTATTTCCTAGACTTGTTAATGGATAATGATTAATTTAATGGAAAACTCGGCTCAAACGAAATGAGCCCCGCACATTCAAATATCTAAGAAAATTTGATAATAGAATCTTTTTTTACAAATATTTTGAGGCCCCGCTAATAACATTCCCGAGGCCCTGCTAAATCGCTAGCAAGACCAAGGGAGGAGTAACACCTTATTAAAATATCCTGATAAGATGTCACTCCAAACTAGAATCGTGTATGCGGTACTATATACCCAGATTTTTTTATTAGTGAACATGGACGTATGTCATTACCATGGTAACATTTAAAATGATTGACAGCAATATACTATCGCGGTTTTTTTTAAACTGGACATAGAGGTATTTAAATCTGTCGAGCACTCTGAGTAATCTGAACACATGACAGATTCATCTGCGATTTCTGATCTATAGCTTAAATAACCGAACGGATAGAGCGTCTAGCTGCCATTGAGACACATTAATTTGCGCCAGAATAAAATCGGAAAATAATAAAGAACTGTTAACATGTGTACGTGAGCTAAACCGAACGTAGAGCTGAGCAAAAAGATCGCTAATTATCGAACGGCATTGAGCGCTCAGACCGCTCAGAGCGTAAAACCGAACGCAGCCAATGAGTTGCCAAAGTCATCAAACCGTCATCTTTCAAAATAATGTACTTATACAATTGAAAAAATCTGATGTGGCCAGCACATAACCTCTCGCCGTATATTTTACCTGGCTGTATGCATAAAGCAAAGAATATTTTTAGAAATACAAATAATATATTAATATAAGTCACGAATTTAACATTTCTTGTACACACAAATAATTGAAATTGTTTCTCTTCTTTCGTTCTATGAGAAATTTTATCGTACTATTCTAATATGTTCAAAATTCTTCAAATTCATTGACGGTATTAGCGGTATTTCTTAAGGATATATGTAATATTGATATACCTGTAATTTAAATACATATTTAATTAATAATATAATAATATATATATTAAATGTACTCACACCTCCCAGTAAAATCTGACACTGACTTTTTGCATTTATTTGTCAATTACAAAAATTTAAATATCGCAACTGTTTTTCGGGCAACGAGATTTATTACAACAGATTATTCTATATTATTATATACTATATCTCGAAACCTATACGAGATATAATAAAAAAATTAAATGTCAGATTTAGAAACTACCACTTCCGGTTGTCCAAATGTTACCAGAACCTATTCAACTCTTCCCATTACAGTTAGATTGAGGAATCCGTAGTCAAACAGGTCTTTAGTCTTATAGAATTTGAGAAATCGTGTCTCCAACAACCTCACACACACACACACACATCCACACACACACACACACACACACAGACATCATTCTAAAAATGTTAAAATCGGATTCTATGGACCTTAAATCGTGCTTATTCAATAAAATCTGGATATGCGATTTTTAGCATGAATCCAATACCTCTCTTAGCGAGAGGTAAAAAAGTACAATCATAACATAAGTCCAATATGAGTCTAATCCACATTTTCGATTTATTTGCTGCTACTTATGAGCGAGCCAGTCCAACAACTATTATAAAAAATCTATAATAATTTTAGGATCACAGGATGGGTTAATGGACTGTACTGAAAGAAAATCAGAACAATTAAGGTAATTAATAATAAGAAATATTAAATTATACAGTTAAATGAAAATGATAACACTCTTTCGATAAAAATAATTTCTAAAATTGACAATGACAGTTTAATGACTTGTTTATTAAATATTAACAAAACTAAATGTTATAACTCAATGATTTATTTTGAAAATTATTGATTTAAAAAGGATTATTGTGAATTAAATAGATACATATCTTGGTGGGAGTTCCATTACAGCCTCGCGCTATAATGAAACATATCCCAACTCGGATGTAATATACTATTACTGTACAAAGGAGGCAGCGAATCTATTCAATGCATGTCTATTTCAGCAAAGCGGCACAAATAAGGCACGTTGGCAGTCAAAAGCAAGCAGTGACAGTTATATGCCTTCTTGTCATAATTACGATATTCATATTTTTATTGCTGGACCTGACAGACTCAATATTTCTGACTATAATAAATTGTTCGTTAAGCACCCTTAACCAGTTGTTCATACTAATAGTCTAAGATTTTTATCTGTTTTACATGATTAAAAAATGACTTACCATCAAGTCCTTGACCGTGTGTGGCACCGAAAGTTTGACTGAAGATCGAGCAAAGAACAAAGAAGAGAACAGAGAACTAAAACAATTTATCAAATTAGTTACTAATTTTGATTAATGAATGTTAATAAACTCACAAGCTTAGTAAAGTTCATAGTGAAAGAAGAAATTGTTAGTTGCAGAGTCGTTACACTACTGAATATAGATAATTCGATCTATTGGCTTTTATAGGAAAAGTAGAACCAAAAACTTTATTGTAACGGATAAATTCATTCCCAATAACTTTCTCCGTTAAACAAAAAAAATATATTATCTAGAATGATCAACAAGAAAATTCAATAAATTTTTACCTCAAATCAAACAAAAATCATTAATGTTATTTTTGATATTGCCAACAGTTCCTCATTTGTTTTATGTCACCAAAAACAATCTTTTTCTTTCAAAAAGTTAAGATATACCGAATGAGATAACTGCAAACAAAAAAGATCCTACGGTACATTAAATTATTTGTATCAGTAAGTACAAGAAATAACTGGTGCTTGAAATCAACTTTACACAGAAAGTAGGCAATGATTTGACTATTTTTCTATAGGTTAATGTTTAGTTTATTTACTATTCTTAGAAAAAATTGATCTGCGTGGTTAATCTCATATTTCATTGTGAAGAAATTGTGAATATATGGGTTAGATTTTATTTTTAAATATGTTTTTATTATACTTTCTAAAACAGACATAAATAAAGTCTGATATTGTAAATATATCTTTAATCTTTGTCTTTTTTATTAATTAGGAAATATTTTGTTGATTGTTGACAATGCTCATTTATTTATTTCAACATTACGTCACAAAGTAGAGTAGGTATATGCTGTATACATTTATTTCATTTTAAATGTAAATGATTTACAATAGTATATCACTATTAAAATGTAAATAAATCTAAATAACAAATGATGTAGATTTCTATCTTTATTTCTATATATTTATATAACGTTTCATTGACTTTTAAACTAGTCTCGTATGAAGTTCGAAGTTTAGATTTTGTACATCGATGTTAACATCGATCGATTAATCATTTTTTTTGAAAAAATCTTCGACTTATTTATTCTTTAAACATGAAAATTAATAAAATTGGAAAAATGTAATAAATTACAACATGAAAATAATAATTATATACTTAAAAATAAGCTTCCATATTTTATGAATAGTAAAACAATAAAAATATAGGTACATAACATACTACACAAAAATTAAAATAACTCCGAATCGTAGCTATGTAAGAATAATAATTTTAACAATCGCTTTCCTTTTAATTTATTACGTTGCTGTGTTAAAATTAGTCCCGCTTTAGAAAATAGATTTTCCGAGGGCACCGATGTAGCGACTACACTCAAATATTTTGTGGCTATTTTGGCCAAAGTGGTGTAAACGCCCTTCATATTTTCATACAGCATCAACAGATGTTCATCAAATTTTCGCAAAAGGAAAATTTTTATGCTCTACAACTTTTATTTGAAGCTTTTTTTACCTAAAAAAAAGCAGGAATGTAGGAGTCTGAGTTTTCATGTTAAAGTCCTACGTTCAGCTGTGCCGGTCACCCACCCATATAAATTAAATATAGCCGACTTGATAATTATCTCAAAAATAAAAAATAAAATCACATTTTAAAAATATATTCACATATGTAAAGAAATAACTTCGGGATTACATATACGTATAAAATTAAGGTTATATTTGAACAAATGTCAAACATGTTTACGTTTAGACATTCACATTTTACAATCACCAAATATAAGAAAATAGAATTATTTCATTAGTGAAACACAATGTAGATATAAATACAAAAAGAAATTTAATAATTTTGTAGAAACCGGGACATTACAACACCCTGCCGGGACGCCGGCATAATCTGTGAAATCAGGAACTGTCCCGGCTAAACCAGGGCGGATGGTCACTATATTCATTTAACTCAGACACAGAGCCATCTAATAATATTAAAGTGGTAGGTTCATAATTAATTAATTCTTTATAAAATTCTACATCTAGTGACATTTAATTTATTTTAAGAGCCGGTCTTTCCACCTGCTGATAAATACAGGATTGTTATGAACTTAATGTCATAAATTTAAGAGTAAGTAGTATGACATGTGTAGATTACAAAACAGAAAGAATTTTTTTAAAATTCGAAAGAAGAAAATTCGACTTTTCTTAAGGAAACTTTTTTTACTGCTGTTTTGATTAATATTTCATTAAAAATATGGTTATCAAAAATACATTCAAAACTAGTTGTATAAGATATTATTCATAATAATTAAATTAAATAGCATTTTTAACGAAAATAATTGTGTAATAGATAAAAGTGGTACCAAAAATGTTAGTTTCATGAAAACTACCCTTAAATATGCGAATTTTTAAAAAAATCTTTGTTTCGTAATCTACACATGTCATACTACTTACCTTATATTTATGACATTAAGTTCATAACCACCCTGAATGAATTTCCTTCCTTAAATAAATGCTATATAGAAAAAAATAAAACTTTATTAGGTGTATAAACGCTACAGTCAGAAAAATTGACTGTTGGGTCCGGCAATGAAATAAATATCTTAATTATGACAAAGCGGCACATAACTGCCACTGCTTCCTTTTACATTGAATGTCAACGTTCCATTATTTATGCCGCTGTGTTGAAATGAAGACATTGAATGCATTTCTGCCTACTCTATATAGTGAAATAATTTGACTGTTCCTTTAGCATGAATGCTATTTTTGTTAAAGAAACAGTAAGATTATTTTACTATACAGAGTAGGCAAGGAATCAATTCAATGCATGTCTTCATTTCAACAGAGCGGCACAAATAATAGCACGTTGGCATTCATTCACTGTATAAAAGCGAGCACTTACAGTTACGTGATGATGTTTATAGCTTTATTGCAAAAATCGACAGAGTCAATTTTGCTATCATCGTGCCACTATGCCGTCTAGTATCAATTATGCAAACGAAGTTTAATGTCACGAGTTTCGTGAATTTCAGTTTTGCAGGCTTAGGGTCTGTTTTGAAAAGTCGCGAAACTTATTAGGAAATGAGTATATAGCTACCAGAGTATTGTGGACGTGATTTTTGTGTGAGATTATGTTTGGTAAGTTATGTATGTTCAGAAAAGTTGCAACCGAAAAATATCCACATACAGCGAGTACAAAACGGTTAATGAAAATTAATAATCTTCAACATTTTGATTTCATTTTATGTTATATCGAACACGCACTCAAACTCAACACTCAACAAATGAATAAATAAAAAATAAATTTCCTAATGCAACAGACTAGTTACGCAATTAATTAATATAATATTTCTCTAATAATATTACATAGTAGTTTTTAATATTATGAATAATAAAGTCAATTTTCTACATAGTGAGAATCTTTTATTTTTATAGAGGGAAATATACAGGTGTTTGAAAAAATAAGGACAAATAACTACTTTACTTATTAATTTTAGATCTATAGTTTAATAAATATTTATATACCAAGCGAGTTAAGATAATGTTTATTCATGAAAAGGAGGGTTAAATTCTTTGAGTGAATAAACATTCTTAACTCACGTGGTTTATCAATATTTTATTCAATTTTGACGAAATAATAATAAATCCATTACAATATTTAATTTTGACAAAATAAATAAATTATAAACAAGCTTTATTTTACAGTGTCGTGTAAATGTATAAAATAATGAAAATAGCTGATCTATGTGATAAAGACTGGTGAAAGTGTTATATTCGTGCCAGTTGTTATTTTAAATGTATTATTTGTTGCAGTGAGTTAAAATTTTGTGATTGACAAAAAAAAATAATTCACTAGCAAATAAACAGTTACTTATAGTTGTTGCTATTGAGTTAATAATGACAGTTAAAAACGCCAAAATTGAATAAATGAAATTATTTATTTTATGAATGAAACAAAGTAATATTATTAATATTTTTATTTCATACAATCAACAAAAATACAAAACTTAACAACAACCTAAAAATAAATCGGAAAACTAGAAAAAGACATTTGAACATCATCAGACAGACAAAAATCTAAAATATCTTCATCGCATCTAAGCTACGGGGGTCAGGGTGAAAACTTTTCCGGTATTTTGATCGATCACTCTTCCGGTGTTGGGGTCGAAAATCAAATCGCTGATTTCTGGGGTCCTCTTGGCTCTTTCTGCAGATGGTTCCCACCTAGAGAGAAAATACATTTTAATGGGTCCTCCACATGTTTTTGTAGTTTCTTTACCTATAGTTGCCTCCATGTTTGCCGGTAGCTCCAATATCAGTCAAGAACCTGCTGTGCTCATCAACGAACTCTACCTCTGCGTCAGGGTTGGTAGGTTGTCTCTTAGCACGTTGCGCACCGGGAACATACTTGTGTTTGTCTTCGCTGGCAGCACCGTATTCAGCATACTGGGGTTGTTGTTGGGTCTCTTCGCCACCATCACCACCATGTCCGGCGTGGTTGTAGTCCCAGTAGTGTTCGCCGTATCCTCCGTGCTTGTCTCCCCATCTCACCTAAGGGAGAATTAAGTTAGAGAAAGAAGAAGAAGAACTGTAAATAGTGTAGATTGTAAATGAGTTCTAAAGGTGTGCACTGTTTGTAAAGTTAATTTGAAAAAAGTATTGTAACCTCGAATAATTTCTTACGCTGTAATCCAAGTTGCACTTTATTCACCCTAATATTTAAACCTTAAATTTATATTAGGAATTAAATTTTAGAGTTTAATGTGTACGCTACGCCTTGAAGTCGAAGCGTGCTAGTTAAATCACGCACATGATTATAATGGACTTTTAAAAAATTTCTAAAAATTACAAAAAATGTATTGCAGTTAAAATGTCAAATGATTCAAATTTTTACCGAGAATACAGGTATGTTAGTAACTGCAATATTTTTGACGTTTCGTATGATAGCTCAGCTGACAGTTGTAGGCGTCATTTTTCTTAATAAGTGCAGAGATAGAAAGAGATTACAAATAATTATAATAAACGTATTAGTGAGACTAAAATTCTCAAGCAAATAAATGTCTTCAATGGGATCTTGTAGCTTAGTTAGTTAGAGCATCTTACTAGATATAAGAAGGTCCTGGGTTCAAATCCCAGTGAGATCCGCGAATTTTTCTTTAATTGAAAATTTTCTATGATCTGATAAGCCTATTTCTACAATTTCAAAAATTACATGAGGTACTAAAAATTGGTATTTAATAAAATGAAGTAGATGTAAGTATAACGGAAAATGAATTAAGTTCAATTTACTATTAATAGCGCAAGTTTTTAGATATTAGAAATTTGTTAAACAGTTAATTATTAATACATTTGTTAATATTATCTCGTTAATAATTCATATGTAAGTAATGAGTGAAACGCAGAAGCAAAAGTTGATATTTCAATACTTTAAAAACGCTCGTAAAATGATACATTTGTACTCGTAAAATAAAATTAACATTCTTGAATTTCTCCGTCCGTGATCTTCATTTTAGAAGTGTTTTTAAAGCGTTAAATAAGCAAAGAGTTAATGATTACTTTGGTTTTGAATTCTCCTGCATGAGGATGCGCCTTCTCATGCCTCTCAATGAAATGGTGCTCATTTCCACGGCGATGTCCAAATTCATAGTGATCATGGGCGGGTTGATGCGCGTATCTGTTAAATTCCCAGTTACCATCAGTTAGATTCAGAGTTAATCAGGCATTAATCATTAATCAATCGTTAATCATTATTCAATAATGGTTACAATAAAACGTTAAACCACCTTCTGCCAAACACTTTGAAAAGATAGGTTACGAAGCATTGGCGCCAATTTTCAAATTTACCGCCAAATTATTTCCACTATTCTGACCTATCTTTACGGTGTTGAAAGAAGGTGCTTAACCATGCAACCGTGGTCAGCAATTTCAGCAATGTCAGCATCATCGTCAGCAGCAGAAGACAAAGTTTAATGCTAAAGCAAGCTGAAACAAATTGCCCATTAGCACCTTTCCTTGATGACGGTTCTCGTCGAAATCCTTGCGTTCGTAGCGTTGTTCCCAATCCTGGGGGGTCTCACAAACGTGACCAAATTCTATCTTTTGAGGGGCAATCTGTATCTGGTACATATCCCTAACGATGAGGAAAAATAGAAAAGAATATGAAAGAAAGAACATTAAAAAAGAACAATTAAGATTTTAGTTAGTAATCATAATAAAAAATTGAATTATATATTTGTTAAGCCATAATATTTTTTTTAATTCTTTGACGTAGATGTTAAGTTAATTTTGTTGTCAAGCAATGAAGTTCGATAATATTTAGAGTCACAAATTAATCTGTATCTATATCAACACAAAAACGGGCAAAATATGTAGGGTTTGTCCAATGGACACTGTCATGGATTTTTATATTAAAGTAGGCTAAACAAATTATTATACAGCTGTCAAATATTAATAAAGTTAAAGGTTATAATTCAATGATTTATTTTGATAATTATTGATTTAAAAAATGATAATTGTAAATAAAATAGTACACATACTCCGGTGAGAGTTTCATTACAGCCTCGCGCTGTATCTGACCTCGAGGCTTCGCCTCTCGATAATATAAGCCCTAAGCTGTAATGAAACATTTTCCACCTCGGTTGTAATATACTATTAGTCTTGCATTTTATAGACAAAAACTGTTATTCGCGTATTGATCGTTGTCATGTAAATATCAACTTTTCATGACAGCTTTCGAAACAATTGATACAATACAATATAAGACATGTATTTTTTTAAAAATAGTTAGCTTACTGGAAATATTTGCTAGATCCTAGTCCGGCAGATGCGAACGCCGTAGCAGCCGTTTCCCTATCTTCTTCTGTATCCAGAACAGCTCCTGCCTTTCCTACCTGACGTTTGTCTTTGCTTACATCAGCTTGAGAGTAGCTGACGAATGCCAAGACTCCAAGCGTCAACTAAACACACAAAGTCTTTAGTAATTTGTCAGTTTTGAAAAAACAAGATGAATATTAGTGAAAACGCGACTTTAAGTTCAGAATTTGGTGTGTGACGCATCAATGGTCGAGCATGCGTCTCGTCCGGCAACCAATCAAATTGCTTAGGACAGGACACGTCACACAAATATTCAATTACTTCTAGTATACGAAGTTTATATTTAAACTTTTTTTTCACTAATAATTAGTAATTTATGTATATTTTCACTTTCTTATCTACTCGTATGATAGTTGAATTTTGACTATGGTATACTACCCTATTTTGAGTTAATAATTTCATGAAAATGCAATTTTTATTGTAATTACCTGTAGTAACAGTGCTGAGTACTTCATATTGCTAATGCGGTGAACTATCTGTTGCCTAACAGCAGGCAGCCAAGTCTTTTATATCTCGTGGTCGCGCGCTAAAATTCTTTATTTTCGACACTGTCTCACAGAACTATTCCAGACTCTTGGTTTTGCAATGGTGCAATATTGAACCTAATGAAAGCTGTCAATACGAGAGATCTTAGTGGGTTGTTATGCTTCAATGAAGGAAATACAAAAAGTGTACGTTGTTTTGAGTCGAATGCCTATAAGCACGTAGTGATCTTGAGGATGTTTTGTGTATTGATAAGTAAAACACTGGTTATAGGAATGGGGATTATCGGGAACTTGAGCTACCGGAAATGGCGAATGTAAGAAATTTTTTAACTGTCTACGTTCTGTGAATCTTCTTCTACTTAGCGCTATCAAATTATTAAGTTACTGTCCGTTTTACATTTTCATTTATTTTCAGAATGACAGCGAATATATCTTTTTGCACGATCGTTTTTTACCTCCCGCTACCCTTGGTAAGGGAGGTATAGGGATCATGCTACAAATCGCATATCGAGAATCTGATAAATGACCACGTTTCAAAGTCCATAGAACCCGATTTTAACATTTTCAGAATTAGGTCTGTGGGTGTGCATGTATGTGTGTGTGTATATGTGTGTGACTGTGGATCTTCTGGTCACTCTAGTTCAAATACTATCAATCGCAAAATTTTGACACCTTGTATTTCGACCCTATTCTAATATGGAAAGAAACCATTAGATTCTGGTATAAATCGGATAACAGGAAATCGCACTTTACTAGAAGCTCAAAATAGTTTTTCGTCCAAAAATACCTTCAAATGTCATTTTTTCGCGATTATGTTATTATAAAAATTAAAGATTATTGAATTTTCTATAGGCATGCATTAATAATTTTTCTATATATTTTATAGATAAATTAATAAAATAATTATTTTTATTAATCCCGGAGTCTATGTTTTAAAGATAAACACAATTTCTTATTTACACAGTTCATATTTAAAATGTATGTAACTAAAAGATAAATGTCGCTGTCAAAAAAAATCAATTCAAATTAATAATAGTAACGTTTAAAAAAAAATGTAAATAGAGAGAAACTTAATATACATAGTTTCCAGCTTTAGTAAATATAGAGGTATTTATTTATATAAAAAATAATAAATTTATCATCAGGGCATATTACCCATTGCTGGGTGTGCTAATCTGCTTTGTACACAGATTTCGCTAATGATGATGACATATTTGTATCGTTCGGGCGATTACCAAGCGTCGCCTCACGGGCACTCATTTTTGGCGTGGAAAGTGCACCACAAGGGTCAATGTTGTGCCATTTAAAATTCGAAATATTTGGTGTTGTTAGGGATTGAATCCGGTTCCCCCAGATTCGCGACCAGACACTCAGGCACGCGACCACGTGACCCCATAGATATATGTATTTAAATTAATAAAAATTAAATGGCGGGAGGTATTGTGTTGGTCACATCAGATTTTTTTAATGTTTACCGATAGGGTTGCCAAGGCAGTAGGTTTTATTTTCATATCAGTGATCGGTAAGTGATTAGGATTACTTACCGATCAGGAGGAGAGACGGTAAGTGAATAAAAACAATGATCAAAGCTTCAATGCGATCAGTAAGTGCTCTTCTACCGGTATCGGAAATATTGGAGATCTCGATTTCGTTTCGATTTCCAAAAACATCCTCAACCGGTAGGAAGTACTTACTGCCCTTAACCCTTAATACTTAAATAAATTTAATGATCAAGGTCTGGTTGCTAAGTTGACAAAGGCTGTAAATCGTATAAAATGAATACGGGCGGTAAATGCATAAATAATGGTATAAAAATGCTACAAAATGTTCGATCGTGCAAAAAATATAGTAAACATCACGGACGTTAAGTGCATTTATACCGCTTTCGACTACGTCTCAGTATCCATACCGAAACATTCCCAAGCGGTATACTGCACTTATCGCCCTTAATACTTATAAAACTATAACACATATAATAGGTATTTGTTACTTACATAATTATATCTTCTGTATTTCGCACACACAAATATGTACATACATATATGTTGCTAACGAGAGAGTCAAGACGACAATGAATCATAAAAGAAGGCAAATTTGTCTCCTTTGAGATTTCTATTTCCACATACATGATTAATAGTTTGTGCATATCAAAATGAAAGAAACTACCATGAACAAAAGCATGTTTCCGGTTTTGAAATTTTGTTTTTCTAATTTATTAATGCAATTTAGTTAGCAAATATAAATTTTATGGTATTTAAAAAATGATTTAATATAGTAAAAACATTAAACAATGAGTAATAACTTAATATTTCAATAAAATAAGTATAAATTGTAATTGTAATTATCGGAAATCGTAAAAGTGTTTGCTTCATTTGTTTTGAATTCCTTTATAAATCGCAAATAAAGGTCAAACAGATTGTTAAATATAAAATATTTTTTACTCTAATAAAGGTAAAAGTGTGTATCGAAACTAAGGTTTTGTAATAATAAATGCTGTATGATTGAGATTTCCATTATCTGTTAACACCTAATTTTTACCAGTCGAGAAATTTACCCTCAATAATTTTTACCTCCCGCTACCCTTGGTAAGGGAGGTGTAGGGATCGTGCTAAAAATCGCATATCGAGATTTTGGTAAATGACCACGTTTTAAGGTCCTTAAATTCCATTTTTAACATTTTCATGATGATGTCTGTGTGTTTATGTGTGTGTATGTGTGGATCCTCTTTACGCTCTACTCAAATACTATCGTTCAGAAAAAATTTAAATCTTGTATTTCTACCTTATTATATTATATTTTGGTGTCAATCGGATAACCAGAAAGGGCAGTTTACTTGATGCTCAAAATAGTTTTTCTTTAAAAAATTCCTTTAAATGTTATTTTTTCGCAATTTGTTATTATAAAACTTAAAGATTATTTCATTTTCTACAGGTTTGCATTAATACTTTTTCTATATATTTTATGGATAAATTTATAAAATAATATAAAAAAATTATATCTCGGAGCTTATGCACACAACTCCATGGTTCAACTCAAATGTATGTAACTGACAAATAAATGTCATTGTCAAAATAATAATCATTTCAAATTAATAACAGTAACGTTTTCAAAAGAAAATTGTAAATAGAACAATAGTTACATGGAAAGGAACTTAATATACATAATTTCAAATTAATAATAATAACATTTTAAAACAAAAATTGTAAAAAGAACAATAGTTATATGGAAAGGAACTTAAGATACATAATTTCTAGTATTAGTAAATATATAGGTATTGATTTAAATAAGAAAATAAATAAATATATTATCACGGCATATTACCCATTGCTGGGTGTTCTAATCTGCTTTGTACACAGATTTCGGTAATGATGATGACATATTTGTATCGTGTGGGCGTTTACCATGCGTTACCTCACGGGTACTCATTTTTGCCGTGGAGAGTGCATCACAGGGGTCAGTTTTGTGCCATTTAAAATTCGAAATATAGTAGGAATTGAATCTGGTTCCCCAGATATATGTATTTAAATTAAATGGCGGGAGGTTTTGTGTTAGTCACATCAGATTTTTAAGTTTCTGTATCGGTGAGATTCGAATCCAGTCTTTTGAACCACAACACACATAACACACTCAGCCTAGCGACATTTGTAGATCTTTATATTTTATTTATTTTACGATCCATTATTTTAAAAATTTCTAATATTCACATACTTGAAGGCATTCGACCCCAATGAATAAGCTTTGATAAAAAACTCCCTTCTATTCAAATCATTTTCTATTTTTTTCGCGTCCATCCCTGTAATATAAACAGGGGTGAATTAGGGTTCATTCCTTCGTGGCCCTGCATAAACGATTGTTCTAATGAGCTAGATTAATTGAACACTATTTTTAATCCTTCTGTAAAAGAATGTGGCCATATTTCATTTCTAAGACATGCATTGGTAACGGAGTTTTTTTTTATGATAAGTATGATAAATCGCAAATTAAGAAAGTCGAATATGGAATGCAGTTGAGTATTTTTTTGTAGATTAGGTTTTAATGAATTTTTTTGAAGGCGTGACTGATTGCGAATTCGTGTGATACCTGTTGAGGTTTTTGTTTTGTTTGTAAATTGTTCATGTCGAGAGGAATGTCTCTGTTATGATTTTAAACAGGATAAATGCTTTTTTATCTTGAAGGAGATTTCATTCTTTAACAATTAAACGTTGTAATTGCGCTTACTCATATGATATGGGCATTGAAAAGATTTGATCTTTATTACTTTGTTATGGTTTTTAATTTTGTGTTATTTTTATGTATCTGTTAAATGGTAATTTTAATAAGAGTTTAATTAGAATTACAAATTGAAATCTAATTAGAACACGCATGTAATGAACTACATGTTCTTTTTAATAACGGTTAACATGTGAAACAATTACATATTTAATAAAACAAATACAATTACATATATAGGTGTTAACAATTACTCGAAATCTATCATATAGAATTTATTTTTCGGTATACACTTAAAGATTTATAAACATAAATTCATCTACAGTAAAAAAAATTAAAGATGTCCGATCAAGGTCATCTATATCTTGAACGAATTAACAAAATGACATACATTTATCTCTTTCCTTTGCAAAGGCTATAAGCGTGTGCAATAAGGATGGATATAACACGCTTGTCTTTCAAAAATTCATATTGTTTTGACTAAATTAAGACATTTCACTTTAAAACGATGCTTGTTGTTGATACTTTCGCTGTACCGTAAGTTTATTTATTAATTCAGATACATTACCATAATTTTGAATGCTTTTATTGTAACATATATTTTTATAATAATAAAATAACAGTAGTATCTTATGTACCCCCATAAAAACTAAGCAAACAACAATACTGAATTTGTCAGAATGGGCGGAGCAAAAATCTGAATTCATACAATTCGTAGATAACCTAGATCGGACATCTTTCAAAAATTTTACTGTACACATAAATAAATGATTTTATGTTTATGAATATGTAAAATCTTACTTACTCTGATGAAGATATAGGTGTAACTGAAAAGTCTGTATTACATATAAGAATAAATGCTGTATGACAGATTTCGAGTAATTGTTAACATCTAAGTTACACAGCAGTCATATTTACCTATATTTTTATATATATTTTTTTTATAGTTTAAAGTACGAAGTTGGGGCAACATAAAGCGTGTTACTTCGGCCTATGATTCTCAATCTAAATGATCAAAGTGATCATGATTAAGAAGTATGCTTTTCGTTTCCTATTCATTATTTCCACTTTCTCATTTTGTGATCACTAGACAACCTTCCCCTTTCCCTTCTGAAGCATCGTTTTTGAGTGATCATACGGATTCATATCAGAGCAAATTTAAAAACGGCTGACGACAATAAGTTTTCGAGCGTAGAAATTTATCAATGTGGGGTTTGCTGCATCAATGGAAATATGATTTTCCTACAAAAGCAAGTAATGACCCACCAGACTTTTGAAAACAAAGAAAATATGTTACATTACCAAGCACATTGTTTTTTTTTATTTCTATATGAACCATTTTTAATGCTGACTGTAACACTTGACAGAATATTATTTATAAAATAAAATAAGATCGTTTTTATTGGTCTACATATTACATTTCACGCTAGGTGGTGTTTATATTATTCTTGATATAATTTTTCAATTATGATTAAAAAGGATCACAATTAAACTAATCAGGATTCACAAAATCACAATTACAGCCCAAAGAAACGTGGCTATAATGCCAATTTTTGTTGTGAAAAGGTCCTGAATTCTACTTCTTGTTTCACCGGAAGTGATTATTATTCATTTTTAAAATAATTGTTTGAGGAAATGTTTTATTTACCTGATGTATAATTTGTTTTTTAACGTTTTTAACTGACACAGAATTAAGAAAATAGTATATTGTGTTATTAAGAGTAAAAGTGATACTTTGTGTGGCGAGCGTGGAAGTTTGCACGACGAGCGAAGCGAGTCGGACAATTGCATGCGAGACACACAAAGACACTTTTTCTTCGAATGACATATTTTTTATTCAAACGTAGATATTTGAAGAAAAATATCTAGGTACTACTGACGTTACATTTTACGTAAATTACGTTTGTGATTTCAATTGCCCTGTAGCTATGGATACTTATTTGTTCACTTTTTGTTATAAACATAAAAGTGATTTTTTTTACGTTTAGACGTTTAAATAAAAACTGTGCAATTTTATATCCTCCTTGTGTGCAATGATGTCGGAATTTGAAGTATTATAATGTACGCTCCCTGAAGTTGTTCAATTGAATGGAAATCTAATAGTGTGGCTGAAAGATATATTCAGGTATCACTGCAAAACAATATAAACTTTTCTTATCACTTTAGTTCTAAGTATTCGTATATTCATTACCGTCCTTGTAATTGTAATCTGTAAGTCTGCTGTTTTTTAATATGTTATTTCCTCAAAAGTAAACTCTGTTTATATTTCAATTCTTTCATTACTTTATTCCTACGTTACTTAGTGTGTTATAGTGACATTTAGGGCGATATTACATAGATTTCTTTTATACAAGTTACTTCTTATTCTTTGATTCTGTATAGTTTCTATGGATATTTATTTATTTTATTTCTACCTTGTGGATCAAGTCACAAAAGGTGCTACTTTTATGACGTTTGAAGAAAAACATACATAAAAATCACGCATATCCCACTTTGTTGGGTAACATAAATTTGAAAATAATAACAATAAAGAGCTTAGCAGACTCACTCTCTCTTAACAACATTCTTACTAACCAAACATCTTCATACAGCAAATATTTCTTCGTCCTTACATATTAAAGTGTCTAATTTTCAGTAGCGAAATATCGTATCCGGACCAGAATAATAATATTACTCACGCCACATTCAGTGGCGCCGATTTGTGGGGGGCAACAGGGCGTGCGCCCTACAAACAAATTAATAGGGTGCAGTGCCCCTCACAACAAAATTACATGAATTAATTATATATTGAACAATATACAGGATGGTGACGAGCACAGCCGAACATAAGATTTATTGTAACGGTAGAAATTAGGTATGAAAATATCGAAAATCACCTAAAAATAGCAATGGCCATTGAAGTGAGACAAAATAAATAACAGATGTCTAACGGTTTATCTGTAATGTTAGGGTAATTTATTTGTATTAGGTATTATTTCTAATTTCTGTTCTAGTTAACAATTATCTGTTAAGTTAAATTAATATTTGTTCACTTGAACAAAAATTACAAATAATAAAAACAAATTAACCTAGCTTGAAATATAAATCGTTAATATTTCAACATTTATATTTTGCATTGTATTCCGCTTTTACGATGTACATAGATTGGCTCTAGATCCATAATTTAATTTTTGTGATTTATTTAATAAAACGTTTTACAAAATAAATAAAAATAAAAAGAAATTATTATGGATTTTAGATCTAACCAACTCAGCTACTGAATGCATTTCCATGACTAATATTTTTAATAAATTATAAGTAACAACTTTTAAACAGCATTATATTTTTGTAGTTACTTCAAAAATAAGCCATTAAATTAGTAGTATGTAGATACTCTTCGATGCTAAATTAAATAATCTTCGGACCATAAAAAACTAAAACTCCCACTATAGTCTTACGATACAGTATGAAAAAAACTGTTTTCCCATGTTAAACGCCTGTCACGGTTTCTGGTTGTTCACCCTGTAAGTGTCTGTGTGTGCCCTTGTCCCCCACAATATTTTAGAAACTTGTCGCGCCTGGCCAACAATCATCATTCGCCACACATTCCTGTCAAAACGCACTTCTTTCGTCTCGTCCACGTTCATCATAGCATTCATATGTATATAGGTGCACAGCTGACCCACTGCACTCTCTTAATAACATTTTTACTAATCATACATGTTTATGCAACAAATAATCCTCACTCCTTACATATTATAGCGACCATTTTTTGTATTTAAATTAAATTTTACCCTTTATTGGATTTTAGATAATTAATAATTTATACGAGTATATAACTAGCTCATTCTGTCCTCACATACTGGAGTTTGCTGATATAGAAGTAATTTGACAACTAAAAATACATTTTTATTTATGTCAACATACTTCATTGGTGATAATTTTTAACGAGTAAAAATTAAGCAGGACAGAATAGGATCGTTGGACAACTAATTACACATAGACACTTTTAACTAATAAAAGTCCGTTGAAATCTAAGGAAGTCATTTCATTTACGACCGTTAAACTCAACACACAAATCCATTTTAATCAAACATCTTTCATACCTTCCTTACAAACGGTCATAAGTGAAATAAAAATATAAAAATGATGTCCCTTCCTTCATATAAAAATATCCACTACAACCAGCATATTTGAAACGAACCCTTATGTTCCTCGCCATAAAGTTAAAGATCCCTTATCAAACATTAAAGGAAGATCACTTTCCCACATGGACGTAACTGGACAAACCGCTTTTTGCAAGGGTCATATAAGGGTTAGCCTTTATGGTCAGGGGTACTGACCGGTTTTAAAGGACACATATTGTCATTGTAAGGGTCAGAGTGATCCTTTTCCGTAAAAATTTAACCGGTTTGACCATACCTGCCGTACGGAAGGGCAGTTAAGGTGTCTGAAAGCCTTTGGATAGCTTGGGAACCAGAGTGGACCGCGGGAGACGTTTGCGTATGTAAATTTGAACGGACGAAGGTCGTTACGTAAATATGACTGGATTAAAGAGGTAGTAACTGATAGTTTTAAGGTATGTTTGATAGATAGGTAAATTTTAGAGTATTTGAAAAAGGGATTATGTATGATTAAAAAGGTATACAAATGTTTGATTTAAAAATCAACGAATGAAACTGACATTTCTTTCACTTCCTGGTTTATGTATGAAAAGAAAAAAATTGAAAAAGGTGCAAATGTAATACTCAAATATACATATTTGCATTCGTATAAGTTTTAAAATAGTTATTGGTTTTTAAAATATTCCAATTTTCAAGTAAATGATTAAAGCAAATAACAATATAGCGCGAACGTAAACCAAATTAAATTTGTTTAAATTCATGATGCCATGTCACGCCAGAGAGGAACTCAGCATTTGTATAAACTGGAAGATAAGAAATATGCCTTTTATGTTAGTGTTAGTGACAATCAAAACTTAGACTATAATATAATATAGGTACGTTGTTTTTAATTAATTATTTTATTAAATTGTTTATTATCCATGCAAATTTCTAATTATTGACAACGAAAGTTATTTGAAACATATTTTTATATGTGATGAAATGAATCAATTTATGTAGCTCCAATAGGGCTGTTGCAAGAATTTTTATACGCCTTAAAAAGATATCATTCTTTAAATAACCTCAAAATGAAAATATCTCGAAATATTTATTAGATATTTTACAATTTTTGAAATTTGGATATTTTGAAAAAGTCACGTGATCTTAAACAATGTGACGTCAAAGTACATAGAGCTTAACATGTGACAAACTATCGCCTTCTTTTATTAATATAAAAACGTAAGTAATGGACAAACTGTTTTCCTATTGGCTGTGAATGACAATGTATGTACAAGGACGTCACAGGAATAAGTGGTTGTTTTTCATGATTATTTCTGGCGCCAATCTTTTTATTTAATTATTTACTAAAATAAATTAATAAAAAAAAAATTATTACAAAGATAAAGAATTGTTTTAAAGTGTCCGATAAAGGTTATCTGTATCAAGAACGAATTAACAAATTGGCATACATTTATCTGTCTCATTTGCAAAGATTACAAGCATGTGCGAAAAGGATGAATATAATACGTTTGTTTCGATTAAGTTAGGACATTCCATATTAAAATGATGCTCTTTGTTGACAATATTTTCGCTGACATTGTATCAGTATCTTATTTTTCACATATTTAGTTTTACATTTGATAATAAACTTACTAGTTGACTATTTTCAAATTTTGAATGATTTTACTGTAACGTACATTTCTATAATAATAAAATAACAGTGGTGTTTTACGTACCCTCATAAAAACTAAATAAACGATACTACTGAATTTGATAGAATGAGCGGAGCTAAAATCATAATTCATAAAATTCATAGATGACCTTGATCAGACATCTTTATAAAAGTTTACTGTATATACTGTATAAACTTTCATTTAAAATACTTTTCGAAAAATGTGAGACAAGCTCATTATTAGCAGATACCATTGTTTATGTTGAACAAAATGAACTTAATATCTATTATAGCTTGACAATTAACAATTAAGACTGTTTAGAACTATAGATCGCTTTCAATTGGCGTTTCATAAAAATCTATGATGCCTATTTTTTCACAGTAAATTTAATGTAATTATTAATTATTAAACACCTATCCCAAAATTAGAGCACATAAGTTGTTATTTAGAATTATACTATCAGGAAGAGAAAGTATTTATTACTTTTTACAAATTATAATAACATTATTTTATGATGGAATAATATTAGTTATCGATTATTTTACTGTTGTGTTTATGGGATGATGTAATCTGAAATCAGAATTATTTCTAATGGAGAACTTCTAGATATTTCTAAATTTCAAAACAATTTTCTATATTACAAGAATAAGATTTTCAGTTGACAATACTTGCGAAATTAGTGACAGTGTTACTAAGTTAATTACTACTTGAAAGTTTGTTTTTATTAAATGATATTTTTATGGGTAGTAAAATAAGGCGGATTTTATCTGTTCATTTGAAAAAGAAGCAGTTATGCTGCTTTTATTAAAGAGACCATTTCTTACTTTCTTTAAATTTGTATAAATATACAGTAAAACATCAGTTAATCTTTATAAATGAAAGAACTTCACGGTAATCCACTCGTATATTACAGAATGAATTTTAAACTAATTTTAGCATTACCTGTATTGTAACTATGTATTTCATTAATAGTTACTAAACATTTAAGTGGTCTATAACATTTGTATACTATTTTACCTTGACGACGGAACTTAGTATTTCACTTACATTTCTAGGACAATAATAACAGTAAAATACCAGTAAGGTAATAAGTAAATAATAATAAATTCGATACAGCAACCATTGCGGCTTCATCAATATAATTTTTTCTTTACTTAATGCACGAAACAGGGACAATAAATATTAGGGAATACCCAATATATGATAACTATATACTTTTTTGCACGACCGTGTTTTTTTTTAAATTTTAACCGACAGGGTTTCGAAGGCAGTAGAAATGGCAGTAGGTTAAATTAACAAATTACTGATCGGTAAATAATTGTGATTACTTACTAATCGAGGCGAGGCGGTAAGTACATAAAAACAATAATCAAACCTTATTTTAAAAATGATTGGATGATCGGAATGTATTGGAAAATCATCCCCAACTAGTAGGAAGCCCTTAATACTATTTAGGAACATAACAACACATATTGATAGGTTAAATTAAACTGGTCATATTGTATAAATATTTATGCTTAATTCGTCGGTGGAGCGAAAAATATAATAAGCAACACGGAATGCAGGATCCTTGATCGGACATCTTTCAAAATTTTTACTGTACATTTGTAACTTTATTGTTTTGTTTTTGTTAATAAAATAAAAATTCCGGTTATGAGTTGAATGTCTCTTATAATTAAAATAATTTATAAATATTTCCCCTTAACTGATGCTGGCTGTGGCGCCCTAGGCGACTGCCTAGTGCGCCTATATCTCGGGCTGGTTCTGCACACATCTTAACATCCTCGAAAGTTTCTAGGCCTCGGATTCATGTCTCGGCATATTACAACTTCCTCAAATGTTAAGACGTACTTATATTCCTTGTAGTCAAAAAAACTATTTGAATGAAAATGAGCACATCAAAATACGTATCCTCAAATTTCTTCGTCCTTTTTTGACACCATGTACATTGTGCAATATTATTCAAAATGCTTGTAAATACATTGATGTTGCTTTGAATAAATGTTCTGAGCTACTTAAATAATTTGAAGAGCAAAAGAATAAAAAAAATATATTTAACTCTTCTATGACAACACCTCTCAACATCTTTCCTAATCATATTCAATGTTTACCTAACACCCTTATTGAACTATTGAACATCATTTCAGTTCAGCACCATCCCTTACATCTTGAATGGACCACCAACAATCAGTCACCCTTATTTGCTACCTGCTCCAATATCACATCCTCAAAATAAACAACCTGTTCCTACTTGACTGACCTGTTTGACCACTATGACCTTTACCCTTGACCATGAATGACCTTCCTACAAACCTTCTAACCCTTGGTGACCAATTCCAGTTTCTACTTTTCAAGTTAGAAATCAAGGCTGAGGAATTTCTCGAACAAGTTGTTTGGGCAGTTTTTTTGGGGTTAGGGGTTGATCTTTAGTGGGGATGATGACGTAGGGAGTTGGTGGAAGGGGTAAATTTTAAGGGTAGGAAGTTTAAGGTAAGGTAAGAATAGTTCTAAGAAGGTGTTCCTCGAGAAAACTTATCCAACAAAGTAATTAATTTCTTCTGGAGATAAGAACGAATTGTCGTTTGATTTTGCAAAATTTTATTAAACTAGTTATCAGAGTGTAACATTCATATGTGTGTCCTTAAAGGAGAGAAAGTTAACAGGTATGTTTTGTTCGTTTTGTTTATTACTTCGCGGTTAAAGCAGCAGTCTTTAGTCGTTCCATATACAGGGTGGTTCGCAACTCCTGTATAGTCTGACCAGAACTTTAAGATTGTGGCTATAGTCAGAAAATGACTCTACCGGGTCAAGCAATGAAACTATAAATATTGTAGTTATGAGGCGACATAAAACTGTTACTGATTGCTTTTACTTGTATGCCAACGTGCCATAATTTGTGCCGCTCTGTTGAAATCATGACATTCATTGAATGGATTCCCTAACTACTCTGTATAGTAATAGTATATTACATCCGACGTGGGATTTGTTTTATTACAGCCGAGGGCTTATGTGTATTACAGAGAGGCGAAGCCTCGAGGTGAGATACAGCGCGATGCTGTGATGAAACCCCCACCAAGATATATATACTATTTTATTCATAATCATCCTCCTTTTAAATCAATCATTTTCAAAATAAATCAATGAGTTACAACATTTTATTAATATTTTTGACTGCTGTATTAAAGTTTGTTTAGCCTACTTTATTACAGGGATCTGTGATAATGTTACTAGGCAACCCCTACAAAAACATTTCCAACCCGTGGGGTGCAAGTGAAATCTGTTATGTCCCACCCAAGACATTGACATTATAGTTGGGAATGACATATTTATAAATTTCTAAAAGGTTAGAAATCAACATATTACTATAATGATTGTGAATAAAATAATCTTACTGTTCCTTTAACATTTAAGTATTAATAGCAGTAAATGCTTCCTACTGGTTGAAGATGATATTGCGTTTTATGCATGATCGATGCACAAAATACAAAAAAATAAGATCTGAAAATAATTGTGACATAAAAAAATTTGGTTGTCCTTTTTAAAGTAAGCTTGGACCATTGTTTTTATTTTCTTATCGCCTACCGCCTCCACCTCCTGATCGGTAATTGATTCATATCACTTATCGAACAGTAAATAAAGCCTACTGCCTTGGAAACCCTATAGGTAAACATTTAAAAAAATCCGATGGTGCAAAAATACTATTTTTGTTTAAAATAATTTTTGAAACAGCTTTTCAATCCCATAAGAAATTATTTTAAACAAACAAGAAACCGATACCTTACCGTTACATCCTAATTGCCTACTTATGATATGGGGAGTGGAAAATAGTATATTACATCCGAGGTGGGAAACGTTTCATTGCAGCCGTGGGGTCGTGTATATTACCGAGAGGCGAAGTATGTGTACTAATTTATTCACAATCATCCTCATTTTCGTCAATAATCTTCAAAATAAATCATGGAAAACTTTTAATTTTATTAATATTTTTCGACAGCTCTATTAAAATTTGTTTAGCTTACTTTATTATGGGGATGTATGACAATTTAGCTTGGCAACCGTACATAAACATTTCCAATCCATGGAGTGAAAACATAATCGGTAATGTCATTTCCCACCGAAGAGATTGTCATTGCAGTTAGGAATGAAGTATTTTCCAATCTCTAAAAGGTTACGAATCGGCATATTACTATAAAAATTGTGAATTAAAGATTTTTTTGTAATATAGATTTGGGCAAAATAATTAAAATGAAGTTTTTTTTTTGATATTTTACTACAAAAGTTATTCCTGTGATGCTCTCTCCACGTCAGTTTAGAGAACCCGTGATATAAAGCCTAGTCAGCGCTTTTAACATTACCGATATAAATTTGCAAATTAAAAGCAAAATTGCCACACCTAACAATGAGTATAATCCGTGGTAATATACTTAAAACATTTACAAATATTGTAAGTTAATATTTTTGATACAGATAATAATTACTAATATATTATTTATA
The DNA here is from genome assembly GCA_951394225.1 of Harpalus rufipes. Taxonomy (NCBI): domain Eukaryota; kingdom Metazoa; phylum Arthropoda; class Insecta; order Coleoptera; family Carabidae; genus Harpalus; species Harpalus rufipes. The sequence goes on along the minus strand of OX596281.1, from coordinate 13,205,121 downwards.
ATTGCTAATTGTTATCGATGCTACGTGTAATACGCCAAACTTGTCTAAACACAATAGTAAAAGAGAAGTATTACAATGATCCTTATTGTAACACGAGTACAGCGTAATCGAGTCGTAGGCGAGTTTCGCAAAGTATGAGTATTACAAATGAACATTGTAATACGTGTTTTTCATACTATTTTACCTATTTCGCATTAATTTACTTTTATTTCAGAATTATTATTAAAAGAAATATTAAAATATCAAAGTTGGTAACATTTACAGTTTAAATTAGGGCATCGAACCCGCCAAAAACTGGGTTCGATTGAAGTTTGAAAGATGAGTATGCGTGCGGTTCTGGTTCAAGCATTAATAAAATTTGCGGTTTGTTCAGGGTTCAGGTATTCGGTTAAGGTTCGGTTCGACTTAATGAAACTGGAATTAATGTTTTTTTCAATAATAAATCTATATTTAAAAAGTGAAAACAAACACAATTTTCACTCACAATTAACACAGGCAGCAATGCGGATACCGAAGGCGTCGATAATCGGCAGTATTATGATTATATGCATACGTTTCAAGCTGAAAATGAATCTGAACCGGAGCTGAACCCTGAATCCAAATTTTAATACTCGGTTCGGTTTCGACTCGAGTTCAACTGAAAAATATATCTGAGGTTCGGTTTTGGGTTCACTAAAATGTAACCGTTTGGTTCCGGTTTTGGTTCGGTTCAGGTTCGGGTTCGATGCCCTGGTTTCAATAATCAATTGAAATTTAATTTATTTTGACATTCTGTCATTAATTACGTATAAATTAGATTAGAGTGAAAATTTACATTTATTATGTTATGAACTTACAAATAAAAACCTTGAATTTTAATTTAAGAGAGTGCTTTACAGTTTAATGTAAATATTTTACTATAAAAAATCTTATATCTGTAAATTTCCTTGAATAATAACAGGTAATGACAACTAAAATGAATGATATTTATGAGACACAGACTAAGTTACCAACTTTATAATATAAAAATTCTCAAAAACACTTTGTGAACGCGAAATAGGTAATATCTATTTTTAAACCGTGAACTTCTCGTTTCAATTCAACAGAATTGCAGTTTATTTCGCTTGGAAAATAATTTTATATAAATTAAGAGAGGGAAACATGATTTAGCGCGATTTTACAAATGATTTTATATTTATAATTAATATAATATTGTGGTATTAGGTCAGAAATAGCCACTAGTAGATGGTTCCAGAACTTTTTTAGCAATCATTTTACAAAATTGACGACACTATCCTGTAAGTATGACCAAATTCTAATCGATTTGACTGTAGAGTGTAGAATGTTCAGTAACCTTCATTGATACACATTATAGGGTCATTGACCCTTATTGTTTCTCTGTTAGAATTGTAGATAGACTTTCTAATATTGGTTGCACTCATACAATATAGATTGATGCAATTTTTTATGAGACAGATAACGATGCAAAAATATAATGACATTTGTAAACAATGACGAGAAGTATGTTACCATTTAAATTAGGTATTTAAGGGTGTGTTATTATTATAATCATTTTAATATGTCATCATGAATAAATAAAAATAAGACAACATTATTATTATTGTTCTTGAGTTTTTATAACCAACTTTGAACACAGGAAATAATGTTAAAAGTTTCAGTGGACGTGGAGTCTTATTTTCAATAGCCTACAAAGAAAGAATATGTCGAAATTGTAGTAAACAAAACTTTTAACTTTTCTAATCTTAATATTTTGATTTGTTATGTGAACACCTTTAAAAAAATCGTTCTACATATAATTTAACCTATTTTTAAATCGTCAAATGTCAAAACATGATTTCGAAAGTTATGTTTTTGATTTTCATATTTGGTATAGCTGCATATTTTATGGATTATCAACGTTAATAATTAATGAAAAAATTAGTTTCTATTAGCTTCACGGTCACTGCCTACTCTCTTTGAGTTGATAAATAAAAATCAATAAAAAACCGAAAGCAATACAGACTAATATAAATTTACTTTCTAACGGTTTCTATTCTTTAAACTGCAGACTGTATACAACAATGAACTTTTATTGTTTTATTATAGTCTATTTACTGTCAGACAAAATTTTGTTCGATCACCATCTTTGTCGGTATTTCTTCGATTCTAATATAAATGGCCTCTTTTTTGGAAACAGCTGAAGATCAAACATATGTTGATTAAGCTTTTTTACAAATTTGTGTCAGTACTATATACCCTTAAAAAAAATTACCTGTATTTTTACCTTCCGTACCTATAGGTAAAGAAGTAATTGTCTGGTCAAAAAATTCTATGATGAGTTCCCTATAATACGATTTTACCATTTTTACGATGATGTGTGTATTTATGTATGTGATTGTCTGTGTGTGTGTGACGAAAGTTTCGGACCGCATAACTTCAATACCACGATTCCAAAAATTATAATTTTTTTCGTGTTCCTCATTCCTCAAGTTCACATCCAGAAGAACAAGTGATTAGATTTTAGTTATAATTGATCAACCGAAAGTAGCCACATTTGAAGATTTTAATAGTGAAATATGATTTATTGACATTTATAATTTAATAATTTAGAGGAAGATCAAAGATAAGATGAAGGACTGTATTGCGGGAGACTTGAGAGAAAAGGAACTGAATGAGAACGACACGCAAAACAGAAATGAGTGGAAGCAGAAAATAAAAAATAGCGACCTCTAACGAATGGGAAAAGCTAGAGAAGAAGAAGTCTGTCAAGTAGTTTGTTTATGATATAATTTTACTGGAAATATAGAAAATTTATGTATGGAATTTATACATAATACACAAGATTGACGGACGGTATTGTTCTGGCTACATCAGATATTTTGAACAGGATGTTGGGTATTGTTGTAGAGTTTAAAATTCTACATTTGAATAAAAAAGAAAAAAAATATTTATTAGACTTGATACCGGCAGAAATTAGGTATGAAAATGTCGGAAATCACCCCAAAAATAGCGATAGCCATGGAACTGAAACTAAAAATCTGATGTGACCAACACAGTACCTCCCGCCATTTACCTATATATATAATTTTTATATTACTTTATAAATTTATCCGTACAATATATAGAAAAAGTATTAAAGCAAACTTGTAGAAAATGGAATAATCTTTAATTTTTATAACAAATTGAGAAAAAAATACATTTAAAGGTATTTTTTGAAGAAAAACTATCTTGAGCTTCAAGTAAACTGCTATTTCTGGTTATCCGATTGCCACCAAAATCTAATCAGTTCTTTCCATAAGGTAGAAATACATGGTTTCAAAACTTTCTAAATGGTAGTATTTGAGTTAGAGCGTAAAGAGGATCCACACACACACACATACATACACACAGATATCATCGTGAAAATGTTAAAAATGGATTCTAGGGACCTTAAAACGTGGTCATTTATTAAAATCTGGATATGCGATTTTTAGAGCGATCCCTATACCTCCCTTACCAAGGGTAGCGGGAGGTAAAAATTAACAAATGTTAGCGATTTATTTGTCAAGCTACGTTAATTTATTTTTCTTATTTGTAATTACTGCTAAAATGAAAAATTATTTTTTAAAATTAATAGATAATTGTTCACTTGAACAGGTATTACAAATACTATTAAAAATATATTAATCTAACTTGACAGGTAACACGTTATTATACATTTATTATACTTGCCGTTAAATAAGTATGAATTGGAGATTTCTACACTGTTGCGAATTCACTAGACATGTTGAAAACACTAAAGTTATGAAGAAGCGGCAACGCCACACGGCAAGGGACATGGTGCGGAGAAGGAAAAAAGTTGAGGATCAGTCCATACTCATTTGACGGCGAGTATAATTTATCTGTTTCAATTCCATGGCTATTGTTAATTTTGGGGTGATTTTCGACATTTTCATACCTAATTTCTGCCATTTCAAAGCATCTGAAATTAATTAAGGAAGCAGGAAATTAAGAAATTATGATTTTACATGTTTAAAATCATATCTTCTGGTGTCGCGGTCAACATCCTGTATAACATATACTTTGTTTTTTATTAGTCAAATTGTGTCTGAGGCCGGTGCGTACAATTGTATGTCAAAATTTAGTGCGTGCCCTGAAGGGTTAAATGTTATGGTTTTGATATAATTATTAAAGAAGAATACAAAGATTGAAATAAAAGTTTTATTTCTTATTTTATTTTGCATGCATAATACAACTAATAAGAACTGCAACACAAGCCAATGTTTAACAAATCAAACCACAACTAATTTTAATTAACTAAATATACCAGAAATAATTGTTTATATAATTATTTTGAAATAAATATACAAGTATTTAGGTTATATCTTTAAATTTAAATATTATTTTTGATGTTCAAAACATGGTTATTAATTCATAATATTTATATTTAAAGGTACAATTGCAACTTGGAAGAAGAAGATCGCTTATGATATGTCACTTCTGGCGGAAATAAACAAAACATATTTAGTTTCAGTTTGAACTTCACTTATTAATATTTTTTTGTGGTTTTTCTAACTAAAATAACATTTTTCTAATGTTTTTGTATTTTTATTATTATATATTTTTTTTTGGTGCTCCCATCAAAAATTATGACTAGAAATATCACAATAAATAAATCACAATATTATAATTTAACTGAACATACAAAAATAAAACAAATTTAACATTTGAGTAGAGCTTTTTCAATATATTTTATTTCAAGTTATTTTTTTGCCGACCCACGTAACATCTTTTCTCATTCAACTCTTTTTAAAATAAAAATTGGTGATGAAAAAATAACAAAATTTAGAAAAACAATTTCTAATCGTCCAACAACAAATGAGTTACGTGAAACAATCGCTGCTGTTATGTGAGGTGATATTAAGCTTCGTCATTCATGCGCAAACGTGCGAAATCTTCAAACACGATGTTGTCTTCGTCATCAGTGGCGTAGCAACTGTTTTCATACTTTGCTCGCTCAATAGATTTCATTTTCTTTAAGGCGCTGGTTCTTTCGCGTTCCACAGTTCCTGAAAAATAGGACACATTTGCTCAAGACTTTGATTCTTGCACTGATACACTGCAGCGCACTGATGAGCTCCAATAAGAGCGCCTATAGTTCTGGATGAGTCGGCCAGTCTCTGATAAATGACAAAGAGTTTGAGTTAGACTCAAATCTTGTAAAATATGTCAAGTATGATATTTTAAATATTATCCCTCAATAAAAGGTTATAAAACGTGCATAAATCAGTTTCAAATATCGTTGTCTATAAGTACGAAATAAGGAATTCTAGTTTGTACTTCTTACCTGGAGCAGGATGCATAAGTTTGAATGGTACGTCGGTGACAAGTTCACCCCCAAGAGTGCCGCAGTTCAGTTTGACACGTAACGAGTAAGAAATGACGATACCAAGTGCCTCAGTTGGGCACTTTCCTTCTGGCACAAGAGTCGAACTGGCCAAATTCACATCGTCCTCCTATAATGATAATTATTTAAATAAATTTGTATGAATTCACATTTTCAATTATTAATTAAAATAACTAATTTAAAATCCTATTACCAAATTTTCTATTAGTCTAATGTACAGGGTGTTCATTTTATTTTGTCCAGTATCGCCAGTTAAATGAGCACACAATTTCTATGTTATTAGACAATGTTAAAGAGCGTGGTTTTAAAATTGTAGAGACTAACTTTGTTATTTTAAATGGGACCATATATTTTTTTAATATTAGATAGAGAATTTTATTCTGAATTCAATGATGGTGAAGACACGGAAAGATCGAGTAAGGAATGAAAGATAAAGGAAATGGCTCGAGTGATCAAGTTTCTAAAAAGATACAAGAGAGACGATTACATTGGTTTGAACATGTCATAAGGACAGATGAAGAATATATTGGAAAAAGAGTGAATAGCTTAAGTAATTGAAGGCAGAAGAAACTGAGGAAAACCAAGGATAAGATGGAAGGACTGTATTGCGGAAGACTTGAGAGAAAAGGAACTGAATGAGGACGACACGCAAAACAGAAATGAGTGGAAGAAGAAAATAAAAAACAGCGACCCCTAACGAATGAGAAAAGCTAAAGAAGAAGATGTCATTGTCAAGTGCTACTTGCATAGTTTGTTTATGAAATAATTTTACTGTAAATATAGAATCTTTTTCAAAAAAAAAATATATATGGAATTTTTTCATAATACACAGGATAGACGGAAGGTAATGTGCTGGATTTTTTTATTTTTTGTTACAAAGTAATTGTTCTTCACATTCATTTGTATCGTTCATACTCCATAGCACACTTATTTTAGCCATATTAAAATAAAATTAATATAAATCTAAACATTCATTCAAAAAATAGTCATTTAAGGTTATGCAAATATTATATCTCTGAATTCAGAATAAATTCTTTATCGAATAGTAGGAATAATATGGAGAGCATAAACTTCAAAATATGGGTGAAGGGAATGTAACCCGGTGGGGACGAACGCAGGTACTGTAGTAGTACACATTGTAGTGGGGATTTGCGAAACATCTAAAGAAAAACCAATATAAAACACGATATATGTATATCAAAAAGTCCCAACGGTAAACATTTCTTTAACACATGTACACGTACAAAAACATGCAATGTACAATTGACATCAATGACCTTGTAACTTCGAAATGACATGGGACACATTGTAGAGGGGGAAGCGGCATCACTAGCGATTGCAAATACATATTATTCCTACCTCCATGGTCTCCACAGATTGTGAACTACTGGTTCAAAAAAAATATGCTCGTTAAAATAGTCTTAAAAAATAGAAATTGTTTATTAATTTAACCGACCTCGTAGCTCTTATAGTTCTCGAGATAGCAATATTGGACAAAATAAAATAAACATCCTGTATACTACCCTTCAAAATACACCCTTAAAAATTCTAACAAGTGTTGTCAATCTTTTTTCTATCAGTTTGCCCTTTCCCTTTTACGGGTATCACACACATTATCCCTTATTGGGACATAAGGAGCCCTGGGGTGAAAGTAACATAATACTCACCCTAAGATGACCATCTAAAGCGATGCCTCGGCGGTCTTTGTTGCTGGAAGCCAAGGGCACAAGGTAGAACACCTGCAAGATGGTTATTAATTAGTAAAAGGGTTTGGGGTACCAACAAAAAATGGAATTTTTATAGACTGGAATGTGAAGAGAATAGTGTCTGGTACGATGTGGTCATTATATTTTTTTGTGAAATGATTTGTTTGATTTTGAATTGATTTCTCCGACAAAGAAAAATTGGTGCACGGTTTGTTTTTGAACAGTGTCATTTAATAAATACGTGATTTTATCCAACGATAAATATTGCAATACAATTTCTAAATTACAATTAGATAAATAGTTAGTTAATTTTTTACATTTCCTAGAAATTTCCTTTTTGCGACATCCTAAAAAATTGTAAAGAATTATCGGAATTTCCAATCGGTCGATTTCTCTTATTATTTCCATATGAAGTAAAGTATCAGGTGTTTATTAATAAATGTAAGTTTCCGTCATGACATATTTTGTTCTTAATGTCATAAATAACATATTTTTATTTTCTATACAAACGAACTTGATTTCTATCAGGTGAGGCATCATATATAATCATTTTTAATTAAGATGGACCTTATTATTTACGTTTTCAAAAGTGTCTTGATATAAATCCGGAATGAATGACAGAATTTAATTAGTTTTTTTTACCTCCCGTTACCCTTGGAAAGGGAGGTATAGGGATCGTGCTAAAAATCGCATATCGAGATTTTGCTAATGACTACGGTTTAAGATTCTTAGAATCCATTTTTAACATTTGCACGATGATGTCTATGTGTATGTGTGTGTACGTGTGAATCCTCTTTACGCTCTAACTCAAATACTATCGTTCAGAAAATTTTGAAATCGTGTATTTCTACCTTATTCTAATATAGAAAGAAGCCATTAGATTTTAGTGTCAATCGGATAACCGGAAATGGCAGTTTACTTGAAGCTCAAAATAGTATTTCTTCAAAAAATACCTTTAAATGTTATTTTTTCGCAATTTGTTGTTATAAAACTTAAAGATTATTTAATTTTCTACAGGTGTGCATTAATACTTTTTCTATATATTTTATGGAAAAATTTATAAAATAATACAAAAATTATATCTCGGAGCTTATGCAGATAACTACATGGTTACACAGTTCAGCTCAAATGTATGTATAACTAACAGATTAATGTCACTGTCAAACAAATAATCATTTCAAATTAATAACAGTAACGTTTTCAAAAGAAAATTATAAATATAACAATAGTTACATGGAAAGGAACTTAATATACATATTTCAAATTAATAATAATGTTTTAAAATGAAAATTGTAAATAGAACAATAGTTACATGGAAAGGAACTTAAGATACTCGTGCATAATTTCTAGTATTAATAAATATGCAGGTATGTATTTAAGTAAGAAAATAAATAAATATATTATCACGTCATATTACCCATTGATGGGTGTGCTAATCTGCTTTCTACACAGATTTCGGTAATGATGATGACATATTTGTATCGTGCGGGCGTTTACCATGCGTCACCTCACGGGTACTCAATTTGGCGTGGAGAGTGCATCACAGGGGTCATTTTAATGCCATTTAAAATTCGAAATATTTGATAGTAGGAATTGCATCCGGTTCCCCAGATTCGCGACCAGACACTCAGGCACGCGGCCGTAAGACCCTATAGTTATATGTAACTAAATTAATAAAAATTAAATGGCGGGAGGTTTTGTGTTGGTCACATCAGATTTTTCTAAAAATAAATGTTTTTCTCCAGAGTAAAGTGTTTTTATTGACGTATATATTTACTTCTGTATTCGCAGTAAAAGTGGAAACATTCTCTGTAGTCTTGTAAAATACATCTTATCCTCGTAATAAACCTGCATTACATTACATTACATACGACATATGATAATGATCTTATATTAAAATGTCACTAACTCCAACCTTGGAAATAATTTCACTTCTGATTTCACGATTACCAATTACTATCATTCGTCTAGAAATTTATTAACGTAACTATTATTTCACGCTTACATATATATTTTTAATTAGTAAATCTATAATTACTGCAGATTATATTAGAGCAATCACTTCTGAAATGCAACAAGAGCAATGCAAATGTAATAGCGAACTTTCATTGGCTATATTTAGATTCGTAAGTCGTAAAATTTTGATGAGAAATTGTCCGTAACTAAACAGATTCGAGCTTCGGGACCTAATGCAATCTGCAATCATTCCATTATATGTTTATGTTTACATTTCTAAATTGAAATAAATGATGCTAATGATGTGTTATTTACTTCCTTCACTTGATTATATATAATTTAAAGTATTAGTGTAGAGCATTTTATTCTCAATTTTATTTTACGTAATTATCAGTCATTGCACTAATTATATTCACATTTGCTTTTAACGTTTTAACTGTTTTTAATATTGCATCAAAGTGTTACTTGCAGAATCTAAGAATTTTGTAATTAAATGAACAATTTCTTAAGAACACAAAACCATCGTATAAGTTGATGAATCTTGCGTAAAAAGGTATTTTCGTTTTATTAACCAAAAATTCCACTGTTTATTGTCAGTAGATTACTTGAAAATATTTGCCCTAGTTTATAGTATAGTATTACCTCTCGCTAAGAGAGGTATTGGATTCATGCTAAAAATCTCATATCCAAATTTTAGTGAATAAGCACGTTTTAAGGACCTTAATCCGATTTTAACATTTTTACGATGGTGTCTGTGTTATTTACAAAGATGTCACAATTTTCATATGTCATAATTATTTATTCAAAATTTTCAAATATTCTTATATGTTGTCTATTTGTCATCAATAGTATACTTATCGAGGAAAATAATCCACATGGATTTGGAAAATCATAATGTTTTGAATGAAAACTTATGATACTTAACACCTATGTACATTATTACTAGCTGTCATTTTGACACGGGACCCCATATCTACTTGCCAAGGCTAACAAAGTTACATAACTGCTCGCGCCCTATGCAACATAAAATGAAAATGGCGAGAGGTATTGTGCTGGCCACAACAGTTTTTTTAATTTACAAAGTGTGCAAAATCTAGAATTCTTAAATTAATCCAGTCAATGCAGGTGGGGTAGTTTTAATATTGTGTTGTTTAGGTTGAGACCCTGATGTAAAATTCAAGTTTTCGACATTGAGGAAGGTCGGCGCGAGCCGCCATCTTTAATTAAAGTTGCAGAAAAAGTGTTATTAGCCATTTTCTCAAAAACAGTGGCCCGTATCAAAATTTAACAAAAGAATTCAAAATTAAAGATTGTATTTTTTTGTATAAAAAAGGGTTCTTACATTTTTTACTTCGTATGACCTGTCAAAGAGTTATGTTAAAAAATATATAACCAGAATAACAATTTATGAAAGAAATTCAAATTACTAAAAAAAATAAACATTTGTCTTAGCATTGAAAGAAGTAAATTATCAATAATTTTTAAATAATTTTTGTCAACGTTTTTCTGCAGATTCATCCACCACTCTGATCCAGTTAAAGATATGATAACGCGGTTTGAAAATTTTAATTCAGCATGAAATTCTGCTTAATTTCATGTATTACTCGATTTTTGATTTGATAAGCGATAATTTGTTAGTAACTCGCGAATCGATCAACATATATTTAAATCAGAACTATCTCAACTTTTACAAGGTAAAAACCTCTATTAACTGGACTAAATGTTTTGCAATAGATGAAAAAGAAATTAAAATTTCTTTGTGATACTTATACTTCCTGATTGGTTTGCTATTTTATATTTTTAATTAAGTCTTGCTATTATTTTATTGCATAAAAATATATAAAGTTCGTTTTCCGAGTTGATACTCAAGTCATTAATTTCTGCTATAAGAATTACTAAACTTTTATTTAGCACACATAAAATGTGTATGTAAATATTTAGTCATTGATTTTTCTTGTAAAAAATATTCTATCTTTTTCTTACCTTGTTGAGAGAAGCCCCAGGTGTAATGGGGCACCCCTCCCTAGTTTCCAAACTCGCCACATGTCTACTGAACTGCGCATTGACCATCGTGACCTCACAATGCTGCACCACGAATACTTTGATATTGCGTACTGTCTTTCTGCTGGTATTGGTGATCTGTACGCTAGCAGCAAGACGTTCCCCGTGGTAGTACACGTCTTTGTCAAGGGTAACCTCCAGGCCGATCTTCCCGTTGGAGAAAGTGAAGCCCTTTGAAACTAGGGAACTGGGGAGGCGACGGGACTGGGCTTGAGGGGCGTATTGAAGCTAGAAAGAAGACAATATAATATTGTATCGGTTTATAAAATATTATGATTAAAGGTGATAACGTGTGTAACAAAAGTTTTGAGAAAAAGTTCTTCATCAAACAGAAAGGATTTTTACTTTCCTTACCTTTCGGTAAGGAAGGTATTAAAAAATTCGATAGTGATTTTCTGATGAATAAGCACGTTTTGGGGCCCCTAGAATACGAATTTACTATTTTTAAGATGATGTATGTATGTATGTATGTATGTATGTATGTATGTATGTATGTATGTATGTATGTATGTATATATGTATGTATGTATGTGTGTGTGTGTGTGCGTGTATGTGTGTGTGCGTGTATGTGTATGTGTGTGCGTGTATGTGTGTGTGTGTGTATGTGGGTGTGTGAGAAAATCATTTTGAATCCAAAAATTATATTTTTTTCGTATTCCTCTAGTTTAACAGTTTTAACAGTTTTTCTTGAAAAAACGTAATTAAATATCACTTATTGACAAAATGTTTTGTAAATTATAAAGGATATGTTATTCTCTATATGATTTGATTGGAATTTTGAACAGATTATATATATATATATATATATATATATATATATATATATATATATATATATATATATATATATATATATAAAATTAAAGAATTATAAGTTTTACAAAAAAAAACGGTATTTTTTTTAAATGACCCCATTATATAGATATTAAATTTCTTACATCTGCCAGCTATGCTAACCATGGAAACTGCTAATATATTTATATAATTAAAACTGACACATGTCTATATCAATGAAAAGTAAATGAATGTGGCAGATATGAGGATATTGAGATAGATGTTGGGAAAGACACGGAAAGATACAGCTTACCTTAGAATGAAAGAATAAAGGAAATAACTCGAGTGTTAGAAATTTCAAGAGAGACGATTACATTGGTTTGAACATGTCATAAGAAGAGATGAAGAATACATTGGAAGAAGAATGAATAGCTTAGTAGTAGAAGGTAGAAGAAACAGAGAAAAACTAAAGAAAGATGGAAAGACTGTATTGCGGAAGACTTGAGAGAAAAGGACCGGAATGAGGATGACACGCAAAAAGAACTGCGTGGAAGAATCTGCGTCGCTACATAATTCAATCCTCCGACGCAAAAATATTGTTAATACTTTCCACATTAAATTATATACAAATATTGCAATAAAAATAAGTTATGCGATATTACATTAACGATATGAAAGATAACGACACATGTCACATTAAACTTGACACTGACATGTTGCAAGTGGGTTAAGCAAGCCATGTATAGAAGGCACTTTCCTAATTTCGAGGATAGAAATAAATAAAAATATAATTAAAATATTATCAATTAAAGATGCAAAAGACAGAAGTAAGTGTTTCATGTCAAGCAAAAAAATTCTCCCTAAAACATTTTTTTGTAAAATCAAAAATATTTTTCTCTCTCTTGTAAACTCAATCCGGGGACATACTCTATAGAGGGTAGAAGCAAAATGCCCAAGTCTTTAAAACCTTGTTTACAATGGTTTATATATTTAACATGATTCGTAGAGATGTTTTTTGCGTCCGGAAGATTTTTATTGAATTTGTAGAATTCCCTCACAGAATTGCCCCGTAAGATATTACTGAGCGGAATAAAGAAAAAATAACAAACTTTTAAAGTTATTCATATCTATAATACGTATCAAACGTCTAAGTAAGAATAATATTCCGGTTAGTTTCTTACTAAGAACTAAAATATGAGAAAAACCATTAAGAGATGGTCCAATATGAAAACCCAGAATATTTACAGGTTTCTCTTTATTGTAATTTGACTTGTTTGAAACAATTAATTTTTGTATTTTGGCGTCATTTAACAATAAGTTATTTGCGGCAAACTATTTTTTCGCTCGGTTCATATCTTTGTTACTATTTTGTAATAGAGTTTCAAAGTTATTATTTTTACAAATGAGGGTGGTATCATCGGCAAACAGGGTACTATTGCATAGCCTAACAAAGTCACCGAAATCATTTATATAAATAATAAAGAACAAAATATTTCAAGTTTGTATAACATCTTTTAAAACTTTTTTTGCACTATTAACATGGTATATTATACAATAACTATTATCTATTTATTATTTATGTTCAGTGATAACTAGATTAGACCTTAATTACTAATAAAATTTGTAGCGAAATTTTTTTCTCAAAACTTTTGTTACATACGTTAATTCATTGTATGCATCTTTTATTTGAAGTATTTTTCTTTCAAATAATCCATAAATCGTTGTGCATACTAACGGTAAACATAATTAAATTTATATTGCTTACCTTTTTGATGGTAAGATTGACAGTGCTTCTTTTATGCCCCTTATCGTCTTCATTATCACCTACGTAAGTCTTGATGGTATATTCCACTCCTAAAAAAATACATTTTTGTTGCTACTGGATAAACAACTGTTTTGAATTTCACAATAATATAATTTTGCCTCGCCTATTATTCTACTACCACAACTACACATCCGCACTCAAATGCAACCATTTCCTCACCTAGCGGCTTCCCCTGGTCATCTTCACCAGGTTGCAAGGTGACAGAGCTGGGCGCCATATCCGGAAATACGAAGGTGAAAGGGTAGGCGTCCTGACCAAGCTTCTTCAGCAGCTTCTCCTGGATAGTGGTGGTGTCAGGTTTTTTGACCTGGGGCACAATTTGACCGCAAGCTATGATCATTTCCTTGCTGAATTTCAACCCCATGACTTCGTCTTCCTCACGACCGTAACGGTAGACGGCAACCACCTGGGGGACGAAAAAGTAACAGTAATAATATATGTAGTATCAATTTTGCGTCAAAGGTAGGTTTTCAAAATTTTGGGTAAATTAAAACTAAGATAACTGCTTTAAAGATGACAGTCTTGTGTCTTTTTGTTAGAAATTATATCGTCCTTTCAAATAAAAGTTTTCGTTCAATTTCAAAATTTAACAACCAATTATTATAGTGTCCATAAACATGTTATTTAAAATTGTATTTTCCTTCATAGAATATTTAGTTCAATGCCACTATAATTATTAATTCCTGTAACAATTAGTATTTCCTTCCCACATACGAGTATGAGTATGTTTACGTTGAACTAATTCATTCAATTATTTCAAATTTCATTTTGCTAATTGTCTAATAAAATAATTTATCCATGACTATACTATCAAAATTGAAAGACAAGTATAATATGACTAGCGAATGAAAGTTAACGTTCAAATTATTTTATAGATGTGGATTCTTTCTTAGAGAAGAATAGAATTATGCGAAATATTCAGGTTTGAGAATTTTTGCATATGCCCATTTTAAATAATGGACTAAGAAATATTAGAAAAACATTACTATGTCTTGTTCAAAATAGATGGATGGCTACGGTACCGACATAATACCAGAATAACAAAACAATAACATTTTTAATTTCCTCTAACAGTAGTCCCGACTCGAGGGATGTTTGCACATTATAATTATGTAATACTGTACCCTACAGGCAAAATGCTCAATTACAGGGTAAGAAAAAATCTAATTTAAAAGAAATATACACATTGCTTTATAATATTAATACTGTCATGGAATAAATTGATATGGACTTGTATTGAATGGTAGCAGTTAATCATAAAGTAAATTTTGATAATAAAATGGTACGAGCTGTGGGTAAATAAAAAGTATTGTTATAGATAGCGGGCCGAAGATCGGGGTACTTGTAGGGATGTTTAGCTAGTAAATATGGACAATCTATTGTGTTATTTATTATTTTATGTATTAGAATAGTTGCATACATCATCCTTCTTTGAGATTGAATTTCTCTAGTAAAATACACTGTGCTGTCCCCAGCGCCGTGAGATGATATTTTGGCGCGTGGAGCACATAATATTCAATTTGGCGTCCTAAGCAGGGTAGCTACTTGCGGGTGGGCAGGTTGTGCCCCTCACAAAGGCGCCTGACCATGAGGGGCGCCATTTTATGACAGTAAATAATAGTATTTTTTTGCAAAACTACTCTTATTCGCAAAGAAAAAATTGCCTGTACAACTTAAATAGTAAGGTGATAGAAGTGAACAATATTTTTTATTAATTTATTTGCATTAGAGCTCTAAGTTTAAATAAAATTTTTATCCTACCAAACGGATATTTTTTTTAGCATTGTTATATTCATATAATAATTGTGAATCTGTTGATTACCACAATGAATATTTTGTTTATAGTTCATTAATATTGATTACAAGAATGAATCTAACAATGAATTTAGTAGAGATAAAAAAAATGAATATCCTGCTAAACGGATAATTTTCTGAAGATTTTATAACTGTAAAATTGTTGATTACAACAAACAATTTTGATTACAAGACTGAATCTAACAAAGGATATTTGATCAATATTTTAAATCTAGTATTTTTCGAAGAATCAAAAATATAGTTTAAAATTTATAGAGTGTGAAATGAAATATAACTTTACACAAAAGCGCCTTTTACTCACGGAGCGGCACTGGCCAATAATTATTTATAAGAGAGTGAATTTTTCATTCATTTGGTTCAATACAGAAGAATATAGAACGAACTGGCTCTATAGCTGCTTAACTGGGTCATTATCAAGAGTGTATCAATCAGAATATATCTATCATTTCAATTCTGTGTACGTCTTTTGACAAAAGGCGCCTGGAGTGATTGCTCCTTTGCTCCATATCACCGCACGGCCCTGGCTGTCCCTCTGACTGGATAAGTTCCTTCAAGAGTAAATATAGCTGCTTTCAGAAATTTCCGTTGCACCCTTTCAATTGATTCAGCAGCGATATTAATATTTTTAAATACATCCATGAATCCTGTTGCTAAGTTCATTTCATTTGTTTCCTAGTATTCCAGTGGTATTCAATACAATTCTAATCTTCTCTAATATAACATAAAAGTCAGTTTCCTCTCAAATTCAAATTATAAGACAAAATTTAGAAAAGAATCCCACTAAGGCATGTGAACCCATTCTGTAATTCGGATTTAATCCTGTTGAGTGTTTTTAAAAAAAATGTGAAAAGATAATGTTTAACAGCGTTTTTTAAGAAAAACTTTTAAAATCTTCAAATGAGGGTCCTTCCAGTTTACTAATTATAACCAAAATCTAATCAAGTCTGCATATGGATCTAAGGAAGAGGAATACGTAAGAATTGTAGTTTTTAGAATTCTAGTATTGGAGTTAGAAATTATGGTCACACACACACGCGCACACACATACAGACATCATCGTATTAATAATATTTCGATCCACTTGCCTGAGCGAAGACTTTCCTCCCCTTAAGGTAGTCGCTATCTACCACCACAATTCCATCAATAGGATCTATGTGATCCAGATGATCCAGGAAGTCCCTCTTCCCCAAATACACTGTGATCTTGCCATTTGGGCTTGTCTTCTTGAAAACTTTAACCGCAACAACCATTTTTATGCCGTTTAACACTGACTTTACTAAACACGAATGTAACTCTGAAGATCAAACTGTCAACTGAAAACTTAGTTTCGGAAAACGAGTTATTGAATGTGTGTTCCCACCAGAAGTGATACTTGCTCAGCAAAGCTCAGGAGCTTTTATAATGAGAAGGACTATGGCTTCTTTAGTGCGTTGGACTAAAGCTCATAATTTAATTTTTATCTTAAAAACTAATAATATTTAGTTTGTATGGTTTCTCTAGTGGGTAGCTGTAATTTGTGAATCATTTTCACGTAAATAAGGAATATTAACTTTTAACAATACTTAGATGCGCATTATATGTTATTATACAGGGTGTAACAGATAAACGAGCTACCTCAAATGATTTCTATATTATTAAACATACAATAAAGTACTATAAGATAATCTTATAGAAGACCAAGGGGGACATCCGATTTTTTTAAACCAATGTTCTCAAGTTACAATTCAAAGTGATTTTTTTTTTAAATGGAATGATATATGTTTTTTAGGCCCATTCGATAAGAGTATTTTTTTCTGAATTCAACCATTTGATTATTTTATATCCTTATATAACAAAAATATTGTGAAAAATACAATTGAAATTTAAATAAATTTGATATTTATAGTCATTTTTCAATAGGCTATGTATGAAAAACAGAAACTACTATTTGTAAATTTGAATAGGGTAGTTGCAGGATTTTTTATTTGTAAAATAATTATATCCTCGTAATTTTGCTTATTTAAACATTATTTATTGGAAAAAATATATAATAATTCCTATAAATTGTTAAAAAAATGTAACTGACTTAAATGTCACAGACAAAAAAGTTAATCATTTCAAATTTACAATAGTAGGTATGTATACACTCTGTACTTCCGAATTAATCCCCACGTCATTAATTTCTGATGCAAGAATTACTAAACTTTTATCTAGCATCTTTGTCGTACACACATGACATATGAGTCTTTTATTCACTATCTCATTATCGTTGGTGTTTCGGAGGGGTGTACGCTATCTCCGTCCAACCGACTGCAAAAAATGAAAAAGAAACTGTATTGTAACCGCGGTATCAATGTAATTTTCAAATATTTGAATTATTTGAATATTCATGTCATTCTGTCAGTCATGTGATACAGATGATTTTTTGATTTTGGCGTCGATAATTTGCGTTTCGTTGTGTGTTGGTAGTTTTGTTAATTGTTATAATATATTGTGCATTTTGCTATTGCAAAGACGATATTTCTAAGATTGCCGACAATTATTGCAACATATTGCTTTTGGACAATAAAAAGAGGTATCTATATTTCATCCATTATACTTATCGTATTTATTCAATTCGCTTAGTATTGCTAAATAACTATTTAAACTTTGAATTTTGATGAATAACAAAACTGGCACAATATAGGTTATATTTATTGTAATACTGTCAGTTTTGACATTACATTAAAATTATACAATTGATTTATTATTGCAAAATAAATGTCTTATTTCGAATTTTGACGAATAATAATATTCACACGGTATGAGTTATATACTACTGTATACTGTCAGTCCTCAATTTTGTTTATATGAATACTACGGAAATAAGACGATTTCACCCGACAATGTAACGTCATAAATTCCCCCCCCCCCCTAACGATTTGAATCATATGGTTACGATTGATGACGTAGGGATTAAGTCGTGGAAACGGAGTTTATTTAAATTAATAAAAAATAAATGGCGGGAGGTATTGTGTTGGTCACATCTGATTTTTATTCTATTTTTCTTCCATGTATGTAATACTATCTATAGTTTATGATAGTTTTTATAAATATGTAATACCGATAGTACTATCGAGTTTAAGATAGTTTTTACAAATTTGTACTATCGACAGTTTGTGATAGTTTTTATAAATTTGTACTGTCCATAGTAGTACTATGGACAGTTTTTGATAGTTTATATAAATTGCTACTATTGATAGTACTATCGACAGTTTACGATAGATTTTATAACTACGTACTCTCGATAGTACTTACTCAATTAAATTTATACCATGTACAATCTGCAATACTTTTTATAAACTTTTACTATATTCGATTTTCGATAGTTTTTATAAATTTATACTATATATAGTACAATCTTATCGCTAGTTTTCGATAGCTTTTATAATTATATACTATCGATAGTACTACTGACAGTTTTCGATAGTTTTTATGAATTTGTATTATCGATAATACTATCGAAGTTTTCGATAGTTTTTATTAATTGTACTTTCGATAGTATTGTCGATAGTTTCCACAAATATTATCAAATTATGATTGGCATTGACAACCAGCACCGATAGTTTATCCTTTATTCCATCTAGTTTACTGGTCTCTATGAATGCAACAAAGATGAGAGATGAAAAATGCAGGTGTTCTCAGCTCCATTCACTGGTCTCTATAATCCAGTCAGTTGTCAAGCAGCTCGACAGGATGCAGTTTTTAAAGCATCTAATTAATATTTCTATACGTTAATAAACCTATTTTATATGTGCAATATGTAGTTAGATAAAAATATATTTGCTTGCATCAAAAGGTAAATAATTTAAGGTTATACTAAATACATAAACAGATATTTTAAAATTGTACGTCTAATTTGACAGCTATGACATGTAAGGTGGGGTGTCATATGAATCGATACATGATTTGATATGTGAATGTTTGTGTGCTTGAAAAATACGACTATTTATCGCGCAAAAATGATGTTTTTCATATCATAATTATTGTTATTTATCTGTGACCGTTGAACCTTTGTAATTTCGTTTATTTTAAGGTTAGGTGATAGTAAACAAAGACGTCATAAAATTACTTTAACTGCCTTTATTTTATTTCATTGTTAACATAAACCTTTATTGTTTACAGGCGCATCATGGCCACATTCTTAACTCCAAACAGACATGGATATAGTGTAAGATTCTCTCCATTTAATCCAGAAAGACTTGTCGTTGCAACAAGTCAATATTTTGGCTTAGCGGGAGGGGGGACACTTTTCGTTCTAGAACTCACTCCAGAAGGTAAATATTCCTCAATAAACGAATATTATATCTGAGTTATTATTTTGTTTTTAGGGACCATTGTAGAGGTGCAAAGTTTTCAGTGGTCAGACGGATTGTTTGATGTAGTTTGGTCAGAAACTGATGCATCAGTGGTTGTTAGTGCCTCTGGAGATGGTGGTTTACAAATATGGAACTTAGCTTGTCCAGGGTTAGCTCCTCACACACTTCGGGAGCACAAAAAAGAAGTATATTCTGTGGATTGGAGTAGAACTAGACAAGAGCAATTGGTATTGAGTGCATCTTGGGACTGCACAGTAAAATTGGTGAGAAAAAATATTGGTTCAACATGATTTAGGAATATTGAAGCTCGGTTGTACAAACATCGGTTAATCTTTACACTTAACCCAGGTTCAACTGAACTGAAGTTCAATTTTGTTGTACAAAATGAAAATTCACATTCAACTGAACCTAAGCTTAACTTGAAAACTATAAAAATAATTTACGTTGGTAACAGAAATATATGTCAATCGTCATTGTAAATGACAATACATAAATTTCATTCTACGTGACTATGTGAACAGATAATAGGTGTACTGTGTTATAAGGTAGTTAATTAATCAAACATGGTCAACAATGATACAACAAAACGACAGAATTCGCATAACTCGAAGAAAAATGGACGGATAGAGTTTGGAATGAAGGATTTCGTAATAAATCAAAAACATTAGATCCGCTACTAGCGTCAAAAAATTTGAAATGGAAGTGCGCGGATCACGTTTTTAGAATGATAAACCATCGGTGGTCAAATAAAATCACAGAATGCACACTTCGCGAGCAGAGACAGATGACAGATCGTGCTATAGATGAGGGGAAGATTTACGTAATGTGGTAGGAATAACGTGGAAAAGATGTGCAGGAGTCTGGAAAGAGTGGGAAATTTTGGAAGAGGTCTCTGTTCAACAATGGATTGTTTTAAAAATCAAAAAGTTTGGAATATTTTAAATGTGTTGTACCGAAGTACCTATTATAAAAAACTTAATCTAGGTACCTATGTTATGTGTTATACTATAATTGTTAAGTAAAGGGCGATTATTTATTGTAATTATTATAACGTGGGACTTAAAAGCTTTAGATATTGCCGAAATCAAGCAATAAATAATAATTTTATAATTTCATTTTGTAAAGTGCTTTTCTCGTCTTTTGTACTTTTTCGAATAAAATACTTATTATTTCTAACATATCTTCATTGTAATTTAAAAAATCAAGTAAATTGCCCATATTACTGAATAATGTAACGTCATATGGATTGGGAACTAATTATATTTTGTGTTTTGTTACTTAAGCCACGGTTGAGCTTGCGAAAATCTGCGGCTCAGCTGAACTTGATTTTGAGAAACTCAGTAGTTGAACTTAACTTGTACAACGCAGTCTATTATCAAGCTGAGCTCATTCTGAACCTCAATTGCACAATCGGGCCTAAATAAGTAAGATAAGAGTATGATTTCACTTACACATATCATACTCAAAAGTTCTGAACAAAAAGTAGTATGTATATTATTATTATTTGGTTAAGGGCTTTAAGCGCTAGTCACTTTTATCACTGCGACCTTTTAAATACTAAACTGTTAAAATTTTTCAAATGATAAACATCAAATTAATTGCCCTCCTGCATTACCTAAATCAAAAACGTTGACACAGGTAGAACCTAAAACTTATATGTGGAATAAAATTAAACATTAAGGTGGACCTTAGCAAAGTAGACCGTATGATTACATCGGTGCAAACGGCCATAAGTGTATAGCGAAACGTCGGTTTTGCAATAAATCTTGTATTACTTGTATTTCAAGAGCTCTTGGATGAAACAACCATAGTCTAAATATTGTAAATATGAGTTACAGTATTTTATTTTAAAGATGTCCGATCAAACCCATCTGTTTCATGAATAATGAATATACACGCTTGTCTTTCAAAAATTCATGTCATTTTAACTAAGTTAGGATATTCCATTTTAAAACGAAGCTCGTTGTTGACAATACTTTCGATGTAACGTAAGTTTATTTATTAATTCAGATATTGATTACTGATTCATAGCCGTACAAATAACGTTATTTTCTGTCAGTGTATTATTTTTCACATATTTAATAAACTTTCCAGTTGACTTATTTTTAAATGCTTTTACTGTAACATATTTCTGTAGTAATACAATAACAGTAGTATCTTATGTACCCTCATAAAAACTACGCAAACGACACTACTGAATTAGACCAAATAGGCGGAGCTAAAATCTTAATTTAAACAATTCGTAGATGACCTTGTTCGAATATTTTTAATTTTTTTACTGTATTTAAATTAATAAAATTTAAATAGAGGGAGATATTGTGTTGGCCACATATATCACTTTATGAGTGAAATCTACTGTTTGAGAATAAAATGAGGATAACATCTATGTCACAGAAAATGTACAAAATATTATGACTAAGGTTGTTTTTGCTATAAGCTCTTCAATTGTTAATACCTCTTTTTATTTATGTTTATTTTTCTAGTGGGACCCAAATAGACAAATATCCCTAAGCACCTATTTAGGCCATTCTCAACTAGTTTACAATGCAATGTGGTCTCCACATGTTCCTAATTGTTTCGCTTCAGTATCTGGAGATGGTACTATCAAACTTTGGAACTCTATGAACACTCAACGAGCGAGTGCAACTCTCAGAGCACACGACGCTGAGGTATAAATTTATTAATTTAAATCATGAAATTGAAAGAAATCATTTGTACTTTTTGAAATTCATATTTGCTCGTAGGTTTTATCGTGTGATTGGTGTAAATACGATCAGAATATTTTGGCAACCGCTGGTTCGGATGGCTTAATTCGGGGTTGGGATCTAAGGAATTTTACTCAGCCCATTTTTGAACAGAAGGGCTGTGAGTATGCAGTTAGGAGAGTGCAATTTTCACCACATAGTTTAAGTATAATGGCGTCAGTTAGCTACGATTTCACTACTAGGTAAGGAAATTATACAATATTATAAATATTCAGAGTTCACAAACCTTAAAGGCATATAGTACTGAGCAAAATGAGAAAAAAAGCTTTATCAACATGGGTCTGATATTCAATAGTTTCTGAGATATAAGGCAGTTTACCTTTACTCAGGATCTCGAAAACTATAAGTTATGACGAATTAAATAAGACTTTTTGTTTACCTTTCATAGGTTATCTTATACAGGTGGTGGCGGTTAGAGATGAACATAGGGATTTAACATGGGATTTTTGGTTTATGCATTTTCCTGCTCTCCTGTTTATTTTACGGTAAAAAGTGTATAGTGCAAAGCTATAGAGAATTAAAAGTTGTATACAAAAATGTTCTTGCATTTTTACCTCCCGCTACCCTTGGTAAGGGAGGTATAGGGATCGTGCTAAAAATCGCATATCGAGATTTTGGTAAATGACCACGTTTTAAGGTCCCTACAATCCAATTTTAACATTTTCACGATGATGTCTGTGAATGTACAGTCCATACGATTTAACTTAGCGACTCAAAAGAATGTAATTCAGTTCACTATTCCTAAGTTGCGTTTTGTCAAATATTTACTTTTACATCGATGCCGCACAGCTTCAGAAGTGAAATAGTGATTTTACAATGTTTTATTGCCTTACACAAAGCAAATTTCATCCTAATACACTCAAACTCGGGGTGTCAGGTACTTTTCAACCCAAGAAGTTATATTCATACATAAGCGTTGGTGCATTTTTTTCTCAATAGCAATAGAAATTTTATTTTCTTAACTTTATTAATTTAAAAAATAATTAATTATAATATGATTTATATAATAAATAATTCATTCCAATATTTGTAATATATTTTTTTTGTATAATTTCTTTTTTTTTGTAATATTCGTAATTTTATTGAACTTCATTTTTCTTCGGTGCGCCTATGGATTTTATAACTTTCCCATTACCGCAGTGATAATGTGAATTGCCCCAACTCGCCAAGTTACATCGTATGGACTGTATGTATGTATGTGTGGATCCTGTATAGTGTATACACTCTAACTCAAATACTATCAATCAGAAAGTTTTGAAACCATGTATTTCTACCTTATTCTAATATGGCAATATCTGATTAGATTTTGGTGGCAATCGGATAACCGGAAATGGCAGTTTACTTACTCAAAAAATACCTTTAAATGTATTTTTTTTCTCAATTTGTTATTATAAAAATTAAAGATTATTCCATTTTCTACAAGTTTGCTTAATACTTTTTCTATATATTGTATGGATAAATTTATAAGGTAATATAAAAATTATATA
The DNA here is from genome assembly GCA_951394225.1 of Harpalus rufipes. Taxonomy (NCBI): domain Eukaryota; kingdom Metazoa; phylum Arthropoda; class Insecta; order Coleoptera; family Carabidae; genus Harpalus; species Harpalus rufipes. The sequence continues at coordinate 13,181,030 of OX596281.1, read as the reverse complement.
CATAGATAAATGTCGGGAGGTACTGTGTTGGTCACATCAGATTTTTTAGTATGGTTTTAGTATCTTCTTAATTTTAAAAAATCTGATGTGGGCAACACAATACCTCCCGTTTAATTTAATATTTATTTATGTAAATACTTAAAATTAAATTTAAATACCGGGTTCGATTCCGACCGACGCCACATATTTACAAGACTTTTGACACTTGTAGCTTTTCTCTACTAAATTACTATTCTGACAGACAACACAAATATTTTGAGAAAAAAAATATTAGTAATTTTTATCAAATACAGTAATTACTAGTTTCCAACTAGTAACTAGTATTTTACACTCGTACATTTCAGAAACAAAAACTAGTAAACTTCAATGGTATTATTAGTGTAGTAATACTAGTCCCGTATTTTTTGAGAAACAGGCCCTTGGCATATAATGAATAGGAGAGCAGGAATTGGCATAAAAATGTTATATTCCTATATTCACCACCTATCCTCTACCACCCGTATTTTGTTTTTCAAAAAAATCAAATAATTTGATTAAGTAAAATGTGGCGACCTTGACCACTATTTAATTTTCAAATAACTTCGTAACTATTAGAAATTAAGGAAAATGTTTCATATAAAATTTTATTGTATTTTTATGGTCTATTTATTGGCGTAGACAAAATTTAATTTTGCCTTTAATATTTAAATAACTATAACACATTTTTTTCTCTATAGGATATGGGATTTTAAGCAGAGCTCCGAGGCCTTAGAAACAATAAAACACCATTCCGAATTCGTGTACGGTTTAGATTGGAACACCCACCGAAAGGGACAACTGGCTGACTGTGGTTGGGACAGCCTAGTTCACGTCTTTTCTCCTAGGTGTCTCACGGGTCTTCTCGGCAGTTAAAAATTTCCTTCTTATTATCTCTGTGACTCAGTCGCACATCCTAGGATTATAGATCGCAAAACGAAGTCAAGTCGCAAGAATCCTTATTACTTTTCATGTTATGGTGATAAGACTTGACTTCGATTTGAAGAAAAGACTTGTAGATTAAGCAACGAGTCAAAATGGAAGACTGCGATATACATTTGTTTTAAAAACAAATTTGTCGAAGTAAAAATTTAAACCTTGTTTGACTTTTAATAATTAGGTTCTTATTTTTATTGTTGAATACTTTTATACTGTTTTAGGATTTTTTTAATGAAATTTGTGATTTCGCTGCCTATAAGGTTTAAATGTACAGTTGAATTATGAGTATTATTTGTTTATTGTTATAATTTTATGTATAAAGGCAGCTAACTATTGCGATTTTTTTGTAAACTGTTTAAAAATGATAAAATTCTTTTATACGTCGTGATGTATAAATTGGGAAAGGAATAAATATTAGCTTTGTACTTTAAATGTATTAATTTTTCCTATTACCCTTCATAGGTCTAACAGAGGTGAAATAAAATATATCATACTTCTGGAAATCATAATCAGACAGTATTTTCTTAGGTTTTTGGCAAAAAAATATACAAACGTAATGGAACACCTGCCGTACTCACCTGATTTTTGTCAATTGTGTAGACTTGAAAAACACAATCACTGTCAACTGATCTTTATACCCTCGTGTCTAAATCAATAATGATCAATTCATACACATCATTTATCTATTAATTATTGTAGTCTTTTATTATTGCTACATCAAACACCCCCAAAATCTTTAGGGGCTCGTATCTGCAATTCTGCGCAGGCCAATCGATAGAGCGGCTCAAGATACACCCGATACGCTATTTTGCAGCCCTTAATTCCTTTAAACAGGCAAATTAGGGTAAAATACCCCCAAAATCTTTAGGGGCCCGTATCTCGGAAACGGCTGGGATTAGAGCGATTTCCTTGAAATTTCGCGTTCCCTTCGAATCCTTTGAAATGTCGGGGTCGTAGAACAACATATTTTAGTTTCAAGGGCCTAGGGCCAAGGGTTTCAAAATGGCCCTAATTGAAATTTGACAGCTTTTAATTGATACAGTTCGATTCAAGACGCACAACACAGTATATAAGAAAAATTAATTATAACTCTGAAACTATTAGGGTTAGAAAGGTGAAACAAATTTTATTATACTAATTTGGGCCCGTAGATTACGAATCCGTAGTCATATTTTACTTAAGGGCTAATTTAAACTGGTGAATTCAATACGCAACGTATTTAATTAAGAAAAATGTGTTATAATCCTGAAACTATTGGGGGTTGAAAGGCCGGATAAATTTTATTGGACTAATTACAACCCTTAGAATACGAATCCGGGGTCAGATTCATCCAAAAGGCTTAATAACGGGCCATGGGCTTAATACATGTGCAAAGGGCTTAAGAGTGCCCTTAGGGCAAATATGACACCGGATTTGTAATCTACAGGTCCAAATTAGTATAATAAAATTTATTCGACCCTTCTAGTCCTATAGATAACAAAGTTACCCTTAGAAATTTGAAGGGTAAATATATGAAAAACTAAAGGGTTATATGCAATTCTGCGCAGGCCAATCGATAGAGCGGCTCAAGATACACCCGATACGCTATTTTGCAGCCATTAATTCCTTTAAACAGGCAAATTAGGGTTAAATACCCCCAAAATCTTTAGGGGCTCGTATCTCGGAAACGGCTGGGATTAGAGCGATTTCCTTGAAATTTCGCGTTCCCTTCGAATCCTTTGAAATGTCGGGGTCGTAGAACAACATATTTAAGTTTTAAGGGCCTAGGGCCAAGGGTTTCAAAATGGCCCTAATTGAAATTTGACAGCTTTTAATTGATACAGTTCGATTCAAGACGCACAACACAGTATATAAGAAAAATTAATTATAACTCTGAAACTATTAGGCTTAGAAGGGTGAAACAAATTTTATTATACTAATTTGGGTCCGTAGATTACGAATCCGTAGTCATATTTTACTTAAGGGCTAATTTAAACTGGTGAATTCAATACGCAACGTATTTAATTAAGAAAAATGTGTTATAATTCTGAAACTATTGGGGGTTGAAAGGCCGGATAAATTTTATTGGACTAATTACAACCCTTAGAATACGAATCCGGGGTCAGATTCATCAAAAAGGCTTAATAACGGGCCATGGGCTTAATACATGTGCAAAGGGCTTAAGAGTGCCCTTAGGGCAAATATGACACCGGATTTGTAATCTACAGGTCCAAATTAGTATAATAAAATTTATTCGACCCTTCTAGTCCTATAGATAACAAAGTTACCCTTAGAAATTTGAAGGGTAAATATATGAAAAACTAAAGGGTTATATGCAATTCTGCGCAGGCCAATCGATAGAGCGGCTCAAGATACACCCGATACGCTATTTTGCAGCCCTTAATTCCTTTAAACAGGCAAATCAGGGTTAAATACCCCCAAAATCTTTAGGGGCTCGTATCTCGGAAACGGCTGGGATTAGAGCGATTTCCTTGAAATTTCGCGTTCCCTTCGAATCCTTTGTAATGTCGGGGTCGTAGAACAACATATTTAAGTTTCAAGGGCCTAGGGCCAAGGGTTTAAAAATGGCCCTAATTGAAATTTGACAGCTTTTAATTGATACAGTTCGATTCAAGACGCACAACACAGTATATAAGAAAAATTAATTATAACTCTGAAACTATTAGGGTTAGAAAGGTAAAACAAATTTTATTATACTAATTTGGGCCCGTAGATTACGAATCCGTAGTCATATTTTACTTAAGGGCTAATTTAAAGGGTGAATTCAATACGCAACGTATTTAATTAAGAAAAGTGTGTTATAATTCTGAAACTATTGGGGGTTGAAAGGCCGGATAAATTTTATTGGACTAATTACAACCCTTAGAATACGAATCCGGGGTCAGATTCATCCAAAAGGCTTAATAACGGGCCATGGGCTTAATACATGTGCAAAGGGCTTAAGAGTGCCCTTAGGGCAAATATGACACCGGATTTGTAATCTACACGTCCAAATTAGTATAATAAAATTTATTCGACCCTTCTAGTCCTATAGATAACAAAGTTACCCCTAGAAATTTGAAGGGTAAATATATGAAAAACTAAAGGGTTATATGCAATTCTGCGCAGGCCAATCGATAGAGCGGCTCAAGATACACCCGATACGCTATTTTGCAGCCCTTAATTCCTTTAAACAGGCAAATTAGGGTAAAATACCCCCAAAATATTTAGGGGCTCGTATCTCGGAAACGGCTGGGATTAGAGCGATTTCCTTGAAATTTCGCGTTCCCTTCGAATCCTTTGAAATGTCGGGGTCGTAGAACAACATATTTAAGTTTCAAGGGCCTAGGGCCAAGGGTTTCAAAATGGCCCTAATTGAAATTTGACAGCTTTTAATTGATACAGTTCGATTCAAGACGCACAACACAGTATATAAGAAAAATTAATTATAACTCTGAAACTATTAGGGTTAGAAAGGTGAAACAAATTTTATTATACTAATTTGGGCCCGTAGATTACGAATCCGTAGTCATATTTTACTTAAGGGCTAATTTAAACTGGTGAATTCAATACGCAACGTATTTAATTAAGAAAAATGTGTTATAATTCTGAAACTATTGGGGGTTGAAAGGCCGGATAAATTTTATTGGACTAATTACAACCCTTAGAATACGAATCCGGGATCAGATTCATCCAAAAGGCTTAATAACGGGCCATGGGCTTAATATATGTGCAAAGGGCTTAAGAGTGCCCTTAGGGCAAAATTGACACCGGATTTGTAATCTACAGGTCCAAATTAGTATAATAAAATTTATTCGACCCTTCTAGTCCTATAGATAACAAAGTTACCCTTAGAAATTTGAAGGGTAAATATATGAAAAACTAAAGGGTTATATGCAATTCTGTGCAGGCCAATCGATAGAGCGGCTCAAGATACACCCGATACGCTATTTTGCAGCCCTTAATTCCTTTAAACAGGCAAATTAGGGTAAAATTCCCCCAAAATCTTTAGGGGCTCGTATCTCGGAAACGGCTGGGATTAGAGCGATTTCCTTGAAATTTCGCGTTCCCTTCGAATCCTTTGAAATGTCGGGGTCGTAGAACAACACATTTAAGTTTCAAGGGCCAAGGGTTTCAAAATGGCCCTAATTGAAATTTGACAGCTTTTAATTGATACAGTTCGATTCAAGACGCACAACACAGTATATAAGAAAAATTAATTATAACTCTGAAACTATTAGGGTTAGAAAGGTAAAACAAATTTTATTATACTAATTTGGGCCCATAGATTACGAATCCGTAGTCATATTTTACTTAAGGGCTAATTTAAACTGGTGAATTCAATACGCAACGTATTTAATTAAGAAAAATGTGTTATAATTCTGAAACTATTGGGGGTTGAAAGGCCGGATAAATTTTATTGGACTAATTACAACCCTTAGAATACGAATCCGGGGTCAGATTCATCAAAAAGGCTTAATAACGGGCCATGGGCTTAATACATGTGCAAAGGGCTTAAGAGTGCCCTTAGGGCAAATATGACACCGGATTTGTAATCTACAGGTCCAAATTAGTATAATAAAATTTATTCGACCCATCTAGTCCTATAGATAACAAAGTTACCCCTAGAAATTTGAAGGGTAAATATATGAAAAACTAAAGGGTTATATGCAATTCTGCGCAGGCCAATCGATAGAGCGGCTCAAGATACACCCGATACGCTATTTTGCAGCCCTTAATTCCTTTAAACAGGCAAATTAGGGTAAAATACCCCCAAAATCTTTAGGGGCTCGTATCTCGGAAACGGCTGGGATTAGAGCGATTTCCTTGAAATTTCGCGTTCCCTTCGAATCCTTTGAAATGTCGGGGTCGTAGAACAACATATTTAAGTTTCAAGGGCCTAGGGCCAAGGGTTTCAAAATGGCCCTAATTGAAATTTGACAGCTTTTAATTGATACAGTTCGATTCAAGACGCACAACACAGTATATAAGAAAAATTAATTATAACTCTGAAACTATTAGGCTTAGAAGGGTGAAACAAATTTTATTATACTAATTTGGGCCCGTAGATTACGAATCCGTAGTCATATTTTACTTAAGGGCTAATTTAAACTGGTGAATTCAATACGCAACGTATTTAATTAAGAAAAATGTGTTATAATTCTGAAACTATTGAAGGTTGAAAGGCCGGATAAATTTTATTGGACTAATTACAACCCTTAGAATACGAATCCGGGGTCAGATTCATCCAAAAGGCTTAATAACGGGCTATGGGCTTAATACATGTGCAAAGGGCTTAAGAGTGCCCTTAGGGCAAATATGACACCGGATTTGTAATCTACAGGTCCAAATTAGTATAATAAAATTTATTCGACCCTTCTAGTCCTATAGATAACAAAGTTACCCCTAGAAATTTGAAGGGTAAATATATGAAAAACTAAAGGGTTATATGCAATTCTGCGCAGGCCAATCGATAGAGCGGCTCAAGATACACCCGATACGCTATTTTGCAGCCCTTAATTCCTTTAAACAGGCAAATTAGGGTAAAATACCCCCAAAATCTTTAGGGGCTCGTATCTCGGAAACGGCTGGGATTAGAGCGATTTCCTTGAAATTTCGCGTTCCCTTCGAATCCTTTGAAATGTCGGGGTCGTAGAACAACATATTTTAGTTTCAAGGGCCTAGGGCCAAGGGTTTCAAAATGGCCCTAATTGAAATTTGACAGCTTTTAATTGATACAGTTCGATTCAAAACGCACAACACAGTATATAAGAAAAATTAATTATAACTCTGAAACTATTAGGGTTAGAAAGGTAAAACAAATTTTATTATACTAATTTGGGCCCGTAGATTACGAATCCGTAGTCATATTTTACTTAAGGGATAATTTAAAGGGTGAATTCAATACGCAACGTATTTAATTAAGAAAAATGTGTTATAATTCTGAAACTATTGGGGGTTGAAAGGCCGGATAAATTTTATTGGACTAATTACAACCCTTAGAATACGAATCCGGGGTCAGATTCATCAAAAAGGCTTAATAACGGGCCATGGGCTTAATACATGTGCAAAGGGCTTAAGAGTGCCCTTAGGGCAAATATGACACCGGATTTGTAATCTACAGGTCCAAATTAGTATAATAAAATTTATTCGACCCTTCTAGTCCTATAGATAACAAAGTTACCCTTAGAAATTTGAAGAGTAAATATATGAAAAACTAAAGGGTTATATGCAGTTCTGCGCAGGCCAATCGATAGAGCGGCTCAAGATACACCCGATACGCTATTTTGCAGCCATTAATTCCTTTAAACAGGCAAATTAGGGTTAAATACCCCCAAAATCTTTAGGGGCTCGTATCTCGGAAACGGCTGGGATTAGAGCGATTTCCTTGAAATTTCGCGTTCCCTTCGAATCCTCTGAAATGTCGGGGTCGTAGAACAACATATTTAAGTTTCAAGGGCCTAGGGCCAAGGGTTTCAAAATGGCCCTAATTGAAATTTGACAGCTTTTAATTGATACAGTTCGATTCAAGACGCACAACACAGTATATAAGAAAAATTAATTATAACTCTGAAACTATTAGGCTTAGAAGGGTGAAACAAATTTTATTATACTAATTTGGGCCCGTAGATTACGAATCCGTAGTCATATTTTACTTAAGGGCTAATTTAAAGGGTGAATTCAATACGCAACGTATTTAATTAAGAAAAATGTGTTATAATTCTGAAACTATTGGGGGTTGAAAGGCCGGATAAATTTTATTGGATTAATTACAACCCTTAGAATACGAATCCGGGGTCAGATTCATCCAAAAGGCTTAATAACGGGCTATGGGCTTAATACATGTGCAAAGGGCTTAAGAGTGCCCTTAGGGCAAATATGACACCGGATTTGTAATCTACAGGTCCAAATTAGTATAATAAAATTTATTCGACCCTTCTACTCCTATAGATAACAAAGTTACCCGTAGAAATTTGAAGGGTAAATATATGAAAAACTAAAGGGTTATATGCAATTCTGCGCAGGCCAATCGATAGAGCGGCTCAAGATACACCCGATACGCTATTTTGCAGCCCTTAATTCCTTTAAACAGGCAAATTAGGGTAAAATACCCCCAAAATTTTTAGGGGCTCGTATCTCGGAAACGGCTGGGATTAGAGCGATTTCCTTGAAATTTCGCGTTCCCTTCGAATCCTTTGAAATGTCGGGGTCGTAGAACAACATATTTAAGTTTCAAGGGCCTAGGGCCAAGGGTTTCAAAATGGCCCTAATTGAAATTTGACAGCTTTTAATTGATACAGTTCGATTCAAGACGCACAACACAGTATATAAGAAAAATTAATTATAACTCTGAAACTATTAGGGTTAGAAAGGTGAAACAAATTTTACTATACTAATTTGGGCCCGTAGATTACGAATCCGTAGTCATATTTTACTTAAGGGCTAATTTAAACTGGTGAATTCAATACGCAACGTATTTAATTAAGAAAAATGTGTTATAATTCTGAAACTATTAGGGGTTGAAAGGCCGGATAAATTTTATTGGACTAATTACAACCCTTAGAATACGAATCCGGGGTCAGATTCATCCAAAAGACTTAATAACGGGCCATGGGCTTAATACATGTGCAAAGGGCTTAAGAGTGCCCTTAGGGCAAATATGACACCGGATTTGTAATCTACAGGTCCAAATTAGTATAATAAAATTTATTCGACCCTTCTAGTCCTATAGATAACAAAGTTACCCTTAGAAATTTGAAGGGTAAATATATGAAAAACTAAAGGGTTATATGCAATTCTGCGCAGGCCAATCGATAGAGCGGCTCAAGATACACCCGATACGCTATTTTGCAGCCCTTAATTCCTTTAAACAGGCAAATTAGGGTAAAATACCCCCAAAATTTTTAGGGGCTCGTATCTCGGAAACGGCTGGGATTAGAGCGATTTCCTTGAAATTTCGCGTTCCCTTCGAATCCTTTGAAATGTCGGGGTCGTAGAACAACATATTTTAGTTTCAAGGGCCTAGGGCCAAGGGTTTCAAAATGGCCCTAATTGAAATTTGACAGCTTTTAATTGATACAGTTCGATTCAAGACGCACAACACAGTATATAAGAAAAATTAATTATAACTCTGAAACTATTAGGCTTAGAAGGGTGAAACAAATTTTATTATACTAATTTGGGCCCGTAGATTACGAATCCGTAGTCATATTTTACTTAAGGGCTAATTTAAACTGGTGAATTCAATACGCAACGTATTTAATTAAGAAAAATGTGTTATAATTCTGAAACTATTGAAGGTTGAAAGGCCGGATAAATTTTATTGGACTAATTACAACCCTTAGAATACGAATCCGGGGTCAGATTCATCCAAAAGGCTTAATAACGGGCTATGGGCTTAATACATGTGCAAAGGGCTTAAGAGTGCCCTTAGGGCAAATATGACACCGGATTTGTAATCTACAGGTCCAAATTAGTATAATAAAATTTATTCGACCCTTCTAGTCCTATAGATAACAAAGTTACCCCTAGAAATTTGAAGGGTAAATATATGAAAAACTAAAGGGTTATATGCAATTCTGCGCAGGCCAATCGATAGAGCGGCTCAAGATACACCCGATACGCTATTTTGCAGCCCTTAATTCCTTTAAACAGGCAAATTAGGGTTAAATACCCCCAAAATCTTTAGGGGCTCGTATCTCGGAAACGGCTGGGATTAGAGCGATTTCCTTGAAATTTCGCGTTCCCTTCGAATCCTTTGAAATGTCGGGGTCGTAGAACAACATATTTTAGTTTCAAGGGCCCAGGGCCAAGGGTTTCAAAATGGCCCTAATTGAAATTTGACAGCTTTTAATTGATACAGTTCGATTCAAGACGCACAACACAGTATATAAGAAAAATTAATTATAACTCTGAAACTATTAGGGTTAGAAAGGTAAAACAAATTTTATTATACTAATTTGGGCCCGTAGATTACGAATCCGTAGTCATATTTTACTTAAGGGATAATTTAAAGGGTGAATTCAATACGCAACGTATTTAATTAAGAAAAATATGTTATAATTCTGAAACTATTGGGGGTTGAAAGGCCGGATAAATTTTATTGGACTAATTACAACCCTTAGAATACGAATCCGGGGTCAGATTCATCCAAAAGGCTTAATAACGGGCCATGGGCTTAATACATGTGCAAAGGGCTTAAGAGTGCCCTTAGGGCAAATATGACACCGGATTTGTAATCTACAGGTCCAAATTAGTATAATAAAATTTATTCGACCTTTCTACTCCTATAGATAACAAAGTTACCCCTAGAAATTTGAAGGGTAAATATATGAAAAACTAAAGGGTTATATGCAATTCTGCGCAGGCCAATCGATAGAGCGGCTCAAGATACACCCGATACGCTATTTTGCAGCCCTTAATTCCTTTAAACAGGCAAATTAGGGTAAAATACCCACAAAATTTTTAGGGGCTCGTATCTCGGAAACGGCTGGGATTAGAGCGATTTCCTTGAAATTTCGCGTTCCCTTCGAATCCTTTGAAATGTCGGGGTCGTAGAACAACATATTTTAGTTTCAAGGGCCTAGGGCCAAGGGTTTCAAAATGGCCCTAATTGAAATTTGACAGCTTTTAATTGATATAGTTCGATTCAAGACGCACAACACAGTATATAAGAAAAATTAATTATAACTCTGAAACTATTAGGGTTAGAAAAGTGAAACAAATTTTATTATACTAATTTGGGCCCGTAGATTACGAATCCGTAGTCATATTTTACTTAAGGGCTAATTTAAAGGGTGAATTCAATACGCAACGTATTTAATTAAGAAAAATGTGTTATAATTCTGAAACTATTGGGGGTTGAAAGGCCGGATAAATTTTATTGGACTAATTACAACCCTTAGAATACGAATCCGGGGTCAGATTCATCCAAAAGTCTTAATAACGGGCCATGGGCTTAATACATGTGCAAAGGGCTTAAGAGTGCCCTTAGGGCAAATATGACACCGGATTTGTAATCTACAGGTCCAAATTAGTATAATAAAATTTATTCGACCTTTCTACTCCTATAGATAACAAAGTTACCCCTAGAAATTTGAAGGGTAAATATATGAAAAACTAAAGGGTTATATGCAATTCTGCGCAGGCCAATCGATAGAGCGGCTCAAGATACACCCGATACGCTATTTTGAAGCCCTTAATTCCTTTAAACAGGCAAATTAGGGTAAAATACCCCCAAAATTTTTAGGGGCTCGTATCTCGGAAACGGCTGGGATTAGAGCGATTTCCTTGAAATTTCGCGTTCCCTTCGAATCCCCTGAAATGTCGGGGTCGTAGAACAACATATTTTAGTTTCAAGGGCCTGGGGCCAAGGGTTTCAAAATGGCCCTAATTGAAATTTGACAGCTTTTAATTGATACAGTTCGATTCAAGACGCACAACACAGTATATAAGAAAAATTAATTATAACTCTGAAACTATTAGGGTTAGAAAGGTGAAACAAATTTTATTATACTAATTTGGGCCCGTAGATTACGAATCCGTAGTCATATTTTACTTAAGGGCTAATTTAAAGGGTGAATTCAATACGCAACGTATTTAATTAAGAAAAATGTGTTATAATTCTGAAACTATTGGGGGTTGAAAGGCCGGATAAATTTTATTGGACTAATTACAACCCTTAGAATACGAATCCGGGGTCAGATTCATCCAAAAAGCTTAATAACGGGCTATGGGCTTAATACATGTGCAAAAGGGCTTAAGAGTGCCCTTAGGGCAAATATGACACCGGATTTGTAATCTACAGGTCCAAATTAGTATAATAAAATTTATTCGACCCTTCTAGTCCTATAGATAACAAAGTTACCCTTAGAAATTTGAAGGGTAAATATATGAAAAACTAAAGGGTTATATGCAATTCTGCGCAGGCCAATCGATAGAGCGGCTCAAGATACACCCGATACGCTATTTTGCAGCCCTTAATTCCTTTAAACAGGCAAATTAGGGTTAAATACCCCCAAAATCTTTAGGGGCTCGTATCTCGGAAACGGCTGGGATTAGAGCGATTTCCTTGAAATTTCGCGTTCCCTTCGAATCCGTTGAAATGTCGGGGTCGTAGAACAACATATTTTAGTTTCAAGGGCCTAGGGCCAAGGGTTTCAAAATGGCCCTAATTTAAATTTGACAGCTTTTAATTGATACAGTTCGATTCAAGACGCACAACACAGTATATAAGAAAAATTAATTATAACTCTGAAACTATTAGGGTTAGAAAGGTAAAATAAATTTTATTATACTAATTTGGGCCCGTAGATTACGAATCCGTAGTCATATTTTACTTAAGGGCTAATTTAAACTGGTGAATTCAATACGCAACGTATTTAATTAAGAAAAATGTGTTATAATCCTGAAACTATTGGGGGTTGAAAGGCCGGATAAATTTTATTGGACTAATTACAACCCTTAGAATACGAATCCGGGGTCAGATTCATCCAAAAGGCTTAATAACGGGCCATGGGCTTAATACATGTGCAAAGGGCTTAAGAGTGCCCTTAGGGCAAATATGACACCGGATTTGTAATCTACAGGTCCAAATTAGTATAATAAAATTTATTCGACCCTTCTAGTCCTATAGATAACAAAGTTACCCTTAGAAATTTGAAGGGTAAATATATGAAAAACTAAAGGGTTATATGCAATTCTGCGCAGGCCAATCGATAGAGCGGCTCAAGATACACCCGATACGCTATTTTGCAGCCCTTAATTCCTTTAAACAGGCAAATTAGGGTTAAATACCCCTAAAATCTTTAGGGGCTCGTATCTCGGAAACGGCTGGGATTAGAGCGATTTCCTTGAAATTTCGCGTTCCCTTCGAATCCTTTGAAATGTCGAGGTCGTAGAACAACATATTTAAGTTTCAAGGGCCTAGGGCCAAGGGTTTCAAAATCGCCTAATTGAAATTTGACAGCTTTTAATTGAAACATTTCGATTCAAGACGCACAACACAGTATATAAGAAAAATTAATTATAACTCTGAAACTATTACGGTAAGAAGGGTGAAAAAAATTCTATTTTACTAATTTGGACCCGTAGATTACGAATCTGTGGCCATATTTTCCCTAAGGGCTAATTTAAAGGGCGAATTCAAAACGCAACATATTTAATTAAGAAAAATGTGTTATAACTCTTAAACTATAAGGGGTAGAAAGGCCGGACAAATTTTATTAGACTAATTACATCCTCTGAAATGTCGGGGTGACTTTAGAGTAAATCTTTTCATTATATTATTATTTTTGATACTTATCTTTCAAATATTTTTTGAAAAAAAAGATTATAAATAAAATATTATATAATTATAATTATATATTTTAAATAATGCATTTATAATAACACATAATTAAACACCGTTAATAATACATCAAATACATAATATACTATAAAAAAATCTTATTTAAAATTACGGGGTAGATGGTTTCCGTCTGAAAAAGAGATTGATGCTGTAATTCATGATTATTATGAAAGCTTTCCAAAAGAATATTGGTTGGGAGCTTTGAGGAAGTGGAAGGAAAGAATGATGAAGTGTATTATTTAAAGTATTTAAAATAAAATTCTAAAAAACATGAACTATGTGGTGATATATCATAATAAAAATCCAAGAAACTTTTGAATAATTTTATTAAAATATAGTTTATACAAATGCGTAGTTCCAAAGCATGCAATTTTCATACACACATATGGTAAGCAAGACTTATAGATATTGTATTAATTATAAACATTGTTAGATTTTCACATGTCAATATACAAACCGGTATTTGTTAATGAATCTACTGATTTATTCGTTTGCGGCAGCTCTACGAATATTTATAATTCGCAGAGTTCTCCAAGTACGATCCTCTTAAAACGAAACTTTTAGTTCCAAATATAAAAGTTCGATTAAGATAACAATAAAGCCGCGTATTTAGTATTATACGAGAAATACACAGGCTGTCTCAAAAATGACACCCATATTTCTTAAATCGAAAACTAAGAGTGAGAAATTGTCTGATTGTCTTTCGTTATCAAGTTATTGATAAATACAAATATTAACATTTAACTTTATTAGAAACGCAAATGATGATAAATGCGAATGTTGGCCCTCAAATAAGAGGTAACCAATTGAGGAGCTCTTGGCAAAAACCAAATATTGTAAATATGAATTACATCCAGCGACATGTACTTTTAAGGATGCCAAACAGTTTGGCAAAACTGTTTCTCACAAAAAGCATCTTAGTCACAAGTTTTACATTTTGCATTTGTACAAAAACGTCCTATAAAAATGTCTAATTATTATATTATTGTTGTTTTTGCCACGAGCTCTTTAATTGGTCAACCGACCTATTCTTAAAGTTCTTAACTTACAACAAAGAACAATAAGATTTTTTTTAATTTCGATGCTTTAGCCCCTTCAAATTGCAAAAGTAGGGGTACCAGTATTAAGACACCCTGTACTTGATAACATTGTTAATAATTGTTATTTACTGTAAAGGTACAAAACTATGGTACAGTTCATAAATACATTAATAAGTACACATTATAACAAATAATTATATGGCTGATAAGAATCTATCATACAAGACCAAAATCTGTATGAACAACGTCGCAATTGTTTTGTTTTTCTGCACTCGCCGCCATATTTAACTCCACCAGAGTATCAATACTGTTAATACTAACCCCTTTCAATATTTTTTGCGCTGTTAAACTAGTAAAATTAAAACTCAAATCGCTTAGACTTGGAAATTGGTAATCTCGACTATTTTCTCTCGTTAGCGTTTTACTAAAAGTCTCAGGAATCTTACAACTTAGATTAGGTTCTGATCCTAGGGTATTTTTCTCGACTATTTTGTTACTAATACTGTTGGTACTAGTTTGAAGGCCATTGTCATAAGATTTTTCCAGCGCCGACTTGGAATCAGCAAGATATTTGTCGTAGTATACATTACCAATAGATCCACCAATGTTATCAAAACTTTTTGTTGGACTGGGTGGGTTACTTCCTAAAGTATTTTTGGTAAAATCTCTGAACCCATTGATAACTGGAGATCCTGGATTTGAATTTGAGCTGAATTGATTGCAGGAACTGGATGGAACATTTTTTAAAACGTTTTTATAACTTAAACCATCCCTGGGAGTAAGTTGAAGGGATAGTTTTCTACTGTTGTTCATAGTTTCATTCTTTTCTTCTGTACCATAATTGTTTTGTATGTTTTCTGTAGCAATTGGATCTTTATTATTCAAATTTGTTTCGTCAAAGTTTTGTTGGGTAGAGTTACAATTCTTTTGGTAACGTCTAATATCATCTACATTTGATTTATCAACAGTTGTTTCAGTTTTGTTTGATATTTTTTGTTGTTCGCTGACAGAACTTTCTGCTCCGTTTATTATAACAACATTGGGATCAGATTGACCATTTTCAAAAGTAATAACAGATCTTACAGGGGAGTTTTGAACATATATTTTTGTATTTCCACCTGTACCGCTGTTAATTGTGGCAGTAGTAGTTGCATTTGGTCCATTGGATGCATAACTGGTCCCATTTTGATTGGTAGTTACTTGTAGTGTAAACGAATTACTATGAGGCAGTTTGGTTTTTATTGGGGATGATTGTGGAGTTGATGTAATTTTAGGGGAGTACTTAAGGGAATCTTTTCGTCTGGGAGAGCTTTTAGGCGATTTTCTGGAAGCTTTATATTCTGTTATTGTGCTTTGAGAGTCTAAACTTGATGGACCACTATTGTGCTGACGTATGACTGTTCTGTGAGACTCCAAACTCGATGGACCACTACCAGTGGTGTTATGCGAGCTTATTGTTTTTGTACTTTGAGATTCTATACTAGATGGTCCACTATTATCTAACTTTAAATTGGGAAAACTAGACGCATCCATATATTCTGGCGCGGTAAAAGAATCTTCTGTTTTGCTCTCTCTTTCTTTCTGATTAGGTAAACTATTTTGACTAGCTTTAAGAGATTCATAACTCGGTTTGACATCGTTAGAAGATTTCTCAATTTCGTTCGGCGTTTCGATTGTAGTTTTTGCGAGACTGGATCTGCTGGTCTTTCTAGAATCTGACAACCTGGCAGAACCACGTGGTACTTTAAGGAGATTTGTAGATCGTGGAAGACTACTGGAAGCTCTTGATGGACTTCTCTGTCGAAGACTTGGTGAATGTTCTCTGGATTCCAGGAAGGACGTTGCGCAAGCAGATTCTGCCGATGGTTGTCGACGGTGTCTTCGTGGGAGGGTTGCAGAGCGAGCTGAACTCAACTCGGAATTGTCGAAATAGTAAGGGATCGTACTTGTCGATTCCTAGAAAAAATAAAATATATTGGAATCAGAGAAATTTTAAAATTTGATTTAATACTTTTGCGTCTCCTGTTGTGGTTTGTGTAGCGACGCTATGAAGATGTATAGCTCGGGAATTGAACCATTCAGCTGGTGGAAACTGTGCGCTGAACGTTTTTATTTGACAGTGAGTTCTTTTGGTTGATCGCCGGAATAGCCGCGACAGCAATGATTCTTTTTCTGCAACACACAATAAAGATAGGTCTTTACATTTACTCGAAAACTTAGTCAAATAGAATTTATTATCTTACAACACCGACATTTCGGTGCACTCTTGCACCTACTTCTAGGTAAGTAAGATTCTCATGTATACAACATACATTCGTTCACTTTTACAACATCGTACAAAAAATATTCATTCACATAATACGAGTATGGTCGAAATGATTAGGCAGAGGAAGAAGAAAAAATATTCTAGTATTAAAGAAACGTATATATTAATTAATTTACAATTATTTCTAAGTCAATCCTTATTCCTTTTATGGAATATAAAATTATTTGACACAACATGATCATTCTCAGTAGTGTCAACGTATGGTACGAAAATACAGTACAATTATTTCAAATAATTTTATACTCCGTAAAAGGAATAACGATTGACTTGGAAATAATTGTAAATATCATTAATATATACATTACTTAATACTAGTACTTTTTTTCTTCTTCTTTTAAAAATAAATAACACGCAATAATTTCCACAAGTTATTTTTCATTTTACAAGGTTTTTTCAGGTCGATGACGTGAGTCCTCTGCCTAATCATTTTCACTATAATATACACACGTGGCAAAATACCAGACACTTAAAAAAAGTTTTTATCGACTTGAAACAAACGAAATGTGGGTTTATTTGTTATTTTTCTTTTTAATGTAAATAACATCTGTAATGTAAAATTAGAAAATAAAAAACATTTAGTAAACACTTTATTTATTACGAAAAGTTATTGAAACAAAAAAATGAACAAAAGTAGCAAAATTATATTTCTTTATTAATTAGATTTTATAGCTAAGGTACGATTTATTTCGAGTAAGTAATAGTTGTATTGCCTCCCCGAATTGTAAAGACTTCTACCACATGGTTTGGTAAACTTTCAATACAGTAGGTTACTCTTCGTAGTAATTATTTTTCCATATTTCAGAAAGAGGTACTGTTAGATATTGAATAGTTTTTGGTACGCATTATCGATGCTGAACACTTTGCCTTAACGGAATCCCATATTTTTTCCAGGAATTTAAGTTCTGACCATTGTAACAATCGAATATTGATTTACTTTAAATGCTGCTTTGATATGGGTGCAAAGTTAGAACGCATGTTGTCAACTTTTAAGATGAAATTCTTGGGAACAAATGGAGCAAAAGAGATTACGGATTCAGCTGTGTATTTTCTAATTTACAGAATTTCTGTCAAAGTACCGTATTTAACCAAAAGCATAATATTTCAATACATCCAAATACCAGGCTATGCCATTTTACTACCACTGTCAAATGGTGTTTTACAGGGTGCTCCATTGCCTAGTGTCTTTTCTCGCGCAAAACGTAGCCGCTATAACTCGAAGTGCTACGAGAAAAGCTGGGCCAGCAACGGTCATCCTATGACTTAAACAATATTTGCAAAACCTTTAGCGAACAGATCCTGTAGAAATTTCAATTTCACGACCATCTGCCACTTGGCAAAAGACAGTAGTTGGTAGTATGAACTATTGTTGTAGTACAAATATTGCAATATATCGATGTTTACACGGGTTTGTAATGTATAGTGTTTTTGATATTCGTCATCTGATGTATTCCCCTATTTGATAATAACGCTGAGTTACATTTCGGGCAGTACTTCCGGAAATAATCAAGGCTCCAGTGATGTTTTGAATAATATGATCATCTTCACCTAAAGGTTCTGTTCAGGTTGTATTTCCCGATTGAATTGTAACAAATTTATTCACCTTCAGTATTGTAAGTACTAAGAGTGCATTATACTACACACTGAAGAGTCATTAACCAACGATAAATGAGGAATTTATAGTTAAGATTTAATTTTTGAAAACAAATAATTTTGCACAGATTTAGTTTTCTTTCTTTTTTCTTAATTTATAAAGTATTTGCTACATTTGTTTTATTCTCTAATCTAACTCTACAGATTAGTTGTTCATATTTTAACATAAAAATAACAAATATATCGATTGCGTGACCGACCAGTGTGTAAGTGGATGGATGTGGTTGGTAGGATGCTTAAAGAGAGAAAGTTTCCAAGTAAGAAGAGAAGAAGAGCATGTATGAATGCGATTATGAGTGTGGCCGAGGCGAAAGAAGTGTGTTGAGATAGGAATGTGTGGCGAAGGATGATTGTTTCCTAACTATTATTGTGATCCGGATGCGGTATTTCGCTACCGAAAATCGCTCACTTTAATATGTTTAAGAGTAAGGATTTGTTGTATAATGTTGATGTTGTTCTTATTGTTTTCGGGTTTGTGCGAACCCATTAAGTAGGACACGCGTGATTTTATGTTGTATGTAATAAACCCATATTACGTTTGTCAATAAAAAAACTTTTTTGTGCCCTTTTTTTAGCCACTAGTGTATTTATAACAAAATATGTAAATTAAAATGTTTTATCTTACTTGGTGAAGCGGTCGGGGAATCACTACCAGCAGGATATTCAGTGCTGCTGCTGCTATCTGTAAGCGCATGTCCATTGGCTGCTGCAGAACACGTTTTAGCGATAGTCCTCGTACTTGCAGATCTTCTCAATCGCCTATTTGACCCCCACAATCGGAAGGAACCTCTTCGTTCCAGACTTCTTGGAGCGGGAAAAGATGCTGACCTTCTTTTATTTGACCTGGGATAGAGGATCTTATCGCTTGCGTTTCCTAGAACAAATAATATTTTTGAAATTCTTGCTTCTTCTAGATTGTGAGGAATGTAGTT
Organism: Harpalus rufipes; assembly: GCA_951394225.1. Lineage (NCBI taxonomy): Eukaryota > Metazoa > Arthropoda > Insecta > Coleoptera > Carabidae > Harpalus > Harpalus rufipes. Next base: position 13,161,800 of record OX596281.1, on the reverse strand, counting down.
TCTATTTTGATATTTACTGATTCTTGACCTTTTGAGATATGTCATCTAGAGATGAATAAAAGTGTTCTTTTCTCATGAATAGCTACTCGTGGGTTTGGTATTGGTTTAGCAAGTGAGTCTTGTAGTTACGAAATAAAATGTTTGTGTTATGCTTTTCGTGTTGATGTTGCTAGCAATTAAATAAATAATGACAGGTAACATTTGTCTATTTTCCAGAGAAAATGAATCGTGGTATTATGCGATCCGAAACGATTGTTACATACACTCGCATGCACACACACATACAGGGTGGGGCAGAAAAACCTATCCGATTTCAAAACGTTATAAAATTAAAACCACTCAACTTGTCAAAAAAAATTTTTATTAACATATCGCAAATTTTATGCCATTTTTAAATTTAAGTTTTGAAAAGCACATCACTCAAATGTCGTCCTTGGGAGCGGATACACTGATTTAGGCGCTCGCGGTAGCTTTCCATGACTTTCACCGTCATTTCCACAGGAATTTCTTCAATTGCCCGAGCAATTTCCCTTCGTAAAGCAAGAAGGGTCCTTGGTCGATGCTGGTAAACCTTCGATTTGAGGTAACCCCAAAGGAAGAAGTCACATGGAGTGAGATCCGGTGAGCGCGGCGGCCAGCCAAGATCACCTCTCAGGGAAATGAGGCGACCGGGAAACAGTTCCCTGAGAATGTCCATTGATCGTCGCGATGTGTGGGCGGTTGCCCCATCCTGTTGAAACCACACATTTTCCACGCCATTTTCTTCCATTTTGGGTCTAAGAAAATTTTCCAGCATGAAACAATAGCGCTCGCTGTTGACCGTTACGGTTTGCCCATTTTCTTCAAAAAAGTAAGGCCCCCAGACGCCTAGGCGGGAAAGAGCACACCACACAGTCACTTTTGGGCTATGGAGGGGTTCCTGATGGATTTATCGAGGATTTTCGTTACTCCAATATCGAAAATTCTGCCTGTTAACGGCACCACAAAGGTTGTGTAGCAATTATCGAACCGCCGCATTCGATAAACCGCTCAATAACAAAAGCACGATGTTCACCAGACCAAGGCATGTTGACTACTGACAAATGGCATAAAACCGGCTTTCTAACGGTTTTTACCCCACTACTCTACCTGCTCCCTCTTTTGAGAAAAAGGGATTTGAAATCGGATAGGTTTTTCTGCCCCACCCTGTATATACATACATCATCGTAAAAATAGTAAATTTGTATTCTAGGAACCCCAAAACGTGCTTATTCATTAGAAACTCACTATCGAATTTTTTGACCAAAGGTTGACGAAAGGTAAAAAATCTGCGAAATGTGTCGTATTTTATACATTACTTATACACAACAAAATAGAACTGGCGAGAGGTAATGTGCAAGCTACGTAAGATTTTTACTTATTTTAATGAAGTTGTTTGTTCATTTTAAAGTTACAAAGTATTTCTCATAGTAGTGTCTAATAATCTTTATATTTATGCCCTATGAAAATAAGATACAACTTTATTACTTCTCTCATATACATAAATAATAATGATTTTTTCTGAATCTTCTATGGGAACATAAAAACTTCAACTTCTGCTGGGTATGCAAATGACCATTTCAAATCGTTTGCATATATTTACTTTGTAATCTTTACGTTATTAGTCTGTAGTATATATGTGCATAATTTTCAAGTTAATTATTTCTGATATAGAAGTTGATAAAATTATTTGCGCCTAATGAACTATAAAAGTTTGCAAAATTTTTTTTTTTTATATTTTAATTATCTCATTTGCATCAAATTAAATGAAGGTAAAAACTAAAATTTTGTCTTTCAACAAAATTAGCAGACAACCACTGCTTCGCCATCTAGTGGTATTTTATCATATTAATGTCAAATTCTGCCTTACCAATAAATACGACAGATAAAAACTGCTACACATAACTCATACTTCTGTCACACGTACCGCAGTAATAAATTTAATGATTGCAATATAATTACGTGTACATTTTATCACTTCTTTGCAGAGTTTTTGTGATGCAATTTCGAATGCGAAAAATATTTTCGCTGGCAAAAACTGACTCCCAAACTGATTCCCATCGTACGGGATTCCAGTGCGTTCACTGACCATTTAAAAAAGTTCATCTACAAAGGGAATTTAATTATCTTTAAACTTGCTACATTTATTCGGAATTAACCGGATGCAGATATCCTTTAAGTATATACGAGAAACTTAAGACGAAGACGTGAATTGTTACGCATATTTATAGTAGCAAAAACTATGTAAAAGTGAACAATAGTTGTTAATAGTTTCTGAAAAGTGAAGGTGTTTACACAAATGTTGAAATAATTTGGTGTGGTTCCTGTCAATCACGTCGGAGATTAGATTATTGAATTTTTAACAAGTCTCTATTGAAATCTCTAATAAGTTTAGGAAATTATAATAGATTTCCTAATACAAAACAACAAAAATTTTAACACTTCGTTAGTTTTCAATATAATAACAAAATATGAACCATGTCATTGTGTCTTATTATCAATAATTTTAGCGTGACCTTTGTGTCAATGGCGACTACGTTGAAGTATACCACTGAAAATTTCAGCCATTCTGGACGCTTAGTTATTGTTTAAGAGTATTTGTGTCAATCGAATTCAGTGTTTTTATAAAAATAAAAAAAAATATCGTGCATTATTTAAATTCTTTCATTTAAAAGGCAGTAAGTATGCGCGAATTAAAGCCGAATTGGACGCTGTTTCCCGGGACTCTACTCCAGTCTTAGATCATACAGCTTACGAACTGGATACGAGAAAGCCTAAGCCTTGTAATGTTTTTTTGTGGAACGCTTAGGATCACAGATCACAATATAGTACTATAGATGGGAAACTGCCATGTTACGGTTCGGGACTGCATTTAGCGCTGTCTGAGGAGTGGAAGTGTAACTAATGTGCACCCCGGCATACATATTTAGGCTACTGCTAATATTATTTCGCAAATGTATTATTTTAATTTTTTTCTTAAGTAAATCAATTAAAGGTATATGAATACAACATAAATATTTATTTTAGAATAGATTTTTAATTTACTTTTACTTTGTATACAATCTGTATTTCTCAATAACCGAGTGCCAATGTTTGGGAAGCTTTATTATTCCATCCAAGATACCATCTTAGTTCATCTGTCGAATACCTTGGGTAACGGCAGTATGAAGTTCTTCCAGAGACGGAAAACGATGTCCACACGTAGGCTGTTTCAGCTTTGGGAATCGGTCGAAGGCTGATGGACTCATGTCCGGACTGTAGGGAGCGTGAGGTAATACTTCCCAACCGTATTCACGCAGTTTGTTGGTTACGGAAACCCCAATATGGGGGTGAACATTGTCATGGAGAATGAGTGGCCCAGCTTCGAGCAACTGAGATCGGGATTTGTGCAATTTTCTGCGCAGTTTTTCATGAAGACCCAATAATCTGTGACACTTTTTTCACATGGAACTGTGTGTGTCACGATAATTCTTTGTAATCGTAAACAAAGATCATTTGTTTGACTTTTGATTGAGCTCTCCGAAATTGATTTGGTTGTGGGGAATCTAGACCTCTCCATTCGCTGGACTGTAATTTCAACTCCGGATCAAAATCTCTAACCGACATTTCGTCAATAGCGACTATTTCTGCCACGTAAAGTTTCGATCTTAATGTACGACCTCTGATCATCAATAGTAACAATACCTAAGACTCGTGCAGGCTCCATTTCTAGCTGACGTTTGTGAAAAACGCTATAGTTGAAAACAAAAAACCCGCTGCTTCGCCAAGCCTTCTACTACAACTGATGTAAATGTCGTTGCATCATCCAATTCGCAGTGTTGCCAACATGTGCATTATTTATTAAATGACTCTCGTAAGTGAGAAACAAGCTGGATTTTTTGCATCGATTTTTAACTTTTGACGATACTTGTATCCAAACCTATACATCTAGGACGAAGAGTCTATGATGAACAACAAAACTGAATTTGACCAAAAAACTTATCAATACCCCTTCATATGTTCTTGTGTGTTCTATACAGTAGTAGGGTTCCATTATATGCCTCCTGGCCAACATCAAAGAAATGCATTCGTAAACACCGCGTTCTGTTTTTCACTCCTGCCCCTACGTATACTTTACGCCATATAAGGCCAGTCTGGTTAAAAAGCAACAGGTAACTATGCTCTTAAATTACAATCCTCCAACACCAGCCATCACTATGGCTGCACGATATATCTTTTTCTGCTTACCATGGTCCACTGGCCTCCCGTCAAGGCCATCTGCAGAGTTAAAACGTTGCTTTCTGCATGTCGCTAGTGAAAGAAAAAATCGAGCTGCCGAAAAAATCCACCCAGGCCCACGCGGGCATACTCTCACAGGAATTGTATTTTTAGATGTGGAACATGAATATTTTTGAATAAATTTGTATAAAATATTTGTGTAATGCAGTTCCGAAACACTTATTTAATAGGGAAGGTGAAAATGCAGCCAAGAAATGATTTATTTATTCTTTATTGTAAGATTGATACGTCAGAAAGGAAAGTAAATGGATGAAGTGTGACTAGGAATTTGGAGAATTATATTTTATTTATACATGGAAGTATCTAGTTAGAAATTTACGAATTTATTTAAATAAATAAACTTTAATACCAGTATTTTCATCTCTTTATATTTATATAAATCTACAAAAAGCGTGGCTGCAACAATCATTAATTCTATTACAATATTTTAGATTAAATTAATTAAATAAATATATTATTACGGTTTATTGCCCATTTCTGGGTGTACCATTCTAATTTTATTCGCATATTCTGGACATAATAATAAATACATAATAGTTGTTTTATAATATATCATGTTAAAATTGCCAGAAAAAGTTTTGAAAAATGTCATACTAACCAGAAATACGCAAATTTATTTATAGTTTAGTTGGATAGATAATCGAAACATGAAATTGTTAAAAGATTTTCGGGATATATTGGATAGACGACTATTTACCGATCTATACGGGAATGTGAAGAAGGTGTAGTATGTATTAATTTATCAAAAAGTGGGCGACAAATTTTTACCCCTAAATCGAAACAGCAGACTCATTCACTGTGCGCAAGACAAACTTAGAACGTCATTGCGCAAATTAACTCGACAATTTAGAATTTTAAAAATGATTGTTAGCAGAACTTTGATCAGAAATGATTTAAAATTTCGAAAAAGTAAAAATGGAACCAAATAGACAGCGGTCCAGCTTAACCGAATCTCCAGATGCTGCAGAGCATTAAACAGCTAGAATTTTATTGAAAATAGAGAGAGTATAATGCCCCAACTGTTTCTCAGGCGCAAATGATTGAAGACTTTTGGGTATTTCTTAGCAGAAAAGTATACAATAATGGTGGGGAATATCAAAACGAACAACAGTTACCTACAGACAACATTACTGGCGATCCGGGAAGTATATTTAATATCGTCCACAAATGAAACAAGGTATTAAAAAACTGCGTTGCACTGAAGATAATGGTACCCCATCAGTGTTGTAAAATTTAGATATCTTATCTCCTTAATTTATAGGAACAACCCCTTATGTAAACGTTTCAATAAAAAAATATTTCTATTTGATGAAAGAGGTCTGACTTTTTCTCAAAACTTTTGTTATATATGTTACTTACAACTTATAAATATTAAAACTTATTAAAAAATATTATTATTTCATGATGAAAAAAAAATTGATGTGGCCGGCATATTATCTTCCGTCAATCTTGTGTATTATGTACAAATTCCATACATAAATTTTCTTACAAAAGATTCTAAATTTTCAGTAAAATTATTTCATAAACAAACTATGAATTCAAAACTACACTTGACACTGACATCTTCTTCTTTAGCTTTTCCCATTCGTTAGGGGTTGCTATTTTTTATTTTTTTCTTCCACTCATTTCTGTTTTGCATGTCGTCCTCATTCAGTTCCTTTTCTCTCAAGTCTTCCGCGATACAGTCCTTCCATCTTATCTTTGGTCATTCTCTGTTTCCCTACCTTTTATTGCTAAGCTATGAATTATTCTTCCAATATATTCTTCATCTCTCCTCATGACATGTTCATACCAATGTAATCGTCTCCCGTATCTTTCTAGAAACTTCTATTACTCGAGTTATTTCCTTTATTCTTTCATTCCTCATCCTATATTTCCGTGTCTTCCGCAACATCTACCTCAACATCCTCTTCTCTGCCATATTCATTTACTTTTCAATGATATTGACATCTATCAATTTGAATTATCTCAATATATATTAGCAGTTTCTATGGTTGGTGTAGCTGGCTGATTTATGATATTTAATATCTTTATAAATCTTTAACTCTATATCTATTGAGTATGAAGTATAAAATGCAATCACATCGTATAGAGAATAAGATATTATTTAAAATTTACATTAAATGTCAATATTTGATATTTAACTGCGTTTTTTCAAGAAAAACTGTTAAAAGTTGCAAATGAGGGTACTTCCGGTGGACCAATTATAACCAAAATCTAATCATGTCTGCATATGCATCTAAACTCGAGGAATGCGAAAAAAATATAATTTTGGAATCGTAGTATTGGGAGTTACGCGATCCGAAACGATCGTCACATACACACACACACACACACGCGCACACACACACACACACACACACACACACATACACACATACACACATACATACATACAGACATCATCGTAAAAACAGTAAATTCGTATTCTAGAGACCCCAAAATGTGCATATTCATTAGAAACTCACTATTGAAATTTTTGACCAAAGACAATACCTTCCTTATCTAAAGGTGATGGAAGGTAAAAAGTAGCCAATTTAAATTAAGAAAATATTTATGCATTAAAGAATTGCAGAAATGAATTTAAATTACATTTATCTAAAATAGAAATCTTTACAAAAGATTGAAATTAAATTTATGAACGCATTAAAATACTTTAATTAAATGATAAGAACTCTGAAAATACCCGTATTTTATAAAAGAAAACTTAAATTCGCAAAGAACATACCAACTTGTTTATTATGTTAAAGTAGTGAAAATCTTGAAAAACCTCTGTATTCAAATTTCCATTCATAATTGAATTCCAGGCAATAACTTTTAACAGGAGAGAGTCGCATTCATTAGAAATCCAATCACAATATCTCATATTCTTCTATTGCACCAATATGACCTTGACTGTCATCTCTCAATGTCACCAAAGAAAAAAAAATGCAACTAGCATGGCCTACTTCGCGGGTAATAAGTTTTCGTGAACAATAGACAAACGATGACGAAACAAATGCGAGACTCCATCAAGTGAAATTACTGAACGACAGATGCTAGCCTAACAGAGCAAAACAATTGCAGTATGGTATTATTTGCAGTGTCATTTTGATGTTATCGTAGGTAATTTGTGCAATTTTGCCAAGTAGGTAACTGAAGATGAGTATTGCTACATGATTTTATGGTTTGGCGCACAATAGCAAATTAGGTGAAGTATCACTTTGTTATTGCGATTGTTAAAGAGGTACTATTATTATTTATTCTTGAAAATAGTTTAATATGTCAAGAAATAATGTCCAGTTAGTTATTATACTTTGTATAAATAAATGAAAATTATGATATTATGAAGATGTTTGACTATGTGAATAGGAATTAATTTTGAGTTATTAATTCTGTCATTCAAAATACTGATTTAATGAAGAAGTTATACTAGATGGAGAAACTGAGTCCTGGAGGAGTATTTGGATTCATGAGAACGCTGGGACTGCTTCCAAAAAAACTAATATCTTGATTCTCGTGACATTTGTTTAGAAAACGATATTGTAATCAAAGCATTTATTGTTTGGTATACAATAAATTATAATTTTGAAATTCACGTGAACATTGATTCTGAAACAATATTGTATACAAAACAATAGATTGAAATGTCAAAAATTTATCGTAAACTATACAATTTTTGGTATTCAGATAATCAAAATTGTATTGTATGAAAAACAATAATTGTTTTAAAATATTGTATTCTGAACAAGAAACTGAGCTACTTGTTACGGAAACAATAATTTTTAAATTACTATCTAAATTGTGAATAATGATAAATGCTCAATTTAAAAAAAAAAAAAAATTTAAAGTATGAATGATCCATTATACTTAAAAAAGCAACAAAATTCTACAAAAATTAACTTACAGATGATCAATTGAAAATGGTATTGAATAAATTTAAGTATTATCATCTCCGCTAAATTATCTAAATCCAGATCGAGATAAAATTTGTTTTATAACAATAAAACTATGTATTTTATTGGAATGTATTTATAAATATTACATTTATTCAATGAGAGAAGTTATTTACTAATGTTAAATAGTGTTATTTTTTATATCAGTTAGTGGATGCTTATTTATGGTAACAAATGTAATCAATAATTGTTATATGACTAATTTAAACAAGTTTGTACTATTGTACTTAGTGATGAAGATCAACAGAAACACAAACGTAAATGATTTTTCCAGCATTAGTTGGAAGTTGTTGTCTTTAAATGACCCATTTCAACAAGAATCTAAATTTATAACCATTTCTTGTCATACCTAAAATATATACGAATTTAAATTTGGCTTTTTTCTTCCTATTTTTAAATGTTCTTGTACTTATATCTGTTATTGAGTATTCTATACTATTTTTTTCTTCCACAACACTATTAATATCAAATATGATAATTCTTTTGGGTTTAGGAAATGTTGCTTATGTCAAAAAGTCAAATAAGTAAATGTCAAATAAGGAAATGAACTACTCGTAACTTAATACTTGTATACTCGTACATTAAAATAAATTGTATAGAGACAGTTTACAAGGAGTCACGAGAATACGACGTTCATACAATATCTTAAACTACATTGTTTTAATATTGTATACGAAACAATATTGTTTTCAATACAAGTGTCACGAGAATCAGGGCGAAAGTCAGAAAAATTGATTATGTCGGCTCCAGCAATAAATCTATAAATATCGTAATATCGTGCTTGCTTATTTGTGCCGCTCTGTTGAAATGAAGACATGTATTGAATGGATTCCCTGCCTACTCTGTATAGTAAAATAATCTGACTGTTCTTTTAACATAAATGCAATTTTTGTTTGAAATAATTTCTTATGAAAATAAAAACTGCAGTTCTAAAAATTATGCCATATATTGTTTCCAATAAAAATTACTGATTTTCTTCTTACCTCCACAAATAACGTCGGCTAAATTTGTCTGAATACACTGATGAGTCACATCCCCATCTCTGATCGTTGCCATTTCCCCGTGCACTAATGCCAGGGCTTCATCTGTCGTCATCAGCAATCCTCGGCTACCGTTGGCGACGTCTTCCACCCGATCGCGTCGTCGACCACGAGAATGGCTGCGGGAACGACGTCGTCTAGAACAAAAAGAAAGTGGTTTACTGACAATTACTTCAAAATTGTTAAAAGTATTTTGCATTTTTCACGAGAGACATTGACGTTTGTAGTAGAAATCCTGTAAAAATATAAAATAGGGTTCCACCTTTTAAAAATTCGAATACAAGACATAAAGAACCACAAAAAATTATAAACACAATGTTACAATAAATAATTATTATATTACCTACTTAAGATTCAGTATTCGTTTCTCACATAAAATATAGAAATATATATATATATATATATATATATATATATATATATATATATATATATATATATATAATTGTACTCTTAACGACTTAATTGAGTACAGTGCCTACTAAAATATACGGATACAACCAATACCGATATTTTCACGACATTGTCTTTTAGCCGATAAAAATATCAGGATCGGCGATTTTTGTTTGTGCTGTGAGGATCCGACAAAACTTGGATCCGAGTACCCGGATTTAAAAATATCCGGTTCCTCGGATATCCGATGTTCGGTTATTGAAGCGGATATCCGTAAATTTAATTTAGATTTGGATCCGGATCCAGGTCTGGACTTGGATCCGGATCCGAATTCGATGTTTTGTTTACGGATTAGGATCCAAATTTTAATTCTGGATCCGATTCTTCATTTTGAATGTGAAGGCAAACATCTGGAATTGAGTTCAAATTCAAACCGTTAAAGTGGGTCTATTTATCTTAGTAAACAAACAGTAATAAATTTATAATACCCCTCTTAAATAGCCAGATAGTTTGTATTATTACACATATAAAGTAACATATTAATATGACATACTCATATTCGAATCTAAGATCCGATACTCATATCCGTTTCTAAGATTCGATATTCGGATTCGGATTTAAGATCCGATACTCAGATGCGGATCCAAAATCCGATACTGAGATTTGGAGTCGAGATCCGGATAGTTCAACATTCAATTATCCGGATATCCGGATATTTTGGATCCAAAACCGAAATTATCCGGATTCAGATCTCACCACTATACGTGATTCCCAGCATTTCGTTTCATTCGACCAACCCTCCAGCATTTGAACCCTGATTCCTACAAAAAAGTCGAGAGTTATCTGACAGCCCCTAATATTGCAAGAGAAGCAGCATTGACTTTCTGGCGTTATGAGGTTTTTTACCCAAATTTGAAAAAGAGTAGCGTAACAGTACTACGACAGGTCTCACTTAGACAGACTTGCGAAATCGCTTGTCTCCGAGAAATTTGAGGATAATATATTTTTTAAATAAAAATATTTTAAATGTTAATTTAATTTACAAACTTTCTGAAAAGTATGTGCAAAATTTATATTTAGTGAAAAGTAATTTTGATTTCTCAAGTAAATATGTATATTCACCTTTGGCTTATTTTCACCTTCTTCTAAAATTTATTTGTTGGTTTCGATATTAGTATCGCTGATATTTTTCAACAAATATCAGTATCGTATCGACAGAATCGAGTATCGTTGCATCCCTTTCGCATGCCATCATTCTCTTGTTTCTCGTTCTCTCCCTATATAACCGAGTAGTCTTTATTCATATTTACATATTCCGATTATTGTAAAATATCATTAAATTTTATGTTACGGAGGACATTTTCATCGCAATGAGGACGGAGGCCCTAATGTCGAATGAATATAATTGGCCAGATCATTGACTTCGAGTTGTATGAAGTTTTAGAAATTTTCAGAACATACTAACTGGTCGGTAAATTCGTGACAAAGTTCTAGGATACTAGGAATTAGAATATAACTAAAATTTATATATTCTCCGAATTTAATATATATGGAGAAGAGCTATTGGGAGTTTGCGTTATGTTTAAAGATACTTGGTCCCCTAACGTTGGCGCCTGTAGACATATAAGTACACATATTTGTTTTACGTTCCATTATGCAATACTGTAAATTATCTTTGTATATGACTCAACAATTGTCCGGCATGTGAAACAATTAATGTTTTCCTGATCGTTACAACAACTTTGAAGAATTTTATGTGTGTAAAACAGCAATAAAAGATAATATTAGAACTAGAACTGTTATAAATTAAACAATTTATGACTAAAAGTCGTCCAAATATGTAAAATATGTACGTAGTTGAAATTAGATGCAGGAAACAATGCAGACTTCAGTATAATAAAACACTGTGTTTACTGGGAATGTATTTAGATGGCACAACAGATCCTGTGTATTGTTAGTGTTACAAGAGACTGCGCTAAAATTAAATGTTATAGTTACTAGCTATAAATTACGAAAAATGTTACAGTAGTTAGGTACATATAATGGGGAAGTTTAGCGTGATTGAAATTACATGTGAAATATTTTTTAATCGTAAATATATGAATAATTATAACTTAAAATGTAATTGAAAGTTAAAATTATGTGCCCATTTATTTATAATTAATTATTTATCATCGAACTTTTGTGACGTCACAAGTGATTTATGCGCATGCCTAGAAAGAAAGGTGAGACCTGACTTTTTGAACGTATGTTGAGGCATTATACTGCACACTGCTGGCTAGTTCACGTGGGTTTGTTTACGTTTCCGCGGAGTGAGGTTATGAGTTTTTAGTTCGAATTGGAATTGTATTTATTTTCAAAACTATTATACGATACTTAATTTTTAATATTGAATACAATCGTCGTTTGCACAAGAAGTACAACAAAACTATAATAATCATAACACAGAATTGTCACTGCTTATAAATGTCAAAACATGTGGATGCCATTTTTAAAATTTCCTGTTGCCATGTGAACTCAGCGCGCACCTGCTTAAGGTAGACTGTACGTTCTACGTAAACTTCTGTGACGTCATTATTTAAAAAAAATTGAGAAATGTAGGCATGTTTGTGTGAAATACAATATAGAATATCACTTTTTAAGATATTCTTAATAAAATAAAAAATAAAAAAATACACTAAACTTCACCATTATAAACTGTTGATGTTTAGAATAGATGAAGTCCAGTATCGGTGAGGTGACGTCTGGTATACGCCCGCACAGTACGAATATGTTATATGTTATCATCATTACTGATATTTGTGTATAAAGCAGATTGGCATATTCATGAGTGATGCAATATGCCGTGATGATTTATGTATTTTACAACTATGCTATAATATTGATGCTGTATTTTTTTTTTAAATGATAGTTAACTAGTGATGAAAATACGGGTCTTAATAATGTTGATTTATATGTATGTCAAAATTTTAACTCGGTAAGATTGACTCTTAATCATTGCATCTGATTTATTAGCTATCATTAGCAATAAATAACCTATAGTTATTATTTATTCTTTTCTACTTACTCTGGTGTGACAATAAAGTACCCCCTGGCGGTCTGGTACACCTTTCTTTCGACGGTAAGCTGAGCCAAAGTGTCATAAAGAACTCTTTCCATTGGTGGTTTCATGTGAGGGAAAGACTCTAGGAGACGACGGCGCACTGCATCGAGACCTGCAGGTCGTCCTTGGGATGTTAACTGAAGCACTACCTCGCAAACGGCTTCAGGAAGAGGTGTGAAGTGTCCTTGAGAGATGCTTGTCACCAGGCAGTCTTCTATATCACCTGTAAAGAAGAGAATCTTGTAATAAAGGAAAGAGTTATAAAACTTTAGAGTCCAATTTGTACTAATTGTGCTAATATAACAGAAAACTATAGATCTATTACTAAACATTTCTTAAACTATGGATACAACTAGTTTGGATAGAATTGATATTATTTTCTTTTAATTTTTGAAATTTATAACAATACGCGCGCGTAAAAAGCTTTGAATGAAATTTTATTTTATTGTTTAGAAAGGCAACAATTTTAGCCGTGTTCCTTCGGGCTGTGATTTACAATCTAAATCATCAAAGTGATCTTGATTAAGAAGAAGTATGTTTTTACCTCCCGCTACCCTTGGTAAGGATGGTATAGGGATCGTGCTAAAAATCGCATATCGAGATTTTGGTAAATGACCACGTTTTAAGGTCCCTACAATCCAATTTTAACATTTTCACGATGATGTCTGTGTGTATGTGTGTAAGTATGTATGTGTGTATGCCTGTGTGTGGATCCTCTTTACGCTCTAACTCAAATACTATCATTTATTATGTTTTGAAACCTTATTCTAATATGGAAAGAAGCCATTAGATTTTGGTGGTAATCGGATAACCGGAAATGACAGTTTACTTGAAGCTCAAGATAGCTTTTCTTAAAAAAATACCTTTAATTGTGATTTTTTCGCAATTTGTTATTATAAAAATTAAAGATTATTCCATTTTCTACAAGTTTGCTTTAATACTTTTCTATATATTTTATGGATAAATTTATAAAGTAATATAAAAATTATATCCTGGAGCTTATGCTTTAAATACACATCTCCGTGGTTACATAGTTCTGCTCAAATGTATGTAACTGACAGATAAATGTCACTGTCAAAAAAATAATCATTTCAAATGAATAATAGTAACGTTTTAAAAGGAAAATTGTAAATGGAACAATAGTTTTATGGAAAGGAACTTAAAATACATAATTTCATTAGTAAATATGCAGGTATGTATTTAAATAAAGAAACAAATAAATATATTATCACGGTATATTATCCATTGCTGGGTGTGCTAATCTGATTTATACACACATTTCGGTAATGATAATGACATATTTGTATTGTGCGGGCGTTTACCACAAGGGTTAATTTTATGCCATTTAAAATTCGAATTATTTGGCGTTGATCGGGATCGAATCGGATTCCCCACATTTGCGACCAGACATCAGGCACGCGGCAACGAGACCCCATAGGTAAATGGCGGGAGGTATTGTGTTGATCACATCAGATTTTTTCGTTTCTTATTCGTTATTCGCACTTTCTCATTTTGTGATCACTAGACAACCATCCCCTTTCCCTTCTGAATCATCCTTTTTGAGTGATTATACGGATTAATTTCAGAGCAAATTTAAAAATGGCTAACGATAATAGATTAGAGTAGAAATTTATCATTGTGGGATTTGTTGCATCAAAGGAAGTGTGATTTTCCTACAATTTTTCGTGCCAATTCACCCTAAATAATAAATAAAACAAAAAAAAAAATTGGTAGTACGATATTCGCAACTTTTCCCAAAGGATCAGAACCACAATGCATCTGCTAAAGCAGATTTTCAAATAGCGAAATTCATATTTCAATTGGCGTCCACGTTCGCCCAATTTGCTAGCACTAGAATTTTTTCTTTGGGACTGTATGAAGAATCGGATGTATGGTAACAATCCCAGAACTATTTAGGAGTTTTAGGATAATATTTGGGAAGCTATTCAAGCTCTGGAGACAGACATGTTAAGAGCCGTAATTGACAGTTTTACACTTTTTTCTTTGGAACTACCTGTCAATAATCCCAGTATTGCAGCCCAACATATTACAAGCCAACATTAAAAATGCCATAGAAAGAGTTCGTAATTACAGAGATATTATTTTTCATATATAGTTAAAAAAACATCCAATTTTCTGTACTTTAGATTGTTGAAGAATTGTTTGGTACGAACTTTGTTGATGTTACAACATAAGACTGCAACAATTTGTTTGATTTTCCCTAAGTGATGGTATTTAATAACCAAAAATATTCAATATTTATTTCGTGTCTCAATAGAGAATACAATGCAATCTATTCTTAAGTTCGTGGGATAGAAATTCAATTCAAAACCCACCATTGACATTTAATAGTTTACTATGATTTGCATTTAGTTTCTATAGTAGTTCAGACTCATCATAAACTGTACGAATATACAGCATACTTGACATTATTATTGCTAAATTTGAGAATTGACAAATATGATGAAGAAATTAGATAGAAAGGATACTCAATAGCCATATTTATTTGCGACTTTTAGAGTAATTTCGTAGGTTAATGGTTTCAGTTGGCACATTTTAAGTAACCCTGAATTCATCATGAACTGACCCAACTCACCCAGCAAATTTGCAATCTAAACAGTTGAGTTATTTATTTATTTTTTAAAGTTGATAGATGTGGATTGCACGTGGAGTTATTTACATATATGTAAATAAAATTAGGTTAAAAAGAACTAATTATACTAATAATGATAGGAATAAATGATGATCATTTATTTGGAAGTAACATATGTTGGTTAGAGATCATCGAAAATGACTTTGTTTTTCAAAATATTCTGCATGAAGATAAATACACTTTTAACCAATTTTCGAAGCACTTTTTCCACTCCGATTGCGATATCTCCAAAACGCATTTTAAACGCAACAACCGCTTCTTCAGGTGTCGAAAAACGTTGACCTCACAATTTGTTTTTATGTTCGGAAATAAAAAGAAGTCATTGGGTGCCAAATCAGGACTATATGGCGGATGACTCATCAAATCGAAGTTTTGAGCGCTCAAAAAGTCACTTGTTCTAGCCGATGTGTGAGAGCTCGCATTGTCGTGGTGGAGAATGATCCGTCTTCGGCGGTTGGTCACGATGTCATACACATGTTTTGAAGCACCGCAATCGGTATTTTTTTGAGCATTTCTTGCGACCAATTTATACGAGCTTGTTTTTGAGCGATTGTCAATTTATGTGGATCCAACGTGAACAAATCTTTTTTACGGTCAAATGTTCATGCAATATTAAATGTATACTGGTCGCACTAATGTCCAAGGATACCTCAATCTCACGATAAGTTAGATGACGATCTTGCAGTATCAGTGCACGCACCGCATCAATGTTTTTCGGAACAACATCCGATTTTGGACGATCTTAACGAAATTCGTCCTTGAACGAACTACGGCCACGATTTAATTCGGTAAACCATCGATAAATACTGGTTCTTGATGGTGCTTCATGGCACGAAAATGTTGACGATTTAATTCAATTGAATATGAATTTTTCAAGTTTCTGTAAACAACACAAATAGCACTCGTACATCAAAATTTTCTGAGTACGTATACCGTCAAATCGATAGAGACGTCAGTTGCCAAATGGCAGCACTAGGGTTGCCCAATCCCGAAATATAAAAGGCAACCCTTGTATCATCTTGAATATCTGCGAGTCCATACTTAAATATAAATCCTCAAAGGACATAGTATAATACCGGGAGTTTATTTTATCAGTAAACATAGGCTATGTCATTACCATAGTTACAGTAAAAAATGATTGACAGCAATGTGTTACAGTGTTCATTTTATAAGTAAACATAGGGATAATTAACATAGACTAAAATAAATATTAAATTATGTATTAAAGCAACGAGAAATTATTTATTTATGTTTACTTACTTACTCTTAAGAACTACATTAAACTAGTGAGGAATTTTTATTTTAACTTATCAAATACTCAAAATTGGCACCACTAACTTTCCAAACAATATCCTAAACGATTATAAAAAGAATGAATAGCATTCGTTTTTTGCTGGGGAGTAATATTTTGTGAAGCTGCACTAATTCTGTTTTTTAATTGCGCAATGTTCATTCTTTCATTGTACGCATTTTTTAAGTGTCCTCAAAGAAATAAATTATTTGGTGCAAGCTATAATTATTATAGATTTTTCGAATTGCTGCTGGGCAGGGTCTGGGTCGATTATTAAATGTAGCAGCAGATACATCTGAAACTTATCTTAGGCTTATATTTGAATTATACCTGTTATAATCTGCAATTTTATAAAAAAAAAACCATTTTGAAATGTGACAGTTGGAATAATAATAGATAGAATTTTTTCTCCATTTGCGTAGGTTTTATAATTTGTTTGTTGGAAATGTAAACTAGCCAAACTATTATGAGCCTGGCCTCGTATTTATCTATAGCTAGTATAGCACAGCAATTTCATGTGGGTCGTATAAATAAAAAATCCATAACTCTCTTTAATAATTGCCAGTTCCCAACATAATAATAAATGCAAATAAGATTTCATTTGTACATTCTTCATTATCAGCTAATCAGAAGAGAAGAACTATTCGTAGTGTCTATCTGAATCTATTTCATTTCCTATGCTATCAACATCTCATAGATCCCGTCCGAATCTCTAATTAGCGAGTCGAAAGAAAAGGGAGAGTTGACCTTTACCAATCCCGAGGGCGTCACAGTCACAGAAAGGGATCCACATCTACGAGTAAGATTCTAGATCATCAGATAGAGAATTGTAATCTTGATTTGCGGGATCTGAATTTTGACTACGACTTTCTCGGCCTAAGGACAAGCGAAATTTACCAGTGATTTGTTTAATAAAGCATAGAATAAGACGTAGTAATGAATATACGAGTATATGTAGAATACAATATGGTAGAGGGTTTTCAAAACGAAGAGTTGGTTGCATGAAAGACAAATTTTGGTCTTAGAAAGAAATGCGTAGATGATAAAAAAAGAAAATTGCTCTACTCTCTATCTCCAGGGCCATATTATTCAATAGGCGGACTAGGCTAAAGCCTAAGGCGCCGTAAAGGAAATATTTGTGATTCATCCTAAAAGTTTAGATCGTAGATTTTAAATTAACGAAGAAAAAAAATACAAAATACCATGGACCTCGCTGGGAATTGAACCCAGTAGTAGGCTATGAGCAGAGAAACGTATGTCTGATCATTATTCAATTCATAAATCAAGTTGATCTTGAAATGTAATTTTAAGGAGAAAAGGTAATAAAGAGGATACAGTATATTGCCATTCGCCGTTTTCTAATTTGTTTCCATTTCTAAAATAAGATTCAAGGACAGCTTTGATTTCTTTAGATAACATTTTTGACAATATATCGTGTCAAAAAGACATTAATTAAATATTTTTAAATTGACATAGGTTTCTTTGTTCATAGCCTGCTCCGAGTTAGGTTTTTTTCTGAACACCCTGTATAATACACTTGTATCATAATTATTATTATTTTACGTTGTTGGTCTGAAGATGACAGAAAACAAATTCCTTCTTGAATACTGCGTTACTTAAATTCAAAAAAAGGCTACATTTTGCAAAGAATCCAATGATTAAATCCTTTTGTTGTGTCTTTCATGATCTAGTTTCCTTGTGACTCATCTAGTCATCCACCAACTAATTTCAATCACCTTTTCTGTTTTACATAGCCATTAGCTTAATTCTTCTACCTGGTGACCTGCGACCTTTGTCCGGCTCTCGCTCCATTTACGCGGGAGGTGAGCCTATACTAACATTATCGCGTCCCGTGCATCAGAGTGGTGTGGTTGGCACGACAACGAGACGGTTACGGATATGGTGCCGTCTGGGGTCGGGTGTCGGCTCATGCCGATTCGGGTCATCGAACAAAGGGTCAAAGATGCAGATATACGAGAGCCGAGGTGAAATATGGCGTAACAATTACTTATGTTCTGGAGTATTGTCTATGGATTTTGTAATTGTACTTTTAAAACTAAAGGTGATAAAAATAATAGAAGTTTATATGTTTTGTGAACTACACCATTGCAATTCTGGTTTTAATATTTTAGATCAAAAATCTGGCTGTATTTGGTTCACTTTATACAGGGTACAAAAATATATAACGTGTAACATAGATTAGTTTTTCCAACTTGGATCAAAACTGCAAAAAATGATTTTTACCTCGCGCTAAGAGAGGTATTGAATTCATGCTAAAAATCTCATATCCAGATTTTAGTGAACAAGCACATTTTAAGGTCTCTAGAAACCGATTATAACATTTTTACGATGATGTCTGTGTGTGTGTGTGTGTGTGTGTGTGTGTGTGTGTGTGTGAGTGTGTGTGTGTATGCATTTATGTGTGTGTATGTCTGTATGTGTGTGTGTGTGTGTGTGTGTGTGTGTGAGGATGTTGTTACGATTTCTAAAATTCTATAAGACTAAAGACCTGTGTAACTACGGATTCTTCAATCTAACAGTAAAACAATTGGACAACCGCAAGTGGTAGTTTCTGAAAAAAAAGAAATTTAAAATATTATTTTTTGAAAAATTGTTACAAGTAATAAAGATGATTAAATTCTCAATCTGATACATTTAATTTTTTTATTATATCTCCTATAGGTTTGGCGATACAGATAATAATAATATAGAATAATATGTTGTAATAAATCTCGTTGGCCAAAAAACTCCATGGAAACCAGTAGAGATACTTAAATGTTTGTAAAAGATAAATGCAAAATGGAAGTGTCAAAAATCAGCAGTTTTATTAACATTACTGGAAGATTTTTTAGGAAGGTACGAGTACATTTAACATATATTATTATATTCTTAATTAAATATGAATTTAAAATTACAGGTATGATAATATTACATATATCCTTAAGAAATACCGCTAATACCGTCAATGAATTTGAATAATTTTATATATTAGAAGAGTAGGACAAAATTCCTCATAGAACGAAAGGAGAGATATAATAATTTCAATTATTTGTGTGTACAAGAAATGTTAAATTCGTTATTTATAGGGCGCGAGCAGTCATGTGACTTTGTTGGCCTTGGCAAGCAGATATGAGGATCCGTGTCAGAATAACGGTTAGTAGTTATTTACATAGATGTAACAATTGTCATGTCATAATTTTTTATTCAAAATATTCTGATGTTTATTTGTCATCAATAATTTGGAATATACTTGTCGCGGAAAATAATGCAGCCGGATTTGGAAAATCATGATGTTTTGAATGAAAAATTATTATACTTCACACTTATGTACATTATTACTAGCTGTCATTCTGACACGGGCCCCCATATCTGCTTGCCATCACCAACAAGGCATATGACTGCTCGCGCCCTATGCAACATAAAATGAAAATAGCGAGAGGTATTGTGCTGGCCACAATTTTTTTTTGGGTTTTTGGTCATTTTTTTGAAAATAGTACAAAAATACAAAATTAAAGCTCTTAATTTTTTGTGCAAAAGATTCTTACATTTTTTGCCTAGGTTGAACTCTAAGAGTTATGTTAAAAAATATTTAACTAGAATAACAATTTATGAAAAAATAAAAATTAATTAAGCAAATTGCGAATTTCTCTGTGAAACAAATACACAAAATAAATTACAAAGTTACGTCTAGTTCCACTAGTTTACGAACATCTGATTCAACTTTCATGAAGCCATCGTCAGAAGTCGGCCAGCACAACAAGTAACCACAGACGCGTTTGTGTTAGTGAGTTACTCAAAAAATTAACAATATTAGATATTTAATACTTAGTCTAGTAGTTTATAAGTTTACATTCATCCTGGCATAGAAGCAGTCCTAGAGGAGTTTTCATGAAACCAATTACTGATTCAGGAGTAAATTTCCGGTCTCATTTGCTAAATTATTTCTGTGCGCTGTAGGACGTATAAATACATCCATACTGTTTTCAGCTATACCAATCTTACATAGATATTTAAGAGGACAATGACCATAGCTATTTTCTTAGAGCTAATAGCTCTTTGGCTTTTGTCGACGAGGGTAAAATAAATTTCCTCGACTGACTAAGGCCAGGAATATCTCTCCAATGTAAGGCTATATTCTCATGGCAATTCTAACTAATTTAAAGTAAAAGTATTGGTTTACATTTGATATAAAATTGTTTCACCTTTCGATTGACACTTTTGCCGTTTATTTACGTGAAAATGGGTAACAGAAATGTAAATAAATGAGAAAAGTATATACATAGGTATGCCTTTCCATCCGGTATATTATTGTGAAAAATTCCAACAAGAAAATAATTAATTCATTAGAAATGAATCAATTAAATATTGACATTTATTATGTTTTCCAACTTTACTCGAAACATTTTCTTGGAATTTACCGTCAGTAAATCATTTATATAATAAAAAAATTCAAGTATACATGGTTAACAATTAAAGAATGCTTAACTGAAGGAATACGCATTATAATGACTATTAAATATTTATATACTTGTCATATTATGGAAAACATGACATATGTATTTTCCCATTCATAATTCCAACATAGGAATACAACCAGTTGTATGTTTAAGAATAACTTAATGTTCTTGAACAAATATAACTTCTTAGTTATAATTCAACAATGTTTGAAAAAAACAACAAATTTACACAACAGTTTACAACGCAGAATATAAAGAGTATGTAAATAAAAATCTCGTGTTACTTGCAAAAGTTGAAGCCGAAGGTCATTTTTGAAATTTATGACAATGCCATTTAGAAAAACAGAGAAAACTTAAATGTACAAACAAGACATGAACTCAAAACTTGCCAATTAAAATGAGGAAATGTCACAATTTAATTACAAAGTAGAATACAATAAGGAGATTATGAAAAGAGTATTTATTTCAAAATCAACTGAAATAATCTACTCGTAATAAATTTGCAAACAAACATAAAAAAATGTTTAATCTCTGTTGATTAAATTTTCTAAAACTATAAAGTTATTGAAAGACAGTAGAGATAAAGTTATTTGCATCTCCCAACCCATAACTCAAATATCATGTATTCAAAGAGTATCCATAAAGCACACATTTTGCCTTGAAGGAGAAATCGACCTGAATACTCACCTGCATAAACTGCAGTGTTGCATATATAAATTACAGACGAATGATTCGAATGGCTCATCATTCAATTACATATCATGAGGAACAAAGTTGGAATATTTACATGTGAAATGTTCCCATGCATACAGAGGAAGAGAATTGTTATGTATGGTACAAATTTGGAGAAATTTGCATCAATCAAATGCAGTTATTTTTACCTACTAACATAAATGGACTACCTATACTCTGTTTCACGAAAGAAAACAGTTAAGAAAAGATAAGACCTAATTTAACCTTGTCTGTGATTGTGTTTATATTTGTTTAATCATAGTGTTAGTTATTTTTATTGTCTTTGTAATATTTATCGTTTAATAAACGTATTATTTTAATTAATAATACATGTCTCATTTTTCCACTTCACCCATATAAATAAACGTTACAATAAGTAACGTATGTCTGCATATTTTTCAGATGTACGTATTATCAACAAACGAGAAATGGATAAAATAATGCAATTTTCGTAAGAAGTGATGACATGAAACCTGTTAGAAGACGAAGCAAGGAAATTGTATGAAATTTCAATAATCTGTGTTCATTGTAACAGTTAAATGTTGTTTTTTAGGCTAAGTATAGAATAATTAGATGTATTTTATATATTTGCTCCATTTAAATGGTAATTAATATTAAAATTTTAGTTGCAAATCTTCTTGACTGGAAAGGTGATTGGGAAGAAGAAATTACTGGATATCAGTTATTATTTATTTCCGCCTATACCGGTTTCGACGCGTGTCTTCTTCAGGAGGTGAACATTTAGAATTTAATTAACATTAAATTTAGAAAAAGGGTGCCATTGTTAATTAAAAGTTAAAAATATATATCTAATTCATCTGACGGCTATATGAGTTTTTTAATGTATTTATTTTTTTAAATTTGACGACCAGTGTATGTAATTTATATTATTTATTATTATCTATCAATGTTAATTAAATTCTAAATGTTCACCTCCTGAAGAAGACACATGAGGTGTGGAAACCGGTAGAGGCAGAAATAAAAAAAATGACTGATATCCAGTAATTTCTTCTTCCCATTAAACTTTAACCTTATAAATATCATGTCAGTTCGTGTTTTTTTCCAAACTGTAGACTGGGATTAGAACCATGAAAATTGGATTTTCAATTATAAATACTAAATAATGTACTGTAGTTATGTAAAATAATATATAAATCAAATATAAAAAGTACATATTCAAATTTATGTGTTTTAACTTACGTAGAAATGTTTATAAGTTGTTATTATGCACTACGGTTTCCAGATTATAAGGACATTTCAACAATTAGTGAATTTGTACGGTTTAAATATACTATAATAGGTAATAATTCAATGTTCTGCATCTAATTTGTAAGTATTATTTATATATACCTGCATTAAATATTTTTATAAAAATATCTCTCAATGGAGTCCCAGAAGAAGAAGATGGTAAATCAATAATGTAGAAATAATGGATCAAAATACAACTGACTCGTATACTTTTGTTATTTAACTGATACGAAATTTCAGTAATCCGTGTAGATTTCAACAATTAAATGCTGCCATTAAAATGTTTTGGTTTAAAAACAATGCACTTTACATATTAAGCATATGAAATTTAAGTCTGTATTTATTACAACAATGCTTAACAATACCAATTCAATAAATAATAAGCATTGATACAGAAAAGTATTAATATTTATCAAAATTTGAATTTTATTTCAACATTTATCTTTAACTAAATATTACATAATATTTTATCATTGTATTTTTATTTGGCGCCAAATTTCGTAACTAAATTTATTGTTTATCATTGCATAAATCAAGCTTCTGATTACTGTTTTCTCTCGTAGCTCCAGCTCAAAACGGAAGGGGGGGGGGGCAGGTTTCTGAATTCAATCTTTTTCATGGAATGGGGTCCATATGGGATGACATGTTATAATATACAATAATAAAAGGAAACGCCACCATTTATTAAAAGATATTAATTTTTAAGCAATAATTTGCGAGGATTAGCTTCAAATTTATTAACTACATCTTCCACTAATTGTTCGCGAAAACCCGCTAACGGTGAATACTTAGCATGGCTAAGCCATTTAATATATTTTCACCAATAGTGCTTCTTAGCCATGTTTTAATTCGGCGAAGGGAGCCGAATAAACGGTGATCTTATCAAAAAAATTAAAATTAAAATTCTTCTCACAGATGACGCGACGTAAGAAAATAATAGATGGCGCTTGAGAGCCGACCGTTGTTACATGCATTAAATAAATAATTTAAATTTGTGAAACCAAACTTTGTCAATAATAAATATTTTTATCTATAAAAATATACAACATAACATGATTAAACATAATTTAATTCTGTAGATTTTATTTGATAACTGACAACTAGCAGGTGATATTTTTTTCGTTTTTGTGAACTAGGTTTGTATTCTGACCAATCAAAGGGCAGAATTTACATTCCTATCTAAACCAATGCTATTTTCTTACGAAGTATAGTTTCTTTAAAAATGTTTAGAGAACAACAATAAACCAGTTAATCATTTTTTCAATAAATGATTATTTCTATTTTATTTTAATTTTTTTCCACTTTGGAAGGGGGGGGGGGCAGTTTCCCCCCTTGCCCCCCTGGATACGCCCCTGAAAACCACGCAATAGCATATCGAAATAACGTCACACTAACAACAAATTATGAATGAAAACTTTTTTCTTAACATGTTTTATTGTATTTTCCTACTATATGAAGATGTAAGCTATAGAAAAAAGTTATTATTTTAATAAATTCCATAACACCGGATTACTCCATGATCTTACAGGCCGTAGTGCTTAGTAAAGTTCCAGAGAGAGGAATAATATTCATATTATATTTCTGCTTCGTTCTTATTCTGGTATATTGTTATGATTACAGCACGATTTTATAAAAAAACCCTGAAATCCGGAATATAAATGCTGTTAGATCCTAGATGACATGTATAGTTAGCGCTACAGTAAATTGCACTTTAGTTTACTCTCATAATCTCTCATTGAAATCTCCGTACTTCTGCGTGTTATAAATCTCATGGTGTACTTTCCGTACCTATTTGACCTAACCTAAGTCTGCTCTTAACATCTCTGTATCTTAGTGACCGACAAGCTGCCCTCGGCCAACCCACGCCATGTCTGGAGGAGTTCTACTCTGAGATGGAAAAAAATCGCGAATGCACGCGATTTCTGCAGTCGGTTGCAGTAGCGATTATAGGGGGGGGGGTTACTACCGGATATGTTGGATGAAAGTGAGAGGGAAAACTGAGAGAATGAAAGTAGCTGAAGGGTTAGATAGGTTTCCATATATGGGATAATTTCATATATGCAAGATATTAAATATGTAATGGGAAGGTAATGCATTTAATATTGAAATAACTTTTTTGTATGCATTGAAATGTGTTGTTAGTTGTTTCGCGTCTATTTCTAAAGCATTTCTTAAAGAACTAAATTTATAATAATAAAGTATAGTTTCTCAAACACTCTCTCGCTTAATAATAATAAGAGAAATTGGTGGATCATTGAATGAAATTTAATTTTAAAATAATGAATTTGTATTTGGTTCACTATGTTGGCAACAATTTCTGCTTGGCGGAAGTCGGCAAGTCAGAGTACTCGGAAAGTCGATAACACATAACCTACAAACTTAATGTAAATTGTAACAAAACTAAGAAATTTAACAAGTTTATTAAGTTTAAATTTGCTATATATAAGTGAAAAACTTGGTAAGTAATAAATAGTTATTTATATACCAGGATTAACACTACATTACATAAAAATAAACATTAAAATAATTGGAATTTAAATTTGACACATCAATCTGAAATTAGCTACAAAGCTGTGTATATCTAATGAAGTTTTAATGAATACAATTATTTGTATACTTTGGTTCACGAAAGATGACTATTCAATGTCACTTGTTCGAAGAAAGAATACACAGCAGTTTATACAGTAGTAGCTTAGCAACATTTCATGTTAGAAAGATTATTTGACGTATGTCTATATAGTTTATGTTGTGTGACAGATATACGTTCATGTTGACATTACTTTCTAACACGTTACAAATAATAATGACGTATGTCGTAGAGTAACAGATATCCAATTATGTACTACACTGCCCTCTATGCTAATATTTACCCAGTGACGTTGACATTTAAATCAAATAATTATTCCGTGGTTTTTGTCAAGTTTATGTTTCTGGGTTTTGTAAATACATAGGTGAAGAGCATAAATCCTTGAGAAAGGCATTATTTAAAAAGAAACATATTTCATGTTGCACGTCTATGTATACGAAATGCAGTGACGTTGTCTGCTAGTAATATTATACCATACGGTTAATAAATGACCATGAATTGTCATCTTTCGTGAACCAAACTATACAAAAATTACTAATTATTAAGTTTTATACTTTTCGTACAAAAAATATTGTATAAACCGCGTGCGTGAACTTCGTTCCCGGAATCGTTCTATGGCAGCCCTTGCACGCTCGCGCCGTCAAACAATCATCCGGGAACCAATCGTTCCCGCACTTGGTATGTAAATAACTATTTTTATGAATGCTATATTATCATGAGTATTTGATTTGTAGTTTCACAAATAAGAAAATTATCTGCTATCAGATTGATTACGAATCACTCTTGAACGTAACTGAACACTTCGGCTCCATCAGGGCACAAAGACGCCGAACCATAAGGGGCGCCATTTCAAGACAGTAAATAATAGTAAATTATTATAATATGCTCTTATTCGTAAAGAAAAAATTACTTTATAATTTACACGGTAAAGTGATAGAAGTGAAGAATATTTATTTAAAAATTTGTTTGCATAGTGCTCTACTTATAAATAAAATAATTATCAACACCAAACGGATATTTTTCTAGCATTGTTATATTGAAATAATAATTGAGAAGATAGTAATTACAACAATACAACAAAGAATATTTTTATTATAGTTCAAGAATATTGATTACAATAATGAATCTGACAATTAATCCAATATTTAAATTCTAGTAAAGATAATTTTTTTTTATACTTTGGTTCACGAAATATGACAATTCAAGGTCACTTGTTCGAAGAAAGAATACACAACATTTAATACAGTAGTACCTTAGCAACATTTCATGTTAGAAAGAGAAAGATTACTTGATGTATGTCTATGTAGTTTATGTTGTGTGACAGATATACGTTCATGTTGACATTACTTTCTAACACGTTACAAATATTAATAACGTATGTCGTAGAGTAACAGATATCCAATTATGTACTATACTGCCCTCTATGCTAATATTTACCCAGTGACGTTGACATTTAAATCAAATAATTATACTCATTTTTTCAGTTAAAATGTATGCATAAATATTTCATGTTGCACGTCTATGTATACGAAATGCAATGAAGTTATCTGTAAGTAATATTACACCATACGGTTAATAAATGACCATGAATTGTCATCTTTCGTGAACCACACTATACTGCCCATATTGAATTTAGAAAAAAAAAACAAAAGAAATATTCCGGCAAACGGATAATTTTCTGGCATTGTTATGGTGACGAGTATAACCGTAAAATTGTTGATTACAACAAACGGTTTTGATAACCTAATAATATTGATTACAAGAATGAATCTAACAAAGAGAATTT
The DNA here is from genome assembly GCA_951394225.1 of Harpalus rufipes. NCBI lineage: Eukaryota > Metazoa > Arthropoda > Insecta > Coleoptera > Carabidae > Harpalus > Harpalus rufipes. Next base: position 13,134,279 of record OX596281.1, on the reverse strand, counting down.
CATCAATATTTAAATCTACCATTTTTCGAAGAATTAAAAGTATAGTTTCAACTTTAAAGCTGGTATTAATTTGGAAATTATGCATTATGCAATGTGTATTGTATAGTCTATTTCAATATTGTAACATTATTTCTATATTTTTAATACTTTAAATAATTTTTATACAACCCTATACAATACGTATATCATTGAAATCAGAAAAAAATATCTAATGGATTAAAAAATTATATAGGTACCATTTAATATAATTTTGTTCTACCATTTAAGAACCACTGATTAAATTTTCGATTTGTTATTACTAATAAATTAGCCCTTTATTTTTGATCATTGTTTTTATATAACATTTTTGTCTAAAATCATTAGTTCGTTCCAAAAAAGCGCTGGTTGTTTTAAAGGAAACACCTGTATAATTTTTAAATTTGTACATCAGCTAATTTTATTTGTACATCACTATTAGTAAATAATATGTTTGTGAACGTTTGCATAAGTTGTCGAATTTGCTCAAAATTACAGGCTTGATATTCATGAACATCTTAAGTAATCGTGTGCATTGTACACGTGTTATATTCATTATTATTTATCTGTGTTCTAGATTCCAGTGCGTGTCCGAAAATTTTCTTGGTCAAATTATTTTATCTCTTTGCCGGAGTCTGCCGAAATATACTTTCGTTGTTATAAATCAAGTGTTAAAAACATAAATAGAAATTATCATTATCTGTAACGTATTATTTTGAAATACGTGTTGTTATTTTCTGCTTGAGTAATTTTTAAATTAATTGCATATGTGTGCATGGTTATTTAATTTTATATTGTTCAATTAATCTTTTATTTTAAAAGCATGTTATTACGATGTAGTCAAAAAGTAAAAGTAGCATAAGTTTTATTGGTTTAAGAGGATTTGTATAAATAAAAGAAAGTTGCTGTTTCAATAAACAGTAATAGTATGTATGGTTGTTATTTTCACATACAATCAGGGCCACTCAGTTGCGGGTGAGCATGTTGGTGTTTTTTTTATAAAATACTCTTATTCGTAAAAAAATACTTTACAACTTATACATTAAGGTGATAGAAGTAAGTAATATATTTTTTTAAATGTTATAAGTTATAAGTAAAATAATTATCCTATCAAACGACTATTTTTCTAGCATTGTTATATTGAAATAATAACTATTAAGATGTTGATTACAAGAATGAACCCGACAAATTAATCCAATATAAATACATACTAGCATTTTGCAAAGAATCAAATTTACAATTCTGAAATCTTAGTAAGATAATTTTATTTTTCTAGTCGATATTGAATTTCTCTGATTTACTATTACAATTTAGTAAAAAAGTGTAAAAGAAATATCCTGCCAAAGGGACAATTTTCTGGCATTGTTTTGATGTTATGCTGGAATACAAACTATAACCGTAAAATTGTTGATTACAACAAACAATTTTGATTATAACCTAATAATATTGATTAGAAAAATGAATCAAACACAGGAAATCAATATTTAAATCTAGTATTTATGAGAATTTTATTCATTATGAGATAATAACTCGATAACAATCGAAATCTTTGCTAAAACCTCAAGTATTTTATGGTTTATTAAATTATTTTTATCCAATTCATCCTCCTCAGCAGCATTATATTCATATATCGTTTAAAACATTTATCGTATGATTCTGACACAGCACGAAATATCACAATGGATATAAGTGTCACTTAATGCAGTTAAGCGGTAGATGAAGTACGGTTTAATATAAGCGTCATATAGTAAAAATAAAGTGAGAATTAAGTTATGGTGCAAAGATTTTTAGTAATTTAAGCTCCACTGATTAATAAGTGTACCTTAATTAGTAACGGTGTAAACAGACATTAGAAGATTTTTGTTAAAATACTATTACTTCCGGTTGTTCAATTGTTACCAGAACTTATTCAACTCTTCCCATTACTGTTAGATTAAGGAATCCGTAGTTACAGAGGGCTTTAGTTTTATAGAATTTGAGAAATCGTACCTCTAAAATCCACACACACATATATACACACACACATACACACACGCACACGCACACACACACACACACACACACACACACACACACACAAACACACACACACAGACGGACATCATCGTAAAAATGTTATAATCGGATTCTAGGAACCTGAAAACCTGCTTATTCACTAACATATGGATATGTGATTTTTAGCATGAATCCAGTAACTCTTTTAACGAGAGGTAACATTTTTTTTGGGATAACTTAATACTTTATTGATGCTACCAATATTAATAGTATATTACACTTTACAAGTGGGTCACTCGGTGTAAGCGTTTTTGTCGAATGCTCAATGATTAATAACTGGAAATAGATTTAGGAGATCGTTATACATGTAATGGATACGCAAAACGAACGAGAGAAATTAAAGAGAATCTCTAAACGTAAGCGATCCAATTAATTACAGTTGTAAATGAAATTTTAATGCTTAATATATGGTTTAAAATCTAGAACATATATTGCTTAAAGAAAATAAAGTGTGTAATTAAAGTATGATGTTAATAATAATTAAATATATGTTAATGCAGTATAAAAACCTACGCATATGGAAGTGTATGTCGGATTTAATTTTACGTTAAGTGAAAAATGAAAGACGGGAGAAGTTACATCGTACTAGTTTTGACAACTAAATTGATTCAATTCTTTTCACATTATAATTGTATTCATATTTTCATGCCTTTAGGATATCATCTCATTATTATTAAATATAGGAGAAGAACAATAATAATATATGTAAATAATACTTAAGAACATAATGCAATTCTATTATACTTTTACTACTTTACAAATTATCTTTATTGTAATCAAGCATTTATTTGTTGCAATATAAATCTTTTCTTTCTAAACCAAAAGGGACATACATATATTCATAAATGTGAAAATAAACTATACAGCGTGTTCAATTTAACTATACCAATAATTATTGGACTTTGGACTGTTGTTTGTAAATTTCAATAAAGAAAATTATTACCAAAAAGAACTCTCGAATTCAAAATATTGATGGATGATATACAATCTAACGATATCGTAAATTTGATACTAAATTATAACTTTATACAAATTGCAATTTTTTTGTAATAGTCAAGAATCAATTTAGAAAGGGAATAAACATATCACTCAATCATTTTCAGCATTATTTGGTCGTAGATAAAATTTATAGTGAATTGAATATTGATGAATACATTTTTACGACATGTAAAATTGCACATAAATTCATGTTATGTACAGGAGTGGTCAACAACGCTCAACTATCTCATGATTAAATATTTGAATATGATTTAGAACGGCTGAAGGCTGAATTAGGAATGTAGATACTAATTAAACTTGCAATGAAAGTTATTAGCATACTATGTTACAGTTTGAATGTTTATTTTGAATGTTTGGTCACGACCAAATACCGATCCTGATCATGATCATGATCACTAAATTTCAACTTTCTTCTGAGCTTTGAAATGTACTTCAATCGATTACTTCCACTTGTATTTATATGTATACATCTTTCTAATTATGTCTACTGGCATTAGCTTATACTGAAGTTAATATATGCAGACTGGTACGTTTTTTGTAGCTATAAAAATATTTACTACTTATTTAAAAAAGTGTAATTACAAATTTAAAATTGGTTGTGCGTTATTCTACTTATGTAGTTTTTTACTGCAAAAAATGTTATGATGAATTCAGAAGATAAAACATACAATTTTATGGACAACGTCAATAATTATTTGTCAGAACATATATTAAGTTGACACTTTTACTGCCAATGAAACTAAATTCGCAATGACTGTATTAATATTTTATTATTACTACTTTAAAAAAGTGTTTTCTTCAATATCTTAGTTGTTTCAAAATATTTTCATTATTGCAATCAATTTTTTTTCATTGTAATCATATGGGAGTATCACTAAGTAAAGTTTAAATGTTTTATAATGTATACTAAAAGTATATCAGTGAGTAGCCTAATAGTAAATATAAGACAAATTTATATTATCTTATAATTAAAACTCGATATTAAAAGTACCACATGTTCAAAACGGTCGCCACAAAAAAATCCGGTTATGACGTATCCGGCCCTGGTTATCTCTCAAGATAGACGCTAGATGGCATTACATCGTATATGTTTAGAGGTTCAAAGTGAAAAATGGCAGCTAATATGGCTGACAGTTGTTTATATGCCAGTTGTATTTTACTTGATTAAAGCTTAAATCAAGTTTCAATCTATGTTTTAATTGTTAAAATTTAATTAACTATTAATATAATATTTTATTAGCGAAATATATATAAATATTTGAGACCAAAAAGGATTCGATGTGGAGTTAACTGCTACGTCGGCAGACAAACATTGACTACATTGGAAGAAAACGTTCGAAAACTTACTTATATTATATTGACGGTGTATCGAATGAAGTCAAATTGCAACCCTTAATCAATTATGTGCAGCGCCGTGCGGTGGTATTTTAGCGCCTGGAGCACATAATATTCAATTTGACGTCCTAAGCAGGGCCGCTCCGTGCTGGTGGGCAGTTTGTGCCCCTCACAAAGGCGCCTGACCATGAGGGGCGCCATTTCATGACAGTAAATAATAGTATTTTTTTTACAAACTACTCTTATTTGTAAAGAAAAAATTGCCTATACAACTTACATCATAGTAAGGTGATAAAAGTGAACAATATTTTTTATTAATTTGTTTACATTAGAGCTCTAATTAAGTTTAAGTAAAATAATTATCCTACCAAACGGATTTTTTTTTTAGCATTGTTATATTCAAATAATAATTGTGAAAATGTTGATTACAACAATGAATATTTTGGTTATAGTTCATTAATTACAATATTACAACTAACAATGAGTTTAGTAGAAATCAAAAAAATAAAATGAATATTCTGCTAAATCGATAATTTTCTGATATTGTTAACTGTAATATTGTTGATTACAACAAACAATTTTATTACAAGAATGAATCTAACAAAGGATATTTTATCAAAAATATAGTTTAAAATTTAAAGAGTGTGTTAATTTGCAAATTATACATTATTGGGGGTGCTGAAATATAACTTTGCACAAAGGCGCCTTTTACCGACGGAGTGGCACTAGCCCGAAGAACAATATTTATTTATAAAAGAGTGAATTTTTTATTCATTTGGCTCAATACAGAAAAATATAGAACAAACTGGCTCTAGCTACTTAACTGGGTCATTATCAATAGCGTATCAATCAGAATAGATCTATTATTTCAATTCTGTGTGCGTCTTTTAACAAAAGGCGCCTGAAGCGGTTGCTCCTTTGCCCCATATCACCGCACGGCCCTGATTATGCAGTAAATGTATTTCAATATAGAGGTGAATCAAAAATATACAAGGATGTATTAACTATTTTGTTCAGATATTTGCAGAACCAGATACAAAGCAATATTTAATCATTTTGCTGAAAAATAAACATGCATTTTAGTGTAAAATTATATTAACATAAGAAAACTTACTTAAATAAACTCCAATTTTATATTTATGTAATTTTTACACACTAGGAAAGTGGCAAAAAAATTCGAATAAGAGAATCGTAGAATGAATGTTGATTCACAATAAAATAAAATGCTTGTTAAATTGTCAGTAAACTGACATTTTGAATAACATATGACATATTTATGTTAAAATACATCATCAAGGCATATTACCCATTGATGTGCCAATCTGCTTCATTCACAGATTTCGGTAAAGATGATGACATATTATTTGTACTGTGTGGGCGTTTACCAGATGTCACTTCATGGGCACTCATTGTACGCCAGGAGAGTACACCACAGGAGCCAATTTTGTGTAATTTAAAATTCGATATATTTTGGGTTGGTTGGGATCGAACCCGGTTACCCAGATTTGCAACCAGACGCTCAGGCACGCGGCCACGAGATTTCACTTATGTTAAGTGCTCCAATTATATTTTATCTTTTTCTGCGCCATAGAAATATCTCTATTTAATCGCTAATGCTTTTCATGCTATAGTGCAAATGATTAGGTAGAAGACGCACGTCATCAACCGAAAAAAAAACCTTATAAAATGAAATATAACTTGTAGAAATTACTGGGTGTTATTTATTTTTAAAAGAAGAAGAAAAAAGTACTAGTATTATGTAATGTATATATTAATGATATTTACAATTATTTCTAAGTCAATCGTTATTCCTTTTACGGAATATAAAATTATTTGAAATAATTGTAGTTTATTTTCATACCATATGTTGACCATGTTGTGTCAAATAATTTTATATTCCATAAAAGGAATAAGGATTTACTTAGAAATAATTGTAAATTCATTAATATATACGTTTCTTTAATATTAGTATATTTTTTTTCTTTTTTAAAAAAATAAATAACAACTAATAATTTCTATTATTATTTTTTATTATATTTTTTTTATAAGGTTTTTTTCGGGTTGATGATGTGCGTCTTCTGCCTAATCATTTTTACTATACAATCAAATGCATATTCTAGGGCCGCATACGGTGGTGTTTAATATTTAGTTAGTTTTTTCACAGTAATAATATTTTATAGAAAAATAAAAAAATACGTATCTCATATTTTTTCATGTAGGTTAATATATAAAATATACAAAAATTATGATACTTCATTTTCATTATTGCAATCAAATTTTCTTTGTTGTAATTAAGCATTTTTTAATTGAGATTAAAAATATATTTTTTTAAATAAACAAAAGGGATTGTATTTAATTTTTGATTATAACTTTCAATTCTAATGATTTTCACGATCATATTTGTTTATCCTACAAACCTTCTCTTTTCTAATTCGTCATTTCTTTATCTTCTTCTTCCCTGTAATTTCCACACATTTAGTTTATTCGCACAGTGGATAAACCACGTCGTGCAGTCATGGTTCACGATGCAGTCGCCATGATGCATGATGCGTTCAGTTCACACAATCATACTTCCGATTTCCTCTGTAATTATGTCTTCTAACCCACCATTTGCCTCAACAAATACGAGATGATATGATGATGATACTCGACATTAGAATGGAAATACACATGATTGTTTCTATGATGATATGTTTGCTGATAGAAATTTTTCATAAGCGTGGAAATTGATAGAGGATTGTATCAATTTATACAGTGAAACGAGTGTTGAAGGATTTTTACAATCAATTTGAACATTTGAAGCATGCTTAATTTAAAAAAAATCTGTTGTGGCCAGCACAATACCTCTCGCCACTTACGTTTTTGGTTACGTAAGTATAGGGTGCGAGCAGTCATGTGACATTGTTGGCTTTGACAAGCAGATATGGGAGTCCGTTTCAGAATGATAATTAATAATTATGTACGTAGTTGTCAAATGTTAGAATGTTTCTTTAAAAATTTAAGATTTTCTAAATTCACGTAGTTAATGTGTCACCAGGAGTGCGGAATTGTCGAGGAAAATAAACTACATGGAATTGGAAAATCACTAAATTTAGAATGAGAAATTATGATATTTGACATCTATGTATATAATTACTAGCTATCATTCTGACACGGGCCACCATATCTGCTTATCAAGACCAACAAAGTCACATGACTGCTCGCGCCCTATTGTATTTAACATTTCTTGTATACCAACATTCTACACCAACAAATCTACGTACATCTATTCCTTACATTTAGATTGTTTAATTTTAAATTCATTCTATGAAGAAATTATGTCCTACTCTTCTAATTTTTCGAAATGTTTCCAATTCATTGGCGGGGTTAACAGTATTTCAGAAGGGTATGTGTAATATACCTATAATATTAAATATTTAACTATTAATACATTAAGAAATAATATAATCTATGTACTTCTCAGAAAAAGTCTTCAGTAATGTCTCCGGATTTCTGACACTGACATTTATCTGTCAGTTACAATCAATTTAATTTTTCAACTATTTTCCATGCCATTCTTTCGGCTGTAAAATTTATTACAACAGATTATTTTATATATTATATTTCTTTTATCTCTAAATCTATAAAATATATAATAAAATATTTAAATGTATCAAATAGAGAATTTAATTTTCTTTAATATTAGCAAGAAAAATTTTCAAATAATAATATTTAGAAGATTTTTGAAAAAAAATCTTCTACTTCCGGTTTTCCAATTGTTACCAAAACCTTTTCAGATCTTCCCATGAATGTCCAATTGGGAAATACGTAGTTAAACAAATATAAAGTCTTATAGTTTTTGAGTAATCGTCCTTCCAACATCCTACATACATACACACACACACACACACACACACACACACACACAGACATCATCGTAAAAATGTTAAAATCGGATTGTATAGGGATCTTAAAACGTGCTTATTCAATAAAATCTGGATAAGTGATTTTTAGGTAAAAACGATAGAAGTTACACATTTCGTTTCATATTAAAATCAATATCAGGAATACTAAGTTTTGACCTGAACTGAATTTGGACCGTCAGAATTACAAACGGTCTCACGTCTCATAGCACACACGAAATATAATAAGTCTTTATTTTCATGTTCGTGACTTTGACTTATTAGTAACTTTCAATTAATTAAATGCTTAATAGTTTCTTTACAAGACATTTCCGTAGCAACGAAAACGAATCTTTTAAACTTAATTATACAATTATCGAATTATTTAAACAAGTACAAACTTCCGAAGTAGAATTCATTAATAGTTATTTACAGAATCAGTAATGAAAATATTGATATTCTTTGACGGACATAATATTTGCCAAAAGGAGCGAAGCGTGCACAATATTTTATCTAATTCCACTAAAATAATTTAAAAATACACAAAATTATTATCAGTTTGTCAGTAGTATAATATTCTTTACGTAACTCAGTTATGTAATAGTATATCATTCAATGAGCATGTAATGCATGCTATTACTCATGCGAATTACATGATAAATATAATACTATACTTTATCCACAACTGTCAAATAATAACATACTGTACTATATTATAAAATCAGAAATAATCTAACAAATTTTAGAAAATTGTTTGTTTACAAACATAAACTTATTTAGCGTTGATCGCTAGGTATTTGTTATTTATTTAACAAAATTATGAAGTGATTTGACATTGAGCAGAAAATTTTAAATTCAGCTACATTTTAAACTTAAGAAGAAAATAAAACTATGAAAAATGAGAAAACTAGTGTAATTTTCAAATTTATGTGGAAAAAATTACTTATTAAAAGTAATTTGTTTGTACTCTGTGAAAGGTAAGTTTTGAATTTGAAATAACGATTGAATAATATTATTCCATCGAATTGCTAATATTATTCAATTAGTAACAATAAGGAACGTCATTAATTGATAAATAACGGTTGAATTATGGGTATATTATTTGACAGTCGTGGATAATTTTTTTTGCTAAACTCTTTCGTATCAATTATGTAAAAAGTGACATTTGATAACGTCATAAAGTTAGGTAAAATTCAACTTATTAAAACGGAATTAGATAAATAGAATTGTTTAATTTACTTCACCTATACTTCATTTTACCGTTTTACATGCATTAAATTAATAATTAAAATTCGTGAAACCATATTTTTGTTCATTATAAAAAAACATTATTCTGTAAATACTTGATTATTAAAAATTACAACAAAACCTGGTTAAATATCACTTAATTCTGTTGAATCTATTTGATAATTGACAGCTACGAAGTGATATTTTTCGTTTTAGTGAACTAGGTTAGCATTCTGGTTAGTCAAAGGGTAGAATTTATATCTCTATCTAAACCAATGTTATTTTGTTACGTTAAATGAACTATAGGTAAAAATAATCTGTAATAATATACAAAGTTCAAGGTATTGCTTCGTCTATATGAGTTAACCTTTACGGCTTAATATAAATTTGATATTCCGTACACAGATTGTAACTCAAAGATTTCTGTAAACAATTACAGACTTCTTTGAAATACTGTAACAATAGTAACATAACATTTTACAGAGCAGTTCAGAATGCATAATGTATTTCTTGGTATATAGAATTTGAGATACAATAAAAAAATTGAGGTGGTCAACACAAAACCTCTCACCATTTAATTTTTATTAATTTAAATACATACCTATATATTTGCAAACATAACTATTGTTGTATTTTCTTTTCTTCTTCTTTTTAAAACATCACAATATTAATTTGAAATTAGTTTTTTGACAGTGACATTTATCTGTTAGTCGTATACATTTGAAATCTGAACTGTGTAAGTAAAGGAATTGTGGTTATCTTTAAAACATAGGTTACGGGATTTATAAAATAGATTTTAGTTTTTAAATTTATCTGTAAAATATATAGAGAAAGTATTAATGCATACCTGTAGAAGATTCAGTAATATTTAATTTTTATACTAACATAAATTGCAAAAAATTACATTTAAAGGTATTTTCCGAAGTAAAACTATGAGCTTCAAGTAAAGTGCCCTTTCCGGTTATCCGATTTACACCAAAATCTAATGGCTTTTTTCCATATTAGAGTAGTGCCGAATACAAGGTTTCAAAATTTTGCGAATGATGGTATTTGAGTTAGAGCGACTAAATGATCAACAATCACACATACAGTATTTTTTTTTAAAGATGGCTAATCATGGTCCGCTACGAATTCTTTGAATTAAGATTTAAGCTCCGCCCATTCTGTCAATTCCAGAAGTCTCGTATACATAGATTTTATGGGGGTACATAAGATACTACTGTTATTTTATTATTATAAAAATATATATGGTACAGAAAAGCATTCTAAATTTCAAACTGAGCAAGCTGGTAAGTTTATTAGCAAATGTAAAACCAACTATGTAAAAAATAAGATACTGATACGGTGTCAGTGACCCTGACAGAAAATAACGTTATTCGTACGGCTATGGGGTCTCGTGGCCGTGTACCTGAGTGTCTGGGGACCCGGGTTCGATCCCGACCGACGCCAAAAATTACATCGCATTTTAATGGCACAAAATTAACCCCTGCGGCGCACTCTCCACGCCACCAATGAGTGCCCGTGAGGTGACGCGTGGTAAGCGCCCACACGGTACAAATATTCCATCATTATCGATATCTGTGTACCTGTGTACGAAGCAGATTGGCACACCCAGCAATGGGTAATATGCCGTGATAAAATATTTATTTATTTATTTATGAATCAAGGTAATATGTCTGAATTAATAAATAAACTTACGTTATAGCGAATGTATTGTCAACAACGAGAATTGTTTTAAAATGGAAAGTGAAGCCAACTTAGCCGAAACAATATGAATTTTTGAAAGGCAAGCGTGTTACATCCATCCTTATCGCACACGCTTGTAGTCTTTGCAAATGAGAGATAAATGTATGCTAAATTGTTAATTCGTTCATGATACAGATGACCTTGATCGGACATCTCTAAAAAAAATACTGTACACACACACACACACACACACACACACAGACATCATTATGAAAATGTTAAAATTGGATTCTAGGGACTTTAAAACGTGGTCGTTTACCTAAATCTCGATATGCGATTTTTAGCACGATCCCTATATCTTTCTTACCTAGAGTAGCGGGAGGCAAAAGCCTAATAAAACATAAAAAAGTCTAATAGAACACTTTACGCTAATAGTCTTCTGCTGTCGATTTCATCAATATTTTATGTTACTTGCCAACATGTCTACAGTCTACCGCCTATTTAATTCAATTCAGTGTCCCAAGGGCATAGAAGTTTTCCTCAACATGACATCATCACGCTCTTCATCCACCGTTCGTGTTGAGCCAACTTCCGGTGTTTGATATTTCGGCACATTGAACTCTACCGGTATTGTCGCAAACAAATCTTCAACATTTGTATGCAAGAACGCGTTGGACAGATTATAACTTCAGGGAAGAATTAATAAAGGCGTTGTTAATTATTTATAACGTGTCCGAGAGACGTGGTTATGATTGGAGACCACTTTTGGGAATTGGTTTACTGTTATAGCTATCTTATATAAGGATTTACATTTACAATGTGTGAATTGGATATTGTGGAATGACTACATAATTGTTTTTTTTTTATCAGTAAGTTATATTAATTGGCTCAATAAATCGGCCGGATTACATTATCAACAAATTATAAAACCTACACAAATGGAGTGAAATTTTTACAAAATTCTTCCGACTGTTGTAAATATAGACTTAAAACTTACAAAAACTGTGAGCCAAATGACATTTAATGGGTCATCTTCTAGTCCAGATTTATCTTCTACCGAGATTCTACTTTTGTCACAACATAGAAACAATTGAAGCGGTGAAATGAAAAAGGAAAATATTCCACATATTGGCCATTTCAAACTGAGACAGTCATTTTACATTATTCTCAAAGCCGCGTCAAATTACTTAAAAATATACAATTTTTTTTATGGTTGTTCGATTAAGGTCATCTACGAATTGTACGAAATAAGATTTTAGCTCCAACCAAACTGTCAAATTCAGTAGTGTCGTTTACTTAGTTTTTATGAGGGATTTAAGATACTACGGTTATTTTATTATTATAAAAATATATGTTACATTAAAAGCATTCAAAATTGTTAAATAACTGGTAAGTTTTTAGCAAACGTAAAACCAAATATGTGAAAAATAAGATATTGATACAGTGTCGCATCGTTTTAAAATGGAATGTCCTTACTGAGTCGGAACAATATGAATTTTTGAAAGACAAGCGTGTTACATCCATCCTTATCTCACATGCTTGTAGTTTTTGCAAATGAGAGAGATAAATGTATGCCAATATGTTAATTCGTTCATGACACAGATGACTTTGATCGGGCATCTTTCATTTTTTTACTGTCTGTAACCAAACCAAGCTTAAGTGGCGCAAATATTATGGAAGACTGATAATACATTAAAGTTCCTTAACTTTGAACGTAAGTATTTAGCATCAATGTAAATTATTTTAATTATTTCCATAAAATATAAAAAATTATGTACATAAATTTCTCGACTTTGGTGTAGTTTACATATTTATATATACTCGAATTTTCAGCCATACACTATTATTTATTCCTCGGTTTTAAAAGAATGAATGTTGTACGACTGAGATTTTATGTATTTATTAATGCTTAATCCACACCCGAATTGAAAAATTTACCTAAATATAAATTTATACAGGCTGTCCCGCGACTCGATTGTCATAGTTAAGGGTGTATTCCTTAGGTAATTGTAAGTCAAATAGCTATTTGTGTATTAAGAGCGCAAAATATGACATTGTCGATTGAGAGGTTGTTGCCGCGCGACGCAGGAGCGTGGCATTCTCTCGAAATCGACAATGTCAATTTGCGCTCGAAACACACACAAGATGTTTTCTACAGTCGCTACCATAACAAAAAATTATAAAATGTACACTTTGTACTTACACTACTACTCAATTAATAAGAATTAATATAAAGAAAAAACGTCTTTTATATTTAATTTATCATTATTTCCCATTCTTCTTGACCTATTGCTTCAATCTAATTTAAAGATTTTACTTTCGTTTTTGTAACTGAATGCCCTATTTTATTTTCACAATATTGCGGTATGTTTTTTGGTTATGTAACATACCGATAGAGCAGTTATACGTCAGATTGATTTGTAAAGGTAAAGGTTTTTACTATTTTCAGTCATCATCCTAGTTGAGATATAAAAAGAAAAGATTCCGCCAACTTCGTTTGAGTATAACATACTTATAGTACTTTTAAAATACTAAAACGATGTAAGGAAGTGTTTAGCTCACTTAAAATTACAAATTTTTACTTGTAAGTTTTCATGTAAAATGCTTACTTTACTCTCTTAATCAGTTTTTATTAATTTCTCGTCTCGTCTCGTCTCGTCTCGGAAACTACCATTAACGGAACCTTTTCCTATTACATCTCACCGCTACAATTCGTAAAAATCCAGTGCGTATTGTAAAACCTTCCTTATAAGTCATATGAGACAATGCTCTAATATAGGAGCATGTGCAGACCTTGTGGATACAATGCCTGTTGTATCTAATAATTCAATATAAATGGCGGAATATTTGAATAACATATAGTCGGAAGAAATGCGTAGATATTTCTCACCATTTGCGTAGGTTTCATTTGTTTGCAGAAAATGTAAACCGGCCGAAATGTTATGAGCCTAGGCTCGTATAAAATCCGTAACATATATGGCTATTGTTTTCACCAAACTAGAAAAGTGTTTTTATTAAAGTGAAAAAAAGCGTGGGATTTCAAATACTACAAAGAATAAAAGATTAAATTTTTATTTTAACGTACCGTGAAGTGCAATAGTTTACTAGTTATTCTAATTAAAATTCATTATTCACGGGTTGTATTCCTGCCGTTTAGCATAGTCATACATTTAATGAAAGAACGAAACCAGCTACAGTGCCATGGCAGAATGCACTTTGCATTTCCATAATAATAGTACACAGGGTTGCACTTAGAAAATTTTAGTTATTAAAAGAGTGTTGACAACAATAAGACTATTCTACAACATTTATTTTTATCCCCCTCGATCCATCTCTGGCTCAAGCGTCGCGACGCCCTCTGTGATGCGCTGTACACCCCCAACCCCTCGTCGTGGCAATGCGGAAACGCGCACCGCATACAAAATCAGCATTCAGACACAACATCGCTCCAGCTGCCAGTACCAGCGTTCGTCACTCATACTGCAATATTGATCGGAAGGTCTAGATGAAAGTGAATACTGGATGCTGGATGCAGCCAAAGGAATGGACATTTATCAAATGAAGATGTTTTCTCATAGATCACAAGTAAATGTTGATTTTAACAATTCATCTTCAAATACCAAATTGTGAAAATTATTCTAATTATTGTAAGGAATAGGTGCACATTTTGAGCGTCAGCGCCTCTAATTTGGTATATTTGGGTACCTAATAAATTTTGACATTTCAAAAAGGTGATAAAATTTACATTTTTTTTTTAAATTTTGCTATTGTATATGAATTTTTGGTTACATAGGTATTGTATGCGAACAGTAAAGTAACTTTGTTCGCCTTGACTAGCAGATGTGGGGGCCCGTGTCAGAATGTCAGCTAATAATTATGTATATAGATATCAAATGTCGTAATTTTTCATTCAAAATTACAAGATTTTCTGAGTTCAAGTGGTTAATTTGTCACCAGGAGTATGGAATTTCCTTGTCGATGATAATAAACAATATGGATTTGGAAAATTATGAAATTGCGATGGAAAATTATGACATTTTACATCTATGCAGCTGTCTTTCTTACACGGGCCCACATATATGTTTATCAAAGCCAACAAAGTCTCCAGACTGTTCGCGCCCTGTGTAGAAATTTTATCCTACTCTTCTAATTTTTCGACATGTTTCTAATTCATTGTCGGAATTGACAGTATTTCTACAGGGTACAGTAATATACCTATAATTTTAAATATTTAACTATTAATACAATAAGAAATAATGTATGTACTTCCCAGAAAGTCTTCAGTAACGTCTCTGGATTTTTGACACTAGCATTTACCTGTCAGTTACAAACATTTTAATTTTTCAATTAGTTTTCATGACATTATTTGCGTTGTGAGATTTGTTACAACAAATTATTTTATATATTATATTTCTTTATCTCTAAATCTATAAAAGATATAATAGAATGTTTATATTTATCAGAATCTGCTACTTCCGGTTATCCAATTAATTATTACCAAAACCTTCCGTCCGATTGAGAAATAGGTAGTTAAACAGATACTGTATTATAGTTTTTGAGAAATCGTCTTTCCAACATACACACACATACACACATATACATCCACACCCACGCACACACACACACACATACAGACAACATCGTAAAAATGTTAAAATCGGATTGTAAAGATTTTAAAATGTGCTTATTTATTAAAATCTGGATATGCGATATTTAGCATGATCCAATACCTCTCTAAACGAGAGGTATAAAGTCAATATACTAGCGGGGATATTGTATCAAAAAATATAATTTTTCTCATAATATATGTGATTTGTATAAACCATTTTATCATTTTTAGTTTTATATTATATTTTATAATAATAAAAATACGAACCCTGTGAATTTCTACATTCTACCTGACCATTAACATTACATGGTGTACACACACACA
Organism: Harpalus rufipes; assembly: GCA_951394225.1. NCBI lineage: Eukaryota > Metazoa > Arthropoda > Insecta > Coleoptera > Carabidae > Harpalus > Harpalus rufipes. The sequence continues at coordinate 13,118,148 of OX596281.1, read as the reverse complement.
CCCACATAAATATTAACTCATTTCTGTAAAATTCATTGTTGCAATCATATGGTCATTGTTTGAATTTTATTCATACGATAAGTACATTTAACAATGAGAAAATATGTAAACCTAAATGAATTTTTCATGTTAGTAGAAGATATCCTTTGAAAAATTATTTTCTTAAGCATCTATTCCTCATATAATCTTGTAGGAAATTTGTAAAATTCAATATTTCAATCGGTAATTTTGTAAGAATTATTACATTCCCCACTGCATCATATAATAGTTTGACGTCCTATTATTCACATTTATTGCAAATATTTTATAAAATAGAAATTGCAAAATTATTCTTATCTTGTTACGGTATCAAAACGATTCAAAACGTTTTTTTTTGTACGATGTCGGCGCTGACTACTTTTGTGCACACCGGTTATTCTTGTCCTTGTTGTAATCAGTTATTATAAAAAGGAAAATTTTACTATTTATCTAATGTCTTGAATTCTTTTGTGGCGTTTTTGTGCATTTCAGATTTCAGCAGTTACTTCCTTTTTCTCGGGAAGGAAAAGTGAAAATGCGAAGGATAACGGCGCCGATGACTCGAATAAAAAGTCGAAGAGGATCCGAGGTTTCTTTTTATGTTTGTCTTTAGTTTGTGGTACTATCCAAGTTTCAGGATTAAATATCTCAATGTCAGACGACCGGCGGAAAAGTTTCTCCGGATTTTTATTGACGTACTGTGGTGGAAATAGCTCAGATGACTGACAGGTTAAATTGATAAAAATATTGAGCTATCAGCATAAACATAAACAAAATGAACGTTATTAAGGTAAAAACTAGATGCAGACATGTTATAGTTTTTTACAGAATTCTTTTTATATTAATTTAAAACATATTAATGACAATAACAACTTTTTAAATGTAAATGCTCTAGTATTAGTGAAAATGATTTACTAACTAATAACGGAAAAGCGGTGTCGTCTTCAATTTGGGCGCGGTTTACAAACTCAAATCAGCTACATCCTGTCATATGTAATAATTATAGAAGATTATTTCCTCTATAACTTGTTAATTACGTTCAGTAATTATGATACAGAGAAAACATATTTATATTTTTTTGTATGAAAGTTGAATTTAGACAGATTTTTTTTGTGAAGACATTCATAAACTATAAATATGTTATGTTTCACAGTATTTTTGGTTATATCATGGGAAACGATCAGCATTTGTAAATTAACTTTTAATATTTGTACACATTTAAATCATGCATGTTAATAAATTTGTGAGGAAGAATTTACAAATATATGGTATATCAATTATGGAATTCAAATTGCAACAACTTTCGCTACAATTTCAAGACTTTATTTATCATTTATAACTATCTGTATTTATTAATATTCCTTCCTATTTACTTTCTGCCTTAATCACGTTAGCTATGCTTCATGCCTCGATATTAAATTATTCTGAACATCTGAACTCGTTGTTATTGAGTTACGACGAAGCGCAACAAAATAAAGTAAAAAGTTGCGACTTGAAAATAATAGTAATAAAGAGAAAATCAATAGGCTGACTTTTGAAACTTTACTCTTCAAATGTCAAAAGAAACATCAATAAATTATCTCTGTCGATTATGTCGCGCAACAACGACTAAAAACATGATATGGTAAAGTTTCACATTTTGATTTATTTCGTTCCTATTACAGTGATCTCACAAAAGCATGATTTATTATTTTATAATTAATAGAATACAATATCACATTAAATTACAATTAATTAACGAATCAAGGTGAAGTTAAAGCTATAAATTATTGTCTTTTTAAATTTATTGTTGTATTGTTAAACAAATGATGACTTCACTATTTTTGATTTATGACGGAAAAAATATTCAGATAATTAATATAGTTTTGTACTTTTATTTGAAATCGACACTAAAGTGCACAAAAATTGTTATTAAAAGTTTATAAATCGGCACTAACGTAATCCATTAGACGATGATTTCATGCAAATGCAGTGTTACCAATCCTATGATAATTATTGTACATGTAAAATAAATTGGACAGGTGTACATGTATAATTTTTATTTCACAGAGTATTGGTCCTTGTCCCCTTCAAAGTACTTTTCTCGCCTATTAAGAGGAAAGGTTACCCCTGTACTAAAATATGAAGCGAAAATTCAAATAAATTGTTCCTGTACTAGAACTACTAACATTTTAAAATTCAACACTAGACATACATACTTCTGTTATAAACCTGCATTTTAAAAAAAGCATTATTGAAATATATTAATATTGGTCTTAGATTTTAATGGAAAAAACAAAATTCAGTAGCATTTTTCGTTTTTCCATTAAAATCAAAGTCAAATACCAATAGATTTCAATAATACTTTTTTTTTAAAATGCAGGTTCATATCAGAAGTATTACACGTATAGTGTTGATTTTTTAAAAATGTTAATAGTTCTACGATAGGAACAATTTATTTGAATTTTCGCTTCATATTTTAGCACAGGGATAAACTTTCCTCTTAACACACATTTTCTAGCTGTGTTTCCATTTCGCGAAACAGTCCTGGATAGCTTCATTTGAAATGGCCTTTAAGGTATAGTTTGGTTCACTAAAGATGACAATTCAAGGTCATTTATTAACCGTATGGTATAATATTACTTACAGATAACTTTACTGCATTTCGTATACATAGACGTGCAACAGAAATATTTATGCATACATTTTAACTGAAAAAATAGGTGTAATTTATTAGAAAATTATGTTTTTTTTTTAAATAATACCTTTCTCAAAGATTTATGTTCTTCATCTATGTTTTTGAAAAACACAATAACCTAGACTTAACAAAAACCATGGAATAATAATTTGATTTAAATGTGAACGTCACTGGGTAAATATTAGCATAGAGGACAGTGTAGTAGATAATTAGATATCTGTTACTCTACGACATACGTCATTCATATTTTTAACGTATTAGAAAGTAATGTCAACATGAACGTATATCTGTCACACAACATAAACGATGAAATGTTGCTAAGGTACTACTATATTAAATGTTGTGTATTCTTTCTTCGAACAACTGTCCTTGAATTGTCATCTTTCGTGAACCAAAGTATAACGTATTTGCTTTGATGTCATCAATAATCTGAAAACGGCGTAAACATATCTTTCGGCTCCCGTTATGATCCTTTGCATGAATGTTTCATCGTCACGTCCACTCGATTTTCTTTCTGTTCGGTCATCAAACGAGGAACAAATTTTGCTGCAACTTGATGTTCATGTTCAATTTTTCAGTCAAATTTCATGGCATATCCTAGTTGAGAAATTAAACTGTTCTGCAATTTCTCTGACAATTAATCGGCGATTTGCATCATCTTCATAAGCTTGTTTCAAAAGTTGAAAAGTTTCCGTAAAAAAATTCCCCAGTTTCAAGCAAAATTTTACGTTGCATTGTTGTTCAATAAAATCGCACATTTCAAAAATCGCTACTAACACGTTGCATTCAAATAACAATAGTGAACTAAACGAGGTAGAGGAGGTTGTGAGTAACGCAATGCCGCCAACTGCATATCAGTAAAAAAATCCATTGGCGCGTAATTCAAAATGTTCGGTTATTTTCTGAACAAACCTCGTACATGTGAGATAAATTGGGCACGTGTACGATGTAGAATAATAAATTTGTACGTAAAATGGCAAAAAATATGTGTAAGAACGAATTAAATAATTCCGATGAAGAAGTTTGAGATAAAACATAAAGTTGTGCGTGTTTTTAACAATAACTTCAATGTTCGACATTAGCAACGTTGAATGACTGACAGATATGTAAACATAAGCTACAAAAATAAAGATTCCTTCGCTTCTGGCATGTAATCTATTGCATAATTTATTTATTTTTGCAAATCATAATAATATTTTTACTAGCAGGTATTGTTTATGAATTATGCATTGCGAAACCAGTTTATCCCAAGTATTTAACCTCTTATGATGATATTTACAAGTTGAAAAACCGTAAATAGTTTAGAAATTGGTATTCAATTGAAACTCCAACCATTTTGGATAGAAGTAAAAGCAATTTAATTCCGATATGAATCTATGCAATGCAAAGTTATTCAAACCGCAATGTAATACGATACTAGCTGTGGGAAATATGAAAATGATACACATATTTGAATAGAAACAATAAGCAATTGATGCTAGGAAAGCTACAATGTAAAATGATATCCGATAGCTGTTTAAGTTTAACCATAATACTTAAGATGAGATCAGTAAAACTTACTAACATATTATGTAATTAAATATGTTTTACGATCCAAGGCTCATAATAGTTCGGCCGGCATTTAAAGAGTCATCCTTTAATCTAGATTTGTCTCTAACGAGACTCTACTTTTGGCACAATATGAAAAACAACTTTGTAAAAATCCAGTGCGCATAGTAACATATGTAACATAAGTTTTCGGATAAATTTTGAATGGACGATTCTATGGTTTAAAGAAAGTAATCCTCCTAACATACATACTGCAACTTTTTAGACATTATTTACAAGAAAGTTGTACGACAATGTGTAGGAGCCCCAAATTGAAAACAATTAAGGCGCAGGATTTTTCAAAATAAATTTAAAACCCGCCAAAGACTCAAGGGGCAAGCGTTCGTCAATCGGGTTAATCTGACACGTTAGTAAACTCACTCCGATCAGTCAGACCGAGCGGATCGATCTGCCCTGATCCATGTACCAATTGTGCGCGCAAAGTTAAAATTGTATTATTTAAATGTTCTGCTTATAAACATTGCAACACTATAACAAGTTCTGAAGAAAATATGACAGTTCACACTTTGTGAAGTCTTTATGAGTTATCTGGAACAAATAAATGACCACAAGGAACAATTTCTGATCGAAATAATGTAAACAAATGATTTAAGTGGCCTTGTAGTCTCACTTGAGTCGCCGTGTGTAAAATTTTGTACAATTATAGAAATAAGCTCTATTTTATTCAAGTTAAATTTGTTCTATGATCTATAACCACAAATTTAAACGTCAAAAAATATATGGATTTGACGAGTTCGTAAAAGCTTTGATAATCGGATGGATCTCATATATCTGTCACGTTATCGAACAGAATGTAAAGGGAGTATAATCTGATGTCCTTGGTGAGGGGAATGAAGTCATGAGGCGGAAGGGTAATTTCAGTGGTCCCTATTCAAATTGCGAACAAAATCGCGCCAAATATGAAAATTTAATTTTATGTAAACTAATATGGCAGACAATATCGCATCAAATATGAATATTTAATTCACTGAAACTAAGTTTTTTTTTATCAACAATTCATCAACAAGTACCTATATAAAATGTTTAACAATATTATATTGGTATTTTCCATTTATATATTTTAACAAAGTAGATAATTAAGTGAATAACTGAGATAGAGACAATGCCTTGAGAATAGCGTGCACTAGATAATATCAAGAAGTTGATAGTCGGAACTTGGACAGGGAATTTGAATAAAACGAGAAGTATACAATTCCTTAACGTTTCACTATAATTTATACCGATAAATAGAGACAATCTTAATGGCCCCTAAATTGTATTAATTTTGTAAAAATATGTGGAATTACTGTGTAAAGTGTCTTTATCTATTGTTCGTTTAGTTTATAATAAAGTTTTATATTAAAATATTTTTCAGAAATTGCTCGAATTAATTGAATCCTATGGTTTTTTATAACATTCTTCTCGTACCTATAAAACATAAAATAAAGATACAGATACACGAAATGCTGTCACGAATTAAAACTTAGTCCCTACAAAAATGGCGGACACTAGACGATCAGCTGATAGGACTTGGCTTCACTGTTTGCTACTCACACTCCCTAAGGTCAGAGCGACTGACTTTACGAAAATGCGTATTAGTAATAAACGCGATGTAATCCATTGGCGGAATACTTGAATAACATATTCAGTTTTAGTAAGTTTAAAATACTCGTATATATTTTGCGTAAGTTTTATAATTTGTTGAAAATGTAAAACCGGCCAAACTATTAGTAGCCTGGGCTCGTAATGTTAGTAGTAAATGAAATAGGGTAAGGGTACGTACATACCACTTTCGGAAAGTTAAATGATAGGTTTTTAATACCACAAATGAGAAAATAACATACGTAATATACTATTTCACGCAATTGCAGTTTTGTGGTTAAATAAAATTTTCCTTCTTGCTAAACCAATAAATTATTGACTTACCTACCACAACGTTCATTTCATTTTGTATTTCCCATAGCTATAACCTTTGTCTAAAATTCGAATAAATCAAAATTATTTGCAATATGTAAATCGCTTTCAAATCCTATGTAATCCGCAATCTGCACCATTTTATTGTCGCTAAAACTGCTACAAGAATAGTTAGAATGTCTGCATACATACAGAGAACTAATCATTGTAATTATATTTAACATATTTCATGTGATCAGTGACTAATGTGATCATTACATTCACAAAAATTGAAAGTCTTCAAGGATACAACTAAACATCAATAAAAGTGTCAAACTTTTAAAGATTAAGAAACTATTATTCACGCTCAAATGATTACCAACACACAATGTCAATAATCAATGCATTCTCACGATGTTAATGAATGTTTTTAATTATTTTAAGCATAATTTTTCGATTGCTTTCATTTCGTGAGCTGATAAAATCACAATGAACTTTGAGAAAAATCCATAGCTGTCTTCGATTCGTATTCGTGATCGAAGCAATGGTAACCCAAACGATACCTTTATTAATAATAACTCATTTCGACACTATAAGTAGAGTACTTGTTTATTATTCAACGAATTTCTGTTTTGCAGATCATGTTGCATTTGAATTTCGACACTGGTAATGGTAATATAGTTGTAGAATGACCTGACAAATATTAATTAATTAATAAGAATGGTTGACATTTATAATTACAATATATGATAGTAATTATTATATCCCTTCTCTCCTATGAGGTGTATATTTGGATTTTTATTGCATTTGAAAGGTGGCAATTGTTAACCTACAACTTTATCAAATGTACAAGTGTCTCTTTTTCGATGGTTTTTTAAGGTATCTCAGGTAATTTTGAGGATAGAGTAAAGCCGTTTGCACATTCTAGGGTCAACTTTTCGAGGAAAGTTTAATAGTTGCCACGGGAATTTTCGAACTTCTTTTGTTTTTAAGCTATACAGACAAAAACTCGTTTTTCGCTAATTTCGAAATTATCTCATATGATCAAAAAAAAATATTGAATAAAATGGCGATTTTTTTTTTGAAATCCTAATAATTCTCGAGATATAACAACAAACATTTATTTTTAACTTCCGTCTCCTTTAGGTAAGGAAGGTATTGTCTTTGGTCAAAAAGTTCGATAGTGAGTTTCTAATGAATAAGCACGTTTTGGGGTTCCTAGGTACGAATTTACTATTTTTACTATGACGTCTGTATGTGTGTGCGTCTCTCTCTCTCACTCTGTCTGTCTGTGTGTGTGTGTGTGTTTGTATGTGCCGATCGTTTCGGATCGCATAACTCCAATACCACGATTCCAAAAATTATATATTTTTTGTGTTCCTCAAGTTTACTCCATATACAGACAGGATTAGATTTTGGTTATAATTTGTTCACCGGAAGTATCCTCATATATGCAACTTTTAACAGTTTTTCTTGAAAAAAAGCAGTTAAATATCATTCATTGACATTTAATGTTATTATAACTTGAAGAATATATTATTCTCTATACGATTTGATTGGATTTTATACTTCTTATTCAATAGATATAGAGTTAAAGAATTATATAGATATTAAATTTCATAAATCAGCCAGCTATGCTAACCATGGAAACTGCTAATATATTCAGATAATTCAAATTGACAAATGTTAGTGTCAATGAAACGAAAATGAACGTGCCAGAGATGAAGATGTTGAGATAGATGTTCAGGAAGACACGGAAAGATAGGGTAAGGAATTAAAGGATAAAGAAAATGGCTCTAGTGATAGAAATTTCTAGAAAGATTTGTATCCAACGATTACATTGGTTTGAACATGTCATGAGGAGAGATGAAGAATATATTGGAAGAAGAATGAATAGTTTAGTAGTAGAGGGTAGAAGAAACAGAGGAAGAGCAAAGATTAGATGGAAGGACTGTATTGCGGAAGACTTGAGAGGAAAGGAACTGAATGAGGACGACACGCAAAACAGAAATGAGTACAAGAAAATAAAAAATAGGGACCCCTAACGAAGATGTCAGTGTCAAGTGCAATTTGCATAGTTTGTTTATGAAATAATTTTACTGGAAATATAGGATCTTTTGCAAGAAAATTTATATATGGAATTTGTACATAATACACAGGACTGACGGAAGGTAATGTGCTGGCCACATCAGATTTTTTAAATGGAAATCTATGTAGAAAATAGTCTCATCTTTTGTTTTAAACATGAATAAAATATGAATTATTAATTTTTTGGAATGAAAAAATTGAAAGTAATTAGGAAACAAATAAAAAACTCTTACAGATCACCTTTTCTTTATTTTAAATATTATTTCCTTCAGCTTTTATCATTTCTTTGATTTATATATCTTAGAATGCACATTAACCATTTTTTTTCGACTTGTGCCAAAGCCTACTATAACATTGATAAATATAGTTTATCTGACCCGAAAAAATTAATTAAGCATAATTATAAGAACATAATTAGAAGACACGGAATTAAAATAAACAAATGATGATCTGTAAAAGATTTGTTTCATTTGTTTCTTACTAATTTTCAATTTTGGCACCCCAAAAATTAATAATTTTAAAATAAATGTACTTTAAAAATTTCTTCTGTACTGCCTCAATTAAATTTTTGATAGGATTCATAAGTAGGATTCCATATGTCTCCAAGATCGTCACAAGTAGTTGTACGAGTCATTGAGAATGACTATTCAAGTCATTTTGTAGAAAGAAGCAATCATTAATTCAATTTACTGAAGTGAATATTTTTAGGTCGTGTACAAAAAGCAGTTTATCACAGCTGACGACTTTTGCAACATCGTTCATAAAGAGAAGAACGAGTAAAGGGCCCATATTCGAGCCCTGTGGAACGCCGGAGGAAGTGATAAAGGGACTGGAAATGTGGCCTTGGTAATGTATAAAAAGTTCGCGGTGATGAAGGTAAGAAGAGAGAAATGAGGGAAGGTGACAGAGAGAAAAAGTGAAGTATATAATGACAGGAAGAATTAATCACGAGAAAGATGACTGGATATTTAAGCGATTTAAGTGAAACAAGCTTTATTTTTTGCATCGATTTTTAAATTTTGATGTTACTTGGAACCACCATTATAAATACTTCGGGGATGAACGACCAATCAAAATATTGGATAGCGAAGGGGGAACCAATTCCGAAGAAGTTTATTTTACAGACCAAGACACCATCTACTTTTTACTTTTTGGATCAAAGATGTTGGATTATCGATGGAAAATGTGTATTGATTTCAAAGGAAGTCTATGTTTAAAAATAAATATGAATTTGATCGAAAAAATACTTGTTTCTATATTAAGTTGCAAATTTACTAATTGTAAATTTAAATAAAAATTCATCACAGAATTAGAAAAACATTTTAGAATAAAAATGTTTCAATTATATATTTTCATTTAATACTAATTTCATCCTTTCAAAATCAAGTTTAAATATTTTTCATATTTAAGAAGATAACATCAGAGGCGCGGAAAGTCATAAAATTGTGTAAAAAATTAACCACTCAACAAAAACAATAAAATTACAGATATACCTTTCATAATAAAACAACCACAGACTTTCACACATAAATAATGTAATAAAGTTTAAGACTATTCATTTTATTGAACAGTTATGAATTTTCAATAAATATTTACAGCAAGAATTTCAGCTGACGCAATCGAAATGCGAAAACATTTCTTCATTCGTTGATTGCTGCGTTTGCTTATGAATGGATACGATCACGATTTTGCCATCAACATTCTAGTAGAAATTCAAAATTTGCAGAATTAGCCGTAAAGTTAGTGGTTAAAAATTAATAGGTTGTTGATGTAACTTAACAGCCTGTTATTTTGGAAAATTGAGATTTGTAATTTCCCAGTACAATGCTTCTAACTCATTACAAAGTTAAATGAAGAAACACTTGTTTATTTTCTTTGAACACGGAACTGAAGTAAAATTTCCTATTTCAGTAAAAAGTACTTATATAATATGCAAGGGGACTAAATACAGTTGCCAGCATTAGTGAATATGTAGGTATTTTAAATAATAAAAATCCTGCTATTGTTCGAGGTTCTTCTAATTTATTGACGGGATTGACGGGATTTTCAAAGAGTATATGTAATGTACTAAATATTTAATTAATAAAACAATAAGAAATATTAAATTTCGTTCCTAGAAAGAGCCTTTAATACTATCTCTGAATTTTTGACACTGACATTGCAGACATTTATCTGTCAATTACAAATAATTTAATTTCTCAACTGGTTACCCTTGGAGTTATTTGGGCTGTTACTATAACAGATTATTTTATGGATTAAATTTTTATATCTCTAATGATATAATATTTTTTTTAACTGTATGGGATAGAGAATTTTATAATCTTTAATATTTGTAATAATAAGAGATTGGGGAATTCGTAGTTGCACGGATCTTTATCTTATAGAATTTGAGAAATAGTATCTCCAACATCCACACATACACACACACAGACATCATTATAAAAATGTTATATTGGGATTCTAGGGTCCTTAAAACGTGCTTATTCAGTGAAGTATGGATATGTGATTTTTAGCATGAACCCAATACCTACCTCTCTTGCTGAGAGGTAAAAATTAAATGGCGGGAGGTAATGTGCTGGAACGAACAATATTTTTCATCGTCTCTCTAATACGAGGTTACGTTACATTATTTTATTTTATTACATAGTTATTTACTCTATAATGAATGTATTCAAAACCACGTTACTAATAAATAACGAATGAGCAATCTTCATTTAACGATGAAGAAGATTAGCTCTTCTGAAAAAATTCATGATTTATACCTACTCTTATTTTGTGGGAGGTAAGTTAGCAAAGTAAATCGCTGAAGATCATTTAGATGTTCTCAAGTAGGCAAGATTAATTTTAGAAACTAACGGAAATCCTTCCGACCGTAGCAAATGAATTAATTCTTAACTACCTCATACTAACTGCTGTCAAAGATTTTCAACAACATTATTCATTACTTTTCTCTAGACCTACCCGGCTCGGTACGATAATATAATTAATTTTAAAACGCGGAATTCTCATGTCGTCATAATGGTAGAAACTCAGGATGCAGGAGTGTATTTGTATGTTCTACGAAGAGAAATTATTCTAAATGTCCTTGTGAGATTCGATTTTAATCTTGGATCTTGGAAAGTGTGATCGATAAAAATTACTGGGTTGTTCGTAGCTCGTATACACAGTGGTTTCGATATACAGGTTGTTTCGCAATGAGATTAATTTTTATTACGTTCTTGACATCCTTTAGGAACTCCTGATATCCTTTTAGATTTTCTTAAGATCTTTTAAGAATTAAATAAATTTTTATAATAATTTGTTTTGTTTATTGTAATCAATACTTGTCATTGTTGTAATTCAGTTATTTTTAAAATACAATACAAATATAAATGTTAACACTTTCGCTGCGTAAGACGCACACATTGCGTCCTGTATGTTGTTGCGCACGCCGCAACAGTACTCTATCTTGTTTCAACCGGCATCGTTTCGTCAGGGTTGTAAAGAGAACACTGTACGTTGGTCAGCATTGTCAGACGACTACAGAAAAGTGATTTGTGGGGTTAGTTTACAGTTTTTTTTTTTTTTCGTCATGGGAGACAACGACCAGGGCTATTTACAACTCAAAAGGGCTAAAATAATGGCTATTACATAAATAAAAGATAAAACATCAAGCAAATAAACATGAATTGTCTAACAATATGTTGATTTCAGAATTCAAGAGGCTGGACGTATAGGTGCCGACGCACCGTATGCGTTAAAAAAAAATACTGAAAAATAAAAGTAAAGACTTCTACATACACACAATATTAACAAATTGAGAAAAAAAACTAGAATTGCACCAAAACAAAACTCATTACCGCGTTACGGCTGCGACGCGTGCATTTATACGCAGCGAACGTGTTAAATTAATTTTTATTATGATTTTTGTAGGTTATTGTAAATATTTATTAAGAAGAAAGTGTTAACGTATATTGGTTCTCTCTGCTTATACCTGAATGACGATCACGACACAGAAGAACGTAAGAAAATACCGTTTTTACACGCAATAAACTAAATAATTTAAATTCGTGAAACCAAACTATATCAATAATAAATATTTTTAATTAGACCTAAATATTAAAATTACAAGAAACATTACTTAATTCTGTAGATTTTCTGATAATTGACAACTGACAGGTGATATTTTTTTTCGTTTTTGTGAACTAGATTTGTATTGTGACCAATCAAAGGGTACCTAGAATTTATATCTTTATCTAAACCAACGCTATTTTCTTACGTGAAATGAAGTATAATCACGGCCTAACCGTGAGAAAGATCCAAACTTTTTGTTAGAATATATTTATGTGTTTTCAGTTTATTGTTTATTCATATATACGTAATAAAATTTGGTTTTGTTTTCACGAATATAAAAGCTTTGTAGGTAAGTGATTAAAATACAAATTAATAGTATTTACGAGTATTGTTTCTTTAGTTAAAAGTCAATAAATGAAAAGACTTTTGTAATATGTGAGTAGGCGTTTTTTAATTATCATAAATACTTTTTCACATACAATGAATATTACGCGAGAAAAGTTCAATTGTTATTTATGATCTGTAATAACTTATAAACATTTTTTAATTTTGCGTCCTTTCTAAACAATTATAGTGAGTTATTTCATTAAGAAAAACTGATAGATAGTAACATAAAATGATTAATAATAGAATAGGGAGGCTGCATGATATTTATTTTTCCCTTCAGCAAGGGAAAATGTAATTAAAAGGGAGTTAGGAACTAAAAATGTAACAGTCATCAACAACTGTTTTTCTTTTGTAAGTTGAATGAATTTTTATAAAACAAATTCAGTTTTCTTATTCCTTTTATTATAAGTATGCTATTAGGACGTTGTTTATAGGGATATAAATTTGTGTTATAGTCAAGGTATTAGATTCTATTGACGACGGCACGCAAATAGCTTCCTTACATCCGCAAACAGCTTGCTTATATCCCTATTTTGTGAAATACCAACATTTAGAAATATCATGGAGGTATAAATAGATACGGAGGAAGTTTAAATTGTAATTCAAGGCGAGGGGATTGAAGCATGGTTGGGACGCTGGACGAAAATTTTCCCTATTAGAGTGGGGATACAGAGAGAGGCAAATTCAAATTGTAACTGGGAGTTGAAATTAAAACTTGTATAATACAAAAAGGAACTCGAAACAAATTTTAACATTGTCTAGTATAAAATATATATTAAATTATTTTTTTGTATATTGTTTTGAAGTGTAGTAAATTGATACTAAATTTTATGGCATATTTTTATTGCAAACTAGCAAAAAAAAACTTATTACAGATAGTTCGTTTTACAATAAATGAAACAAAAATGTAATAAAAACATTAACTTAATTAATTAAAACAATTTTTACTTTTATATATGAACAGAGGAAGAGGTTTATTTGGAGTAAATTAATTAAAAATTAAAAAATATATATTTATATAAATAAATATGTACTACGTGTATATAAAGTATGAAATTATATGAAATATATAAATAAAAGTTATTGTTCATTTTACTAATGAAATTTCATATATTTTTCGATTTGTCAATTTGCTTACGAGATAAAATAACTACAAAAAATACGTTTTATTAAATGGCTAAAGCATTTCTGAAATATTTGTAGCAAAATACGTTGTAAAATTACAAAAACAAATCATTTTGACGTTAATGTTAACTTTAAAAAGAAAGCACGTGTCTTGTTGCGATGTGTCATGTCAAAACTATTGAAAATAGTTTATGATTTCGTAAATAAACTCCTGTTTAATACAGCTTTTATAAACTATAACTTGTATTTGACAACGACTCGATTAAATAACATGTTACTCTCCTACAAATTACGACGCAGTATTATGTGAGCCATATAGTTGTGAAAGTCATAAACTCTAACAAAAACTAGTCTATTGGGGTGGGGGCATCCGGCTTCAATGTTTCGGATAGCGCTCCCTCCATATTTATTTATACCTCCATGAGATATATTAAACTTTTGTTAAATATTTGCTCATTTTTATAATTTACAATTTTGATTTTAAGTTCTTTCTCATTTCATGTTATTTAAAAGTTACCATTGTTTATCAAATGTGACAGATGACAGAGTTTTTCGTCTTAAATTTTCTATAGAAATAGAATAGAATCCTTTAGGCGATTCCAGGCGATAATTGTTCACTTGCGGTATGTTGCGTTCAGGTGCGTTCACACATTCTGGCGCTGTGAACAGCGGTATGCTTGGATCAGTGATCTCAGCTGAACGGATTTGTCAGCTGGGTCAGCTCTCTGTTCACTTTTTTTATTTCTTTTTATTATATTGTTATACTTTTCTTTTGGAATGTCAAAATCAGAATATGTATAAAATAATGTAAATAATTTATTATAATTTAATATAGAAATATTTAATTCATCCTCCAATACTAAATATAAAAACAATTTTTAGCGAAACAACTGACCACATCATACCGCAACTAATCCAATCAAGTGAACGGATATATCGCTTAAAATCGCCTTTTGTTTCAATGTATCAATTTTCATCGGTGTTCCTTGACATTTCTATCAGTAATAAACAGATATAAAAAAATCTTCGGAATGGAAAAAATCTTACATACAACTCGAGAGGTGCTATATACCTCTCTTGTAGCATTGTGAAAATATATTTTGACTTACCCACTCCATAGATGTTGTAGCCTGCCGGCGGTTTGAGAACTCTCCTTGACCAAGCAGCCCGGACAATCTCCAAAGCACAGGGCTCCGCTGTGACCAGAAGAGCACCAGGAGCAACGTAACCGCGGTACCGGAGACCTCGTGTTGCCCCACATAATGCTGCGTTCCACCAACAAACCGAATTGGCAGCCAAAAGGCCCTGCAAGAAAAAGAACAAGTTTTAGAATATATGACAATAAAATTTTGTAATGTACCTAGTACAAAGTATATGTACAGTTTGTATCCGGAATGAGTTTACAAGAGGAGAAAAATCCTTATTTATGATTTTACAAAAAAATATTAATAAGAACTTTTTTTGCTTGACTTTAAAGAAACTAATCTGCAATTGAAACTACAATAATAACTTGGGGTGGGTTAAATAATAAAAAAAGAAAAAATATTAGAATTTTTTTATTAAATCATTAAAACAAATATTAAATATTAATTTATTCTATAAACCCTCCACCTTCGTCGTTACATATTTTAATTTTCCGTCATAGCTCTTGAAAGCTATTCTGGATTTCCAGAACTGTTACGGAGGCCATCTCATGAGATTTTTTAATACTTTTAGATTTAGATTAGAATAGGGAAAACTTCACTATAGTCAAATTTTTTGACTCTGTCGGGTACAGTAATAAAACTATAAATGAACTATAAATATCGCAATTATGATAAAGCGGCATATCCTTTACTTTCTATAGTATAATACTGTTTGGCTTCGGCCCATATTTTTGAGCCGCTCTATTCATTTATGTTAAAGGACTGTAAGGCTATTTTCCTATACATACCTGGTTGACGTTTGATTCAATGCATGAATAGAGCGGCTCAAAAATATGGGCCGATGCCAAACAGTATTATACTACAGAAAGTAAAGGATATGCCGCTTTATCATAATTGCGATATTTATAGTTCATTTATAGTTTTATTACTGTACCCGACAGAGTCAAGAAATTTGACTATAGCAGAGACCACACATGACTAACAGCCGGAGAAGCACCAGAATACCTGCTCATTTAAGAGTAAATGCAAGAATTAGATTTGTTTTATAATTTTATGTGTATTACAAATCAATAACAAATACAAAGAAATTACAAAAAATAAAAGAAAACTATAAATGATACAAAGTTTTATAGCTTTTAAATACAGTACTACCACTTTTATAATGCATTAAAAACCTAGATAACTAAAAGTTACTAAAATATTATTTCTAACCAAACCAACGTGTCACTAGTGGTAAGTTACAGAATAGGGGTCCTGCATCATTAGGTAAGTTTTATGCATATACTAGTTGTTTTAAACGTCCCCACAAATAAAAATCTGCCATTGTCAAATCTGGGCTCCTTGCGGGCCATGAAATTGGACCATAAGATTATAATAAATTTTCTGTTCTAACGTTATCATTTTATTGTAAAAATATTATCAATACTTTCCACATTAAACTACATACAATTATTGTAATAAAAATAAGTTTTGCGATATTGTAACGATATAAAAGATAACGACACATGACAGCTTAAACATGACACTTCAGATGTTGCAAGTGGGTATGTATCGAAGGCACTTTCCTAATTTCGAGGATGGGAGTAATACAAAATGTAATTAAAATGTTTTTTTTTTTTAAAAAATTAAATGACAGAAGTGTTTCTAGTCAAACAAAAAAAGTTCTTCATATAACATTTTTTTGTAAAGTCATCAATTGAAGAGCTCTTGGCAAAAACAACCATAGTCCAAATATTGTAAATATGAGTTAAATACAGCGTTATCTACTTTAAAGGATGCCAAACAGTTTTTCGCAAAAGAATCTTAGTCACACATTTCAAAATTTAAGCGTTGGTACAAAAATGTCGTATAAAAATATCTAATTATTATATTACTTAACTTCCAGTAAATATTTTTTTTAATATTTAAACAAGATAGTGAGGTAAACTAAGTTACAGAAAGCCATAAAAGTAAGGAAGCTAGAAAGTAGTTTCTTAGATTATCTCAAATTTAAAAAAAATACTGATTGTTTTCGCTAAGAGTTCTTCATTTGAAATCTATGAATAAAAGCAGAATGGTGCACTCAGAAATGTATAATAATATCCTTTATAAAATATGAATGTGCGTTCTGAAAAATATGTGGTTGAATTTATTATCCAAGTTACACAGTTCAGAGAGCAGGAGCTATTTTTCTTCAGAACTTTGTGGTGAGCGTTACATCATTTTCAAATTAAAATAAAAGCAATTTGTGACATTGCGGTTACAGGCAACGGAAAATTAAAATGTCACACTCCACCTACACGCAATTGTTGAAATATACCGCAGAATTTTTATCTACTTACCTAAAATAAAACATGTGCTCAAATTTCATGCATATCTAAGAATTTCAACACACTAATTAGTGACATTACGAAAACGAAACACGATTTTGAAATTGACAGGAGATATGATGGATAGAAACTTATCATATTTTTGAAATATCCAGCGTACTGTTCTTTCGATTCAAACAACCCTGGCGTGAAAGTGATTAACATCATCTTGCGCAATTATTTGAGTGTACGGAAGCTATTCACTAAATTAAATACAAGCTGAAAAACTTTTGCGCGCAGATCCTCTCACCGACGAAAATTGGTTCTATTCATATGATCCCGAAAAGAGTAATTGTTGAGTGCTTGGGTCTTCCAAAATGAGTTCTAATAAAAGTTGTCCGTAAAAAATGCCGTAACAAGATGGTCGCTATATTTTTTTGGTATTACTGGGCATGTTGCAACTAGTCCTGGGTGATTGTATTTCGGCAATGAGGTGTTGCACAATTTATTTTCTTTGCTTTGATCGAAAGAATAAGAAAAAAATATTTTACCCCTGTGATTTATTTTCTTTCATATTACTTTTTATTCATGTGAAAATTGTCTCTGAAAATACAAATCGCCGTATTTTCCATCGCCTTCAGAAAACTATTCTGACTTACATTTGCCGTCGACAAAATTTAAACGACAACTGTCAATTATATACTAGCTACTAGATCTATCCATATTACTGATTTTTACCTCCCGCTACCCTTGGTAAGGGAGGTATAGGGATCGTGCTAAAAATCGCATATCGCGATTTTGTATGGATCCTCTTTACGCTCTAACTCAAATACTATCATTCAGAAAGATTTGAAACCATGTATTTCTACCTTATTATAATATGGAAAGAACTGATTAGATTTTGGTGGCAATCAGATAACAAAAAATGGCAGTTTACTTGAAGCTCAAGATAGTTTTTCTTCAAAAAATACCTTTAAATGTATTTTTTTCTCAATTTGTTATTACAAAAATTAAAGATTATTCCATTTTCTACAAGTTTGATTTAATACTTTTTCTATATATTGTATGAATAAATTTATAAAGTAATATAAAAATTATATACATAGGTAAATGGCGGGAGGTACTGTGTTGGTCACATCAGATTTTTATATTTTGTAAAGACATGGTTATAGAAAAGAGTTTTGAGCTAGTGTGCCCAAATAGAAGTAATAATAGCAAAAAAAAGTTTTAGTAGTGCCTCAAACCGAATCAAAGTTTCATTCTGTGAAGATCATTCTTCTGTAAGCATAAATATTATTATAATTAAATAAGAAATATTAAATATTTTGTAATTTTTATCTTTCTAGTTGTCATTGGCGCCAATTCAAACAGTATACTTTTAAATTGCTACTGTGTATAATATATACAGAAATTTGAACAGAAAATCATATTTACTGATACTATAGAAGGTACTTGTACTTATTCGAATTTCAGAATAAAAAAGATTTGTTAATTTTTTTTTTGCAATACCTCATTATGTAAGATTACGATGTGTTTACTTGCAGTCCTTAAAGAAATTAGTCATAATCGACCAGGAGGAAGAAAATGAATGTGGTAGAGATGAGGATGTTGAGATAGATGTTGCGAAGACACGGAAAGATAAGATAAGATAAGGAATGAAAGAATAAGGGAAATGGCTCGAGTGATAGAAGTTTCCAGAAAGATACAAGAGAGACGATTACATTGGTTTGAACATGGCATGAGGAGAGATGAAGAATATATTGGAAGAATGAATAGTTTAGTAATAGATGGCAGATGAAATAGAGGAAGACAAAAGGAAAGATGGAAGGACCTTATTACGAAAAAATTGAGAGAAAATAATCTAAACGAATGGGAAAAGCTATAAAGAAGAAGAAGATGTTAGTATCAAGTGCAATTTTCAAAGATTGTTTATAAAATAATTTGACTGGAAATATTAAACATGGCATGAGGAGAGATGAAGAATATATTGGCAGAGTGAATAGCTTAGTAATAGAAGGCAGGCGAAATAGAGGAAGACCAAAGATAAGATAGAAAGATCGTATTACGAAAGACGAGAGAAAAGGATCTAAACGAATGGGAAAGGCTAAAGAAGAAGAAGATGTCAGTGTCAAGTGCAATTTTCATAGTTTGTTTATGAAATAATTTTACTGGAAATATTGAATCTTTTGCAAGAAAATATATGTATGCAATTTGTGCATAATACACAGAATTGACGGAAGGTAATGTGCTGAACACATCAGATTTTTTCATACACGCACGTGGTTTTTATCTGTCGTATTAATAATAAGTATTATTAGTTTCCTTTCGTCGTTATTGTCCCAGACGATAAGATCTACTTTTGATGTAAATGGCCCATGTTACTTTGGTGACCATTTTATTTGTAGTGAATGTGTTAACCACTCTGTAATATAAATACCTATTCCTACAGAAAAACCATGTAATCCATTGTGTATATAATGCTTATAATAACAAGTCTAAAAGAATAATTTAGTTTTAACTCCATTTGATTTCTTGCAAAATGAAAGCACATTCTGCCTCCAATCTTAATTGAATCTTTAAGCAAAACATTAAATAAATAATAGGAAACGCATAGAGTGTACTATTACCCACTTTAGATTGCAGAATGATTGTTTTCTTCCGGGCATACAGAAGCAGGAATTGAGTATTCTTTAGAGTGGCTTTATTCTTCCATCAGACACTACCTTATTCTGCTGTCAATCTTAACGCAGCGGTTTTATCGCCATTCATAACATGTACGGACAGATCCCGAGTTATTACAGAATGAAAGGATTGCCAGTAAATATCAATAGAATTGAGAGATTCAAGATAAAGAGATTTATGTGAAGAATACTAACTGTTGATTGATTGACCAAGAAATTTATTGATGAGAAACAAATTATGAAAAGATGAACGAAAGTTCAGAAATAATTATACAATGAAAATAATTCATTATAGTATAATTTGAAGTGACTATATGAAAACTAGACCTTATCATATTTAATATTTCTTGTACATACATTGACGAGATTTAATTAGTAATACAATAAGATATATTAAATGTACTTCCCAGAAAAAGCTTTCAGTAATGTCAGTAAAATTATCAATTTTTACCATTAGCATTTATCTGCCCATTACAAACATTTGAATTTGAACAGATTATTTTATATACATTCCGTTTCCACGACTTGTTCCCTATGTCATCAATCGTAACCATATGATTCAAATCTCCAGGGGTGGGAGGGAATTGATGACGTCATGTTGTCAGGTGAAATCGTCTGATTTCCGCAGTAGTCATATAAATCAAACCTGACAGTATATAGTATAACTTATACCGTGTGAATATTATTATGTATCAAAATTCGAAGACATTTATATCGCAATAATAAATCAATTGAATAATTATGATGTAATTTCAAAACTGACAGTATTATAATAAATATAACCTATATTGTGTTAGTTTTGTTATTCATCAAAATTCGAAGTATAAATAGTTATTTAGCAATACTAAACGAATTGAATAAATACGATAATTATAATGGATGAAAAATAGATACCTCTTTTTATTGTCCAAAAGCAATATATTGCAATAATTGCCGGCAATCTTAGAAATACTGTCTTTGCAATGGCAAAATGCACAATATAATACCAAGAATTAACAAAACTACCAACGCACAACGAAACACAAATTCGCCAAAATCAAAAAATCATTTTTATAACATGACTGACAAAATGACATGAATATTCAAATAATTCAAATATTTGAAAATTACTTTGTTACCGCGGTTACAATAGTTTCTTTTTCATTTTTGCCGTCGGTTGGACGGAGATAGCATATACCCCTCCGAAACACCGGCGATAATGATAGCGAATAAATCTCATACATGTCATGTGTGTACGACAAAGATGCTAGATAAAAGTTTAGCAATTCTTGCATCAAAAATTATGACGTGAGCATCAACTCGGAGATACACAGTGTATTAGAATATTCTTTAAACTCTAAATTTATAGAAGATATAATAATTTTTTTAAATGTATCGGATGAAGAATTTTATGTTCTTTAATATTCGTGATAACATAAATTTTCGGGAAATATTAGTTAGAAGTTTTTTTAAAGATACTACTACTTCCGGTAGTCCAATTGTTTCCAAAATCTTTGCAGCTCTTTCTATTAATATGAGATAGAAGAATACGTAGTTAAACAGGTCTTAAATATTACAGTTTTTGAGATATCGGCATTCCAGCATTCACATACACGCACATATCCACAGACACACACGTACACATGCACACACATATACACACACGCACACACACACAGACATAATCGTAAAAATGTTAATGTAGGAACCTTAAAACGTGCTTATTCACCGAAACTTTCATATGAGATTTTTAGCAAGAATCCAATACAGCTCAGCATAAGTGAAAAAAGTTTTGGTCTTGGAAATCTGTCATAATACTCCATAAATTTTTAATAAAATTTGAATTTTTTTCATACTATTGTAAATTTTATTTTAAAAACATTTTCAGTCCGTTAAATTTTTTTGTAAATATATTTACGGATTACAAATTTTATTGACGTTGTGATTGTATCAAATATGAAACGACTTTTTATTTTTATTCAAATATAACAATGTGCATTATTATATTTTTATGTTTATTTACAATTTACAAAAGTACAAATTAAGAAAATCCAAGTCATTTTAAATTAAACTGTCACGTTTAAATTTATAGCATTTTTAAAACTAAAATGATTTACGGCAAGATATTTTATTTTCAAAATTCATTGTTAAATAAAAAACAAACGAACTTAAAGTCCATAAAAATTTTCCATGTCTATTAACGTAACCAATTAAACTAATTACTGTAATTTGCTTCATACATAAGAACATAAACATTAAGATACAGGAATCCCGAAATTGCATTGTATTAATATGTTCTCATGTTAAAATAATTGCCATCCATTTAGACGTCAGGTTTTTAGATACACAAAAAACGTCCGAGTCATTGTCAGCGATTCTCAATTACTATTCGCTGTAAAGTAGTATAAAAATAAGACTGAGGACATATTTATTTACTTAACGAACACATTTTCTATGTAAGTCTCTCCAATAGAATGTAAAACTTGTTATTTGCTTTGCCTTGTCTCTTTGTCGATAGAAGAAGGACAATATTTATCTGTTTATATTGGTAATTAACTAAAACATAGATGTTCGTTGGAATTACGTCGTTATTCAAATGTTCTGTTATGTCATACGGTTGTTTTATTTAACGAGATAATATTGACAGGAAAACAATCTGCATTTGTTTTCAGCGGCGTTGCGTAAATGTCAGTGTATTTAAACTGATGTGCATTCAAATAAAATAAATAAAATTCAAACATGATTTTCCCATCATGGTCGTAACAATTAAAATATAATACTTAGAATTGTATACTATTATCAAATACTAGTGAATAGCAAGTTATGACTATAAAATAGATAATAAAGTTCTTCAGAAGTCACCATAACTTCTATTCAAGTTAGACATAACAACTAACTTTCAAAAGCCTTCAAACAAGTATATGTATTTTATTTTATATTAATGTGTGAAATACTGTATTCCAATCTAATTATTATTATTACTATTATTATTATTATTAACTCTGTGCTCGGTCAAAAATTACATGTAACTTTTGCAAATTTGCGCTTTGGAGTCGGGTGATCGGGTGAACTCGGTAGCTTCTCATTTTAGTTATCTCTGCGGTTTTAGCATTTAAAATTAGTAATTATTCTGCGTGTGTTTGATTCGTAAGCGTTTGAAGTCGACTAGGGTGCACCACACCCCACCTGTCGTTTTAAAATTATATACTCATGAACATAATATAATCGTAATAATAGAAAACTGTACAATGTACAATTTGCGACACTTGGTGAAGTTGTTCTAAATATTTAAATATTTTGTGTACACTTGGCACACTTCACAAGATTTCAGTCTTTGAATCAACCTCTCGGTCATTTATCAGAGACTGGCCCACTCAATCAGAACCACAGACGCGTTTCGCTCTTATTGGAGCTCTTCAGTGTGGTGTACTGACGCCTCTTTCGACGCACTGAGACTAGTGAGCCAGTCTCTGATAAATGACAGAGAGGTTGATTCAAAGACTGAAATCTTGTGAAGTGTGCCAAGTGTTCACAAAATATTTAAATATTTAGAACAACTTCACCAAGTGTCGCAAATTGTACATTGTACAGTTTTCTATTATTATAATTCTGCTAGCCAAGCTCGCGGTTTTCCTGATAGATGGCTCTGCATGTGGTTAGTTACCTCTGCTGGCTTGAAATCTTTTTGGGATAATATAATCGACTTGTTACTTTAGTTTTCAAGGTAATAAACGTTTGTCTTAATTCGAATTGTTGTCTATGATAATGGTATTCCAGAAAATAGCAAAAGGGAAGACTACGAACGAGAAATTCGCAAAATTAGAGGCGAAGCATAAGTACTTACTACTAAAAAAAAATCTATTGTGGCCAGCACAATACCTCTCACCACTTCCGTTTTTTGGTACATAAGTATAGGGCGCGAGCAGTCATGTGACATTGTTGGCCTTGACAAGCAGATGTGGGGGCCCGTGTCACAATGACAATTAGTAATTATGTACATAGATGGCAAATGACAGAATTTTTCATTATTTTTTTTAAGATTTTCTGAATACACGTGGTTAATTTGTCATCAGGAGTGTGGAATTTACTTGTCGAAGAAAATAAACCACATGGAATTGGAAAATCACTAAATTTAGAATGAAAAATTATGACAATGACCAGTAAAGTTCTGTCATAATTCTAAGGTTCTTGTTGCTGCGAGCTAATAGCTCTTTTTGGTTTGTCGAAGAGGATGAAATATATTTCTTCGATTGATTAAGGCCCATAATGTCTGCTCGTAAAATGATCACAAAGTTATGTAGTTGTATTTAGACATCTGCAATTCCAGACTATCTTTGACTCACAATTGAAGGCACCTAGTTTTGTATTTAAATTTTAAAGGTTTACTCAAAAAACCGTGTTCCATTTATGAGAAGAATAAATAAGAGTAATAATTCTTCCCAAAAATAAATTTCTGAGAGCTCATTTGAGGATTCTTTCATGTGTACAACAAATTAACACTTGTATAACTGGTATTTATTTTTGTTTGAAAATGAAGACGTATCACCTATGCCGGCATAAGAATGTTAACTATGGCTGGTGTCATTCTCAGTTGGCCAGCCTCCAGTATTTTCATTGCATTCCTTTTATTCCTTTTGAATTCAGAACGAGGAGAGAAAAATGCATCATTGCTATGCGGTATATGTTTTGTGTGAATTTAATCTTCGGATTCTTTGGCAAATGTAGCAATTTCTTTGGAATCTAGGAAGCGGAGGATTCAAGAAGTAATTTGTTTTCTGTCATCCACAGACCAAGTTCTTTTTATAATTTTGGGAACTTCGATTTCATTTTCTGAAGGAATACAGTTTATTTATCGTACGATCAACCGATCGATTGTGATCGACATTCTGAACTTATGGATGCAGTGCCGGATTGTACCTTGTGGAGGCCCTTAGGCAATTTAAATTTCGCCCCCCCCCCTAATACGCATTACGTATTTCCCAATCTCTAATATGTTAGGATCAACATATTACTATAATAATTATGAAATAAAATTTAAATAACATAATATAATAGCATTGATTATTTTTTACCTTCCGTTACCTTTAGGTAGGGAAGGTATTGTCTTTGGTCAAAAAAATCAGTGATGAGTTTTTACTGAATAAGCATGTTTTAGGGTCCCTATAATACGATTTTACCATTTTCACGATGATGTCTGTATGTATGTAAGTATTTATGTATGTGTGTCTGTGTGTGTGTGTGTGTCTCTGTGTATATGACAAAAGTTTCGGATCCCATAAATTCAATACCACGATTCCAAAAATTATAATTTTTTCGTATTCCTCAAGTTTACATCCAGAAGAACAAGTGATTAGATTTTGGTTATAATTGGTGAACCGGAAGTAGCCACATTTGAAGATTTAACAGTTAAATTTGCTTTATTGACATTTAATATTATTATAACTTAATGAATATATTATTCTCTATACGATTTGATTACATTTTATACTTCATATTCAATAGATACAGAGTTAAAGAATTTTAAAGAAATTAAATTTTATAATTCAGCCAGCTATGCTAAACATGGAAACTGCTAATTTATTCATATAATTCAAATATGTCAGTATGAGTAAAAAGTAAATTAATGTGGCAGAGATGAGGATGTTGAAGTAGATGTTGGGGAACACACGGAAAGATACGGTAATAAAATAACTCTAGTGTTACAATTTTCTAGAAAGATACAAGAAAGACGATTACATTGGTTTAAACATGTCATGAGGAGAAATGAATAATTATATTTGAACAAGAATGAGTAGTTTAGTAATGGGAGGTTGAAGAAGCAGAGGAAGACCAAAGATAAGATGGAAGGACTGTATTGCGGAAGACTTGAGAGAAAAAGAACCGAATGAGAACGACACGCAAAAAATATCGACCCCTAACGAATGGGAAAAGCTAAAGAGGAAGATGTCAATGTCAAGTGCAATTTGAATAGTTTGTTTAAGAAATAATTTTACTGGTAATTTAGAATCTTTTGCAAGAAAAATTATGTATGGAATTTATACATTATACACAGGATTGACGGAAGGTATTGTGCTGGCCACAACAGATGTTTTTATTATTGTAATCACGTTTCTATTATTGTAATTAAGCATTTTATTGTTGTAATCAAAATTTCTCCATTATAATCAAGAATTCCTTTGCTTGTAATAAAAAATGTTTGCATATTTGATTCTAAATTTTAATAAAAAATCTGTTGTGGCCAGCACAATACCTCTCGCCACTTTCTTTTTTGGTTACATAAGTGTAGGGCGCGAACAGTCATGTTACATTGTTGGCCTTGACAAGCAGATGTGGGGGCCCGTTTCAGAATGATAATTAGTCAGTATGTTTCATTCAGAATTTCAAGATTTTCTAAATACACGTAGTTAATTTGTCACCAGGAGTGTGGAATTTACTTGTCGAGGAAAATAAACCATATGGAATTGGAAAATCACTAAATTTAGAATGAGAAATTATGATACATCTATATACATAATTACTAGCTATCATTCTGACATGAGTCCCCATATCTGCTTGTCAAGGCGCCCTATTGTATTTAACATTTCTTGTATACCTACATTCTACACCAAAAATTGTACTTACATATATCTATTCCTTATATTTAGATTGTTTAATTTTAAATTCATTATATGAAGAAATTTTGTCCTCTTCTAATTTTTCGAAATGTTTCCAATTCATTGTCAGGATTGACTGAATTTTTGAAGGATATATGTAATAGACCTATAATCTTAAATATTTAACTACTAATACATTAAGAAATAATATAATGTATATGTACTTCCCAGAAAAACTCTTTAGTAATATCTATGAATTTCTGACACTGACATTTATCTGTCAGTTACAAACAGTTCAACTGGTCAACTATTTTCCATGGCATCCTTTCGGCTGTCAAATTTATTACAACAGATTATTTTATATATTATACTTCTTTTATCTCTAAATCTATGGAATATATAATAAAATATTTAAATGTATCAGATAGAGAATTTAATTTTCTTTAATATTACCACGAAAAATTTTCAAAAAATAATATTTAGAAGATTTTTTTTCAAGAATCTTCTACTTCCGGTTGTCCAATTATTACCAAAACCTTTTCAGATCTTCCCATGAATGTCCGATTGGGAAATACGTTGTTAAACAAATTTTAAGTCTTATAGTTTTTGAGTAACCGTCCTTCCAACATCCCACACACACACATCCACACACACACACACACACACACACACACACACACACACAGACATCATCGTAAAAATGTTAAAATCGGATTGTAGGGACCTTAAAACGTGCTTATTCAATAAAATCTGGATATGCGATTTTTAGCATGAATGCAATACCTCTCTTAGCGAGAGGTAAAAAAGGATAGTATTAATTATTATGGCGATCTGACATACCCTTAACGAGACGCCTTTTTGCAGTGCCCAACCTACACACACTCGGTTGCCCTGAAAATAACTATTCGGAACACAAAACGATTTTATCGTTACACATTTCTCTGTACTGATTATTTAGCGTTTTACATTTTTTTAAAATATCCGTTTTGATGCCACAAAAATACTTGCTTTCACAGTAAAAGCAATATGAAGTTTTGTTATTCAAATACCTCTGTTAGCCTTAGTAGCCAATAGAATTCTATCGTGCGCTTCATTAGCAGCAGGACGACTAGACTTCTAGTTAAAATGACAGTTAAGAATAAAACTGAAAGTTAGAAGCTTTGCGAACAGTTTTAACTTCCAGTTAGTACTAAGTACATAGTGCGTTTCTGAGTTTATAATTTTTTTCTATCCTTGGGAAACAGCAAACCTTGCTTGCAATTTTCTTTCAAAATTAAATCAATATTATTTTCATCTATTGTCGCGGGCCCCTAAAAGACGCTGAGCCCATAGGCAATTGCCTACTCTGCCTATTGGGTAATCCGGCACTGAATGGATTCTTTAAGTTATATATCTATACTTATATCTTTGTAGGAAGATGTGCAGAGCGCTACCATAAATGGTTTGGCATCAACTACGACCTATACTTCTTTTAAGATGTTGTAGACTATTAATCTGTATCATTAAGATGCAAAACAGACTTGTTAAAGAAACAGGTTGAATTCCTGACCATGTTCTTCAAAAACAAGAAGGAACTTGTTCATATCTTGCTCATCATTGCTCACTTTCGATTTCGTGAGACCGTTGCGTAAAACAAAAGATATTTGTTATGGAAAAGGAATGATAATTGGCGATGTATATCTACACTTTCAATTTTCATAGTCATAGCGTCCTGGATCGTTGATACTACTTGTTGTTAAGTACATAATAAAAATATTGTAATCAAGATTAATCGGTTGTTATATAACAATGCAATATCATACTTATTTCACCAGTAGTTAAAATTTTAGGCATTTTTTCTCATTAATTACAGAGAATGGTTAGCATTTCCACGATTTGTCGTTTCACTTTCTGGAATGTTAAGTAATTAAATTTCGTCTTCTACTGATCCAATTTTCAACATTGTGCTATGATATAAAATGGTAAATTTATATTATATCACTTGCCACTGTCATATTATGTGTTAATGTCAACAAACACTTGCACCAAATTCGTATTTTCTTGTTATGTGCAACCAATATTGCCAACTTACGGTTAATACATACAATAGCACACTTTCTCGCTCACTTATATCAGATCACTTTGCAAATTATAAAGCAGGGCATCGAACCTGCCAAAAACTGGGTTCGGTTCAGGTTCCGGTTAAATTTATTTTTTGAGAGATGGGTTCGGTTGCGGTTCTGGTTCAAACATTAATAAAATTTGCGGTTTTGTTCCGAGTTCAAACATTGGGTTCAGGTTCGGTTCGACCTAATGAAAACTGAATTAATGTTTTTGGAATTATAATCTTTATATAGAAATAATTTACAATGCGAACCGGAATTTACGCAAGACAAGAACACAAACACAATTTTCACAAATAGACTACACAGGCGTTGATTATCAGCTGTATTACGATTACGCGTACGTTTTGAATTCAAAATGAACCTGAACCGGAGCTGAACCCTGAACCCGAAGTTTAACACTCGGTTCGGTTCCGACTCAGATTCAATTGAAAAATATATTTGAGGTTCGGTTCTGGGTTTGGGTTTGCTAAAATGTTACGGTTTGGTTCCAGTTTTGGTTCGGTTTAGGTTCCGGTTCGATGCCTTGTTATAAAGTGAAAATTTTTCACTGCATATCACATCGGTGAAAATTGAGAATTGGGCCCTAGATCGTATATTTTGAGAGCCTGGACAAAAACCACATATAGGCAGTTCTACCGCCAATAGTTAAATTTTAACTATTGGTTAAATTGACAATATCATATCGAAACAAAATGTCAAATGAATTGTTAAATATTACTGTCAAAATTCTGATACGCACTTCTTACCTTCCATCACCTTTAGGCAAGCACGGTATTGTCTTTCTCCTTTGATAACTCCAATACTACAATCCGAAAAATTATAATTCTTTCATATTCCGCTTTTGTACGTCTATATGAAGAGTTGATTCAGTTTTGGTTATAATTGGTCAATCGGAAGTACCCTAATTTGAAGATTTTAACAGAAAAAATGCTAAAAAAATGAGATTTCGACTTTAACTAAAAGCATTGCATCTGACCATTAAAGGAGGTTAGTTATGCAAAAACTTGGACATCGTTGGACAAAGTGAAATATAAAAATAAATTAATTGTTGTTGTTTCACTCAAGAACTGCACCCTCTAAAGTTATGAAGTTATCTAGAATTCCAATGATATAGATATGAATGTTGTTACCGGTCAATGTAATCCAGTAACTATTATTATGTTCTGTCCCCGATATTATGATTTATGACCATATTTGCTTATTACTAACAACTAACTTAACAATTAAATTTACTCTACATCTAAAGATATAAATAGAACAATGTCTCCCATTTTTCCAAGTCGTGCACGAGGACAACAAAATTAAACCAAGTCGAATCCCATGAGACTTTATACACATCACGTGTATGTGGTTACGTAAAGATATGTCACTTTCGCTCGGTAAAAATAATAAACGAGATTTTAAAGAGCAAATTCAGAAGAAAATATTGTTACTGTATATAATAATTAATTGAATACTTTAATGTTATATTTGCTATAAATGCAAATGTCAAAGTGAAAAATTTAAAAATGAGTAACTTTCCCTCAGCCCAGATTATGCAAGGTATATTAATTTGATATATCCGTGTGAATAGTGTGACTTATATGTTGTAAATTTTAAGATGCAAGAGTTTTTTTTAAGACTTTTTTTTATTTAGAAACATAATTTTATTCACAATTTGATCATGGGTTATTAAGCACATTTTCACCTGAATGGCTCTGTGAATAAGCAGAATGCTAGGTTTTGGAACACCGTACATAAACAATTGAATCACTTATTTGGGAAACCACATTAGTCAAAAAAGCAAAAATTCCGGAGACACAAAAAACTGTCAAAGAAGATACTGGACCAAAAAAACTGAAATTTATTGCTCTTTACAATATTTATGGTTTTTCAGACGGCACTATGATTTCTACAGTCTACATAGAAAGTAGCCATTTGCGCTCTCTTTTGTCAACGCAAAATGTCACTTTGCCGCTGTAGCGCGACAAAGTAGAAAAAACGCTCGCAGTCTAAATTTCTAACTATACAATGTTGAGAAATGTCACTTGTCTACATTTTTGATGGAAACGTTTAGTCAGGAACTAATGGCACTGTAGTGACACATTTATCACCTTTATATATCAATCTGACATATAACTGCTCTGTCGGTATATTACATAACCAAAAAAGAAATGCCGCACTATTGTGAAAATAAAATAGGGCATTCATTTACAAAAACGAAAGCATAAAATGTTTAGATTAGATTGTAGCAATAGGTCAAGAAAAATAGGAAATAACGATAAATTAAAATTAAATACAAAAATACGTTTTTTCTTTATATGTATTAATCCTTATTAATTGAGTAGTAGTGTAAGTACAAAGTGTACATTTTATTATTTTTTGTTATGGTGGAGGACTGTGGCGACTGTAGAAAAAATCTTGTGTGTGTTTCGAGCGCAAATGGAGATTGTCGATTTCGAGAGAATCAACCTCTCAATCGACAATGCGCTATTTTGCGCTCTCAATACACAAATAGCTATTTTGCTTGACATGTATTTCTCAAATTTTACAAAAAATGTGTGCTAAACAGTTAAATGAAACACAAAAACAAATATAAATTGTAAATGAAACGATTTAGTATGTATAAAAAAACTATAGTACATTAGTAAAAAAATATAATACGAAATTTAGTCCACTTGAAAAAAATAATTGAAAATATTCTTCAGTGATCAATAATAATTGCGAGCGATTGAATAAAAAAGGAAAATGACTAGCTTTTTATTTTTGTTTCACTTTGTTACAATTTTTAGCAATATTGCTAAATCAGTTAATTTCTTACAAAATTGGAATGAAAAACGTAGAAAACATTCATTACGATATTTTTCTATAAAACAGTACAAGATTTCTTTATTTTATACAACATATTATAGCTATAAGCCAATTTTGCAGATTATTATGTTATAAATATAATACTATGGTATATGTTTTTTATTTTATACTTCTTATTTTAAGAAACATATTGTTCTTTTTAGGAGTAGATAAGCTCAGTTCATTTTTCCCCTAAAAAGAAAATGCCCATAGATTAGTTTGCAAAAAAAATTCTGTATTGAATTTGTATAAAATACGTAGAATTGACGGAAGGTAGGTATTGTGCTAATATAGTAGGTACCGCTTCTTTTTACAAAAGTAACAAGAAAATTGTAAATTATTAAAAAATCTACCTGAACTCGTTAGACAGTAATAATATATTTTAGTTAATGTTATGTATGTTTAAATAAAATATACATAACATAAACAAAAAGGTTGTATTAAGAAAAAACCAAAAATATTCTAACGCATTAAAAAGTAAAAACAGTATACCGGTATTGGAAAATTTTGTGTGTCTTGCAGTGTAGGACATGTCTGAGACATGGTACTAACAAGATGGTGCAACTGCTCATACGGCCAGAGGCACAATGCAGAGCGCCCGATTTGAGGGTCCCAGATTTTTTTCTTTTGGAGTAGCTGAAGGTTCGGGTGTATGTCAATAATCCCAGGATTATCCATCGGTTTAAGAATAATATTCGGAAATTCAAGAACTGGAGCTAAATATTATATTTCATAAATAAATAAAATAAATATATCATCTCGGCATATTATTACTGTATAGACAAATATTTCAAAATTTATAAACCATAATAACTATAACTAATGTGTTAGTGTATATTTATTTTCCTTTATGAAATTATTTTGATTCGTAATGTGTTTACGGCTCATGAATCATCTCGAACACACATCAGAGAGATGAGAGTAAATAAATCACGGCTTTTAATCGGAATGTACCGCGTGGCGCACCCGGTAGCGTCGCGACGGTCTGCCTGGCGTCGTCTGGTCGAAATCACCGGCAGGAGATACGCTTGGCCACGAGCGTAGCAGGAAGATGGAAAAGGCGTTTTTACTTTTTAAGTTGAAGGAAGTTTGGATATCTTTTGAAAAAGAAAAGTGAGAGAATAAAATAGTTTATGTAAATATTTATGAGCTATATAGCATAAAATTCCAGAAGAATTATTGTAGTAGGACTAGTATTTTTAATTAATACGAGGATTACGCCTTTAAGACACATGGCCCATGTTTTTTACCTTCCGTCACCTTTAGGTAGAGAAGGTACTGTCTTTGGTCAAAAAATTCAATGATGAGTTTTTAGTGAATAAGCATGTTTTAGGGACCCTATAATACGATTTTACCATTTTTACGATGATGTCTGTATGTATGTATGTATGTATGTATGTATGTGTGTGACAAAAGTTTGGGATCGCATAACTTCATTACCACGATTCCACAAATATTCTAATTTTTTCGTGTTCCTCAAGTTTACATCCCGAAGAACCACTGATTAGATTTTGGTTATAATTGGTGAACAGGAAGTAGCCTCATTTGAAGATTTAACAGTTAAATTTGATTTATTGACATTTAACGTTATTAGGTATAACTTAAAGAATATATTATTCTCTATACGATTTGATTGCATTTTATACTTTATATTCAATAGAAATAGAGTTAAAGAATTTTAAAGAAATTACATTTTATAAATTAGCCAGCTATGCTAAACATGGAAACTACTAATATATTCATATAATTCAAATTGACAGATGTCAGTATAAATAAAAAGTAAATTAATGTGGCAGAGATGAGGATGTTGAAGTAGATGTTGGGGAAGACACGGAAAGATAGGTAAGGAAATAACTCTAGTGTTACAAGTTTCTAGAAAGATACAAGAGAGATGATTACATTGGTTTTAAAATGTCATGAAGAGAAATAACGAGTATATTGGATGAAGAATGAATAGCATAGTAATAGAAGGTTGAAGAAACAGAGGAATACCAAAGATAAGATGGAAGGACTATATTGCGGAAGACTTGAGAGAAACGGAACTGAACGAGAACGACACGTAAAACAGAAATGAGTGGAAGAAGAAAATAAAAAATAGCAAGCCCTAACGAATGGGAAAAGCTAAAGAAGAAGATGTTAGTGTAAAGTGAAATTTGCATAGTCTGTTTATGAAATAATTTTACTGGAAATTTAGAATCTTTTGTAAGGATTGACGGAATGTATTGTGGTGGCCACAACAGATTTTTATAATTTTATGTTCAAATTGTTCCATTCAACAATAGTACATACATCATTCTTTTCTGCATTTCTTAAAAGTTCATAACCATTCTTCTATGGACTGCTTTTAAACTAATTTATGGAAGATAAAAACTTTCAAAGATATCAAATTAATTTTTAGTCACTTAAAAAAAGCCTAAACTGTCAAATTAATTGCTGGGGAATTTAAAAGCTGTCAATTTAATTTTTGAGACACATCTTCTATTCGCCTTCCACATTCTTCATATTCTTCTCCGTGATTAGTATTCAAATTTATGCATTCAATTACCATCCCATTTTGTAGGAATTGTCTGCACCGCCTATGTCTGCTATACTGGTACATTACGAAACGGATATGCCCATATTACACGCATTCCGACACCGTGAAGTTAAAGCGTCGACGAAAATAGCTCTTCCCATGGTGGCCGCACTCTCAACAAGTGATGGAATGCTAAGAGGAGATTATTATGAGATGGACGGAATTTATGGATAAGATATTGACTATATTGGATATTCTTGCTAATGGTTTTATGGGTAGTTTATGTATAGTTCGACTTATGCTTCACATCATTCCATATTCACTATCACACCTCCCCATAAATCACCCTATTTTTTCCTCCCTATGGTCTACGTCCCTCATAAAGCAAAACATCCCTTGTAGGGCGTGCGACACCCTGTGGGCATTAAATCATGTCATGAAGTGTTCTTTGCTGGCTGTGTCACTTGGCAAACGGTATTGTAGTAATCATAGCGGCCCTGGAGAAACAGCGGACGATCGGGCGGAAATGCCTCGCAGGTTATGGGAAGTGCAACGAGCGGAAATGATTGAAATAACGGCGAAATTGTTTCGATTAGGTTAGGAAGGTAATGACGTGGTTTCTATGCTAACCACGAAGGAAACAAATAGATTTCAAATAGGCGATAATTTGTTAACACAATGTTTAATGATACTACTATACTTCACGTCAAAATTATCGTACCACATTTAGTTTTTTGTTTATTTTACGAGTTAACTTATTTTCGGCATGTTTTATGGTTTTTTACCTCTCACTAAGAGAGGTATTGGATTCATGCTAAAAATCGCATAACCAGATTTTAATGATTAAGCACGTTTTAATATTTTTACGATGATGTGTGTGTATGTGTATGTATGTGTGTGGGACGTTGGAAGGACGATTTCTCAAAAACTATAATACTTAATATCTGTTTAACTACGTATTTCTCAATCAGACATTATTGGGAAGAGCTGAAAAGGTTTTGGTAATAATTGGACAACCAGAAGTAACAGATTCTTAAAAAAAATCTTGTAAATATTATTTTTTGAATTTTTTTATTCTTGCTAGTATTTAAGAAGAGTAAATTCTCTATCTGATACATATAAATATTTTATTATATCTTTTATAGATTTAGGCCCAATCTTACAATCTCTGGTTAAAATTTTAAATGCCAGTTAAATAAACAATATTGAATCGGATTATTGACAGCAATTATAAATTTGTCATTTGACAGTTCATTTCGTTTCGGTTTTGTTTATTTAACTAACAGTTAAAATTTTAACCAGCGATTGTAAGATTAGTCCTTAGAGATAAAGAAATATGTTATATTGTAATAAATCTCACAGCCCAAAAAATGTCATGGATACCAATTTAAAATTAAAATGCTTGTAACTGACAGATAAATGTCAGTGTCAAAAATTCAGAGGCTTTACTGAAGATTTTTTCTGGGAAGTACATACACTATATTATTTCTTAATGTATTAATAGTTAAATATTTAAAATTATAGGTATATTACATATACCCTTCAAAAATACTGTCAATCCTGACAATGAATTGGAAACATTTCGAAAAGAATAGGAGAAAAAATCTTTATAGAATGAATTTAAAATTAAACTATCTGGATATAAAGAATTGATGTAAGTAGAATTTTTGGTGTGGAGTGTAGGTATACAAGAAATGTTAAATAAAATAGGGAGCGAGCAGTCATGTGACTTTGTTGGCCTTGACAAGCATATATGGGGGCCCGTGTCAGAATGATAGCTAGTAATTATGTACATAGATGTCAAATATCATAATTTTTTATTCCAAATTTAGTGATTTTTCAATTCTATATGGTTTATTTTCCACACTCCTGGTGACAAATTAAATACGTTAATTTAGAAAATCTTGAAATTTATATAATATAATGTACCTTTAAATTAATAACTACTAGTAAAATTTAAAATTTCATGGAAAAAATCTTTTAATACTTGGTATTTCAACCTCTAATTTATGGTAGTTAGCTCATGAGAGCAATTACCATCTATTGATGCCGTGTCGAACAATATAGACAAACTCAAGAATTGCCTGCCTGCTTCAAGTCACATGGCTATTTGCATATTAAGTTTATTCTTCTAGGTATTGCAAAAGCTAATGGTTGTAATTGTGAGGTTAACATAATAAAGATAAATGCCTAAAGTTAGAAATCATCGCGAATGTTTCTCAAAACGTGGGCAGCAATGTTACCAATAATGCGCGTGAAAATTTCAGAGATTGAAACTAGTTTTTTCCTCAGACCTTAATTTCTATTCACTTAGTTTTTAGTCAAAAGTTTTCACGATTCTAGAGGTAATTATGTTGATAATTTCTTGAGCTTCCCTAAATTCGCCATGTTAAATCTTCCAACTTTGAAGTTCAATAACTCCGTTCGGAACTGGGCAAGTTGACTAAAATTTTAGACTTACATCGAGCAATACTTAATCTAGCTGTATGCCAAACATTATTAAGATTGTATGGATTTCACTTCATGCTTAATAATGGCTTAAATTCTTCGTCCCATTGGATACGTGCTCTATTGTATGTGGCCATTCCATACAGTTTTTTCCTACTGTATTTAGATATTCAGTTATGTCTCGAGCCGGTGAGGTCCTGCATAAAAATTAAATTGTCTCGTATTACCAGTGCAAAAGAAATGACATGGTCTTGTATGACCACTTCTACGTATCTCTGTCTATTTATTAATCTCTCACGAAATACCACCAACTCTGTGCATATCTTACAACAAATGCTTCCGCAGGACATTATTGGACCACCAAAAAATAGCTCTCGTGGAACAATATTACACTCAGCAAATCGCTCCCCAGTTATTCTCCGAGTAAACTGCCCCGTGTCAGAAAACAGAACACGGTTCCAATAAGCTGGGTTTCAAGGAACAGGTTGCCCTGCAAATTGTAAACAATTTACTCGATGAGTTCTGGTGAGACACATTCCTCTAGCTGTACGTCTACTGACCAATTCTGCTTGCTCTAATCTTCTTCTTATAGTACGACTAGAAATTGACATAACCCGAAATTTAAGAATGTGATTTTTTACCATTTTACTAGTAATTTGTCGTCTTTTCAGAGTTTCTAGAGTTGTCCGTGTTTCCTAGAATTAGATCTAGTTTCTTCACAC
Organism: Harpalus rufipes; assembly: GCA_951394225.1. Taxonomy (NCBI): domain Eukaryota; kingdom Metazoa; phylum Arthropoda; class Insecta; order Coleoptera; family Carabidae; genus Harpalus; species Harpalus rufipes. Next base: position 13,081,015 of record OX596281.1, on the reverse strand, counting down.
CACGCCTTAAACATCGTCCTATAGTATACGATTAATTCCAAGATGTCTGGCGACATGATGTTCACTGTAGTTTCCATCCAATAAACTTAATGCCCGAATTACTTCAAATTCGGACAAATGTCGACCATGTTAATTTTCTCAACTTAATTTAATGTTAATTTTTAAGAAAAAAACAGAAATATTAAATTAAGTTAAAAGTATACGTAAAAACACTTTCATACTTATATATACTTTTCCTTGTTACAGCTGTGAAGACAAAAACAATAAAATACCTGTATATACATGATTTGATTCTTATTATTTTCATAGAACCCTAAATTATCAACTGCATTTTAAAAAAATCTGCTGTGGCCAGCACAATACCTTCCGTTAATCTGGTTTATTATGTAGTAACTCCAGACATAAATTTTCTTGCAAAATATTCTAAATTTCCAGTAAAATTATTTCATAAACAAACTATGCACTGACATCTTCTTCTTCTTTCGCTTCTCCCATTCGTTAGGGGTCGCTATTTTTTATTTTCTGCTTCCACTCATTTCTGTTTTGCGTGTCGTTCTCATTCAGTTCCTTTTCTCTCAAGTCTTCCGCAAAACAGACCTTACATCTTACCTTTGGTCTTCCTCTGTTTCTTCAACCTTCTATTACTAAGCTATTCATTCTTCTTCGAATATATTCTTCATCTCTCCTCATGATATGTTCAAACTAATGTAATCGTCTCTCTTTTATCTTTCTGGAAACTTGTAACACTAGAGTTATTTCCTTACCGTATCTACTTCAACATCCCCATCTCTACTACATTCATGTACTTTTCATTGATACTGACATCTGTCAATTTGAATTATCTAAATATATTAGCAGTTTCCATGGTTAGCATAGCTGGCTGGTTTATAAAATTTAATTTCTTTATAATTCTTTAACTCTATATCTATTGAATATGAAGTATAAAATGAAATCAAATCGTATAGAAATTAATATATTCTTAAGTTATAATAACGTGAAATGTCAATAAATCATATTTAACTGTTAAAATCTTCAAATGAGGCTAGTTCCGGTTCACCAATTATAATCAAAATCTAATCACTTGTTCTTTTGGATGTGAACTTGAGGAATACGAAAAAATTATAAATTTTGGAATAGTGGTATTGAAAGTTATGCGATCCGAAACTTTCGTCACACACACACACAAACACATAGGCATATATATATATATATATATATATATATATATATATATATATATATACAGGTGTCCCAGAAGTCGACGATCAAACTAAATGGGGTGATAGAGGAGATCATTTCCAATCAAAATAACTATATATATATATATATATATATATATATATATATATATATATATATATATATATATATATATATATATATATATATATATATATATATATTGTAATGCAATTGTTGATGGTTCAAAAGTTAAAGTTATTGCAACTTTTGTAGTTTCTCCTAAAAACGGCAAGGCGTCCAATAGAATTATTATTATTTTTATTACGAGACGTATGTTTCTCTTTTTCTTTTTTATTGTATGCACCTGAAGGGTTCTACTTTCTAATAAAATCATTTTCTTGGACATGAGTACCTTCTATTAATAATAAAAAAAATTCACAAAACAATCGTATTATAGGGACCCTAAAACATGCTTATTCACTAAAAACTCATCATTGAATTTTTTGACCAAAGACAATACCTTCCTTACCGAAAGGTGACGGAAGGTAAAAATTTCATGTCATTCTGTATTTAAATAAATCTCGAAAATAGAAGTGGTGTGATGATTTTGACCAGGAGTTTATTTGATCCTTACAATTTTAAAAGAAAAGAAAATGATGATTGAATGAGAATCTAATTTCATTCACATCCGTTATCAAATCCTTCTATCAACAAATCACCCATACATTACCATTTGTGTAACGTTCCATGTTGTCTGACAAACTGCATACAATTGCAAATTAGCTGTAATTCAGAATACTGTAACTTCATCTTGTCATCATGCACCAGTAACCCGAGTTGATTTCGTCATTTGACGGGTACAATTGCGCATTAGCTCGTGATTTCTTACTTCGTTTACAGCTGCCTGTGTTTCGTTCGATTCATTACGAGCCTGCGGTTGTCCGTTCCACCTACTGATAAATTGATTGATAACAGCGCGAAATCAGCCTGATTCGGTTATTAACTAATTGCTTCCAGTTATTAATTTGTAAGGATTGATTGAATGATAACAGAGGAATTTGGAACGGAAAAAATGCACATGAAAAGCGAACCATTGTTTCATTAACTTTTTAAATAAAAAAGCTGCTGATTTTATTTTTTGGGTTATACATTTGTTAATTATATTCTTACGTATTTTTTCATATACCTGGTGTCTACTGTCTTTGTGGACCATAAGAAATATAATAATAATAATTATTATTATTATAATAATAATAGATTATATTTATTTGTGACCCACCCTAAATGTTTAAGTCGTAGAAATGGGCTAAATTGGATCGAGGAGAATGTAAATAAACGAAGAAAGAAATTGTAAAAAAATCATGGACCTCGTTGGGATTGGAACCCAGGACTTTCCTATATCTAGTAGGACGCTCTAACCAACTGAGCTATGAGTTCCCATCGAAGTCATTCAAATCCTAGCGAGGTCCATGAATTTTTCAATTTTGTTTTTCTTTGTTTATTTAAATTCTCCACGATCCAATTTTACTCATTTCTACGATTTAAACATTTAGGGTGGATCGCAAATAATTACAATTACAATCTACGTATGTGTGACGGCTTAAAGTTCACAATAATTTCTATATATGCGCATTGTTCGCGCTGAGTCTTCATCTCTCCTGTTAGAAGAGTGTACTTGTTACGATTTGTAAAAAGACTTGTGAAATATTCATTGACTTCGATGGGAACTTGTAGCTCAGTTGGTTAGAGCGTCCTACTAGATATAGGAAGGCCCTGGGTTCAAATCCCAGCGAGGTCCATGGATTTTTCACAATTTCTTTCTTCGTTTATTTAAATTCTCCTAGATCCAATTTAGGCCATTTCTACAATTTAAATAATAATAATAATAATTTATTTGTGTTGGAGATATCTTTTACAAAAGATTGATAACATAATTGTAAAATTGTATATGTTTGAAAATTACATTTATATATTGACTGCAAAAATTCTTAGATTTAATGCATTGTTAACAAATTTGAAAATATCTAGTATTTTTTCTCTAGTAAGATCGGCTAATATTGCTTTATTGTAGTTTTCGGGGTCAACATGGGCAAGATATTTTCGGAGAAATTCATCTCTCGGGATGTTGTAGAAAGGGCAGCTGAACAAAAGCTGGTTGGTATGAGATATTATTTGCACTTTTGGGTAATTTCTCGACTGTGATGTGGATTAGGTGTTAACAATTACTCGAAAGTTCAGTCAAACAAGATTTATTCTTACTATCTGGTGAAAAGGGATATGTATATAAATAGGTTTTAAAGTTAGGGTTGTATGTGAAGTATTTAATTATGAACATTTTTTTTATTTACACTTTAGTTCCAAAATTAATAGTGCAGAATTTACAGACATGAAAATTTTACTATTGTATTAGCGGGTATACTTACGTATTTGTTTTATCTAATATAATATCATAAGTGGTAAATTTTTGCTGGAAAAAATTCAGATTATTACGAGAGCGGTTGCTTAGTAATTTATCGAGTGGCATTGACAAATTGCTAGGCAACCAGCGTAAGTATACCGAATGTGTATATTAAGATTGATTTTTGAATGTTCTGAACAGATCTTGTCCGAATCGACTCATTTTTAATAAAAACTGAAAACACTGAAAATATATGCACTTTGACAGGTATATAAATAATATGGGTGATAGCACGAATGGTGATCAGGAGATGACTAGGGAGGAGATGATCAGCAATGTTTTAAGTCTGTAAATCGTTTATTATTTTAGAGAAAAATACTTCAAATAACAATTATAAAAATCTGTTGTGGTCATCACAATACCTCTCGCACCCTTTGCATTGTGGTATATATAGTATTTCTGAAGGTGTCATTTAATATACCTATAATTTTAAATATATAATTAATAATACAATAAGAAATATTAAATATCGTTCTCAGAAAAAGCCTTCAGTACTATATCTGAATTTTTGACACTGACATTAGTGACATTTATCTATCAATTACAGACATTTTAATTTCTCAAGTAGTTACCATGGAGATGTTTGGGCTGTGAGATTTACTACAACAGATTATTTTATAGATTATATATCTATATCTTTAAATTTATAGAAGGTATAATAAAAAAATTAAATGTGTCGGATAGAGAATTTTGTTTTTTAATATTTGTAATAACATAATGTTTAGAAGATTTTTTGTTAAAATACTACTACTTCCGGTTGTCCAATTGTTTCCAGAATCTATTCAACTCTTTCCATTACTGTTAGATTGAGGAATCCGTAGTTACACAGGTCTTTAGTCTTACAGAATTTGAGAAATCGTACCTCCAACAACCTCACACACATACACACACATCCATACACACCCACACACACACACACACATCATCGTAAAAATGCTATTACCGGATTCTGGGGACCTTAAAACGAGCTTATTCACTAAAATCTGGATATGCGATTTTTAGCATGATTCCATTACCTCTCTTAGCGAGAGGCAAAAAAAACCATGAACGATTGACAGAGTTTAAACACTGCTAGTCATCACCTTCCTAATCATCTCCTAATCACTATTCATGCTACCGCCCTGTTTCTAGGTAGGTACTATTAAACCGTGAAAAAAAATCGCTTATCAAAATTCACTTGTAAAAATACATCTTATTGGCTCGAAGGAAACAATTTCTTTTGTGACGGTTCTTTGTTGAAATGAAACTTTGTAAAAATGCATTCGAACAACAAGGGCAAAAATTACTCCAATATCAAAAATCCATTTGGCATAATGTAAAACCAATACTTCCTACTTAGCTGAAAATACTTCCATTCTTTCAACACAAACCATTAACAATGATTTGTTGTTTCATATCTGTGATTTCCCCCAATATTTTTCCTTTGCCATCATCATTTACCAGCTCAGAATTCTATGTTCCTGCAGTCAGTGTGTTTCTCTCGCATTACAACTGCATTCTTCCATCCTTGTTTTCATCAATGGTCTCTGTGAGTCCGTTTTTGCGCGCGTTTAAATTGTTACGCGGTTGAAGCGAGATTATGGTTTTTGTGAGTATAGAAGCAGAGCGTAATGTTATGGTTCTAATACGGTAGTAATAGAATTGTATTATCAAGTGGTTTTAACATTTTTATGCAATATTAGAAATCATGATTGAGCTGATAAGTTGTATGTATTAGAACAACGATTTTATAAGAAGTTTCATTTAATACTACGCTTAGGATTAAGATAGAATGTGACTAATAATATATAAAAAAGATATTAATTACGAATCCAGGCTTATAATAGTTTGACCGGCTTACATTTTCAACAAATTACAAAGCCTACACAAATTTTTTCGCCTACTTTAAATATATAAAATTTACAAAAACTGTAAGTCAAATGACAGGTGATAATAGTTCGACCGGTATTTAAATCTTTCTAGTCTACTTATCTCCTATCGATACCCTTTACTTTACGAATTTAATGTTTTTATGATGTCTGTATGTGGGTGTGTGTATATGTATGTATGTATGATGTAGGTATGTATGTATGTATGTGTGTGTGTGTGTGCGTGTGTGTGTGAGTGCGTGTGTGTGTGTGTGCGTGTGTGTGTGTGCGTGTGTGTGTGTGTGCGTGCGTGTGTGTGTTTATGTGTGTGTTAGGTTGTTGGAGATACGATTTCTCAAATTCTATAAGACTAAAGACCTGTTGGATTACGGATTCCTCAATCTAACAGTAATGGGAAAAGTTGAATAGGTTCTGGTAACAATTGGACAACCGGAAGTGGTAGTTTCTAAATATTATTTTTTGAAAATTTGTTACTACAAATATTAAAGAATTAAATTCTCAATCTGACACATTTTTTTTTTAATTATATCTCGTATAGGTTTGGAGATATAAGATAAAATAATCTGTTGTAATAAACCTCGTTGCCCAAAAAACAGTTGAGATATTTAAGTGTTTGTAATTGACAGATAAATGCAAAATGTCAGTGTCAAAAATCAGCAGTTTTAATAACATAACAACAATGTGTGTGTGTGTGTGTGTGTGTGTGTGTGTGTGTGTGTGTGTGTGTGTGTGTGTGTGCGTGTGCGTGAGAGAAAAAAAATTCTTCTTTGATAACTCCAATACTACAATTATAATTCTGCCATGTTCCCCTTTCGTACGTCCATAAGAAAAGTTGACTAGATTTTGGTTACATTTGGTTAATCAGAAGTGCCCTAATTAGAAGACTAACAGTTTTCTTGAAAAAAACGCTTTTTGACCTTTTATGTTATTATAAATATTAAAGAATATTCTATTCTCCATTCGAGTTATATTTTGTTCTTCATATTCAATGAATTTAGAAATTAAGGTTTATAATAAAGAAATATCTTGCAACTTACGCTGAATATTCAAATGTTACTAATTGACAATTTGTCAGTGTCAAATAAAATTTACATAATATCTTTGTGAAATGTAAAATTTTACTGAAAATATAAAAATATAAAATAGTTTAATGTGGCAAAAAACAAATCACATTACAAATTCAGCAGATTATGTTATAAATAAAATGCTAAATGTGTTTTTAATTTTCTACTTCTTATTTTAAAAAATACAGTTCTTTTTAGGAGTAGTTCAGTTCAGTACGAGGTAATATCACTTCATTTCTCCTTTAAAATGAAAACGCCCATACAATAGTTTACAAAAAAAATCTGTGTGGAATTTGTACAAAATACGTAGATTTGACGGAAAGTAATATGCCGGCCGCATCAGAATTTTTTTAACACTATTGCTCTGCTTTTTACTAACCACACTTATTTCACAGTAGTTTTCGTAGCAGGTGGATGTTATTTATTCGTCGTTCTTCATATTTCTTGGCATACCTTTATATTACATTTGTCACCATTTCAATTCATAGTTCTCTATGAAGGTCTTTATTTTTTAATATACCAAGGAGCATTCGCAATGTTTCTAAGTATTATTTTGAAACCGTTATATAATTTCTATAATACTGGGTTTCGCTGCCCCAAAGCTGTATTCTGTAGTTCCACACTGGTTTGAGAATTTGATTATAAATCATGAGCTTATTATATAAGTTTAGTTCGAATTTCCGTCGCAAGAGCCAATACATTTTTCTGTATTTTATCTCATTTTTTTTCTTGTTCTCGTGCTCTTTCCACTTCAGTTTTGCCTCTAGGTTCATTCCCAGATATTTTGCCGTATACTGTGTGGAACTTTGTTGTTAGTCTATACTGGCAAATGATATATTATTTTTTTATTAGTAAAATTCACATGAACTGACTTACTTTCATTCAATTAATACGCCACTGTTTGCTACAGGTGTTAATTTTATTGACTGTATGTTGTAATTTTTGAGTCGATTCTTCTATGGTTTTACCCGTTGCCAGAATTGCGGTATCGTCTACAAACGTAGCTGTTGTAGTATTCTCTGTTTGAGATATATATCAGGTATATAAGCCATATTCTTTCGCTGCGTTGGATCAGATTCATGTTACATGGATCAGTAAATTGCATGTTCTTTCAAATTCCGATCAGTATCCCCACCCCAAGACCAAGTAATCCAGATCAGTGACATCTACTCCAAAAAAAAAAACTTGGATGAGAAAGATCATATCACTTAAGATTCAAAAATGGCGGAAGCAGCGAAAGAATCTGTCTTATTTTATAAGTCAATCAGGGCAAGAGGTTACATTTCTAAGAGAAACTTAAACAAGAATAAACAATGGTAAATATAGAAAATTGAAATTCATTTTTCCGACTGATTTTGACAGATACTTGTGTTCTTTCAAATAAATTCATCTGCGTCCACGTGACCTGATCTGATCTAATTCATACGATCATTTGGATCAGATCCAACCCAGCGAAAGAATACGGCTATAATAAATACAAACCGTACCCAGTATTAAATGGCGGAATATTTGAATTAAATTTTTTTTAAGTTTAAAATCTATATTTTAAACCAACCGAAAGAAATTTCTAGATATTTCTCACTATTTGTATATAAGTTTTATAATTTATTTGTTGAAAACGTAAACCGGTCAAACTATTATATATTTGGAACATAATACGAATAATAATTGTATTATTAACAATTGTTTTATTTTTAATTCTTATTTGTTTTGTGTTTATTCAACACCTTCAAAGTTTTCGTCTGTCCTCTTTAACAAATTCCTTCATCAACAAACATCTCACTTCTCGTTTACACTTCAATTTTTCTTCTGATCCTGTTAAACCCGATTAATCCTCTTTTTCTCTGTTTTGGACGTTTTAATCTCATATAATCTTTTCTAAATCCGCATTAAGAAGCCTTAGTGAATGCACCAATTCATTACCTCTGCAAGTAATCCAGGGTCTATGCTCTACCCTAAAGCCTAATTGCGAAGGCAGCCTTTAAATTTCTCTCCAAGAAAAGAGTGAAATAAATATAAATAAATTTATCATCACGGCACACATTGCTGGGTGTGCCAATCTGCTTTGTACAAATATCGATAATGATGACATATTCGTACCGTATGGGCATTTACCAGGCGTTATCTCACGGGCATTCATTGCTGGCATGGAGAATGACAACAGAGGTCACTTTTGTGCCATTTAAAATTCGAAACATTTTTTTCGTGTTTCGGGATCGAATCTGAGTCACCAGATCGCAATCACATACTTAGGAATACAGAGTATTACTCATATATTATTGTAACGTTTTATTTATATGGGTGAAGTGTAAAACATAAGAGAGATATTATTAATTAAAATAATACGTTTATTAAACGATAAATATTTACAATAAATAATAAAAAGATAATAAAAATAACTAACACTATGATTAAATAATTATAAACACTAAGAATATTATTAAATGCTTAAACACTACGGTTATTTATTTAAACAATATATATATCACTGCATTTATTTATATAACTACATTTATTTATGTTAACAACTCGTAGAATGTTTATTTATATCACCGATTGTTCATTGCTCGTCGCTTCTATATATCAGACTATCTCTCCGCAGTCATTCAGACAATATTTATACAGCTCATATCCTTCTAGAACTCTCCGGCGCCACAGCGATACCGAACACAAAAGAATCAGGTCACATCGCAATTCACATGTCCCAACGTGTGTGGGTTATTCCGTCGTCGAGGAGTGCATCATCGCTCTGGTACATTCGCTCAGTATAGCGGCGCCCGTATACTCTTAACCCAAAGGCGCACGTCACATTATTTATTATCTATTAGTATATATCTTTCATTTCAAAGAGCAAAAAGTATTCTCATTTTTCAACTATTCTATTTTTTCGTTTCTAAAACCATCCCCAAGACTGTACTTCCTCCTCGAAGTTAATTCTACGTGCGAATGGGCAACCAAGTGTATAGAACTGCAAACAAACACAGTCACAGTCACACGACAGAAGATACACATAGAGTCGACGTGTGTGTTGCCTTCGGTGTATATACTTAGCAGTGGTGGTGTTACACTTCAGAAAACACGAGGGTGTCTTATACCAGTAGCGTAGAAACTGGGGGGTTGACATAATTAGATTTAGCGATGATTTGGGGGATTTAATTTGCAAAAAAATGCCAAAGAACTAAATTAAATATAATGGAATCTTAAATTATTTCTTGAAATTAAATTTATACATTATTTCGATAGAATTATTAAGAATAATGCCCAATTACACACCCTAAGCTCAAATATTAAGTGACCCTCATTTGGCATTCCATTTCATAAGACTCATAACGTTGTCCCATAAGTTTTCAAACAAATTCCAATAATTTTGTACCTTCCGTCACCTTTAAGTAAGGAAGGTATTGTCTTTCATAAAAAATTTCAATCATGAGTTTTTAGTGAATAAGCACGTTTTAGGGTCCACATAATACGATTTTACCATTTTTACAATGATGTATGTATGTATGTATGTATGTATGTATGTATGTATGTTTATGTGTCTGTGTGTGTATGTGTGTGTGTGTGTGTGTCGAAAGTTTCGAATCGCATAACTTCAATATCACGATTCCAAAAATTATAATTTTTACGTATTCCTCAAGGTTACATCCAGAAGACGAGGTGATTAGATTTTGGTTATATAGTCCAGTCAAATAAGGTTTTTACCTCGGAAAAATTAAAAGTGAACTGAATTTTTGTGTACACCTTTATTTGGTGTTTTCAAACAACATCCAAAAAGTACCCTTGATTTGACCTTGAGCTTCACGAGTTATAGGGCGCTAATGTAGCAAAAATTTGTTTTTTCGCTTATATCTTCTTTTCTATTGACTTAAACTATAGAACAGTCTACAGAGAAATTGAAGTTTACAAAATTCTCTACAAAAAAGTATTCTAGTAGTTTTTTCGTAAGTCTAACCGTTTTACCGTAGTATAGGTGTTAAAAGTGTGAATCCAATACGAAGTACCCCATTCCATACCACCTTTGAGGTTGAGTACGAGGCGCGTTTTTTTTAATGTGGTATCCCCTTTAGGCCTAATCCACAGTCTCATTCGGTCAAAATATCCTCTCAATACTTCTTAAAACAGTCAAAATAGACTTATCTTAAGCTTCTTCATCTTCGTCTTCTTCTCCTTCTATGTCGCATTGTTCCAGATAATCCGTAGAAAATGATTCTAATTGATTTTCATTCTCTCCTTCATCAAATTGGTTTTCTCCGTTATCTTCTATTGTATCGGCATTCAAACACGATTGCCCGTTGCAATAACTACAAATTGACGAACATTTTATCCCCAATTTTCTACATCCACACAATAGTCCATAACCTTTGGTGCAATTACAGAAGATCATATTTAAAAGAGAATCCGGAGCGGGAACTTGTATTGTTTTTTTCGGTTCCAATACACCGTTTCTCAATATCCATCCCCACTCATTAGGGTTTAATTCATTTCCCAGCCACTTTTGTACTTGAAAATTAACTCGGTGAAGGTGCTCTTTAGCTGCACTATCTGTTGGCGGTAATACAGCCAATTTCACCGGCTTACTTTTATTTATTAATTTCGTAAAACACGTGTAACGATATTGATCAATGGATGCTACTTCATTTGGCGCTCCATATAATGCCAGTAAAAATTTAATCCCATTGGAAGAAATCAATTCGTGTGAGGAATCTCCTTGCGTGAAAACTTGAGCTGCAGCTTGCAAATCTTGGCGTTTTTCCAATAGCTTCAAAGCTGTCGTTTTACCTTTACCAAAAGGAGCTGACGTTGTGTCACACCCGGAGACAGCATGGAGAAATAAAAGATAATGTTTACTGCATTCATGTTGGTAAGAACTTTGGGATGAGTAAATTGTTTGTGGAACTTTTCCTCTGCCTGGCTTCATGAAATAAATTTCTCCATCAATCGGCGTACGAGCTATCAGGAGTACAATGAGGTCTACATCTTCCCCGACAACGACAGTTTTATTTTGCCGCAATTCTTCAAGAGCTATTTCGATGATTAAAACATCGGCATCATCTTCAGATAGCTTGACACGGATATTATGAACCTCGAAATGCTTAGCCAACATCGAAATAAATCTGGTTTTGTTGCTGTTGTTAGCAAGAAATTTATCTTGCCTTACCGTTGCGTTCATTGTTTCATTTGGAAGATCTGCGGATTTGTTCCATACTTTTCACACTTTTGCTGCTGTTGGAATATCCATCGAAGACTATATTAGTATTCGGGCCAAAATGTTTCTGTACATAATGTACATAAGCTGGGCAAATTGAATTAAAAGCATCATTTTGATGCCACACAACTCTGTGTAAGAGGAAGCCACCGTCAATTATATAAGTTGCATTTTCAAAATCAGGTAGAGATGTCAATGGTTTAAAGATGTCATAGAGAGATGACTTCTTGGTTTTACGCATGCCAGTGTCATCGAAGAGTGATACAGGATATGGAGCCAATTCATATTGGAAAAATCCCCGGAGTTCTTCGATGGATTTGTTCATGGCACTAATTCTTTGAAACAATAGTGATGAATCCACAGGTACTGTTCGATCGTGAACCTTGATTTTACCATTTACTGTTGAAATCGGAAGTACTCTACTAGCGCGCGTGAATTATATATTATTGAAATTCCTTGAAATATTTTATTTTGAGAACCTTTCTGTTTTAAAATTGTACGAAGAAAACCATTCGATTCAACTCATGGTATATTATACATAATTTCAGACTTCAAATTGGTTGTGGAACTCGTATTATTGTCGTGTTACCCTTCAAATCAACGTTCACAGCGAGTTTTTGCAGAATGGGTTAGTCCTACAACAAAAATACTAGAATACTTTTTTGTAGAGAATTTTGTAAACTTCAATTTCTCTGTAGAATGTTCTATAGCTAAAGTCAATAGAAAAGAAGATATAAGCAAAAAAACAAATTTTTGCTACATTAGCGCCCTATAACTCGTGAAGCTCAAGGTCAAATCAAGGGTACTTTTTGGACGTTGTTTCAAAACACTAAATAAAGGTGAACACAAAAGTTCAGTTCACTTTTAATTATTCCAAGGTTTTGCCGTAAAATTGTCTAATTTGACTGGACTAATAATTAGTCAACCGAAAGTACCCTCATTTGAAGATTTTTAACAATTAAATATGATTTATTGACATTTAACGTTACTATAACTTAAAGAATATATTATTCTCTATATGATTTGATTGCATTGTATATTTCATATTCAATAGATATAGAGTTAAAGAATTATAAAGATATTAAATTTCATAAATCAGCCAGCTATGCTAACCATGAAAACTGCTAATACATTCAGATAATTCAAATTGACAGATGTCAGTATCAATGAAAAGTAAATGAATGTGGCAGAGATAAGGATGTTGAGATACTCGTAGATGTTGGAGAAGACACGGAACCAAATGCTAGGTGTCCGCAGAAGTTGCGCCTTGAGGAAGAACACACCAATTTTTATTTAATTTGTGTTCAAAATATTGTTGCTTATGAAATAGGTAATTATTAAGTATTAAAATACTTTAAGTAAATGCATTTTATAGTATAAAAAAATTGTTGAAATTTGAGCCAAAACTTATGAGACATATGTTAGTTTATATTTTTTCGAATTTTATTTTAAATACATATATTCAAAGTAGTTCCTTTTAACAATAATATATTTCACTATTCTTTCCTTTCACTTCTTAAAAACTCCGAACCATTCTTCTTTAGGAATATGTTTAAAATTAATTCTGGATTACTTAAAAACTGTCAAATCTATAAAATTATAAATAATTGAAACATACTTTGTGGTTTTTCCATATTTTCATACTAATTTTCATACTAATTCAACTTGGGCAACATGATTTCAAAGGACAGATAAATAACTGTTTAAAACGCAAATTATGGTCTTGCGCGATTCTCGTATACTTTAAAATTAATTTGTATTTAATTCCCATAATTAAATCAATGAAGTACAAAATTGTTTTGCCTGAAAATTAATATTCACTGAATAATACTTCATGTTTACAAACATTTTTATTATTGAAAATTGATCTGAAAAGTTTATATTCCAATTACAATTTTTAATTATGTACTTTTTTATTGTCGCTTTTGTTCCGATAAAACTATATTACTTTTCAATCAAAAACATAAACTGTTATATTTTATAATAATGGGAAATTTGTTCAAATATGTGACTATTGTAATGCAACAAAAGAAAAGCAAATTAAAAAATTAATTAAGGGAAATAAAGTGTCAATAAATTTACTTGCGACGTCTATGCTTCTTTGTGGTTACAGTAAGTTATTTTTAAAATTAAATTTCTGGTTGAAGTCGTCTGCACTTGAGTCATGGTAGATAGAAACCCTTATTTACGTACTTTAAACTTGATGTATTTGATATATTTTTAAAAACAGATGTTAGGAAAAATACATTACTGTATTTATTACAAACATAATCGTAAAAATACAAGTACATTTTATTTTTTTAAAGTTGTGGTCATCTGTATTATAAACAAATTAACAATTTGGCATCCAATTATCTCTCCTATATTTGCAATGACCAGCAGGGCGCGCGATAAGTATAGATATAAATTGCTTGTCTTTCAAAAAATATAGTTTCGACTTACAACATGCATTCTAAAATAATGCTCGTTAAACTCATTTATTATTTCGGATAAAATAACTTTTTTATGCGTACATCTATGTCAGCATTTTATTTTTTACATATTTGATTTCACATTTGCCAATAAATTTACCAGTTGACTTATTTTTGAATTTTGAATGAAGATATTTTTATAATAACAAAATAACAGTAGTATTTATGCATCCCCATAAAAACTGAGTACAGTAAAGTATTTAAAGAAGTCCGATCAAGGTCATCTGTATCATGAACGAATTAAGAAATTGGCATATCTTTATCTCTCTCATTTGCAAAGACTACAAGCGTGTGCGAAAAGGATGGATATAACACTCTTCCAAAAATTCATGTTGTTTCGACCAAGTTAGGATATTCCATGTTAAAACGATGTTGACAATACTCTCGCTGTAACGTAAGTTTATTTATTAATTCAGATATATTACCTAGATTCATATCCGTATGGATAACGTTATTTTCTGTCAGTTGCACTGATAATGACATTATGTTAGTATCATTTCACATACTTGGTTTTATATTTGCTAATAAACCTACCAGTTGATTTACTTTTGAATTTTGAATGCTTTTACTGTAACACATATTTTTATAGTAACAAAATAACAGTAGTATCTTATGTACCCTTATAAAAACAAAGTAAACGACACTATTGTATTTGATAGAATGGACGGAGTTATCATACAATTCGTATATGACCTTTATCTGACATCAAAATTGAACTTTAAATACCAAATTGGAATTATTTGAAGTACTTGTAAATTAAGGCTGACATCTATTGAATAGCAAATGATAATGATAATTATCAATTAATTATGGCCTGTTTCATTTAATCACGATATTTGCTTTAAATAGAGGACACAATCGGTCATTATTTCTTGTAACTATATTACAAGTAGAAGTAGGTAAATTGTGTTCTGCAGTTAATAGTTCAATTATTTGCGGTAACAGTATCAAGAATCATGTTCGTTAACCATAATTTTTGTGGAACCTGTTGCAGATTAAAAAAAAATCATGCATTTATTTTTATCAAAATCATTCTGAATCTTATTTTTTATTTAGAATTCCATCACCTCCCACTTTAACGTGACCCTCGAATTCTCTACTATTATTCAGATTCATTTATGGATCACTGACCTGGAATAGCAGATAGCCGCTATCATACATCCAGAACTCTTGGGGATCACCGTGGCTGCCGTCCTTCCGCAGGTGGATGGCGAGGCAGTGGCGGAGCATGAGATGGCATGGCTTGCCGCCCGCCCCCGCTGTCCCCGTGCCACCCTTCGAGCACATCCCAACGGGCTAGGGTTAGGTGATCATTTTCTACATCGACTCTGCAACAAAACCAACGTACAATTAGACTATGATACTTTCAAAGGGAATTTAAATACAACGTAATTAATAATTAAATAAAACTGAAAAAAGTTACAGCCTCTGAATTTCTGGGAATTATGATAACACAAGATAAAAAACCAGATCTAGAAATAATCTACAATCAAATTTACTATACAATACAAAACCCGCATTAACAATCATGTATGATAGCGAATTCTGGAATATGAGAGAAGAAACACGAGGCAAAAATAAATGCAAGGATATGAAAAATGTTAGGAAAATTGCAGGAAGAACAAGATGGGACAGGGAAAGAAATTAAAACCTAAGGATACTGACAAATCGAAAACTAGATATACAAGTACAAGTGGCGCAACAGTAATCACTCGATTTTCGACAGCAGTAACTTTATTAGTAAATAATAAAATGGTTATGTTTGTTGAATATGTTTATTTAAACGTTTAATTTTTTCCCATTAAGTCGCGAAGATAATATCGGTCAAGTGGCTGCCGCCAGAGTTGATGCAGATTTGGGAACAGCATTTTCCATGAATTCTCTCAAAACTTCTCGTGATAAATAATCCACTTCTTGCAGGATGTTCTCTTTTAGGGCCACCAAGGTCTTGTTTATATAGACCCGTGATTTCAAAACACCCCAAAGGAAGAAGTCTGGAACGGTCAAATCGGGTGATCTTTCGGGCCAGTGCAAATCGCCAAAACTAGAGATTACGCGACCGGGAAACGCTTGTTGCAGAATGTCGCTCGAGGTGTGTGTGGGGTTACACAGTCCTGCTGGAACCACATGTTTTTCAAACCCAATTCGTCAATTTGCGGCAGAAACAAGTCGTTAATCATGGTTCTGTAGCGCTCACCAGTCACAATAACAGTGTTGCCGACGCCGTTCTCGAAAAAATATTGGCCAATCACCTTTCCTCCGTAAACGTCGCACCAAAAAATGACTTTGAGAGGATGTAATTTCATTAATTTATTTTGTGCTTTTGATGAGATCCGATGCTAATATTCGAATCTAAGATCCGATACTCAAATCCGTTTCTACGATTCGATATTCGGATCCGGATTCAAGATACTCAGATTCGGATCCAAATTCCAATACTCAGATTCGGATCCAAAATCTGATGCTCAGATCGGATCCAAAATCTCATACTCAGATCCGGATCCAAAATCCGATACTCAGGTCCGGATCCAAAATCCGATACTGAGATTTGGATCCGAGATCCGGATAGTTCAACATGCAATTATCCGGATATTTTTGGATCCGAAACTGAAACTATCCGGATCCCACCACTAATTCGCATAGGTGGAAATGCGCCTCGCCGCCCATGAAGATTTTAAATGGAAAATCATTCTCATCGCGATCAAGGTTTAGGAGGGATTGCCTGTAATTTACAAGCAGGTAATAGTTGTTGCGCACTGTTTGAACTTTGTACGGAAACATTTTTAAGTCTTTCACCATAATCCGCTGTAAAGACCGTCTACTGATATCCATTTCCGTAGCTCGTCGTCTGGTTGATGTTTGAGGATCCTCTTGGACCCATGTTGAGCCAGTATCCTAGAGGCGAGTGGCTAAACGCCGCAGTGTTAGTCCAGCTAGTGTCACACGACCAGAGTATCGACGACGAAATCCACGTTGAGTCAAAACCACATCGATTATGTGACAAAAACATTGACACAATTATTCGGCGTTCTTGTGGAGTATAGCGATTCATGATTTGTCTATGTGAATTCTACGTCTGTTTACTTCACAAATGTCAAAGTCGCGATGACATGAGACGTCATTTGTAAACATGTTAGCATCTTCCGATAGGGTGATTACTTTTGCGCCACCTTGTAGGAACCAGAATTAGTACAAAAGCAGCTGGACTGATTCCTAGAATGCATCACATAAGGAGGATAGATCAAAACAGCCTAATAAGAAAAATATTAGAAGCTGGAAATATGAATGGGAAGAGGAAGTCCTATGAAAACATGTGAAAGAAGAAGAATAGAACTCGGAAATAAAAGAGGAGTTAAACAGCCTTTTTTGTTTTTTTTTCTCGATTGGAAAACTAGAAAACATTTCGGTTAGCAGCAAACAATAAATATTTTGTAACAGCTGTTTTTCCTAATAAAAACATTTTTATTGTATATAATTAATATGCATTGCTTATAAACATTCAAAAAAATCTAATTATATACGACATTATCCACAGATAAAATTCCTATAGCTTTCACAGTCAAAGACCAAAGACACAAATAATTTATTGTTATACTCCGTCACTTGCAGCAACAAATTAATGCAAAATTACCCGTTATTAAAGCGCTTTAACGACAACTAACAGTAGTTTCTTTATTTGTTAGCTCGTGCTATTTGCTTTAATCAAATGCTTAAGTTTTTCACAGGAAAGCAATCAGCCTTGTGCATATTCCCCGCTTAATTGATTACTGCGATTGTTTTGTTTGTTTATAATGCGATCTTCCGATGTTTGTTTTGTAAAATTTCTCGTTTGAATAATTTCTCCTGTTTGGAGAAATGAATGGTGTGAGGCTTTGATTAAGAACCAGTTTAATTATTACTAATTAATTTAATTGTATGCATGTGCATTAATAATATAGTTTACTAATGGCCAAAGGGCATTAGATAGTGCAAACATAACTAGAATGTATTTATGGTAATATTGTTAATTGTACCGTTTATATTTATTGATTTTTATACTAGGTATTTGTATTTCGCTACACAAAATGTTTTTAGCTATAAATTCATTTCTAATTAGAATGCAGTATTATCAATAAAAGAATATGAAATATATAAGAATCAATGGGATCTACGTTGTACCCCAGTTAAACATATTTACTTATTACATATTATTGGTAAATTCCTGGTGATAGTTTTTGATCAGAAATAATTCAGATTACTCAGTATTCTGGCTTTTTTCACCTAACATTCCTATCCATTTTGTCTGAATCTTGTTAAGCACTTATACCCCTTCGATGTATGATTCAACATATTTTAATACGTTAACTTATTATTCTTAACTCATGAAAAATTGTCTCTGAAAATACATTATTTAAATTGCCGCCTTTTCTGTCTACTGATGACATCAGAAAGATACTACCAAAGAGGATTATTAATTATTTAAATTATTCTCAATATAATTATATTTAAAAACTTTAATAAAATATATATTTACAGTTAAATCAGTGGTTATTATTTCAAATTTTGTATGCCTATAAAATATTTATAATTATAAATGTCCATAAGCTACTAAATCCACCTTTTGCATTTTAGTTCGAAGTATGTTCAGAGGGGCAGTGCAAGCAGGATAACGCGATAATATACGCGACTTACACATCTTCCAGTGTAGTGTGATTTGTGGATCTGAGCTCGTAATTTGTTCGAGGAGTCTCGTAAACAAATAATGATTTATCTCTTGAATTGATGCGAGGAACATGAAAATAAATACAATTAAGTAAATATTGATCATCAATTAAACCATTTATCACTTTATATAAGAATAAACAAGATTGGATTTTCCTATAAGAATCCAAGGTAACAACACCAAATTCTATTAGGCATTTGGAGCAATTAAAATAAATTGAAGAATTCAAACAAAAATTATAATAACAATAGCGTATGGACTTTCTCTGATTGTTTTCAATAGCTTTTACAGGCTTGTTATATAAATAATTCTATATATAATGAATGAAATATGTCTCTTTGTCCAAAAGCAATACGTTGCAATAATTGTCGACAAACTTAGAAACACCGTTTTTGCAATAGCAAAATACACAATATAATACCAAGAATTAACAAAACTACCAACACACAATGAAACACAAATTATCGACGCCAAAATCACCTTAATCACATGATTGACAGAATGACATGAATATTCAAATAAGTCCAATATTTGAAAATGACATTTGTTGCAGGGGTTACACTCCCGTTTTATTTCACGGAGATAGCATATACTCCTCTAGAATACCTATGATAATGAGATAGCGAATAAAAGTCTCATATCAAATTTTAAAAATAGACAAAACTTATATTTCATAGGACACTTAGTAAATATAAGTACTTTAGCTCGCATAATTACAGTAGAGATAAGAACAAAACAAAATTTTAAAAACCCTATTCATCAATTTTCAGGCGGGAACAGATAAAATGGGCATCCTGTATGCCATGTGGGTGCGACAAAGACACTAGATAAAAGTTTAGTAATCCTTGCGTCAGAAATTGATGACGTGGGGATTAACTCGGAGATATATATTATACAAAAATTACACATCTGTTCGCTGTCAAAATCGACAACACCGCACCTGAAATTCAATCATTTACACCGTTTTAAATCTGTGTTCTAGTTTCCCAACAACTGCATTCCAGTCTTTATTTTAATCCGAAAACATTTAAAAATCCCGAGGAATGTGTCGCACGCGTGTGCGTAGGCCGTAAGTCAGTGACCGGTGCGTAATTCACGCTATCACGCACTCGCATTGGAATGAACAACACCAGTTCCATTCACCAGTATTGGTATTCAAAAATGGAGAGATTGCTAATGCTATTGTTGTGGTTATATTTGGTTTAATGGGACTCGTAAACGGTTGTGCTGATGCAAAAGAAACTAAATGAATTAATGAATTCGGTTTATTGATCCGGAGTAAGAAAAAAATCACGGATTGGGAATAAAAGAATTAAATATTTGTTTTTATTGGTACAGGAAAGTAGCAATTTGCTTTGCCTGTCAATTTTAATGTCTTAATTGTAAGATTTTTTTTCTATTTTTATAAGAATTAAAGCTTTCAACTATAGAAATGAATATAGAAACTAAAAATCTACCAGTTAATTATACGTTAGTATTATTCCATAAGCATTCAAATACACGACCTAAACAATGTTTATTATTAATGTATCATGAAGCTTCATCTAAAAATTTGCCATTTCTCTGTCAAATAGTTTTTCATAAAATTCAATATGAAACTATGTGTCTGTTATCAATATGGATATCGTTGAGCACTGTGCACTAATTAAGTATTTTGTAAAAACTTCTTAAGATATCAATAAATTTCTAATGAAATGAAAAATGTCTTCAGTTATAGTCAGTAGAGCGTTGGCAGAAATTATATAAAAAATCATCGATAATGTACTTCTTTCGATGCCACGATGTTATAAGTAGCAAAACCTATTACACTAAGTTTTAAATACATAATATTGTTTATTTTTTGAATAATTTAAATTTCTTTCATAAATTGTTATTCTGGCTAACTATTTTTTAAAATAACTCTTGTCAGGTCATCTTAGGTAAAAAAATGTAAGAACCCTTTTTGATACAAAAAATTACGAGCTATAATTTCGCACTCTTGTAAAGTTTTGATACGGGTCATTGGTTTTGGGAAAATGGCTAAATACACTGTTTCTTTACATTTTTTAATCAAATCCCTAGGGTACCTCTATATACAGGGTATGGCCATGGGTCAAGATCGCCGCCATTTGCGGGCCAATGTGAATGTCAAACATATTGAGTATAAATTTCCCTATTTATTTGTAAGAAATGTGATATTATATTATAAAGCAATATTAAATAATGACACCATGAATCTATAAAGGTAATAAAAATTCATTTATTTCAGAGATACACAATTATTATTATGGCATAGATTTAGAGGTTATGTAGAGCATAGGATATAGGTTGTTATTATCACATCTAATTTAATAACTGTAGTTATTATTTACATAATAAGTTTATATTCTGAACTTACCTTCTAAAAATCTACATGTTTGTGCTTAATATTGGTAATTTTTATGTGTTTTCAATATTGCCAGTCATCGTAGTCAATATCTCAAGAAAATACACAAATAAATAAAATAAAACTATTACTTACACTTTAAATAAATATTAGAAGTATATTTAAATGTGTTTTGCATTAAAACAAAACAAATAGCCACGAAAATGCATAACAATTTGCGCAACAAGGAATATAACAGTGGCTCGCAAATGGCGGACGAAATGCGAGCCACGTCATGGCCATACCCTGAGTATATAGGTACCCTAACCCTCCTCAAGGTCTAAAATTTGAATTTTACTGGTGGTGGGATCCGGATAGTTTCGATTTCGGATCCAAAAATATCCGGATATCCGGATAATTCAATGTTGAACTATCCGAATCTCGGCTCCAAATCTCATTATCGGATTTAGGATCCGGATCTGAGTATCTGATTTTGGATCCGAATCTGAGTATCAGATCTTAAATCCGGTTCCGAATATAGAATCTTAGAAACAGATTTGAGAATCGGATCTTAGATTAGAATATAAGTATATCATATTAATATGTTACTTCATATATGTAATAATACGAATTCGTATTTTTTATTTATCATTTACTGAATAGGACTCTGTGAAAGTATAAATTCTTTTTCGTTCCATTAGCACAAACTATCTGGCTATTTTAGAGGGGTATTATAAAATTTATTACTATTTGTTTACCAAGATAAACAGGCCCAATTTAATGGTTTGAATTTGAACTCAATTCCAGATGATTGCTTTCACATTCAAAATGAAGAATCGGATCCAGAATTAAAATTTGGATCTGGATCTGTAAACAAAACATCGAATCCGAATTCGGATTCAAGTCCAGATCCGGATCCAAATCCGAATTAAATTTACGGATATCCGCTTCAATAACCGAACATCGGATATCCGAGGAATCGGATATTTTGAAATCCGCGTACTCGGATCTCACAGCACTTAATTTTACATCAGAGCCCCGACCTTAAACTCCAGCTAATTTAAGTCTGTATTGAACTTCATCGAGAAGAGACAGTTAGCTTGGTGTGGCCACATGATCAAAATGAACAAATATGGATGACGAACGTGATAGAAAAAAGAGATCGAGGAAGACCTAAAGACAAGTGCTGGGATAAGTTAATATTGAAGATCTTGCAGAAGAAAAATAAAACGATTCAAAACTAAAAATAAGAGGCAATGGGCGAATTTCGTACTCGATTAAAAATATTTGTACACCCCACACCTTACTGTAAAAGGGTACTAAAATATATATTGAGTTTCTAATAGTTATGTTTTCTGTAATAAAAGATAAATGAATATAAATGTTAAGTATCGTTGTGAATAATAAATACCGGGTATAAATTGTATGCAAATGAAGTAAATACAATATTATCCGTTGAGGAAAATAATAGAATAACATTTATTAGTAGAGTTTTCATTACAGCCCACAGCATAGAAAGTGCTAACAGTAATAACACGAAAATGGAACAAAACAAACATTATTCTTTTACGATTGTCATCTCTGTAATCATCCGTGGTTATAACATCAATTAATGACAGTTTGACAGTCCGATCTTCCACTAAATTAATTACAGATTTGTTTAATTTCTCCACTAAACTTAATTACTAACCATCGAGTAGTAATCAACGATCCTAACCTCATTTCGTATTTTAACGACAGGATACAAACGAAATGAATTCGTGGCGCTCTTATCAGAAAAGAAAGCAAGTTTAGTAGTTGGATAAATAAGTAATTCAGAGATCATTGTTATAATTTTACTGCTTCATAATAATTATAAGCCTTTTAAAATTGTGTTTCACTGTATCAATATTCCTTGCTGACTGTTGGGTGGTCTGAGATTTCTATTATTGTTGCTTTTTGACCGGTAGTCATGGAAAATTAATAATCTGTAATTATTTGTGACGTTGACTAATTTTGTATTCAAAGTAGTTAAAAAGTAATATTGTTCTTAAAAGTAAGAGCGCTCGTAAAAACCGAAATTAATATTTATTAGTGATTTGACATTTATGCTATGAAAGACTTCTTAACATAATTTATGTAGTTTTACTTTTTAACTGGCATTTTAATGGTGCAGCAGTAGTTAACATTATTTTGGTTTTATTAGATATTTCTATGAGGTGTGGATGAATTATATTTTGCCTATAAGATAAAGACGATTTCACCAAAACTCGAAAGACTGCTATAGAACGATTAAATGATCTTGTCCATATTATAGAATTGCAAAGATTTTTAGCAGTGATGTATTGAAAATTTCAATATCAATTAATTAAATTTAAAAAGAAAATTATTTAGTTTTTATCTCTCGCTAAGATTGTATTGGATTCATGCTAAAAATCGCATAACCCGATTTTAATGAATAACCACGTTTTAATATTTTTACGACGATGTCTGTGTGTGTGTATGCGTGTGTGTGTGTGTGTGTGTGTGTGGGTGTGTGTGTGTGGCTGTATGTGTGTGTATGTGAGTCGGTTGGAAGGACGATTTCTCAAAAACTATAAGACATAATATTTGTGTAACTATGTATTTCCCAATCGGACATTAATGGGGAAGACCTGAAAAGGTTTTGATAACAATTGGACAACCGGAAGTAGCATATTCTTGAAAAAAAATCTTCTAAATATTATTTTTTGAAAAGTTTTCTAGTTAATATTAAAGAAAATTAAATTCTCAATCTGACACATTTAATTTTTTTATTATATCTCGTATAGGTTTAGAGATATAGTATATAATAATATAGATTAATCTGTTGTAATAAATCTCGTTGTCCAAAAAGCAGTTGAGATATTTAAATGTTTGTAATTGACAGATAAAAGCAAAACGTCAGAGTCAAAAATCAGATTTTTCTGGGAGGTACGACTACATTTAATATATATTATTGTATTATTAATTAAGTATAGGCATGTTAATATTACATATATCCTTAAGAAATACCGCTAATACTTTCAATGAATTTGAAGAATTTTTAACATATTAGAAGAGTAGAACAAAATTCCTCATAGAACGAAAGAAGAGATACAATTTCAATTATTTGTATGTACAAGAAATGTTAAATTCGTTGCTTATAGGACACGAGGAATCATGTGAATTTGTTGGCCATGGAAACCTGATATTTACATAGATGTCACAATTGTTATAATTTTTCATTCAAAATTTAAAAATATTCTGATGTTTATTTGTCATCAATAGTATGGAATATACTTGTCGAGGAAAATAATTCACATGGATTTGGAAAATCATGATGTTTTAAATGATACTTGACACCTATGTACATTATTAATAGCTGTCATTCTAACACGGGTCCCTATATCTGCTTGTCAAAGCCAACAAAGTCACATGACTGCTCGCGCCCTATGCAACATAAAATGAAAATGGCGAGAGGTATAGTGCTGGCCACAACTGATTTTTTTACTGGTATTGGCGCCCGCTTCATATTTTAACTTCGTTTCTTATAATTTCTACCTTATTGGTCACCAACTATCGTCTTTATCTTCCATATTTTCAAATTTTGTATATAAGATCTACATAATGTGGCAGCCAAAAAATAATTTTATTGACAATTGCAAATGTTTATATACACAAACAGTAGCAACGTACCCCGCCACCTATGATAATTTACAGTCCATATATAAATCTATTAGTACAAATTTTAATATATTATCTAGTATTTCAATAGCAGGATTGAACAAAACGCAATAAAACACTCGTGAAGAAACGAATTCGCTCACTTATGTACCTTTGACCACCAAATACTTAGTTTCTTCACTCATATTGTAATATACTATTACATCAGATTTGAACGATTCACGGTCTCAAACGAACGATATGTGTGACCAACTTGGGACACATATTCTACCTAAAGTTTCGATGAAACTTGGTTGTTTAGGGCATAATATGACAGAATCACTGCTTTCTAGTGAATACAAGCTTTTGGGAGCCCTCCGTACTACTCTCGCCTACGTAGCTAAAGTGCAATGGAAATTATTGCGAAACACTCTAAAAACACGTATTTCGCTTAGAAAAAGTCTTTTTAAGCGATTTGGAGACATGAAAAACAGTTTTTACGTCAGATTTGAACGTATCACAGTCTGAAACGACCGATTTGTGTGACCAGCTTGGGCTACAGTACAATTATTGGCTATTGTATTGTAATGCTTCCTACATTGATGTGTACTGATTATCAGTCACCCAACATGTATCTCATATCTTAGCAACGCTTATCCGTTTGTTGCTACATTTTGTTTTCTTTCTGGTGATTTGCAGTTGTAATTGAGGTTATGAACGCCTTCTGAGCTTGTGTTGTCGTTTATCATTCGAATTAACACTGTTTGACAATTCCTGTAGGTGTTTGTTAATGTTACCAGTCGGCAAAATAAAAATTGGGTAAATGACTCTATTAACAATAAATTTTCTAAACCGGTAATTGTTTTATTATTCATTGTCTATCTGCTAGCTAAGTTAATATTTATTGTTAACGGGTTGACAGTAATTATCGTTGGATAGTTTATGAACAATGATTTTTTTTTCAAATAAGGTGCGGAAAATGGTGCTAATTAATGATTTTTCAATTTAAAAGCATTAATACGATATTTGATACTATTAGAAATTTATATATTGACTTGAATGTTGGAGAAAGCTTTTGGTGAGGGAGATATGTCAAAACCAAGGGACTGTTAATGGTAAATACGTTTTCAAGAGTAAAAACGAGGAACATGACGAGAGAAACGGTAGGTCTAAAATCGGCTACTGTTTCTTGAGATACATAGGGTATTCTGCTAATTGATTACAAAGATAAAGCAGTTTCCATAACTGGACAATATGACGCTGGCTTGCTGTAACAACTGAAGAGCTCCTGGTAAAAACAACCATAGTCCCAATACTGTATATATAGCGGAGGGACCATAGGGTATACAATGGTAAAATTTTCATATGCCCGTAAATTCTGCCTATTAATTTCAGAACTAAAGTATAAATAATAAAAAAAAAAATGTTCAGAACTAATATATTGATATAATAGGTTCTTGTAATGAGATAAACGTAAAATAAAATATCAGTCTTTAAGCATTTTACAGAGTATCATGCATTACAAAATATACAATTTAAGTAGTCGTATTGTTTGACTTTGACAGATAAAACTTTATTAATTGATATTTAATTGCTAATATTGCACCTCTGAGTTTTTCTGCGATGGTAAATGCATCCATGATTACTGATAAATAAATTAATGAATTCAATAATTATTAAAACTTTATGACAAATATCATCTGCCAAACAAACTCAAGCATGATAACCGTTCAAAATTTAATGCTATTGTTCATGGCACTCTGTAAAATGGCAAAAAAAAAACTTTTATCCACGACTGTCAAATAATATACCCATAATTCAACCATTTTTTATTAATTAATGACCTTCGCTACTGTTGCTAATTGAATAATATTGACAATTCGATGGAAAAATATTATTCAATCGTTATGTCAAATTCAAATCTTACCTTACAAAAAGTATAAACAAATTACTTGTAATAAGTAATTTTTTCCACATAAAAAGCAAAATTATGCTAGTTTTCTCATTTTTTATTGTTTTACTTTCTTCTTAGGCTTCAAACGTAGCTGAATAGTCAGTTTAAAATTTTCTGCTAAATGTCAAATCACTTCATAATTTTGTTAAAACAAATACCCAGTAATCAACGCTATGTTTGTTTATAAACAAACAATTTTCTAAAATTTGTTAGGTTATTTCTGATTTTATAATAGTGCAGTATAGTATTACTTGACAGTTGTGGATAAAAAATAGTATTATATTTGCATGTAATGGCTATTACTCACTCGCATGATTTACATCACATGAGTAATAGCACACATTACATGCTTATTAAATAATATACTATTATTTTGACTCTCTTTCGCAAATAAAACGCATGTATCAATAATTTTGGTCTTATTAGATGTAGTTTTTAATTCTGAACAGTTTTTGTATTTACACTTTTATTCTAAAATTAATAAGGCAGAATTTACAGCAATATGAAAATTTTACCATTGCATTTCCTATGGCCCACAAAAAGGTGTACTTTCAAAGTTTTTTGCAAAAGTATCACAAGTTAATTCTTTTTACAGTTGGAGTGTTTCAACAAAAATGTTCTATAAAAATATCATTTTTCATCAATGTTTATTTTCCTATTTCTTAAAATTCATTAAATAATTTTCCAATATTTAAACAAGATGGCTTCTTTAAACCATTCATCTTACGGTACAAACTTGACTCCGGTCGACTATTTTTTATTCCCAAATAAATTCAGAAACATGAAATACCAATAATTTGAATATGAAAATCATATTTGTTCTTTTGGGAAATAAAATTTCTGTTTACCTTTGCTTTGACAGTTGTTGCTTCAAAAGCAAATGACTTCATATCAGCATATGCATCAACAAATTGATCCATTTGCTGCACAACTGTGTTCAGAGGATATTAGTCGGCCTAATAGCAGATACTCGTTAATTACTGCAATCACAGTAAAAGTGAAAACAGACACCGTTTTCAAAGTTACTAACGTTGTTCCTCCCTTTCTCTAACAACATACAGAGCTTTGTCCGTAAGCTCACTTACACATTTTGCTTCCAACGTGTTTACTTCTAGGTTAGAAAACAATTAGAAGAAACCATTATTCAATTAGACAGCGGATATTGATGGATCTTGTTACCATGACAACGAACAGAAGTTGTATGTAAGATTAGAAGGGTTTAATTGTTGTTCTGTTTTGTTTATGAAAATGAATGTCATTGGCTTTTCATAATTTGATTATCTAAAGAGAAATTTGATTGGTTATTGGAAAGTCTGTTTATAATTTTATGCATTATCGGTAATAGTATGCATGCGGGTAATAAGATTATTTTCTTATTACTAATTTTCTATAGTTTCTACTTTATCATAATTTATAAAAAAGTATTGCGTATATGCTTACATAAGATTAAAAATTTAAATATAACTGATAAGCCCAATAAAATAAAAATATGGCATACGTATAATATGTTTGTTGTAACTATACATTACACACATGTTGCGCATGTAATTTCGGATGTAAAAAACAAATTTTAACAGGATTTATGTGTATTTATTTTCATAATTAATTAAGGTCATGATATCATATTACTAAATATCTGATGTGGCAACACAACCTAAAATTCTAATTTTTATTTTATAAATATGTTTTTCTCAACATCTACTTTAATATTGTATTAGCTGGACACGAAAATTAAAAATTGGTAAAAATACAGGCTGGTGACCGGCACACCCGAACATATAAAATCATTCGTACTTTTCTGCTTCCCTAATTATTAACTAGGAAAAAAAGTTTCAAATAAAAGTTGTAGACCATAAAATTGAAACAATAAAAAAAAATTACATGCTCACCTCAAAAATAGTGATAGCCATGGTATTTAACAAAAAAAAATCTCCAACACTATTTTGGAAACTACACATTCCACAACTAAAAATTATGTTGGAATTAGTATTATTTCAACAAACCGTGTGGAATAATTCCGTACGGCGTTTGGAATAATTCCGCACGGGTTGCTATGGTTATGACTCTTTGTTTCATATTTATTTATTTCTGTATTCGCGTTCGACGTTTTAAAATTTTGAAGATTTTTAGAGTTTTTTGTTAAGTTTTACAGGTTTTTGGAATTGTCCAGAGTAATAAGTTTATCTAAATAATAATATATTACTTAAAATATTAACTGAAGACAATAGAAAAACATATAAAGTGGAAATGAAGATATAGGTATGGAATGTACGCCATCACAAATAAGGGAACTTGTTAATGATACAGGGTGTCAGTTATTACCAAATAAATCAAAAGAAAAATATGAATGGAATGATATTCGAATCCGGATTCAAGATCCAATACTCAGATTCGGATTCAAAATCCAATATTCAGATTCGGATCCAAAATCCGATACTCAGATCCGGATACTTTAACAGTCAATTATCTGGATATTTTTGGATCCGAAACCGAAACTATCCGGATCTTACCATTAGTATGTAGAAAAGACCATAGAATCGAATGGCGCAACGCCGTTTCATCTATCATTTACCGTTCATTAGTTATATGCCTCCAAAGTCAAACAAAACTTATGAGATTTTATTCACAATAAAAATTTGTATTTTAAAACTAAGACCCAAAGAATTATTTATTATTTTTCCCATAATCAGCGGGTCCGAATTAGGCTAGTCGAGATTTTAATGAGCTACTAACAATTTCCAGATACCATGTTCTGGTTATTTGCTTGAATATGAAAAGTGGTGTACAGGTGTAGAAAAGTACATGGAATTGAATGGCGTAACGCCCGTTCATTTATGCTTTACTGATCATTAGCTATAGGCCGCCAAAATCAAAAAAAAAATGTGAGAATTCCTTTCAAAATACTTTCATGCCATAAAATTCAAAATGATTTTGTCGTCGGTCGTAAATTGCTTTCATTTTTCTCAGTATCATAGCTGGGGTAAATAGCGTCCAGGGCAAGATTTCAAAATTGCGCCCTTCAAATTTTCATCTGAATATATTGAAGTAAAACATTAAAATCTGTTACATATAGGTAATAATTATTTATTAAGTGGGTTACTTTAAATAAAAATCTGATGTGGCCAGCACATAACCTCTCGCCGTATATTTTACCTGGCTGTATGCATAAAGCAAAGATTATTTTTATAAATACAAATAATATATTCATATAAATCTATGACGTATAAACTTCTTTATTATTCAATAATAGCATGTCTCAACATAAAGATATTTTACCATAAATTATGTTACAATAAATTACAAAGTATAGTTTACCATACATAAATATTAGACTGGAAACAGCAATTTTCAATTCGAACAACCTTGTTTACATTCTCTTCATATTCTTCTAGTAAAAACATTAATTTTGGGCGGTCTAAAATGTATATATCTGGATTGTGCATCTATTCTTACATATCTTCTTTTACATTTTTTTTTTTCATACTTGTTATATCTAAATAACACTAATTCCCTTTAATAAAGTGACGGATAGATTGCACTCCGATTATTCTTATATCGATGTGTAATTTTGTCAATATTTACAACTTACTTGAGAAGAATTTGATAGCTTTTTCGCAATTCAAAGTTACTCTAGTCTATAGTACTGGTGTACATTGTCCCATAATGTTTGAAACAAATTTAAGTCCTTCAACCTAGACTTGTCATCTCCATAATAGTCACAGATCAAGAATTAAGGGATTCTCCAAATACATTTTTCTTTCATTACTCATTATTTCTGACACTGACATTTATCTGTCAGTTACAAATAATTTAAATTTGCAACTATTTTTCATGGCATCCTTTCGGTTGTAAAATTAATTACAACATTATTTTATATATTATATTCCTTTTATCTCTAAATCTATAAAATATGTATAAAAATATTTAAATGTATCAGAAAGAGAATTTATTTTTCTTTAATATTATCAAGAAAAATTTTCAAAAAATAATATTTAGAAGATTTTTTTTCAAGAATCTTCTACTTCCGGTTGTCCAATTGTTACCAAAACCTTTTCAGATCTTTCCATGAATGTCCGATTGGGAAATACGTTGTTAAACAAATTTAAAGTCTTATAGTTTTTGAGTAATCGACCTTCCAACATCCCACACACACACACACACACATACACACACACATACACACACACACACACACACACATCCACACACACACACACAGACATCATCGTAAAAATGTTAAAATCGGATTGTAGGGACCTTAAAACGTGCTTATTCAATAAAATCTGGATATGCGATTTTTAGCATGAATCCAATACCTCTCTTAGCGAGAGGTAAAAAACAAGAGATTTAGAAGGAAGTAATAAAATATTTTAATAAAAATAATTACAACATTACTTTTCTACACTTTTCACTAGCTATTTGTCTATTAGTTGGTCAAAATTAATTTCTTTAACGATGTAGTATTCTATATAAATAATATAATTCACTAGTCACGTGATATGTTTTCCGCCAATCAACATTCAGAATCTTCTTAGTTATATGTCTATCACAGCGATGATAAACAACAAAGAAATTATCCTTTTATTTACATTCGTTACCAAGGGATTTGTTTTCTTTATTTACGACATTGACAGTTAATTTTGGGTATAAAAATAAGTAATAACAATAATTTAAACTCCGAAATATAAAAAAAAACTCGTAAGTACCATGTTTTAATACAATATGAATATGTATATCAAGAGATAGGTTAGCAGCACACTCAATGTGTTACAAAAAGATATTGCTCGTGAAACCGAAGCAGCACATTTCACCACTCATCCTTCGGCCTCGTAAAATCTGCAACTCGGAATATCATATCACTTTTTATATTACATATGACAATATGGCTAGGTTACTTAATCGCTCCTGTCTAATTTGTGAGCGTAAATATTTTTTTATTAATTTTAATTTACTGAAGCTACGTACACAAGTTGCGGAAGTTATAGGCCACGTTAGCGCCAAACGAGGAGATATTTCTATATTTGGATAATTCGACGTCAACCCGTATTCATCATAACAGTTAAGAAGTGTGAAACAGTCTACAGTTTTAACTGCGGTAGTAATGATTTGGCTTAATGTTAAAGCTTTCCAAACATAACTCATTAGCATCCAAATTTTCTTTATATTTCAAAGCGCACAAATATCACTTTCGCTTTAGACAATATGGCGGCCAACAGCGAAGTTGCCAAACAGCAAAACTCTTCTCTGAGTATGTCGCAACAATTGGCAACAACTTGCACCCTCACCCCCTTTGGACAGAGCATGGCAGAGCTTTTGACAGACTATTAATAATTCCTTCGCTGATTGCGGCTTCTAGGTTTGCGCCTCTGGCGCGTGCCCCTATTTCCAGACCCTAGCTACGGCAATGATTTTTCTAGAAAGTAATGTTTGTTGCATATCATCTCATTTATCCTGAAATGTGAAATATGTAATTGATAAAATCGAAAGTGGAATACTTCTTGTCGCATTTAATTTAATTAATGAAATTTACGAGTTCGTTACAAAAATATTGCAAATTACATATTTCAATATTCAAGCCCGTTACCTAGTTTTATTACTAACAATTACCAATAAAGTCAAACACAACATTAAATACCAACAGCAACATAAATACATCAGGAAGAAAGTAATTCTATTCCGATCTAAGAATACGAATACAATATACCATATTGCTCTAGTATTAATTAAGCGAGACATAAAGATACCAGCTATTGTTGTTGCTTATGCCGATCAGTTATCTCAGTCATTATAAATTCTATAGGTAATAATGTGTTTGTGTGGACGAGCCGCCTGGAGGAATCGTTTATTTAATTTAAAACCGACGTGAGATTTTTCATTTCAGAAATAATGTAATAGTGCTGGGATAATAGATAGGTTTCTGATTCTGATAGTCCAATTCTGGGAAATGATGAAAGCTAACTGCTTTTGCAAAGTTTAATCATTGTTATCATAGCAGTTAAACATATGTTATAATGTTAATAATAAGGCTGTTGACGTGCAAAAATTTGCAGTTTTTATAAGTTTCTAAATAATTAGTATGTGGAACATTAATTTTAAAATATTTGCTTATAATTGTATCAACTGGATAAGAAAATTGAAAATTGGTATACATATGTAGAAATGTCCAGAGAATCGAATGGCGCAACGCTCATCCATCTATCTTTTACCATTCATACCTCTTGCCACTTTAATTTTTGGTTACATAAGTATTGTATTTAACATTTCTTGTATGTCTACACCAAAAATTGTACTATGCCTATTTTTGTCCTACTCTTCAAATTTTTCGAAACGTTTCCAATTCGGTCTGGATTGAAGGGTAATATACGTTATAATTACTAATTATATAAAATATGTACTTCCCAGAAAAAGTGTTCAGTAATGTCTCTAGATTTTTGGAATTTATCTGTCAGTTACAAACATTTTAATTTTTCAATTGGTTTCCATGACATTATTTGCCTTGTGAAAGTTACTACAACAGAGTACTTTATATATTATATTTCTTTATTTCTAAATCTATAAAAGATATAATAGAATATTTATCAGATAAAGAATTTAATGTTCTTCAATACTTGCAAGAATAAAAAATAATAGAAGAATTTTTTTAAGAATCTGCTACTTACGGTTATCCAATTATTACCAAAACCTTTTCAACTTTTCCCAGTAATGTCCGATTGAGAAATACGTAGTTAAACAGATATTAAGTATTAGTTTTTGAAAAAATGTCCTTCCAACATCCACACATACACACACATACATTCACACACACACACACACAACACAGACATCATCGTAAAAATGTTAAAATCGAATTGAAGGCATCTTAAAACTTGCTTATTCATTATAATCTGGATATGTAGTTTTTATCACCGCCGTATGGGCGTGCCATTAGATGTTTCACATCAAAAAACTTGTGAGATTTCGATTCCAAATAAAAATTTGTATTTTAAAAACTAAAGCTCGTATGTAACGAAAGTTGGAGAAAAAAATTATGCTCCAAAAAGGTCTAATCCAGTTTTCACTGGAAATAATAAATATATAGTAGTTGTTTGATAATATATCACGTTAAATTTGCTTGAAAAGGTCTAACTTTTTTTGAAAACTTTTGTTACACACGTTATTGTATCAGCTGGAAGCAAAAATTGAAAATTCGTTTAAAATGTCAAAAATAAACATAGTCAATCTTGAATTTGCAAATTATGACTTCTGTAAAACTTAACCTTCGAAAGATAAATGTAACATGATAATCAAAGCATGATATTGTATCATGTCAAGAGTTTATTATTTTTCCTGTTAGATATATTTATAAAACTCACTACCAGTTGACCTATAAACAATTATCTGATGCCATGAAATTTATACTTATAGAATGAAGATTAGCATATTATTATTGTATCACATTCCAATATCAATGCCCTCTATTTTGTCCTTAAATTACGTATGAAAGTTATAAATATAAACAAGGAACTTACAGTGAAAGGAAGAGTTTGTTTTTAGAAATATGATAATAAGCTGGTTTTATTGTTTTTATATTAAATTAATATGAGGATGCAAGATAATAAAACGATTTGAAGCACAAGTGTTTTAATATATAAGACTGACAGCTGGAGTCGTATATGTAGTTGTATTTCCTATAGGAAAGTTTGTACAACATCGGAAATTAATAAATGAACATACTAGTATTTAAGCGAAATACAGGTTGTTAATAAATAGGTAGTCGCTATTTTAAGTTGATCAAATTTTGAAGAGGAGCCCTTACCAAAATTTTTATGTAACATCGGCTTATAATATACTTATACTTGTTACTATGGTTATTTGAAATAACTAATGTACATTACCAACGCAGTGAGAGAATAATTGAGAAGTCACGGAGAAATTATTACTGACTCTTGCGTTTTTTACCTTCCGTCACCTTTAGGTAAAGAAGGTATTAGATAATGAGCTTCTAATGAATAAACACATTGTGGAGTCTCTAGAATACGAATTTACTATTTTTACGATGATGTCTGTATGTGTGTGTATGCGTCTCTCTCTTTCACTCTGTGTGTGTTATTAGATAAATAAATATTTTGAAATGTTTTTAAGACCACCATGGAAACGCTACTATATATTAAGCAAATTCTGATTGACAGATGACAGTGTCAAGTGCAATTGACATAGTATGTATGTGTTATAATTTTACTGAAAATATAGAATCTTTCAGTATGGAATTTGTACAAAATGTATTGACCTGACGGAAGGTAATGTACTGGAAATATAGAATCTTTTACAAGAAACTTTCTGTGTAGAATTTGTAAATACTATCTACTAAAACAACAAATGAAAAATCTGTACAAAGTATATGTATTTATAAAACGAAAAAATATATATTATTATTATTCAATTGAGTCCAACCGGTGACGTTTCCAGTTGGTCCATTAAATTGGATACCTCTTCTTCCAGCCATTCTCCTCGATTGTCTCTACAGTCTATCAGGATACTCTCACATGTTCTTTTCAAAACCACTGTTTGAATGTAAGCCTGAAGCTTACTTTTAATTTGTAGCTGCTTCATATATCGCTTGAAATATCTTGTTACTAATCCGTCCCATGTCATCACGACTGGTATTATTGTCACTTTTGTTCCTGGATGGATACATTTCAATTCATTTGCCAGAAGTTCATATTTCCTTGATTTTGTCAGTTCTGTCGTCGTCAAAATATTCTTATTTGTAATACCTACTTCAATTAATGTTATTTCTTTTTTTGTCAGGTCATGAATCATCAAGTCAGGCTTATTATTGTCTATTCTTGTTTCAGTTAAAATAAAATAAATAGAACTTGCGAAAGATAATGTCCTGGCCACATCATAATTAAAAAGAAAGTTTACAAAATTAATTTAATTATTGAAATAATTTAACAATATTAAATTTATTTATTTAAATTAATATTTAACATTTATGTTAAACGATACTTACATGGTTATGACAACTGTCATCTACGATTGGTTAGTGGTTGCTACCTTCGGAATTAAATTCACAGATGCTGCTTGTGCTTCTTATTAAATATGTTTAAGAGGAAGATCTTCAATTTTTCACACATTTCAGTGTATTTTTCTTTCAACATAATCCCACTGTCAGACAATATCAATATAACAAAAAAAATACATCACAGTATCAAAACAATCATTCAATGGCTACTTTGTAATTTAAAATAGTATATGACTTGTCAGTGTCAAACAATGAATGAAAACATGAAGTTTTAAAAAAAATATTGGATAAAACTTTGTATTACACTCGTGAGAAATGTCGTACATTAGTCACTAAAGAAAATTAGAAAATGGGGTCTCGTGGCCGTGTGCCTGAGCGTCTGTCTGATCGCGAATCTGGGGACCCGAGCTCGATCCTGACCGACGCCAAAAATTACTTCAAATTTTAATGGCACAAAATTGACCCCTGTGGTGCACTCTCCATGCCAGCATTGAGTGCCCGTGAGGTGACACCTGGTAAGCGCCCGCACGGTACAAATATTTCATCATTACCGATATCTGTCTACAAAACTTTTTCTTTCGTGACTAATATATTACATTCTACACTTATATAATGAATAACTCTTCTTTTCAGACTAATATGAGAACATATATAAAAACTACTTTCCCCAAGAAATGAGCAACGAAATACCATTTCTGATACACTTCTTTATCTGATATTTAGAAATACATCAACATAATCAACAACAAATACCAACCTCTACAACGAGCAGCGTGCATTGTTGTTTGTTTAAATTTTTGCGTGGTTGAGTATTAGTGCCGTGGCTTCTAGAACAATGCATATTGTATTTTACCCGCGGTTAGTAAATAATAAAGAGTTCACATGTAATGCCAACGCTAGCACAAGAAGAATGCGATTTCGGAATTTCTGTTCGAGATCAAATTCCTCAAGATTAAATCGGCAAGTTGCAACATGTTTGTAGGGAAATCTGGAATTTTGTGGGATCTTGCATCATTGTAAAAAGAGAATTTGAAAATTATAAATGTAAACATTACACAACATGTTTTTAGAAAAATGATATCATGACCATGAATTAATTATATAAATAAATATTTTGAAATGTTGTTTTTAAGACGTGTTCATAATTTCCTAATTTTGTAAATGACATAAAAAATTCTGATGTGGCCAGCCCATTACCTTCTGTCAATCCTGTATATTATGTACAAATTCCATACAAAAATTTTCTTCAAAAGATTCTATATTTCCAGTAAAATTATTTTATACACGAAATATGTAAATTTTACTTAATACTGATATCTTCTTCTTCTTTAGCTCATCCCATTCGTTAAGGGTCGCTATTCTTGATTTTCTTCTTCCACTCATTTCTATTTTGCGTACCGTCCTCATTCAGTTCCTTTTTCCTCAAGTCTTCCGCAGTATAGTCCTTTCATATTTTCTTAGGTCTCCCTCTGTTTCTACTACCTTCTATTACTAAGCTGTTCACTCTTCTTCCAATATTTCTCTCCTTATGATATGTTCAAACGAATGTAATCGTCCTTATCCTCTCATTCCTTATTTTATCTTCCCGGGTCCTCCCCAACATCTATCTCAACATCCTCATCTCTGCTATATTCATTTCTTATTGACATTAACATCTGTCAATTTGAATTATCATAATATTTTAACAGTTTGTATGGTTAGCATAGCTGGCTGATATCTGAAATTTAATATCTTTATAATTTTTTAACTATATCTATTGAATATGGATTAAAAAATTATCAATCCATAGAGAGAATAAAATAGTCTTTAATATTTATAATAACATTAAATGTCAATAAATGATTAACTACTTTTTTTCAAGAAAAACTGTTGAAAGTTGCAAATGAGGGTACTTCCGATTAACCAATTATAACCAAAATTTAATCAGTTGTTCTTCTGGATGTAAACTTGAGGAATACAAAAAAATTATAATATTTGTGGAATCGTGGTATTGAAGTTATGCGATCCGAAACTTTTGTCACACACACACAGACACACACACATACACACATACATACATACATACAGACATACGAAAGAATTATAATTTTTAGATTGTAGTGTTGGAATAATCGTCCATGGAAACATTGTCACACAAACACACACACACACACACATACACATACACATACACACACACACATACACACACACACACACACAGATATCATCATAAAAATGGTAAAATCATATTTTAGGGACACTAAAACGTGTTTATTCACTAAAAACTGGTGATGGAAGGAAAAAACATTGCATATATCTATAAGATCTTACCCTGAAAAAGGTATAAGTGTATACCGAAACCAAAATGTCAGTTCTGTAAAGAACAAATGCCGTTTGACTGAGTTTTCGGGTATTTGTTAACACCAAATACAGGCTGTTTCACAATTAATGCACCAAACATTGATGGGTGTGCCAATCTGCTTTGTATATAGATATCGGTAATGATGATGACATATTCGTACTACGTTGGCGTGAAGAGTGCACCACAGGGATAAATTTTGTTTATAATTCGAAATGTTTTGGTGTAGGTTGAGATCTAATCCCTAGATTTGCGATCAGACACTCAAATGGAAAAACTGTATAATTAAATTTTAATTCTTAAGTTTTATAATCTTTTGGTCTATGAGCAAGCAGAGGGTGTGATCTTATTTGAATAATAGCAGCATATTGTTATTGTTACTTAGTATTCTTATTTGCATTTAATACTGATCTCATACTTCGTAAAGTGCTAATACTTTATGAACGTTAAAGTTCCTGTCGATTGTTAATTTACTTCTTGGTGATAAACTCCTACCATATCTGTATCTCTTTGACAGGATTATATACTAAATACTAATATTTATGATACCTTTCGTGTATATCCTAGAGTGCGTTGAATTTTTGCTGCGCTGATATACCTGTACTATATTTAGAGCTGATATCATTCGCAAAATCGTAAATATTAACTATGGTTGTTATTTATTTTACGAGGTTACTATATACAATTGTAAACAGAATTGTAAAGCATTATATATTGGAAGAAAAATAGTTATTTTTAATTAACTACTGTACTTTTTAATGAAGTTTTTTTATAATGAATTATAAATTTTGTTTGTATGATGTTTTGAAATGGTTATTTCCGCCGCAAAATATGTTTTTATTAAATGTGTAGACACCCAAACAAAATAATTATTATAATTAAACAAATGAGAAATACAAAATGAAATATGTAAAATAATTTTATGCTTGTACAATGTGACGCAAAAAACGCATGGATTTCAAAAGAGTGCAACCTTCTTAATTTTGTATATTAAAAAAGTATTACCACGAAAATAATCTGTAATTTATCTAGCTTTTATGGGTATACAAGATTATTTAATTACGAAAGATTGCCAGGAAGATGACGTCAATTTTACTGGACACACATATATAGTCTCTCGTCGTTCAGTATTACTCTCATCAACATATCTTGGGGCACGGCTGCGATTTCTTCACGAATGGGAATTTTTAATTCATCTAGCATACAGGGTTTTCGAACACAGACTTTTGATTTGAGGTAATCCGACAAAAAGTAGTCGCACGCCGACAAATCCGGTGACCATAAGGGCTAAGGAACGTCACCAAAACGCGAGATTACGTGGTTGGGAAACATTTGTCAGACAACTTCCATCGTGGTGTTACGGTCTAAAATTGACTCTGGAACATTTTGCTCCAATATATTATTGCCCTAGATATACGTACCTTCCTGTCGTCTAAATCTAGTTTCCCTTGTCGTATTGTTCCTATTACTCTGTTCAGCATTCGTGTATCTTTGTATATTTATAGTGTTTCGTCCAATGAATTCTTTCTGCTGCTTCTCGTCTCCGTTTTTCTTTTTTGGTTGTAATTATACTTCAAGTGTTCCTATAGTGTCATTTATGTAAAATATGTTTCACTTCGAATCTGTAACTTACCTAAATCCCTTTTCTGGCTATTTTCGCCCTATTTCTAAATGTATTCAATATATTATTCTTTGGCGATCATACGAGGTTAAATTATTGTTTACTTGTTGGACATGTTACTATTTGTCGAGTTTACCAGTGGCGTGGAGCTTCGTTTTTTCTTCACTGCATTTCTTCTTTTTATTTTGTTGCATTAAGCGCCCTCTTGTTCCGGCAAAACTTTGGGGTGCCGGAAGAAGTTTTCAACCGGGAGGACTCGAGTATCTCACGCGGTATGGACCGCACGTACTTTTTTTACGAGCGCATTTTGGCACATGGCTGCTGTTCGACGTAGAGTTTTGGTATAGTTTTTTTTTTGTGTGTTGACGTAAAGTAGAGTGCTCGATTATTGTCGTTTAGAGCCAATATTTGTTGGTGTCGCTATTGTGCGGATTTTGACAACGTCGGGGTGCTTTTTGTTGACTGTCCAGTTTTGGTGTTTTTCGGTGGTGTTGCGTGTGTGATCACGAGCACTGCATTTGGTTCCTGGAAGTCATATCGCCATGGGCGGATTTGGCCACTCTACCGTGACGTCATTATTCATTGTTGGGACATCTACCACCTGGAGTTCTATCCGTCGACATCGCCTGACTCCGTAGCCCTACTGCACTGTGCGTGCTTCGTGAGATAAGTACTGTATTCTGTTTTTAACATCGTCTTTCTAGTTATGCTTATTGTTGCGAGGAAGACCTAGAGTATATTTTAAATTTAGTGTGGCCTTGGAGGACTGTTAGTCCTTACTGTTAAGTTTTATTTGACGCCTCCTTATTGTTGTTTTAGTGATATCATTGTTTTGTGTTATTTAGAATTTACTGAAGTTTTGTAGAGCGTCATTTATGGTTGAGTATTTTAGTTTAACTATCAAATGGAGCCTTCAGCTCAAGTTTTTTTGATGTTTTATTTAACTGCATTGCCCATTGTAGTAACTTGTAATCTCGCGACGTCTACCGCGTCAACTGGCATGTTTGCCCACTTTATGAAATGGATCCACTTCGCATTGTTGTAGCTGTATTGTTGGTAGTCGAAACTGGGAATGAGTTCAGGGTGTCACATTACTTTATACTTTAATTAATTATTCAATTCTATATTGTTGTACACTTCATAATTTCTTATCAACTTTGTTCGTGCCTTCAGCACGTTTTAACCTGCTTTTATTAAACTCTGTTTTACAAAATAATTAATTTATTTTTGTTAACAACCCTCAGTCGTTTACAGGGACACACTGAATTACGGTAGGTACCATCACTTTTATATGTCGTTGCCACCGTCCTTTTCGTAATTCTCCGGTTAAGAATTACGTGGCGCCCATTCAACCCCTTTCGGGGGTTGTCCACTTCATTTCAATCCGCTCCCGTCTCCACTGTTTAAAAGCTGGCGGCCGCACACCAAACCAGCTAGGGTGCGTAAGTGCATTCCAATCGCTCACGCAGCGGTTTGGCACGTAACAAATTTTTGGCGCCCAACGTGGGGCCATAAACGTTAGGTGGCCATAAACGTAGGGCCTTAAACATAAGAGGGCCTTGTTAATTTTTATTGTTGCCTTCATTGTTGTGCCCATTGTTGTCGTTATTGTTGACTTTATTGTTACAGTCAGTGTGGGCACAATTGTTCCGGCCATGTCGTTCAAGGTCATAGCGTTTCAGGTCGAACTGTTGTTGGGGTCATTTCGACAAACATAGGTCGTTTGATATTTTCATTGTTAGGTGCCGTTATCGTAGGGAATTTAGCGTCGCGATTCAAGGACCATGTCGTTTTTTTTGGGCCATATCGCTTGTTTAGGGCCGTATCGTTTCTTTGGGCCATTTAGCTTTTTTTGGGTTCGTTGTGTCAAGACGTGATTTTCTCTTTATTTGTTTTAAATTAAATGTTTTGCGTCGTCGTTTTAGACCTTTACATTGTTGTTTTATTGTATTGTAGTTTCGTGTAAGTCTCGCACCGTTTTGTCCGTCTCGTTTAGTCCGGATTATTATTGTTAGTTTCGCGTATTTCTCGTGGAGTTTTGTTTCTTCCGTTTCGCCCGTGTCGCCATTGTTGCCGTATGTTAAGAATAGATTCGTGGATGTTCCGTTTCGCTGATTTTGTGCATTTGCAGTAATGTTAGTTGTAGTTGCGGGTTACATTAAATTTTAGACTTATGAGTGGAGGTTTCGTATACTAGTTATAACCCTATGTTTGGGTTTCGCGTTTGCGGATTTGTAGTGTCGAAACCCGTTGACGGTTCTATCATTTTGGTTTGGGGTGTCCTACGGAATTCACGTGGTCCGTAGTGGACATTCATTTTTTTCGGATAGGCGTCTATCTCTTCGGAGGATTTGGTTCTACTCACTTCGTCTAACACTTATGAACGTTTTCTACTGACGTGTTGTCGTTTGCCTCGTCTGTTCGTATCTTCGCACATTTACCTAATGCTCTCAAAAGTTCGCGTTTTAGTTTTCCATCGATTACGGACGTTTTCTTTTTTTGTGGATCCTTAGAGTTACTATAGTTTCGTGTGTCGCCGTTTTGATCACTATTTTTTTTTGACGCAGTTATCGAAAATTTTCGATGAAAATTTCCTCAGGAAGAAAGGGAGGAGTTGTTACGGTCTAAAATTGACTCTGGAACATTTTGCTCCAATATATTATTGCCCTAGATATACGTACCTTCCTGTCGTCTAAATCTAGTTTCCCTTGTCGTATTGTTCCTATTACTCTGTTCAGCATTCGTGTATCTTTGTATATTTATAGTGTTTCGTCCAATGAATTCTTTCTGCTGCTTCTCGTCTCCGTTTTTCTTTTTTGGTTGTAATTATACTTCAAGTGTTCCTATAGTGTCATTTATGTAAAATATGTTTCACTTCGAATCTGTAACTTACCTAAATCCCTTTTCTGGCTATTTTCGCCCTATTTCTAAATGTATTCAATATATTATTCTTTGGCGATCATACGAGGTTAAATTATTGTTTACTTGTTGGACATGTTACTATTTGTCGAGTTTACCAGTGGCGTGGAGCTTCGTTTTTTCTTCACTGCATTTCTTCTTTTTATTTTGTTGCATTAAGCGCCCTCTTGTTCCGGCAAAACTTTGGGGTGCCGGAAGAAGTTTTCAACCGGGAGGACTCGAGTATCTCACGCGGTATGGACCGCACGTACTTTTTTTACGAGCGCATTTTGGCACATGGCTGCTGTCCGACGTAGAGTTTTGGTATAGTTTTTTTTTTGTGTGTTGACGTAAAGTAGAGTGCTCGATTGTTGTCGTTTAGAGCCAATATTTGTTGGTGTCGCTATTGTGCGGATTTTGACAACGTCGGGGTGCTTTTTGTTGACTGTCCAGTTTTGGTGTTTTTCGGTGGTGTTGCGTGTGTGATCACGAGCACTGCATTTGGTTCCTGGAAGTCATATCGCCATGGGCGGATTTGGCCACTCTACCGTGACGTCATTATTCATTGTTGGGACATCTACCACCTGGAGTTCTATCCGTCGACATCGCCTGACTCCGTAGCCCTACTGCACT
The DNA here is from genome assembly GCA_951394225.1 of Harpalus rufipes. NCBI lineage: Eukaryota > Metazoa > Arthropoda > Insecta > Coleoptera > Carabidae > Harpalus > Harpalus rufipes. Next base: position 13,037,627 of record OX596281.1, on the reverse strand, counting down.
GTGCGTGCTTCGTGAGATAAGTACTGTATTCTGTTTTTAACATCGTCTTTCTAGTTATGCTTATTGTTGCGAGGAAGACCTAGAGTATATTTTAAATTTAGTGTGGCCTTGGAGGACTGTTAGTCCTTACTGTTAAGTTTTATTTGACGCCTCCTTATTGTTGTTTTAGTGATATCATTGTTTTGTGTTATTTAGAATTTACTGAAGTTTTGTAGAGCGTCATTTATGGTTGAGTATTTTAGTTTAACTATCAAATGGAGCCTTCAGCTCAAGTTTTTTTGATGTTTTATTTAACTGCATTGCCCATTGTAGTAACTTGTAATCTCGCGACGTCTACCGCGTCAACTGGCATGTTTGCCCACTTTATGAAATGGATCCACTTCGCATTGTTGTAGCTGTATTGTTGGTAGTCGAAACTGGGAATGAGTTCAGGGTGTCACATTACTTTATACTTTAATTAATTATTCAATTCTACATTGTTGTACACTTCATAATTTCTTATCAACTTTGTTCGTGCCTTCAGCACGTTTTAACCTGCTTTTATTAAACTCTGTTTTACAAAATAATTAATTTATTTTTGTTAACAACCCTCAGTCGTTTACAGGGACACACTGAATTACGGTAGGTACCATCACTTTTATATGTCGTTGCCACCGTCCTTTTCGTAATTCTCCGGTTAAGAATTACGTGGCGCCCATTCAACCCCTTTCGGGGGTTGTCCACTTCATTTCAATCCGCTCCCGTCTCCACTGTTTAAAAGCTGGCGGCCGCACACCAAACCAGCTAGGGTGCGTAAGTGCATTCCAATCGCTCACGCAGCGGTTTGGCACGTAACACGTTGGGCGCCAAAATTTGTGACGTGCCAAACCGCTGCGTGAGCGATTGGAATGCACTTACGCACCCTAGCTGGTTTGGTGTGCGGCCGCCAGCTTTTAAACAGTGGAGACGGGAGCGGGTTGAAATGAAGTGGACAACAATGTAGAATTAAATAATGTAGCAAAAAGTATAAGGTAATGTGACACCCTGAACTCATAACCCAGTTTCGACTACCAACAATACAGCTACAACAATGCGAAGTGGATCCATTTCATAAAGTGGGCAAACATGCCAGTTGACGCGGTAGACGTCGCGAGATTACAAGTTACTACAATGGGCAATGCAGTTAAATAAAACATCAAAAAAACTTGAGCTGAAGGCTCCATTTGATAGTTAAACTAAAATACTCAACCATAAATGACGCTCTACAAAACTTCAGTAAATTCTAAATAACACAAAACAATGATATCACTAAAACAACAATAAGGAGGCGTCAAATAAAACTTAACAGTAAGGACTAACAGTCCTCCAAGGCCACACTAAATTTAAAATATACTCTAGGTCTTCCTCGCAACAATAAGCATAACTAGAAAGACGATGTTAAAAACAGAATACAGTACTTATCTCACGAAGTACGCACAGTGCAGTAGGGCTACGGAGTCAGGCGATGTCGACGGATAGAACTCCAGGTGGTAGATGTCCCAACAATGAATAATGACGTCACGGTAGAGTGGCCAAATCCGCCCATGGCGATATGACTTCCAGGAACCAAATGCAGTGCTCGTGATCACACACGCAACACCACCGAAAAACACCAAAACTGGACAGTCAACAAAAAGCACCCCGACGTTGTCAAAATCCGCACAATAGCGACACCAACAAATATTGGCTCTAAACGACAACAATCGAGCACTCTACTTTACGTCAACACACAAAAAAAAACTATACCAAAACTCTACGTCGAACAGCAGCCATGTGCCAAAATGCGCTCGTTAAAAAAGTACGTGCGGTCCACACCGCGTGAGATACTAGAGTCCTCCAGGTTGAAAACTTCTTCCGGCACCCCAAAGTTTTGCCGGAACAAGAGGGCGCTTAATGCAACAAAATAAAAAGAAGAAATGCAGTGAAGAAAAAAAACGAAGCTCCACGCCACTGGTAAACTCGACAAATAGTAACATGTCCAACAAGTAAACAATAATTTAACCTCGTATGATCGCCAAAGAATAATATATTGAATACATTTAGAAATAGGGCGAAAATAGCCAGAAAAGGGATTTAGGTAAGTTACAGATTCGAAGTGAAACATATTTTACATAAATGACACTATAGGAACACTTGAAGTATAATTACAACCAAAAAAGAAAAACGGAGACGAGAAGCAGCAGAAAGAATTCATTGGACGAAACACTATAAATATACAAAGATACACGAATGCTGAACAGAGTAATAGGAACAATACGACAAGGGAAACTAGATTTAGACGACAGGAAGGTACGTATATCTAGGGCAATAATATATTGGAGCAAAATGTTCCAGAGTCAATTTTAGACCGTAACAGTGGCTCTTGCTGTATGGGCTGTGGCTCCATCTTGTTGGAACCATATTTCTTCCTTGTTGACTTCTTTGAAGTAATGCTGAGAAGTTACTGTTACAGCAGCCCCTCCCTCTCCAAAAAAATTAGGTGCTTCACGTCCCACTGCTCCATGACTAGTGAGGTGCTAGTTAGTATCTATATTTTCTATGATGGCTACTGAAACTAGACTCTCTGAACCATATACCTATTAACTAATATATTGCTAATGCTCCTATACTTTACGTAGAGACTAGCTAAAGCCTACGCCTAGACTGAGAGGTGGGAATATCATTGCAGCATAAGTCTATGTCTCTTAACTTCCTATGTCTTGATTATGCTCATGCACATATTATTTGAATTTTATTGGCTAGCGACGATATCTAAGTTCTGACTATTGACCACTAGCGCGAAATTTAAATCTGAGAAATTATATAACGTACCTACTATATATTTTGTGTGTAAATTCTTGAACATAAATATTAGTAATAATAAATAACAATGAAATATTCTAATACTAAATTTGAATTAAATAATTAACTTTGTTGTACTGTAAAAATAATAGGAATTCAATCTGGGCAAGATTAATTTATTTTGGTGAAGGTAAAATGTAAAAAGAAATAATTTCTAAAATATTTATTTATTTCTAAATAACACAATTCTGTTGAACTTATTTCTAATATAATCGTCTTTCTATGAAAGTAACTTAGTCTAAAATCTAATTTTTAAAAATGTATCAGTTACCTATAATTTTTATAAATTACGTTTCTGGTTGTCTAAAATGGTTTGTTCTTTGATGTGATTTAAAAATTCTGTTGTATTAAACATACATAAAAATCGAGAAAAATATAATAAATAAATATTTCATCAACGGTATATTACCCATTGCTGGGTGTGTCAATCTGCTTCATACACAGATATCGGCAATGATGGAATATTTGTACAATGCGGGTGCTTACCAGGCGTCACCTCACGGGCACTCAATGCAGTCGTAGAGAGTGCGCCACAGGGGTCAATTTTGTGCCATTAAAATCGATGTAATTAATATTTCATTTTTATTAATACAAAATAAATAGTAAGTACATTACTTAATTTCTCAGATTTAAATTTAAATTTACGCTAGTATTCAATAATCAGAACTTAGATATCGTCGTTAGCCAATAAAATTCAAATATTACGTGCATGCGCATAATCAAGACTTAGGAAAATGAGAGAGATAGACTTATGCAGCAATGATATTCCTCTCTCTGTCTAGGCGTCGCGGAGAGCACGGGATCCGCAAATATACTAGTTAATAGGTATATGCTCTGATCCACAAGGCAGGCGAAAAAGGGGAGCAACTGACCTCTCCGTTCCAAAGTACTAAGCATTACAAAAACATGTGTTCTTTTTGCGCCACCCTGTATGAATGTACATATTTCAATTTATCAGAAAATTGAGTGCAAATTAGATAGGAAGGAATATCTGAATATCTATTATGTTTTGCAGAATCTATTTAAAGTTATACAGGTTTTAATGTTATTAAAAGCCTGCAGCAAATTTATTTAATTCAATAATACTAAGTTATGGTTCTATTAAAGAAAAAAATAATAGTCTTCGCAACGAGAAATTGAACATTATAACTTTACAAATGTTAATTTAAATTGCTATAAATACAGTGAAGCTAAATAATAATAAGCTGTTAAAAGCATTACATAAACTGAAGAAAAGTATAATTGAAAAGCTCTTAGTATAAACAACAATCGTGCTAAAAATCGCATATCGAGATTTTGGTAAATGAATCTGATTTTAATTTTTTCACAATGATGTCTGTGGGTGTGTATGTGTGCGGATACTCTAGGCCCTCTAACTTAAATACTATTATTCAGTATATTTTGAAACTATGTATTTCTACCTTAGGCAGTGGTCACATTGAGTAGAATGCAATCGATCAACCAAGATCAACTGTCGTAGATCAATAGCGACCGACCGAAATTTTAGGAGATATGTCACACTGCATGAATCGACGTAAATATTTCCACAAAAATGATACCAACTTAAATTGAAAGAAAATTATTTTTTTCTTGCACTGAAACGCCGCAAATATGTTTTCAGGAATATTTAAATAAATGACAAACCTTATGAGTTTTTGTTTTTAAAATTAGAGAAATTTGCATCCATAATTTTTCCATTTTCTTACAATTATTACTGTATCCTGGTGAGCTTTGATCATAAAATTGTACATTATTTCTTACACAGTTTTTCAACTATGGTGTATTTCATTAACTCTCCACATTTCCCTCATGCTACTAGTAATATGGCTGTAATATTCAAACAATATTCTTTTTAACCTGTACACAAATGTCAAAACAGTTAAGTTGGTATGAAAAATATGACAACACTGAGCATGCGTAAACACATCAATCGCTGTCGACCGACTAGAAAATCAAACATGTTTGATATTTCAAACCGCTCGTCGATTCGATATCGTTCGACCATAGTGGATGCATGCAGTGTGACCATTCCCATAAGCTAGTGTTAGTTTAATTTTTAATCGATCGCAATCAATCGGCGTTAGTCGATCCCACTTGTCCAGTGTGACCACTGCCTTATTGTAATACAGAAAGAAGCCATTAGAGTTTGCTGTAAATCGAATAACCGGGAATAGTACTTGACTTGAAGCTCAAAATAGTTATTTTTCGTAATTTATGTTATTATAAAAATTAAAGATTATTAAATTTTCTACAGGTTTGCATTAATACTTTTTCTACATATTTTATAGAAAAATTTATACAACAATCTATAGGTAATTTAAATCCCGGAGTCTATACTTTAAACACAACTCCTTGGATACACCGTTCAGCTCAAATGTATGCAACTGACAGATAAATCTCACTGTCAAAAAATAATCATTTCAAATTGATAATAGTATTGTTTTAAACAGAAGATTGTAAATAGAACAATAGTTATATGGAAAGCAACTTAATATAGTTTCCAGCATTAGTAAATATATAGGTACGTAGTTAAATTAATAAAAAAATTAATGGCGGAAGGTATTGTGTTGGCCAAATCAGATATTTTTTTAATTTGAGATAATCAAAGAATAAACTTTCTACATTAATTTTTTTAAAGATGTCCGGAGCTAAAATCTTAATTCATACAATTCGTAGATGACCTTGATCATCTACGAATTGTATGAATTAAGATTTTAGCTCCGCCCATTCTGACAAATTCAGTAATGTCGGTTACTTAGTTTTTATAAGGATACATAAGCATTTAAAATTCAAAATTAAGTTAACGGGTAAGTTTATTAGCAAATGTAAATCCAAATATACGAGTATGAAAAATGAGATACTGACAGAATGTCAGTGTCAGTAACACTGACAAAAAATAACGTTATTCGTACGTCTATGAATGAAGGTAATATTTTTGAATTAATAAATAAACTTACAGCGAACGTATTCTCAATAACGAGCATCGTTTTGAAAGGGGATGTCCTAACTTGTTGAAACAATATGAATTTTTGAAAGATAAGCATGTTATATCCATCCTTAACGCACATGCTTCTAGTCATAGCAAATGAGAGAGATAAATATATGCATCTTTAAAACAAATACTTTTTACTTTTATATATTTTTGTAATTTTATTATAAAATTATTTACTGAATGTTAAGAAATAGAAAATAGAATCTTATGAAACAGAAAAATAAACATTGATATATTTATAGGACTTGTTTGTAGAAACGCTCAAAATTTAAAACGTATTAACTTGTGACTAAGATGCTTTTTGCGAGAAAGAATTTTACCAAACTGTATGGCATCCTTCAAAGTACATGTCTTTGTATGTTACTCATACCTACAATATTTAGACTATGGTTGTTTTTGACAAAAGCTCTTCAATTTAAATTTAAGAAAAAAATGAATAACGTACTGAAAGTAATATTGTCAAAGTTTAAAGATAATAGCACTTGTGATTCTTCCTTATCGTCCTGTCGGGAAAGAGAAAATTTGTAAATTGATTCCCTGTGAAAAATACCAGAAATAATTTCCTCATCTGAGCAAATAAATAAACAAACTGTCAGCCAATAATAAGGAAGTTTCTAAAATGCAGATTTGTGTTCTCACTTTTGAGTGAAAAATAAAAACCACCAGTTGTTGAGATGTGATGTGATAGAAGATTGAGGTTATTACCAATTCCAAATGTCATTTGTTAAATATTGGCGGTATAATAATAAACGCGGCGCTGTGGAGTGTAACCTTTTACCTTATAAGGAGAATGCAAGCCTGTTTTGCATTGTAAATGAACAGTCTACATTTCCCGATGGTGTAATTATAACAAGAGAGAAATGTACCCGACAGGGACAAACTATTCATCTGGATTAAAGAGGATAAAAATGATGACATGTTGTGAGATCTGTTTTGTTTTACTTAATTCCACATGATTGGCAGACATGAGCGTAATTCCTGATCCCATTTTAAGTGGAGACTTGTTTACAATTTTTTAATTATGCTCGGTTTCTTTTTACGTACCGAAACCAATACTTAATTACAGTTTAAAACAGTTTTTTGCGACCAGAGTAAAAAGTGGTGTATTATTTTATGAATGAAAAATTCGTAAGTGAAGTAGCTAATATTCTTTCAATTCAGTGTTCTATAAATTGAATGCTGGAAGAATGTTTACAAAAATTATTGGGTACGAGGGCTGTTTGATAAGCTATTTATTTTTAAAATATATTCTTCATATCTTTTCATGACATGTTCAAACTAATATAATCGTATCTATCTAGAAAATTCTATCACTCGGGGCATTTCCCTTATTCTTTCATTCCTTATCCTATCTTTCCGTGTCTTCCCCAATACCTCATCTCTGCTACATTCATTTTCTTTTCATTGCCACTGACGTCTGTCAGTTAGAATTTTTTTAATATAGTAGCTATTTCCATGGTTATAGCATAGCTGGTTGATTTATAAGATTTAATTTCTTTATAATTCTTAAATCTATATCCATTCAATATGAAATATAAAATGGAATCAATTTATATAGATATTCTTTAATATTTATGATAACATTAAATGTCAAAAAAATATGTAATAACGTTTTTTCAAGAAAAACTGTTAAAATCTTCAAATGAGGGTACTTCTGGTTCACATAAAACATTTCATTTATCAGTAGCCTGTTCAAAATTTTTCACATTTGCTGCTATTTACCGGTCCACAATTTGCATACCAACAAATTTGGTATCTTGCAAACAAGTTTCGCGTATGCATAAGAATTAAAATAACGGCTGACATCAAAAACTCATCCATTTTTGTTTTGCTCTACGTGAAATATTTTCGCAATGACTAACTTCTTCTATACCTTGAAAATCTGCTTCAAAAAGTTAATAAAAGTTTATCTTCGAGGGTCAAACGACACGTGGTGTGATGACATAAGCTCGGAGATACGTGGAATAATAAAATCGTATTGTTAGAAGTGAAAAAATCATGTAGAGTAAGAGTACGCCCTGTTTTGATTGATAGACTCACAAGCAAATGCATAAAAATAGAGACATGAATTATTTATTATTATTAAGAATGTGTCGTCAAGGTGATGAAATAGATTGACTGTTAACACTGTTACTCTACTATACGCAAAGTTTATTTTACAATGTATATTGTTATGTAAAATTCCTGATTTCATTGATGAGGGAAAAATAAATAACAAATGGAACAACTTTTGTCTAAGTTCTAAATTAACCAACTTACAGTACCGACTAAATGTATATTACCTCTAAGTTTTTTCAACATAACTTGATGTCTATAAAATCATAATATATTTTGATAGTAGGTGTAATTTACTTAATAAAAATCTTAATAAATAATTATCACTAAGGCCCGATTGTTCACGTATTTGTGTATCTAAATTGACATATATATTGTAGTATGGAGTAACAATTATTGCTGCTTACTTGAATGCACATTGTGACGTTAGAAAGGCAATAAATTAAGTTGTTACGAATTCCTGCGTAAACGAAAAGTTCGTGTTAACATTAAAAAAATGCTTGACCAGATGAAAAAAGATAATAATACAGTGAGTCAGATCAGAAAATTATAAATTAATATATCCGTCTTGTATACTTTGAAGATTTATTCATTATATTTCAAAGAAAACTTTGTTTCAGAAGGTGGTTAGTTTTATAAATGTTCACAAAAATATCATTTAAGTTATCTTCACTTCCACGAATACATCCTACACTAATGTTCACAAGTGAATACAAAATATAATCATGAAATTTTGCTATTTTAATTATTTTTTTGAAGATATCATCTAAAACAGAAGTGGTTATACAATTTTAGTTAAAGTTTTACTACTAAGTACTATGAATTTACATTAATTTACCCTTAATGGATAATATAAAACCTACTATAAAATAATATAAAAAGAAAATGAAATATAATACAGAACTATGAGAAATACACAATTCTATAAATTATGTGTTTGCCCATTTGACAGTAGCTTAACATCATATCTCGTTCAACCTGTAATTCAAAACTTGCAACCCAAGCGCTGCGATCTTAAAAATACATGCCAATAAGTGTACTGAAAATAAAATCGTATATAAACTGCGGATAAAGCAATTAAGAAATGTATAAAATTCTTTCTGTATAACTATGTTTCTTTAAAAAAATATATGCAGTATAACTTCCCTACAGGGACATTGCATTAAAAAGCTATGCAAAAAATGTAATTACAGTGTCAAGTATTAATTTATGCCCCATTATATCAACATAAAAATTAATTATACCTATGCACACATGCAAACAAAAGCGAGTGCAGAATAAACAACAGAACAGAGATTGTTATTTATAATTTATTGCATTGCGTTGTTAAATGATGTGTACGTCCAACACGCATGGTGTCTGGCTTCAGTTTAACACTGATTACGAAACAACACGTTCGTAATTATATGCCTTAATAATTAATAGGAACGTATGAAATGTCATATAGCTCCGATGTAAGTTATAACACGGTTCCCGTATCGTAAAACTTAGAGTTAATCAATGCTTATCACGGTTTAATATGGATAAACGTGACTTACTGAAATTTCTTGTGTTCTTTGAAGTGATTTATGTGATAATATAAGTAATTGAATATGCTGTAAATGCGAAAGTTAGGTGTGCGGATTTCTCTAACGTCTTCAGACTTTTTGCTAATTGTCAATTTGTTATTTATAGTGTGAAATTTCCATAGGAAATACGATTAAATTAAATTATACAGGATGGCAATAAATACTTTACTGGCTACTACTTTCAGAGTCAAACAGTATGTTTCCAATTCATTGTCGGGATTGACAGTATTTCTGAAGCATCAAATATTTAACTATTAATACAATAAGAAATAATAAATGTATGTACTACCCAGAAAAAGTCTTCAGTAATGTCTCCGGATTTCTAACACTAACATTTATCTGTCAGTTACAAACAATTTAAATTTTCAATTGGTTTCCATGGCAATATTTGGGCTGTGAAATTTAGTACAACAAATTATTTTATATATTCTATTCTTTTATCTTTAACTCTACAAAATATTTAAATGTATCAGATAGAGAATTTAATCTTAATAAAAAAAATTCAAAAATAATATTTAGAAGAATTTTTTTAAGAATCTGCTACTTCCGGTTGTCTAATAGCTACCAAAACATTTTCAATTTTTCCCATTAATGTCCGATTGAGATATACGTAGTTAAAAAGAGTCTAATAGTTTATGAGAAATCGTCCTACCAACATCCACACACACACATACATCGATACACATACACACAGACACCATTGTAAAAATGTTAAAATCGGATTTTTTTATTGGTGACTTAGACTCTTGTCTAAAACGGACATAACCTAAGAAAAATCCATTGCATCTAAAAAAAAAATCCGACGAGTTTTAAATTTTTGTTTCAGTTTTTGGGTGACTTGAAATATGCCTAATAAATACAAAAGAAAACTAGGCAAACGAAAGTATCAAAACTTTTCACGAGAGGAACTGGAAAATGCTTTGGTCGATATAAGGTCAAAGAAAAGATCACTTTCAGAAACGGCCGAACTGTACAATATTTCGAAATCCACCCTCTGGAGAAAAATAAATAAACGTCATACAACAAACAATGTTCTTTTCTAAAAAAGAATCAGAAGATTGAGAAAACATACTTCTACCCAACAGTAACTGATTCAAGTGATATAGAGTCCCATGAAATAATTGCCTTGCTGTCCCAATCGAAGTGTTTAAGAAGGGGTGGTTAAAAATATGAAGAAAATTTGAAAAAATAATAATTCTAAGAACACAGAATGTATAATACGTTACCTACTTGTACTCATTTAAAAAAAAAATGTTTTAACTCACCTTGCAGTATTAAGAAAATAAAATTATATTGGGTTTATATGCAGTATTTCAAGTATCCCAAATCAACGAGTGACTTGAAACAGACCATTTTTTACCTTCCGTCACCTTTAGGTAAGGTATTGTCTTTGGTCAAAAAATTCAATGATGAGTTTTTAGTGAATAAGTACGTTTTAGGATCCCTACAATCCAATTTTACCATTTTTACGGTGATATCTGTACTGATTAGATTTTGGTTATAATTGGTGAACCTCATTTGAAGATTTAACAATTAAATTTGATTTATTGACATTTAACGTTATTGTAGCGATTTGCTATGGCTAAATATGAAAATTACCAATATATTCATATAATTCAAATTGACAGATGTCAGTATAAATAAAAAGTAAATTAATGTGACAGAGATGAGGATATTGAAGTAGATCTTGGGGAATACACCGAAAGATAGGTAAGGAAATAACTCTAGTGTTACAAGTTTCTAGAAAGATACAAGCGAGATGATTACATTGGTTTAAAAATGTCATGAGGAGAAATGGGAAATATATTGGATGAAGAATGAATATGAATAATAGAAGGTTGAAGAAACAGAGGAAGACCAAAGATAACATGAAGGACTGTATTGCGGAAGACTTGAGAGAAAAGGAACTGAATGAGAACGACACGTAAAACAGAAATGAGTGGAAGAAGAAAATAAAAAAATAGCGAGCCCTAACGAATGGGAAAAGCTAAAGAAGAAGAAGATGTTAGTCTCAAGTGCAATTTGCATCATTTGTTTATGAAATAATTTTACTGGAAATTTAGAATCTTTTGCAAGAAATTTTATGTATGGAATTTATACATATTACACAGGATTGACGGAAGGTATTGTGCTGGCCACAACAGATTTTTTAATATATGATTGGCCTAGGTCTTTCATTTGTTATGCTATACTGTTATCTGAGTAGTTTCGCATATTTTTATAATTTTTATTTTGAATTTGGTGAAGTATTTCATTTTTTATTAAATCAAGAACACCAAAGTTGTAGTCAAGTCACCCAATTCCACAGTACTTATTTAACGCCCATAAGTTTTTATGAACATGTCACTTTTATATTATATGAAAAGTGTGAAAATATATTGAATACTTTAAATTTGGGGGAGTATTTTTTTATTAATTCCTACAGAGTCGCTTTATTTATGTATATCCGATACTGTATGTAGGTGTTGAAATCGAATTCTGATTGCTTGAATAATTAAACTTAAATATCAATTTCTCGATCTACAATTTGTTCCCTTTCGATCATAATTCTGCCATTTTTAATTTAAAACGAAACTTAATCTAATTTATATTCACACTTTAATCCGTTCGGTTTCAAAACTTCCTGTATGTAACAGTACACCTTTTACACTGTAACGAATTGCAAAAACGAGTTTGCGTACCATAAAACAACAAATAATTAATGATTATTTCTCCCTCATAACTAGAAAGCCACTCTCATTTTGTCATTTGTCCACCTCCGAACAACCACGCATCATAAACTCGCAAAATATACGCCAACTTTGATATTTAATCACGTTTAGTAATCTGAATCATATGCGGACATTATTACATCACAGTAGGCACAGGTGGAAGAAACAATACGTTGTGACGTCACTATTGCGGATTTTTGTCTCTTCCTTATAGATACTCTTGTGGGAGTGTGTTCTTTTGGGTCAAAGATGTGTGTCAATAATTTGTCTATGTGGGTGATAGGTTTATGTAACTATGTTAAGGTTATAACACAACAGATAAAAAGCGAGCAGTTGTGTTAATTGATACAGTGTATATCGTTATTGTTAATTATTGGACAGGTTAATGATGTTTAAACATTTTAGAAACATGTTATAGAGAAATAATAAAGTTTATGATTGTTAAGACCTTCAAGATGTGGGAGTTTGTGTCTTATTTAAGCATTGAAGTCTCTATGATACATATTATTAAATATAAGGTTATAGTTACGCAGCTAAATCATAAAATAACTTGACGGACATTTGATATAATTTATAATTATACCACAAAGTCAACTGCATATTTTTATTTTCTTGGATAATATTAATATTTATAACAAATAATTGAATATTTAAAAGTTACCTTGATATAGCCAGAAAAATTGACTTTGTCGTGTCTAGCAATAAAACTATACATATCGTAATTATGACAAGATGGCACACAACTGTCACTGCTTGATTTACATTGAATGCCAACGTGTCATTATTTGTGCCGCTCTGTTGAAATGAAGACATACATTGAATGGATTCCTTGGCTACTCTGTATCAGTGACGAAAGAATAAAAATAAAATAATATGTTGAATTTAACAATTTTTAATAAAGTCAGTTCATCGTGTCGTTAGCGAAAACACCTTGTGTTATATGCTGCATATACGAACCCATGCGTCAGAGAGAGACACGAATTATAATTTTACTTGCGTTAGACGAAGACAACCACAACCCTATTCGCTTACACACGGTCAATGACCAAGGTAAAAGTCCAGAAGCGAATAGTGACAGCGTAAATTTGGTTGTGTATTTTTATCATGGTAGTTCAAGATATTCAAAAAAGCAATCATTAAATTATAAAAAAACGTTTACAAATAAAGAGGTTGGAAAAAAAGTCATTCCTAATCAGAGGTGGTATCCCAAAACGACGCTATGATAGCGTAGCGAAAAAAACCAACTTCCACGTTTGTAAGGGAAACGAAGTGTTATTTCTCGCTATGCTATCATAGCGTATTCTTGCGATCCCTACCCAGGGATGGAAAACGTAACGTAACGATACCCGATAACGTTATAATAACGTTTCATTTATTAATTTTTGTTAATAATGTTATAATTACAAAATAACATTATGTAAACGTAACATAACAAATAACGTTTCACTATAACGTTATCCAAATTTTACAAGATTTTTGCTGTTTGAAAGTATAATTTACTGATAATTTATTTCGTATTTTATAATGAATAGATGTCACTAGTGGTCAAATTTAAATATTGTACACGTTTTTTCATTTCTACAATAAGATAAGTTTGTAAGTGTTTTAATACATTGTTTTTAGTTAATTGATTTTTTTACAAGAATAATGTTATTATAACGTTACATAACGTTATTTTGTTTTTTATTATTTATAACGCTACGTAACGAATTAATTTTTTATAACGTTATAAAATAACGTAATAGTTCGTTAACGTTATCCCATCCCTGTTTCTAATTGCAATGACAATCTCATGGGTGGGAAATAACAGATTTCACTTTGGGTCCACGGGTTGGAAATGTTTATGTAGGGGTTGTCTAGCAACATTATCATAGATCCTTCAATCAAGTAGGATAAACAAAATTTAATAGAGCTGTCAAAAATATTAATAAAATTAAAGGTTAAAACTCACTGATTTATTTTGAAAATTATTAATTTAAAAAGAGGATGATTGTGAATAAAATAGTATACATACCTCGGAGGGAGTTTCATCACAGCCTCGCGCTGTATCTCACCTAGATGCTTCGCATCTCGGTATTATATATAAGCTCTCGGCTATAATGCAACGTATCCTACCTCGGATGTAATATACTAATACATACCTCGGTGGGAGTTTCATTACAGCCTCATACTGTGTCTAATACCAAATTTGACCCACCAAATCTTTAACCTACGAACTGACACTGCCCTGTATAGTAAAATAATCTTATTGTTCCTTTAATATAAATGCTATTTTTGTTTGAAATAATTTTTTATGGGAATTAAAACTGCAGATCCAAACTTTTTTTGAACTTAGGTAGTACCTATCATACAGTAAATAATATTATACCAGACAGTTTATAACCTTGAACTGTCATCTTTCTTGACTCATACTATACTTGAGACGTAATGTTAGAGATTTGAGGTTGTACGATTTAGATCACGGTCGAATAGGTAAAGAGTAGTTTGTTATGAAACAATTTAAAAACTGTGGATTCCGTGTATAGAGACGTTATTATTAATAGGTGGCCTTCCCGTGAATTTGAATTGGTAATTTTATTCATTCATATGCGTAAAAACTACAGTGTACCTATTACATTATCTTTCCTACTTATCTTTTTCATTTGACACTATGACAGATATTGTTTCCTCTCTTAAATATAATATGTTGATGATTATTTTCCCATATATTTAATGTGATCATTAAGTTAATGGTTAACCTATAACATTAATATTACAATGCCGTAAAATTATCTCTATAATATATATAAATTTATTGTAATTAAACTGTATTTTTCTAACAATAAAATCTGCAAAATAGTGTACACTTTAATTTGTTTAACCTAAATATTAAATATCTTTGATCATATACATTACATGGTATAATATAATAACACTTAATCGTATAATAACCATAAAATTATTATTGTATTTATTCAAAACACCTCCTGAAGATAGAAAAAGTAGTATTCATATTTTCTAATGTAAAGTGGGATACCATTCTATGTAAATTTGATCTATTTAAGTAATATCCAACGTCACGATTGAACTTCTGATCTTTATGAAAGAAAAGGAGGATAAATTATATGCAATATTGTGTCAAAATATCCAAAATGAATTGTTATTATGAATATTCAAAATTAAACATCTTTAGACTGTATTCCGACTATTTTTTCTTCCCTCATCCAACTTCCAGTCGATTATCGTTACTCCAACATGAATATTCTAGTTCAATTATTCGTGAAACCAACGAACATAAAAATAATAAAAAACTATTGCTTCCTGAATTGACGTATGTCCGGCCAAACATCCTTCAACCAATGATCTCGAATGTGTACCTATGGCCTATGGCAACACCAATTATAGACGTTTTCGTATTGATCGGAGTGATCCGATACCAGCTGAAGCGTTTGTAGTCAATCGGGTTAATTTGACGCGTTCGTAAACTCACTCCGATCAGTCAGACCGAGCGATCCGATCGAAATTTTCAACCCCGATCTAAGCCATGTTCTTTCGGGCTGTGATTGTGATTTTGTGAATCCTGATTTAGTTTAATCGTGATTTAAAAATTATATCAAGAAAACAACTTGAATAATATAAACGCCATCTAACGTCAAATATCATATGCAGACCAATGCAAACTAATTATTTTAATTTATAATCTAAGTATTATAGTCAGCACATTAAAAAGGGATCATATAGAAGTAAAAAAAAGTTCTTGGTAACATATGAAGTATGTGTCCTTAAAACATATCTTTTATGAAATATATTTTCTTTGTTTTCAAAAGTATGGTTGGTCATTACATGATTTTGTAAGAAAATCATATTTCCTTTGATGCAACAAACCCCACATTAATAAATTTCTACAATCGAAAACCTATTGTCGTTAGCCATTTTCAAATTTGCTCTGAAATGAATCCGTGTGATCATTCAAAAAGGATGATTCGGAAGGGAAAGGGGAAGTGATCACAGAACGCGAAAGTGGGGATAACGAATAGGAAACGAAAAAACATACTTCTTCTTGATCATTGCCACTTTGCTGATTTAGATTGCGACACACAGCCCGAAGAAACGCGGCTCTATTTACAAGGTTAATACATATCGCGCGCGCAAATTTAAAACTGTAAACATTTATGTCTCAGTAACTGTATTTATTTCAATGTTTCTGATTATAAATATTGCAGAACTATAGTAAGTTATGAGTGCTCGTGAGGTGACGCCTGGTAAACGCCCGCACGGTACAAACATATGATCATCATTACCGAACTCTACAAAGCAAATTGACACACCCAGCAATGGGTAATATGCCGTGATGATATATTTTTTTAAATACATACTTACATTCCTACATTTTTAATTATGATGGAAACTGTATTAAATTCCTTTCCATATAATGATTGTTCTATTTACTATCTTTTTAAAACGTTACTAATATTAATTTGAAATGACAGTGACATTTATCAGTCAGTTACATAGATTAAACATACTACACAACTACGTTCAATTTACTGTTTACTTTTTAATTTATTTTTTACTCATGAGTCTACCTGTATACAACCTGGCAATCGAAAATTCTCGAAATACTCAACATGTTGCCTATAGGAAATATCACTCGACCTTCGGTTCGGTCTCGTGGTGTTTCCATGCAACACGTTTCGTATAATCGATAATTTTCAATCGTCTTGTATAATATATGAAAATATGGCAGTTCGCACTTTGTGAAGTCTTTTTGAATTATTTCGAAAAAATAAATGATCACATGAAATAATTTCTGATCGAAATAATCTAAAATTCTAAACAAATGAATCAGGTAGCCTTTCACTCTCACTTGAGTTGCCGTATATAATACAACTAGTTCTATAACCTCAGATTTGAACATCAAAATCATATACAGACCTGGACGCGATCGTAAAAGCTTCGATAGTCGGATGGTTCTAATATATCTGTGACGGCATCAGTCGGTAGTACTTTCGATTATTTTCGAAGCTCTTTTGATATAATAACTAAAAATCTCCATGAATTCTATTCTGTTTGAAATTCGAGAGGACGTTTGCTATGACTTATATGCAGTGAGCTACTTTGCTGTCATGTTTCACAATGTTTTTGCATGTGAATTAGGTGCAGGACAGCGTCAGTGACATGAACACGGTTCAGGGCGGACACTAACGCCAGCCTTGTCTGACTTGCAGACTGTGACTAGGACGTTTACATATTCACGCCATGCGTTAGATGTTAGGTTAGATACATAGATAGACAATAGCGTAGGTGGAACACATTACTCCAACGAGGATCATTTTTAATATGGGAATATAAATAAATGTTTAATCATGTCCACAACATGTGTTTATTTTTTGTGGGTTGTTAGAAAGGATGCGTATAAAATATTATATCGGGTGAATACTGTAAACCTGAACATACGAGGGCAGTCTTAAGTTTTGCTAATCAAATGTTACTACTAAAACTTAACCTCCATCTTTAGTTAACCTAAATCCAAAGTGTCAATGTGATACGTATAGTGTTGTAGATGTGAATTTTCAAAGTTGACAAGTTATTCGAACAATGGAACCAAACTGAGAAAATTTTCCTCAATAATTTTTTACAACTTTCGAAGACAATTATCTCAACAAGAATTCCACGCCGAGTTGGTTTCTGTTTTCGGCAATGAAGCAAATCAGTCGACAATTTCTCGTTGGTATGGAGAATTCAAACGTGGACGGATGAGTCTTAGTGACGATCCAAGGGCGGGAGGAACCAAAAAAGGCAGTCACGCAGGAAAACGTAGATGCTGTCCTCAAGCTCATCAAAGAAAATCGACATGAGACATATCGCGAGATTGAGGCTTCATTGGGGATTTCAAAGACGTCAATTTAAAAAAAAATGCATGAAGAATTGGCGGTAAAAAATGTGTCCCGTTGGATACCGCATCTGTTGACTGAAGAACAGAAAGAAGCTAGGGAAATTTATACATCTTTGAATGAAATACAATAAAGAATAGCACTTTTGAAGATATTCTTAATAAAATAAATTTTAAAAATACACTAAACTTCCCCATTGCAATGCTTTCTTCGACCAAATGACCTTGATATTTGTCTTTGGCGAACAGCCTATAGCTATGCTTCTGTCACAGTGTAGCACTATAGTCATGAACTCAGCTCGTGGCCTCCTCAGATGAGGATGACATACACCTGCGAGTGAGTCATACTCGCATGCCATTGGCCGCGGGATTCCATGGCCAACTTGATAAAAAACGATCGCGAGGAATGCGTGGGATGTATAAAATTTGGAAGATTCTGGTTATCCCTGCTTCCGACGCGTTGGGTGTGACAAACCGCAAGCGTCGAAAATTGCATGTAACTTTTGCTAATTTGCGCTTTGGCGTCGGATGAATTCAGTAGATTCTCAATTTGGGTGTTTCTGCGGTTTTAGCATTCCAAATCTGTAATCATTCAGCGTGTGTTTGATTCGTAAGCGTTTGATTTCGACTGGGGTGCACCACACCTTACCTGTTTTAATACATTTTAAAATTATATGCTCATGAACATAGTGAAATCGACTTGTTATTTTAGATTTCAAGGTGATAAACGTTTGTTTTAATTCGTATTCTAGGAAGACTACGAGCGAGAAATTCGCAATCCCGTACTAAAAAAAAAAAAAACCTAAACCAAGTCAACAAGGAAGATGTGAAGATTATCCTTGTCCACGTCATCGTAAAACATAATAAGTTTATGTTTACACTGTGAAACTTGCATAAAAGTGGCAAAAGTTGATGACAAAAAACTTTTTACCTTCCGTAACCTCTAGGTCTTTGGTCAATAAATTCGGTGGTGTTTACAATGAATATGCACGTTTTAAGGTCCCTAAAATACGATTTTACTATTTTTACGATGATGTCTGTATGTATGTGTGTGTTTGCGCGTGTGCGTGTGTGTGTGACTATAATTTCGGCCGCGATATCTCCAATACTAGAATTCCAAAAAATACAATTTTTAAGTATGCCTCTTCCTTACATCCATATGCAGACTTGATTCGATTTTGGTTATAATTGGTCAACCGGAAGTACCTTCATTTGAAGATATTTTGAAAAAACGCTGTTAATTTTTTTTTTTTGTCATTTAATGGAATTATAAATATTAAAGAATATTCTTATCTATACGAATTGATTGCATTATATATTTCATATTCAATGGATAAGAATTATAATGATAATGATATAACCATGGAAACAAACTATATTAAGAAAATTCTAACTGACAAATGTCAAAGGCAAGAAACGAAAATGAATGTGGCAGAGATAAGGATGTTGAAATAGATGATAAATTTTGAGATAGAAGTTGCTAAAAAGATACAAGAGAGACGATTACATTGGTTTAAACATGTCATAAGGAGAGATACAGAATATATTGGAAGAAGAATGAATAGCTCAGTAGGTGCAAGAAACAGAGGAAGACCAAAGATAATATGGAAGGATTGTATTGCGGAAGACTTGAGAGAAAAGAAACTGAATGAGGACGACAAGCAAAATAGAAATGTGTGGAGGAAGGAAATAAAAAATAGCGACCCCTAACGAATGGGAAAAGCTATAGAAGAAGAAGTCAGTGTCAAGTGCAATTTATATAGTTTGTTTATGAAATAATTTTACTGGAATTAGAATCTTTTGCAAGGAAATAGGATTGAAGGAAAGTAATGTGCTGGCCATATCAGATTTTTTATTAAATGAAATAAATATAACACTATTATGATCCTCTTTTGCAAATTATGCAATTTTTGTTTCACACACGAGATGTTACAGAATATAAATTTCATTAACATTATTCCAAAATGCTTAAAAAATATTTAAATTAAGAAATAGATTGGGGTCTCTCACACCCCACCTGTCTAAAAATGTTACACAATCCCACGTTTCGGATGCAGGGTTAAACGGTCTGTTAGCTTAACTATCAGTTAAAAAAATATGGCCTCTATATTACAGCATAAATTGTAAAAACTACATATGTTTCAATTTTTCCATGCGATATTTTTCATTTTAACTTACGAATCAATTATTGGAGACTGGTAAAAGACAGGTAAAGAATTCAGTGACTTCTATAAAATTTCGTAGCTCAGTTCGAAGAACATCCTATTAGATGTAAAAAAATTCAATAAAACAAATTATTCAACAAGAAATATATCCGCAAAATCTGCATTTCCTGGTAAACATTAATAATTACTTAACAGTTTAACAGCTTCCTCTGAAATCCCAACACCGGGTGAAAAACATTTCCTCTGCTATAAATACCCATTTCGTAACAACAGTGATGATTCATCTGCAAGAACCGTAACTCGCGAAGATCATCGCCTATACGTTCGATCGGTTCGATCACTGAGTTGAAATCCGTTCAAGTGTATCCGGCTCTCGATGCGCGAACCTGTTTCGCTGTTTCGTTACCAAATTCAGACGTCATCGAACGCAGATCACGAAAAACTGTTTTGTAACAACAGTGAATCACAAGTCCACATCACAGAAGCAGACGTGGAGTGAATGCAGATTGATTGAGAAAAAGTTGTAACTCTTTGATGTAATATGATGGAATTTATTGCCATATTTATTTAAGGCTTTTTGTTTGAATGGTAAGGTTTGGCAAAAGAATTAGGAAATCGATGTAATGGATGGGTTTTTTATTTTGTGTACAGATGGTTATTTACCTTCAAATATTTATAAATATTTATGGTGTAGCGAAATGAATAATTTGGATATAATTTATGTTAATGAATGATTAAGTATGGAGCTATTTGTACTTACATATTTAAGAATGATTAATTGATATCTCCATATAAGGTTGATTTGGTACTCACCTGAAAAAAAAAAACAAAAAAAAAATAAGTAAAATATGGGTAAATTTTTCTGGGAAATAGCCAAGTCTTTAAGCGATAGTCCCTGCGATCTGTAAAATCTATTGTATATTGTAACACTGCCCTATAATTTTTGGAACTGCAGTTTTCATTGTCATTATTTCTAACAAAAATAGCATTTATGTTAAATGCACATTGAGATTATTTTAATCAAAATCATTATAGTAATATGTTGATTCCTTATATTTTAGAGGTTGGGAAATACGTCATTCCTAACTGCAATGACAATCTCTTGGGTGGAAAATAACAGATTTCACTCCCACCCCACGGGTTGGAAATGTCTATGTAGGAGTTGCCTAGCAACGTTGTCATAAATCCTATAATAAAGTAAGCTAAACAAATTTTAATAGAGCTGTCAAAAAATATTAATAAAATTAATGGTTGTAAATCAATAATTTATTCTGAAAATTATTGATTTAAATAGAACTCGGTTTGGAGGTTAGATCCTTATTCGCTGTTTTTAAACATATTTCAGGAAGTCAGTAGGATCGTGTAAATAACATGTGTGTTAATTGTACATTTGTTGTATTTATAAAAAGGACGTTTCGACTGCTATGCGTTTCACGTAAGAAAATAGCAGATGGCGCTTGTGAGCCGGCCGTTTTTACATGCATTAAACAAAATATTTTAAATTCATGAAACCAAACTATGCGAATAATAAATATTTTATCTGTAAAAATGTACAAGACCTGAATAATAAAAATTACAATAGAACATGGTTAAACATACCTTAATTCTGATTTTATTTAAATAATTTACAACTTACAGGTGTTTTCTTTTTTGTTTTTGTGAACTAGGTTTGCATTCTGACCAATCAAAGGGCAGAATTTATACTCCTATCTAAACCAACCCTATTTTTCTGAAATGAAGACAGGGAATCTATTCAATGCGTTTACATTTGAAGAGAGTGGCATAAACAAGGGTACGTTGGCAATCAATATAAAAGCACGTAGTGACAGTTATGTGCCTTCTTGTCATAATTACGATATTTACAGTTTTATTGCTGGATCTGACAGTCAAGTTTTTTAAATTAATTTCAGGAAACAGTCCCAAAGTTCTCCAGTTACTGCTCCAGAAGTCAGTATCGCAAACTCATATGGTTTTAATAAATAAGCTGGTTGTAAGGCCCCTAGAATACTATTTTTACGAAGACAAAAGATAAAAATTCCTTTCTTTTTGCTTCTAAGAAGTACGAATGTTTTCTTTCTCATGTTCGTACATTGTTCTGGGTAATTACTCATGTCCGAAGTTCGTAAAGTCCCACAGTGTTCATCTATGTGGTTATCTGGTTATGCGAATGGTTATGGTTGCCGTATGTACTCACTATAACTCACGAACCGTAGCCAGAATAATTACTGCGTTCCTTCATCTGTACGGCTGTGATATGTGGAAGAAGATAGCTACGTGTGTTAAGGAAATTATACAAAGATAAAGAAAATTTGAAGCGTAGGAAAAAATCACGGAAATGAGATAGAGAATTTAAATGTCTATAACTTTTATTTGAAGTACTTTGCAGAAAATAATTAGGTGACGTTTACGCAAAGAAAAACTGGTTTACCATCCAGAAATTTATGCTTACAACTTTTACTTGAAGCTTTATTTACCTCACGCTAAGAGAGGTATTGGATTCATGCTAAAAATCGCATATCCAGATTTTAATGATTAAGCACTTTTTAAGATCCGTACAATCCGATTTTAATATTTTTACGATGATGTCTCTCTCTCTCTCTGTGTATGTATGTATGTGTGTGTGTGTGTGTGTGTGTGTGTGTGTGTGTGTGTGTGTGTGTGTGTGTACGTGTGTGTATGTATGTGTATGTATGTGTGTGAGTCGGTTGGAAGGACGATTTCCCAAAAACTATAACACTTAATATCTGTTTAACTACGTATTTCTCAATCGGACATTACTGGGAAGAGCTGAAAAGGTTTTGATAATAATTGGACAACCAGAAGTAGCAGATTCTTAAAAAAATTCTTCTAAATATTATTTTTTGAAAATTTATGTTCTTGTTTCATTATATCGTTTATAGATTTAGAAATAAAGAAATATAAGTTATATAATAATCTGTTGTAATAAATCTCACAGCCTAAATAATGCCATGGAAACCAATTGAAAAATAAAAAAAATGTTTGTAACTGACAGATAAATGTCAGTGTCAAAAATCTAGAGACATTACTGAATTTTTTTCTGGGAAGTACATACATTATTACATTATATTATTTATTATTGTATTAATAGTTATATATTTAAAATTATAGATATACTACATATATCCTTCAAAAATCCCGACAATGAAATGGAATCATTTCGAAAAATTAGACGAGGACAAAATTTCTTCATAGAATGAATTTAAAACTTAAAAAATCTAAATATAAAGAATAGATGTAAGTAGAATTTTTGGTGTAGAGTATTGGTATACAAGAAATGTTAAATAGAATAGGGAGCAAGCAGTCATATGATTTTGTTGGCCTTGACAAGCAGATATGAGGGCCCGTGTCAGAATGATAGCTAGTAATTATGTACATAGATGTCAAATATCATAATTTTTCATTCTAAATCTAGTGATTTTACAATTCCATGTGGTTTATTTTCCTCGACATGTAAATTCAACACTCCTGGTGACAAATTAACTAAATGAATTTAGAAAATCTTGAAATTATTAATGAAAAATTCTGACATTTGACATCTATGTACATAATTACTAATTGTCATTCTGAACGGAAGTGGCGAGAGGTATTGTGCTGGCCACAACAATTTTTTACCTAAAATAATTAGGGAAGCAGAAAATTAGGAGTCTGTTTTTAAATGTTGAAGTCTTATGTTGGGCTGTGCTGGTCACCACCCTGTATATGGAGGGTTAAAATTAGTAATTTAATGAAAATCAGTCTGCAGTGGTCGTGGAACTCTTTATTGTTTATAATACGCACAACATTGCAACAAGCGCCAATTTCAAATGCGACCTCGCCCAACAACTTATTTAATTTATCATTTGATATATTTAAATTATGTGATGAATGTATGCCACACGCTAAAATAAATTTTAAAAAAACACTTTGGTTCACAGAATGTCGTAGGTAGAAATATTAATTTCGGCAGTAGAGATATCCTGCAGCTAAGATTTGTTGCGGTCAATTTCGAGTCCGAGAACTTTGACGGATGCGTTTGTTTTATGATCGATGTGTATTTAAAATCAGCGTCTGTGTTTTCTCGTTATTTAACAAAAGCAAGTTGTTAGAGCACCATTCTTTAGCTTGATTTAGTATATATTCAAAGACATCTTGATATTATAATCTGTACATTAAACAAAGAGTAAATAAATTAAAAAAGATTCTGTTTAATTTCGCGATCAGACTTTTCAATTAGGTTATCTGATCTGATCAAAATTCATCAGTATTTGTATTGAGATCTGCAGAATCACTTTTCAACAAGTGATTCACATTGTTATTGCGACGATCGTGCCATCGCGCGACCTAATCTGATTCTCGTGAATTAAAATGTTATACATGTAAAAATTACTCATGAACAGAGGTGGTATTCTGTCATCGCTATATTAAAACTCTTTTTCTTGTTTTACGTCTCTGTTGAAAGTTAAAATCCGGTTTTGGACAAGAATTATGATGGGCTTTGTGGTAAATTGAGGTCATAATGAATATTGGTTCCTTCAGCGAAATTTTAACATGCTAATAGTCAGTAAAGAACATTATCAAGATTTGGTCCACAGATATAAACAGGTGTTTATAAATCACAGATTTACTGGAGATCAAGATCCATTCGTAACAAACTATAGACTGTCCAATACATGGTGATTCATCAGTTTGTTTTCTTTTAATAGCTCGATTATTTTAAATATTATACAAAGAAATTTCAAACGAATTTTATTTTATATTAAAATGTTTATAAATCTGCAGTATAGATTTTTCTACTGACTTATATATTTACGCAAGGGTATGTAACATTATATTTTCAAATAGAGTACACTATATATAGGTATATTAAAATTTGGAAAGTACATGAAATTTGCTATCCAATAGTATAATAACATAAATGTGCCTGAGTGTCTGGTTGCGAATTTGGGGAACCGGGTTCGATCCCGAGCGACGCCAAATAAGGTATTTCGAATTTTAAATGGCACAAAATTGACCCCTGTGGCGCACTTTCCACGCCAGAAATAAGTACCCATGAAGTTGTACCCCGCATTGTACAAATATGACATCATCATTACCGAAATCAGTATACAAGGCAGATTGGCACACCTAGCAATGGCTAATATACTATGATGATATATTTATTTTATTTATTAAAAAATATAATGTTGAATGATTAAAATATTACATTTTTATTAAATACAGAAGACGTTGCAACACTATATTCACCTCCTGTCATCTTTAAGTATATAAGTGATAAGTGATATATGTATATATATATATATATATATATATATATATATATATATATATATATGTGTGTGTGTGTGTGTGTGTGTGTGTGTGTGTGTGTGTGTGCGCGCGCGCGCGCGTTTATTGTATGTGTGTTTCGCCCGCGATAACTTCAATATTTCAATTCCAAATCTTACATTTTTTTTTCGTATTCTTCATTCTTAGATCTAAATGAAAACTTTATTAAATGTTGGTTACAATTGAACAACCGGAAGTACCTTAATTTAAAGCTTTAACTGTTTTTCTTAAACACACATTTAAATGTCATTTTCTGATATTAATGTTATTATAAATATTAAAGAATATTTTATTCTCATACGTAATATAACAAGTGATATGATTATCATCGATGATATTCTCGAGTGAAACCGAGCTGCAGATTTCACGAGTCCGAAGGACGAGTTGAAATGTACTGTTTCGGTTTCACGAGCAATATCTTCGATTATTAATCATATCACGAGCTTATATTTAATGAGAGAATATAATGAATTTTTGCAATCTAACCTAACTTTTGATATACATATTCATACTTATTAAAACATGGTACTTACGAGTTTTATTTAATATTTTGGAGTTTGAATTATTGTTATTATTTATTTTTATACTCAAAATTGACTGTCAATGTCATAAATCAAGAAAACAAATCCCTTAGTAACGACTATAAATACGGTGAAAATTTCCTTGTTTTTTTATCATCGCTGTGATAAACGTGTAACTAGGGAGATTCTGAATGTTGATTGGCGGAAAACATGTCACGTGACTAAGGAATTATATTCTCTATACGATATGATTGCATTATTTTCTTTATATTCAATGTATTTAGAGATAAAAATTTATAAAGAAATTAATTTTCATAAATCTTGTGACCTTTGCTGCGTCACCATGGAAACAGTTTCAATAATTCAATATTAGTAATTGACAGATGTCAGTGTTAAGTATAAGCTGTATGTGAAATAATTTTACTGAATACAAGAAACTTTCTGTGTGGATTTTATATAAAATACACAGAAATGACGGAAGGTATTGTGCTGGCCACAACAGATTTTTTTTTAATTAGACTTACGTGATAATATTAAATAAAAGCTATTATACTGAAATACCGGGATTGAAATAAATGAAATATTTAATTAATTTCCTTTAAATTTTTAAAGATGTAATGTAAAAATAATAACATTTCTGCATTTAATAGAAATGTAATATAATAATAAAACGTAAAATTTTAATTAATTTAAAGTAACTGACTTTTTATGCATTATATTACGGAACTTTAGTAAAATCCGTCAGCAGCCTTCAAAACCCAAATACACCCATTTTCCACAAAATCTTTTGAAAAATCCAATTTTTATATACTACTATAAAACTGGCCCTGTTATATAATAGAAAGAAAGTATATTATGAATAAAATTATAATTATATTACTTTCTTTTCGCAAAAAATATAATTATTTTTTAATTTCTTTATAATAAAGCGCAAAAATTATACAATATTATGAATCCATTATGTTGAGTATTGATTTTGTAATCTATATCGAATTCTCTGTTTTCACATATTACGGTATAATACGTATACAATGAGGTTTATCAGCATGAATAAGGAAATATTTAACAATAAACATTTAATATTTATAACACATTTTCCCACGTTCAAAGAATGTGGCCTGTTTTTATTAAAAGGTTTCTGTTTTGAATTGTTGTATAAAATAAAATTAATTTTTCTGATAACTGATAAGAAAATTAATAAATTTAATAATAATATGTAACTAGTAATAACTATAGTTAATCTGTGCCAGGCACACTATAAAGAAAATTTGCTAATACACATAGCCTATTTACGTCAAATTAACTTTAATAATATAATTTATAATCCTATAAAATATTATAATACGGTAAAATGCATACGAATATTTATACGTAGGGTATAATTTATTATTTATATTTATTGAATACATACATATTTTATAGCGAAAACAAAGTATACACTACAGAATATTATCGCTAAAATGAAAGCTATACGAACACCTTATATGACCAAGATAACTACGTGTGAAATCCATGATTATATTTACTGGCTTTTCATTAAAAGTTTAATAATATTGTAAAATGTAAATAAAATAAATACCTATGATAAGACCAAGAAATGTGCGGGGTTTTATATAATGGTAATTTTCCCAAACAATGACGAATTCTTGGCAAAAAACAAACCATAGTCTACAGGGCCGGAAACTGGTATGAGGCAGAGGGGAGAGAATTTAGGATGTACATTTTCGGGTTGTTTTTGTCAAGTGACTACTATTTTATGAATAAAAATCTGATGTGGCCAGCACATAACCTCTCGCCGTATATTTTACCTGGCTGTATGCATAAAACAAAGAATATTTTTATAAATACAAATAATATATTCATATAAATCTATGACGTATAAACTTCTTTATTATTCAATAATAGCATGTCTCAACATAAAGATATTTTACCATAAATTATGTTACAATAAATTACAAAGTAGAGTTTACCATATATAAATATTAGGCTGGTAACAGCAATTTTCAATTCGAACAACCTTGTTTACTTTCTCTTCATATTCTTCTAGTAAAAACATTAATTTTGGCCGGTCTTAAATGTATATATCTGGATTGTGCATCTATTCTTACATATCTTCTTTTACATTTTATTTTTTCATACTTGTTATATCTAAATAACACTAATTCCCTTTAATAAAGTGACGGATAGATTGCACTCCGATTATTCTTATATCGATGTGTAATTTTGTCAATATTTACAACTTACTTGAGAAGAATTTGATAGCTTTTTCGCAATTCAAAGTTACTCTAGTCTACAGTGCTGGTGTACATTGTCCCATAATGTTTGAAACAAATTTAAGTCCTTCAACCTAGACTTGTCATCTCCATAATAGTCACAGATCAAGAATTAAGGGATTCTCCAAGTACATTTTTCTTTCATTACTCATTATTTCTGACACTGACATTTATCTGTCACAAATAATTTAAATTTTCAACTATTTTTCATGGGATCCTTTCGGTTGTAAAATTAATTACAACAGATTATTTTATATATTATATTCCTTTTATCTCTAAATCTATAGAATATATATATATATATATATATATATATATATATATATATATATATATATATAAATATTTAAATGTATCAGAAAGAGAATTTATTTTTCTTTAATATTATCAAGAAAAATTTTCAAAAAAAAATATTTAGAAGATATTTTTTCAAGAATCTTCTACTTCCGGTTGTCCAATTGTTACCAAAACCTTTTCAGATCTTCCCATGAATGTCCGATTGGGAAATACGTAGTTAAAAAAATTTAAAGTCTTATAGTTTTTGAGTAATCGTCCTTCCAACATCCCACACACACACACACACACACACACACACACACACACACACACACACACACACACACACACACACACACACACATACATACACACACACATACATACACACACACACACATACATCCACACACACACACAGACATCATCGTAAAAATGTTAAAATCGGATTGTAGGGACCTTAAAACGTGCTTATTCAATAAAATCTGGATATGCGATTTTTAGCATGAATGCAATACCTCTCTTGGCGAGAGGTAAAAAGATTTATTTTGTACAGTATTTTTTTAAAGATGTCCGATCAAGGTTATCTGTATCATAAACGAATTAACAAATTGGCATACATTTATCTCTCTCCTTTGCAAAGGCTATAAGCGTGTGCGGTAAGGATGGATATAACATGTGTGTCTTTCAAAAATTCATATTGTTTCGACTACGATATTCGACTTTAATTTCATCTAATTTAATTCATTTTTAGAACAGCTATTAAATCCTTTTACTTTGCATTCGTTATTAGTAAATTAGAATATGCCAGTTTAATTTGGTACCCATTTTATGCCATTCAAAGTGCTTATATTGATCGTATTCATCGAAGGTTTTTCTACGTCTTAATATCCAGTACATATTTTTTTAATATTTAAACATGATCGTGAGTTAAATTAAGTTTCAGAAATATATAAAAGTAAGGAAATTAAAAAGTTTTTTTCATTGATTATCTCAAATTCAAAAAATGGCTGAGGTTTTCTTGCTATAAGCTCTTCAATTACATATTATTACACTATTCCTCCTCTTTTAGAATTCCAAAACATTGAAACAGAAAGTAACTCCGGTGTGAATGAACGGCAGAGAAGTATTTACGCTTCGGCTATTCGAACCACGCTCTACGAGTCTACGCAACACTTTGAGTGAAGACTGACAGCTGGTGCAGAGGTCGAGGACTCGAGTACTCTACATTTCATACACGAGGTATATTTAGCGAAAAGAATGAATAGCATGCCGGGTATTTATAGATGATATTTGTTGACAAACATTGCGAAATGCATGACAAGGAATGACAGCAAAAAACGATGAAGATGTGCGCGTATGACATAATAATTAGAGAGGTTTTAAAACTAGAACTTTTAACTGCTTTTTATTTAGAAAGACACAATCTGATAACCTGAATGGTTCTGTGAATAAGTAGAATACCAGGGGTTGTAGTATGAATGGTGATAAGAGTAAAAGAAAATATAGTTGTACGCAATTTTTATTTGAAGTATTTTTCTATAACAATCTATAGACGATTGATAGAGTTAAAACACTGCTAGTCATCTCCTCCCTAGTCATCTTCTAATCACCATTCATGCTATTAACCTAGTTTTCACCTCTCGCTAAGAAAGGTATTGGAATCATGCTAAAAATCGTATATCCAAATTTTAGTGAATAAGCACGTTTTAAGGTTCCTAGAATCCGATAATAACATTTTTACGATGATGTCTGTTTGTGTGTATGTGTGGATGTGTGTGTATGTTTATTATTATACATTTGTGGGTTAAGCTCGTGATAAACTAGGAATAGCAATTCCTGTGTTAAAAAGATGTTATTCTGAACTTAACGCTTGTTTATTATTACCGCTGTAAATTTGCTACTGTTTATTTGTATAAATTTATAGGCCTTTGGATTGTATTTTATTTAATATTAAATAAAACATTAATTATAACTTTAATTTTCTTTAGAAAAGTGAGGAAACAAAAATAATTAAAGAAGCTAGATATAGTCAAATTTTTTGACTCTGTCGGGTACAGTAATAAAACTATAAATGAACTATAAATATCGCAATTATGATAAAGCGGCGTATCCTTTACTTTCTGTAGTATAATAACTGTTTGGCTTCGGCCCATATTTTTGAGCCGCTCTATTCATTTATGTTAAAGGACTGTAAGGCTATTTTCCTATACATACCTGGTAGACGTTTGATTCAATGCATGAATAGAGCGGCTCAAAAATATGGGCCGACGCCAAACAGTATTATACTGCAGAAAGTATAGGATATGCCGCTTTATCATAATTGCGATATTTATAGCTCATTTATAGTTTTATTACTGTGCCCGACAGAGTCAAAAAATTTGACTATATGTGTGGCTATCTAACAGGTACAATGGCTGAAGTGAGTATAGTAGGAGTGGGGGAAGCCGAGTCCTATTCCAGTGGCCATCTCACCTATATTCTATATTACTCTGTGAGTGTATGTCAAAAATCACAGCAGGGTAAGAACAACAATCGGGAAGAAATCTGTTGTGGCCATCACAATATCTCTCGCGCCCTTTCCATTGTGGTATATATAAATATTGTATTCAACATTTCTTGTACACATAAAAAATTCTAATTACACCTAATCTTTATAATTACGTATTTTCTATAATTTTAAATTCATTCTTTGAGCAACTTTTCTCCATTTCTTTATTTCTCGTTATTTCTGAAGGGTTCATGTAATATATCTTTAATTTTAAATATATAATTAATAATACAATAAGAAATATTAAACATCGTTCCCAGAAAAAGCCTTCAGTACTATCTCTGAATTTTTGACACTGACATTAGTGACATTTATCTGTCAAGTAGTTACCATGGAGATGTTTGGTCTGTGAGCAGGCTGTGTAATTTACTACAATAGATTATTTTATAGAGAATATAATTCCTTAGTCACGTGACATGTTTTCAGCCAATCAACATTCAGAATCTCCCTACCTACGCGTTTATCACAGCGATGATAAAAAACAAGGAAATTATCACCGTATTTATAGTCGTTACTAAGGGATTTGTTTTCTTTATTTATGACATTGACAGTTAATTTTGAGTATAAAAATAAATAATAACAATAATTCAAACTCCGAAATATTAAATAAAACTCGTAAGTACCATGTTTTAATACAATATGAATATGTATATCAAAAGTTAAGTTAGGTTAGATTGCAAAAATTCATTATATTCTCTCATTAAATATAAGCTCGTGATATGATTAATAATCGAGGATATTGCTCGTGAAACCGAAACAGCACATTTTAACTCGTCCTTCGGACTCGTGAAATCTGCAGCTCGGTTTCACTCGAGAATATCATCGATGATAATCATATCACTTGTTATATTACGTATGATTATATATCTATATATTTAAATCTATAGAAGGTATAATAAAAAAATTAAATGTGTCGAATAGAGAATTTTGTTTTTTAATATTTATAATAACATAAATTTTCACAAAATAATATTTAGAAGATTTTTGTTAAAATACTACTACTTCCGGTTGTCCAATTGTTAATAAAATCTGTTCAACTCTTTCCATTACTGTTAGGTTGAGGAATCCGTAGTTACATAGGTCTTTAGTCTTATAGAATTTGAGAAATCGTACATGCAACAACCTTACACACACAGACATCATCGTAAAAATGTTATTATCGGATTCTAGGGACCTTAAAACGTGCTTATTCAGTGAAACCTGGATATGTGATTTTTAGCATGATTCCCGAACCTGAACCGAACCAAAACCGGAACCAAACCGTAACATTTTAACAAATCCAAACCCAGAACCGAACCTCAAATATATTTTTCAATTGAACCTGAATCCGAATTGAACCGAGTGTTAAACTTCGGATTCAGGGTGCAGCTCCGGTTCAGGTTAATTTTCAATTCGAAACGTACGCGTAATCGTATTACAGCTGATAATCGACGCCTGTGTTGTCTGTTTGTGAAAATTGTGTTTGTGTTCTTGTCTTGCGTAAATTCTGGCTCGCATTTTAAATTATTTCTATATAAAGATTGTTATTTCAAAAACATTAATTCAGTTTCCATTAGGTCGAACCGAACAATATTTCAAAACATCGTAATACCATGCAACCATTTACTACCACTGTTAAGTGTTGTTTTTCGGGGTATGCAATATTCTGAAAATAGTTCTTTGTAGGCATTCTTGTTCATCTAATGAACATGGACAGAAATGGGATTCGTATATAAACAATAAGGAGCTCCAGTACTCCATTACCTGGTCCCTATGTTCTCGCACAAAACGTAGTTGCTATATTCGATGTGCTACGAGAAAAGCTGGATAAGCAACGGGCATCCTAAGGCTTAAACAACATTCGCACAACCTTCGGAGAACGGTTCGTGCAAAAATTTCAATTCCACAAACATTTACCACTTGGTAGCAGACAATAGTTGGTAGAATGGGGCATTATTGTTATAAATTGATGTTTAAACAAGTTTGTAATGCACAGTGTTCCTAATATTCGTCATCTGATTGTATTCCATAGATTGATATTAACGCCGAGCTACATTTAGGGCAGTACTTCTGGGTATATTCAAGGCCACAGCGTTGTATTGTATAATTTGATCTTCTTATTTTCCAGAATTTGTTTTCTTCCATTCGATTACTAGGTCAAGTGACTCCATCACCAACCCAAAAAAATCCCCTGTTCTCATGTCCACATTTTGCATAATTTACATGTAGTACACAACCGTGTTAAAGTTGCAAGCCCGTAACTCACGGCCACTCGGTGACCATTCGGCTCCATTGTCCAGCCCTCGGGAAATTCACGACTTATCCATAATTGACTAAATAGTGTTTGTAGAAAAAATAGTGTACGTTATACATGTGATTTTATTTTGTGAAAAAGAATCTGGTTTGTTTTGAAAGATTTTTTCCAGCTTGTAATTTTGTACAAGTTTGCAATGCGTACCTATTTTTTTTTGCGAATGCGTGTATCGTACATAAACTAGTTACTGATATACAAGGAACCGAAACAGACAAATAAACGGAATAAAATTCTTAATCTTATTGCTTGAGCAAAAGCGATATAACCGAAATACCTGAACCCGGAACAAAACCGCAAATTTTGTTTGAATCAGAACCGCACCCGAACCCTGTCAAAAAATAAAATAGTTTTTGGCGGGTTCGATGCCCTGATTCCAATACATCTCTTACATCATTTGTGCAGCTCACAAATGCAACCACAATTTCCGTCGTACAGTAGACACTAATAAAAACTCATCGCCATCAATTTCCAATCTAACATTTTATGATTTCCATATAAATAGTAAAAGCTCTAACCTTTGCCTCAACCTTTGGATTGTCTGCGGATTGCTGTCAACGCCTTCCAGATTTCACCTACCGCGCGCTTACGGATGCGTTTGCGTCCACATGCAGCTGCAATGCAATGCATTCGCTTCGTCGGTGGTACGCATCAGCATCACTGTAATTAATTCCCCGCATCGCAGACTGAGACTGGTTTTGTTTTGGGCGGAGTACAGATGAGTAGAAAGAACATTCTTCATAGTGGAGATATTGTCAGGGTAGAGCCACAATCTCAGATGGTATGTGCTTTTTTTACAAGGTTATAGAAAGTTGCTATGATGTGTCGATTCATTTTAAGTATTCGAAGATAGCTAGTCTTATGTACAGGGCCTAATAACACGGTGACAACAGAATTATTAAGAATAAAACAGACGGTTCATATTTTTTAAAATTTTGTTTTAAATTTGTTCAAAATACTCGCCTCTAGTTATAATACACAAGCCGCTTTTTCCTTGCATTTCTTAAAATCTTACAAACAATTTCTTCATTCAAACTAATTTCTGGGAGACTTAAAAACTGTCAAAAGCTTATTTCAAATTGTGTAATCTTGAAAATACATTTAAGACGTTTATACCGTCCGTCACCTTCAGATAAGGAAGGTATTGTCTGGTCAAAAAATTCTGTGGTGAGTTTTTAGTGAATAAGCACGTTTAAGGGCCCACAGTATACGATTTTACCATTTTTACGATGATATTCATATATCTCAATTATCTTATTTATCTCGAATTTTTGCAAATACATTAATAAAAACTAATACATCGTTGAAAAGAGAAAAAAATGACGGTTTATATTTTAGTAAAATAATTATAGGTTGCTATTTATAAAATAAAAGTTGATAATTGTATATTGTAAACCTGACTTTATTTTTTTGTTTATATTCAATAGATATAACTTTGAATATATAATACATATAAGAACGGCAACGCATATGGCCTAGCAAGATACTATATCTGTCTCTTTTTATTCACAAAATTATTATAGATAGCTAGTGACTCCTACCACAAAACTATGAACTACGGTAAATCGTGCTGACAGCATTGCCAGATACTATTTGTTAGAGGTATTCAATAATCAATAATTCAAAAATATTGTTACATAATAGCCAGATAATATATTTTGAATCTTCAATGTACATGTATACTTGTTTTACAGTAGCAAACTTAAAAACCTTTATATAATCTTATCTTGCTGTTCTAGCTACGTGGCAACACTGTGCAACATCCACCTATTATGTATTTTTTGAACTAACTCAGAAATAATTTGTATACGGAGGGATAGATGGCACCTTCTCTCGAAATATTTAATCTAAATACATTACGTTGCCGTTCTTATATGTATTATATATTCAAAGATATAAAGTTAAAAAAATATAAAGATATTAAATTGCATGCTAACCATAGAAACTGTTATTATATTCAGATATTTCACATTGACAGATGTCAATGTCAATGAAAAGAACATAAATGTGGCAGAGATGAGAATGTTGAGGTAGATGTTATGGAATACACGGAAAGGTAGGATAAGGAATGGCTCGAGTGATAGAAGTTTCTAAAAAGATACAAGAGAGACGATTACATTGGTTTAAACATGTCATAAGGAGAGATACAGAATATATTGGAAGAAGAATGCATAGCTCAGTACGTGCAAGAAACAGAGGAAGACCAAAGATAATATGGAAGGATTGTATTGCGGAAGACTTGAGAGAAAAGGAACTAAATGAGGACACGCAAAATAGAAATGAGCAAGAATAGCAACCTCTAACGAATGGGAAAAGCTAAAGAAGAAGATGAAGAAGAATAAAATCTCACTGTCAAGTGCAATTTACATAGTTTGTTTATAAAATAATATATCTGGAAATACAGAATCCTTTACAAGAAAATTCATGTATGGAATTTGTATAATACACAGGATTGACCCTGGAGGGTAATGGTTGGCCACTGGCCACATCAGACTTTGTTATAGTCAATTTACTGACAAAATTTTGTTCGATCATTATCTTTGTTAGTTTGTTTTCTATTTTTCCTTTTTCTCGGATACTGCTGACCTAAGCATTTTTACTCGTTTTGGTCCGTACCTTTAAAAAATTACCTACTTTTTAACAGGATGTTAAAAAGTAGGTAATTTTGTATACATGTTTCAATTAAAATTAGTATAGAATTAGTATAGGCACATCAGAATGTAAGGAGTGGTTGTCATACTTATTATAATGTTTTCACAATACAGTAATATTTCATATTAAATCATATTAAATACCACCATCTGCATGGTTCTGATATTTACACGAGAAAATTAAGTACCTACCTGGAAAAATAATTAATTTCATCTTTAACAAAAAGCACTACTAAATTATGTTGAAACATTTCTGTAACATTTGAATGATATACGGAGCTAGCCTCATTTGTTTAATAGCACCCATTATTTATTTCTTAAAACTAGTTTATTTTGCAGGTGTTTGTTATTTATTGTCTTCTGTTTCAACAAAATTCCATTTTGTTGTCAACAAATGTTAACTTTTTTTCATAATTAATAGTCATGTTTCTAGTAGGTTTTGGTAAGACAAGTGTACAACAAAAGAAATAACCTTTTCATAGCTATCTAGATGTGCACGATTGTTAATGTAAAGGTTTGACTTAAACAATAAATTGTAACATTGTGACCGTGATATAAATTTAATATTGTAATTTTACTAACAAGACAGATAAATATTAAGTACAATTTATTGTCACATAAAATTTGGACTGGAGGAATCCGGAAACAACATTCGACATTTATTCACTTGTTTTACGAATTGCTTACCTCGTAAATGTGGCATAAATAGATTATAGAAATAAAAAGTTTAATTTCCTAGAAGTAATATCTACCCACATTATTGAAATGAAATTAGATTAATTATTTATACCAGGAATAAATATGTTGGCTAATTATAATTATAATAATACCGTGTCTTTTTTAATAAGTAGTAATATAAGTTATTACACTTATTTACATTAGGAAGTAAATTTTCAATCTATATGCTTAGTTTTTATATTTTGTATCCAATTATTATTAGGTTAACATAGTTTTACCATTGAATAATATGCTTAGATTTCCTAGCTTATTAACATTTGTGTACCTCAAGTTGAACACTAGATATTATGCTGCCACTTTTGATTGTTCGAATGTCTAAAGAGTATTTTAATTAAATCAAAATTATTTTGACCAGCTTTATTGACTTCTGTCCACAACGACGCTTACAATTCAACTGTTTAAACAACTATTGCCAAACAGTATTTAAACATTATGCTCCCGAAGTTCAATATTCAATTCATTATAATTATTTTAATATTAAATAGTACAAAGTTTTATATTAACCCTAGAATGGTACCCTTATTTTTACCATACCATGCGATTTTAACATTTTTACGATGATGTCTGTGTGTGTATGTGTAGCTGTTGGAAGGACGATTTGTCAAAAACTATAATACTTAATATCTGTTTAACTCCGCATATCTCAACCGGACTTTAATGGGAAGAGTTGAAAAGGTTTTGGTAGTAATTGGACAAATTCTTCTAAATATTATTTTTTGAAAATTTTTGTTTTTGCAAATATCGAAGATGATTAAATTCTCTATCTAATACATTTAAATATTTTATTATATATTTTATTGATTTAGAGATAAAAGAATATAATATATAAAATAATCTGTTGTAATAAATCTCACAGCCAAAATAATGCTATGGAAACCAATTTAAAAATTAAAATATTTGTAACTGACAAATAAATGCCAGTGTCAGAAATCCGGAGACATTACTAAAGACTTTTACTGGAATACATGTATTATTTCTTAATGTATTTAAAATTGTAGGTATATTACATATACCCTTCAGAAATAATGTAGTCATGTGACTTTGTTGGCCTTGACAAACAGATGTGGGGACCTGTGTCAGAATGATAGCTAGTAATTCCAGAAAAAAAATTCAGCCCCGTGGAACTCTCGTAGTAGCCGTATTACGGGGTTGACGGGTTTTAACTAGCGTGCTAGTGCGTGGGCGATGGTCGACGTGATTAAGTTTTGACGTAAAAGTAGTGTGCCTGAATGTCGTATTGGAACCAATATTTGATAGCGCCATTGTTTTTGCCTTATTGACTCTCCAGTTTTGTATATTTTGGTGGGTGTCTTCATGTTGTGTCGCGAGAATCCTTTTTGGGTCCTGGAAATCATCACTTTCTGGAGGATTCCCCGTGAGGTGACACCTGGTAAACGCCCACACGGTACAAATATATCATCATTACCAACATATATAAACATATGTACAAAGCAGATTGGCACACCCAGCAATTGGTAATATGCCGTGATGATATATATTTTTTAAAAAAATATTAATTATATTTTTACCTCCCGCTACCCTTGGTAAGGTCCCTAGAATCCATTTTTAACATTTTCACGATGATGTCTGTGTGTATGTATGTATGTGTGTGTGTGTGTGTGTGTATGTGTGGATCCTCTCTACGCTCTAACTCAAATACTATCATTCAGAAAGTTTTGAAACCACGTATTTCTACCTAACTGATTACATTTTGGTGGCAATCGGATAATTGGAAATGGCAGTTTACTTGAAGCTCAAGATAGTTTTTCTTCAAAAAATACCTTTAAATGTAATTTTTTCTCAATTTGTTATTATAAAAATTAAAGATTATTCCATTTTCTACAAGTTTGCTTTAATACTTTTTCTATATATTGTATGGATAAATTTATAAAGTAATATAAAAATTATATACATAGGTAAATGGCGGGAGGTACTGTGTTGGTCACATCAGATTTTTTCCTTTTATTTCTAGAACCTCAGTCGTTTTCAGGCAACATCAGTCACGGTAGGTAATATAAACATCATATCTCGTTTATACCGTCCTCTTCGTAATTTTCCGGTCATAAATTACGTGTGCCCTTTAACCCTTTTTATTACTATTTCTGTGGTTTCAACCCCGCCCGTCTCCACTGTTTAAATCTGGCACCTTCCACCCAAACAACCTGATGGAGTATCGTGACTCAACCAACCTATTTTAAAGTTTTAAAACGTCACAACTCTTTAACTAGTGCACTATTATTACCATTACATAGATATATTTTGGGGAATAAAATATGATACCCAAATATACTATAGCGTTTCTAATTGTAATAGTATTTACTAAGAAATTTATTTATATATTCTTAACAATTAAAATTCTATATTGTTATTACATAAATTATGTGAAATTACTTTTACTTTATGTAAATTACCAAATAAAGTGTAATACCACCACAAAATTTGCTCCAGTACTAAGATGAATTACACCGTAATTAATCCTAATACTTTTTTAATTGCTGCATTTCTACCATGCATATTTATATTTTAATTTGTAATTTTTCTACCATGAAATAATATTAATCAAATTCTCATTAATTCACAGCATATATTTTTCCGGTTAATCATAATAATTTGAGTGATAAATTAAAACAAATCACTGAGTGAACGTGTAGGAAGGTAGTTTCATTGCTAATGGACAATTTCCTATCGCCAATTTTATAGTTATTATACTAGTTTAAGGACAAGCAAGTTGTAAAATTTCCTGGTGACATTGTAGTTTGAGATGACAGAGTTTTATGGTGTATTTATCGATATTATGACATTAATACACTCTCGTGGCCGTGTGCCTGAGTGTCTGGTCGCGAATCTGGGGACCCGGGTTCGATCCCGACCAACGCCAAAAATTACATCGAATTTTAATGGCACAAAATTGACCCCTGTGGTGCACTCTCCACGCCATCTATGAGTGCCCGTGAGGTGACGCCTGGTAAGCGCCCGCACGGTACAAATATTCCATCATTACCGATATCTGTATACAAAGCAGATTGGCACACCCAGCAATGGGTAATATGCCGTGATGAAATATTTATTTTATTTTATTTTTATATGAAATGTATCTAAAAATAATTATAATTGAAATATTTTATCTGTTATAAAGTTAGTCATTGAAGTACGTTATGTTTGTACGCAACAATAATAAAAGCTGTAACTTCTTTTATTTATATATGTTCATTTTAAATGGGCCATCATTGCTATCTCTAGAACTATAAGAGCTACGAAGACGGTTAAATTAGCAAACAATTTCTATTTCACAAGACAAATTTAAAGAAAAGAAAAAAAAATTTTTTCGACCATTGGATCTCATAATAATGTATCTAACTTTTTTATTTTAAATGAGAACATATATTTTTTTATTAACTCTTTCGTTACAGAATTTAATTCTGAATTCAGTGATATATTTTTATACCCTTACATAGCGATTTTATTGAGAAAAATACATATAAAGTTTTATATTAATTTGATTAAAATATGGCTATAATAAAAGGGCCATACGAATGAAAAGAAATGAATACGTGTTATTATTTTTTACATAGAATTACAATGCCTTGAATGAAATACGTGTTTGTGTCAAATATGTATGGACTGATGTTCAACTCTTTCCCTTCTCCGCACCCTGATCCTTGCCCAGTTCTGTTGCCGCTTTTTCATACCTTATCATTTTCAACATTGCCCATGAATTGGCAGCAATGTAGAAATATCCAGTTCATTATTACTTGCCGGCAAGTATAATAGAACGAAATATTCACTTCTTTCGGTCAGGGCATTCTAATTCTATGTAAAAAATAACATGTATTACTTTTTTCCATTCGTGGCACACTTATTATAACCATTTTTTAATTAAATTAGTATAAAACTTTTTATACATATTTCTCAAAAAATTCGTCGTATAAATAAATATATCAATGCGGCATATTACCCATTTATATCACTAAATTCGGAATTAAATTCTCTAAAAAACGAGCAAATAAAAAGTATATGTTCACATTTAAAATAAAAAAAGTTAGGTCTCGTGTTTTAAGAACCACTGGTCGAAAAAACTTTTTCTTTCTTTTACATTTGTCCTATAAAATAGAAATTATTTGCCCAATTAACCGTCTTCGTAGCTCCTATAGTTCTCGAGATAGCAATGGTGGTCCATTTAACACGAACACCCTGTATTCGTATTTAAATATAAGTATATTATACATTTATGACTACGATATATGAGTGAAAATATTTAGTACAAACACATCTAGCCAGATTGACAATTTGGCCACATTTTACAAAATGATAATACGTTTTACAAAAAGACTGATTTTACAATTGGGCTACGATATATAGATAATAATAACATTAAATTAATATTAGGTGTTGTCGAAAGTTCAATCAAACAGTATTTATTCTTACTACCAACGTTTCGGCGCACTCTTGCACCTTCTTCAGGGTCTACAGCAATTATACAACAAAAATATAATACATACAAAATAACATGGACATTAACACACAGTAAGATCTTACAAATTATTACAATTCATATACACAAAATACGTTCGTACAAAACATTCAGTTAATTTATTAAACATAAACAAAAAATTCAAAGAGCATCCATTTTCTCTAAGAAACAACAACCGAATAATATGGAGAATAGCCGGAAATATCCTGTGTAAAGATTCTGGAGACATCAAATACGGACTCCTATTGGTCGTCTGTATACCAATAAAAATGTAGCAAGTTGTAGGAATTTAAATAAAATGTAAGGAAATTAATGAAACTCAGTTTGGCCTGAAATTTGCCTTTTCCTTTTTGAAGTTTTCCAATACACCAAAATATACGCTGACAAGTCCTTGAATATCAGTTCTTGCATTGATGTTATTGTAATCATTCCTGATATGTAACATTCCAAGAAAGAAACGTATGTTTTGTTTACATGAATTGTAATAATTTGTAAGATCTTATTGTAAGTGTGATAATGTCCATGTTATTTTGTATGTAATACATTTTTGTTGTATAATTGTTGTAGATCCTGAAGAAGGTGCAAGAGTGCATCGAAACGTTGGTATAGTAAGAATATATGTTGTTTGACTGAACTTTCGAGTAATTGTTAACACCTAATCCACATCACAGTCGAGAAATTACCCACAATTAAAATAATATATATCATTACTATCAATTACTATAAAATAGCAAGTATCTATCCTTTGAGTAAATTAAACCTATTGTCTTATTGGTACGAGATACAATCAAATATTTAGTACATAAAGAACAACTTGTGTTTTGCTTAAAATAAATTCATATCGAATCAAATTCAGATATCATACAATGTACAATTAATCACGTAATGACCAATCTATATCAAAATTTCTCTATAAACAATCCATTTTCTCATGTGAAGCTAATTACTTTTCATCAATCATATCTTAAGCGTTCAATCAGCGATCAAATTGCTAGTGAGTGTGTTTCTAGTGCAATGTAACAAAGCAGATGAACGTGTCTATTATTATAATAGCGACGATTTAACAACATGATCATAGCATGCGAATTTGGTAGATGGGAACAAGTTTAGTAGGTTTCAACGCCATTGTATTTTATTGGGTGATATTGGGCTT
The DNA here is from genome assembly GCA_951394225.1 of Harpalus rufipes. NCBI lineage: Eukaryota > Metazoa > Arthropoda > Insecta > Coleoptera > Carabidae > Harpalus > Harpalus rufipes. The sequence continues at coordinate 12,995,156 of OX596281.1, read as the reverse complement.
GGGATATAAATGATATTGCAATTAGTGATGCCTTATAAGATACATGAGAGAATGTAGTGAACTATGAACCTATATTTTGGAAGTATTGTTAGCAGAAATGAGATAGAGTGATATACTTAAAAAAAATCTGTTGTGGCCAGCACAATACGTCTTGCCACTTCCGTTTTAGGTTACATAAGTATAGGGCACGAGAAGTCATGTAACATTGTTGGCCTGGACAAGCAGATATAGGGGGCCTGTGTAATTATGTATGTACATACATGTCAAATGTCAGAATTTTTCATTAAAAACTCAAGATTTTCTAAATTCACGTAGTTTGTTTGTCACACTTGGCCTAGGCAAACAGATATGGAGGCGGAGGCCTTTGTCAAAATGACAGTTAGTAATTATTTACATGTCATAATTTTTCACGTGGTTAATTTATCACCAGGAATGTGGAATTTACTTGTCCTGGTAAATAAACCACATGGAATTGGAAAATCATGAAATTTGGGATGGAAAATTGACATTTGACATCTATGTATATAATTACTAGCTGTCATATCCCCCATATCTGCTTGCCAAGTCCAACAAAGTCACATGTCTGCTCGCGCCCTATAATTTTCTCATGTCTTTTCTTTATGTTTAGATTATTTTTATAATTTTAAATTTATTTGTTGAGGAAGTTTTCTCATACACTTCTAAATGTTCTTCCAATTTCTTGACGGGATTTCTGATGGGTATATGTATATAGCTATAATTTTAAATATTTAATTGTTATTATTGTCATACAACAAGAAATAGTAAACTTACCAATATCACAGAAAAATTCTTCAATAATGTCTGCTAAACTTCTTCATTCAACGTAAAAGCGTAATTTGACGTTTTTAAAAAATAGACTTAAGGTCAAGTTTTAGAATAATACCGCCCAAATAAGTTAATGAACTACTGTTGGTTTTTGACACTGATATTTTTCTGTCATTTACAAACATCTGATGGTTACTATGGAGTTTAGGCTCTGAAATTGATTACAACAGATTATTTTATGCATTACTTTTTATCTCAATATATACAAATTTTAATATGTATCGAATAGAAAATTTTACGTTCTTTAATAACAATAATAAAAAAAATTCAAAAAAATATTATTTAGAATTTTTTTAAAGATACTACTACTTCCGGTTTTCTAATTGGTACCAAAATCTATTCAACTTTCCCCATTAATGTTAGATTGAGGAATCCGTAGTCAAACAGGTCCTTAGTCTTATAGAATTTGAGAAATCGTACCTCTAACACCCTCACACATACACACACACATTCACACAAACACACACACACACACACACACACACAAACACACACACAAACACACACAGACAAACATCATTTTGAAAATATTAAAATCGGATTGAAGGAACCATAAAACGTGCTTATTCATTAAAATCTGGATATGCGATTTTTAGCATGAATCCAATACCTTTCTTATCGAGAGATAAAAATATAACGGCATAGAAGAAATCCATGATGACTTAATGAATAACGTATGTCTCATAAGTTTTGGCACAAATTTCAACAATTTTTACCTCCGGATTCCTCAATCTAACAGTAATGGGACGAGTTGAATAGGTTCTGGTAACAATTGGAAACCGGAAGTAGTAGTATTTTAACAAAAATCTTCTAAATATTATTTTTTGAAAATTTATGTTATTACAAATATTAAAAAACAAAATTCTCTATCCGGCAAAATTAATTTTTTTATTATATCTTCTATAGATTTAAATATATAGAAATATAATCTATAAATTATCTGTTGTAATAAATCTCACAGCTTGCTCACAGCCCAAACATCTCCATGGTATCTACTTGAGAAATTTAAATGTCTGTAATTGACAGATAAATTTCACTAATGTCAGTGTCAAAAATTCAGAGATAGTACTGCAGGCTTTTTCTAACGATATTTAATATTTCTTATTGTATTATTAATAATATATTTAAAATTATAGGTTCATGTAATACATGAACCCTTCAGAAATACCGCCAATCCCGTTCATGATTTGGAAAAACCTGGAACATTTAAAAGAAATGGAGAAAACTTGCTCATAGAATGAATTTAAAATTATAGAAAATACGTAATTATAAAGATTAGATGTAATTAGATTTTTTTGTATGTACAAGAAAAGTTAAATACAATACTTATATATACCACAATCCACAATGAAAAGGGCGAGAGGTATTGTGATGGCCACAACAGATTTTTTTTTTTAATAAAAAAATCTGATGTGGCCAGCACAATACCTCTCGCCACTTCCTTTTTTTGGTTACATAAGTATAGGGCGCGAACGGTAATGTTACATTTTTGGGCTTGACAAGCAAATGTGTGGGCCCGTTTCAGAATGATAATTAGTAATTATGTACATAGATGTCAAATGTTAGAATTTTTCATTAAAAATTTCAAGATTTTCTAAATTTACGTAGTTAATTTATCACCAGGAGTTTAAAGTTTACTTGTATGCCTTAGATATTTAACATTTAATTCTGCTCCACATGGAATTGGAAAATCACTAAATTTAGAATGAGAAATTATGATATTTGACATTTATATACATAATTACTAGCTATCATTCTGACATGGGCCCCCATATCTGCTTGTCAAGGCCAACAAAATCATATGACTGCTCGCTCCCTATTGTATTTAACATTTCTTGTATACCTACACTCTACACCAAAAATTCTACTTACGCATATATCTATTCCATATATATTTAGATTGTTTAATTTTAAATTCATTTTTGATGAAGAAATTTTGTCCTCTTCTAATTTTTCGAAATGTTTCCAATTCTATTAATACATTAAGAAATAATATAATGTATGTACTTCCCAGAAAAAGTCTTCAGTAATGTCTTCGGATTTCTGACACTGACATTATCTGTCAGTTACAAACAAATTAAATTTTCAACTATTTTCCACGGCCATTCTTTCGGCTGTAAAATTTATTATAACAGATTATTTTACATACTATATTTCTTCTATCTCTAAATCTATAGAATATATTGTAAAATATTTAAATGTATCAGAAAGAGAATTTATTTTTCTTTAATATTATCAAGAAAAAATTTCAAAAAATATTATTTAAAAGATTTTTTTTCAAGAATCTTCTACTTCCGGTTGTCCAATTGTTACCAAAACCTTTTCAGATCTTCCCATGAATGTCCGATTGGGAAATACGTAGTTAAAAAAATTTAGTCTTATAGTTTTTGAGTAACCGTCCTTCCAACATCCCACACACACACACACATACACACACACATCCACACACACACACACACACACACAGACATCATCGTAAAAATGATAAAATCGGATTGTAGGGACCTTAAAACGTGCTTATTCAATAAAATCTGGATATGCGATTTTTAGCATGAATGCAATACCTCTCTTAGCGAGAGGTAAAAATGCATTTTCTTAAAGTTTTCTAATAGTTAATAATTACCTGTTTCACAAGCAACAAAATTATGAACTTAAATTTAATAAAGATGGCCGTGTTCTTACACATGGTGCAACTTTCTGCGGACATCTATACCCCGTTCAACGAGAGAACGGATCCTATCAGGAACCAATTTTGTATTATTATTTCATTCTTACTATTATTAAATTCCTTATTTCTATTATATGTATAGTCAAATTTTTCTTAGAATGACATCCAATGTGATCACGTGGTTGCAGAAATCACTTTTTTTTAACAACGTGTTTGTTTTGATTGTTTTATTTTTACTCAGCATTTGTTTTCGTATGTTGTAACTTGAGCTATATAAATAATTTGTATGTTTATATATTTGTTTAAAGAGATGTAGTGTCCTGGATGGCATATTAAAGCTTCCCAGACGTTGGGATTCGTTCATTGAGAAGCAGGGAGACTATATTGGATTGTAAAGAGAGTGTAATAAAAATAAACAAATGAATAAACTAACAATTGTGTGCAATATTTATGAAATGACCATCGTACTTGGCAAAAAACTGACAATGACAAATAATTTATTGTTTTTTAATTGTGTCCATTTGAAAGCAATTAATCAAATTTATTGACTGCTAAGACAATCTATATCCTTTATTAATACTAAATTAAAATACACTAAAATCTAACCATGTCAAGTTCAACAAGTTTTTAATAAAAACATTATCCTATCACAATAAAATACAATTGTTAATTAATCTACTTTGAGTTACAGATCCTATTACAAAACATCTTATACTCCTTTCTTTATCTATCATATCATCCATTGAAGTAACAAGCATTACGTAATTAATTGTACAACACATCTAGCCACCTATGCAAAACATGCGAGCACAGAACATTCGAATGATAAATCATAGTTAATAATACATGACTGACAATAAATATGTCCATTGTTCGGATTTCTCTGAAATTTCACGACGATGCAATACGGATTTTTATACATTTGAATATCTTATTAGTTTTATCTCAAATAATAAATAATAACTATATTTTGTAATTGACAGATTGTGAAATAATCACATAATAGTTCATTATGATTTAGTAAAATTAGTAAGTGTTATATGAGATTTGGCACACCTACCAATTAAGGAAGTTGAAATTTAGAACGTTTTTTTACAAAATGATTTATGCCCGTCTGTACCGTTGCATTATATAAGTTACAATTAAGCAAGTAGCGCTTAAAAATAAGTAACTCTTATATATTAGTACCTTTGTACAAGTTCCACTTAAAAACATAACTTTACTAAGCGTCACTTACTCGTATCAATCTGTGGAATTTGGTTTATTTTTATTGTTTCTGTATCCGCTTTTGTGAAATGGCATTTCATTTACAATCATTACATCTTGACATTTGTTTGAATCTTGTTTATCTATTATTTATATAATATATTTTTAAGGTAAGTATTACAATGTACTGAATTTTGATATGTGTGGAGTTTATGGCTCTTATTATTTTAGGAAACACAATATTTTAATATAATAATAATTCTTTATTGTATTTAACATTTTACATTTAAACTTATTACAATCAATGTTAATGGGGGTGAGTTAATTTTCGTATATATTTTTTTATATATGTATTACCTTGAGTTGACGGAGATGGGATGATGGAATAACACACACAAACATCCAAGCCCCTGGTGGGAATCGAACCCACAACCTCAGGGTTCGGGCGGTGAAGATCGCTTCGAGCGCTGTCCGCTGCCTCAACACGCACGACCACTGGGCATAAACAAAATATATTTTGTGTATTTTCTTTATCTCTTGTTGATCAATGAAATTTTATAAATTATTGTCAGAGTGATGCCATAGCTTCTGCAGTTTCATAATTATTCACGACACAGTTGAATAATGCGTACCTTTAAAATCTGCCATATGTCACACTTATTAACTAACCAATAGTTGCGAGTTGCTTAAAAACGCAAGCTTGTGAGAATTTTTTCATAGGAGATAACAATAACTCGAATATTTTTTCTTTGTCTATCGAAATATTTGTTACAATCTCGTCATTCATTGTGTGAAATAAATTTGATTACTATATTCGCTCTCCTTGATATTCATTCTCCTCAACAGTATTAAATTCATATTCACTAGTGTTTAAGACATTTATCTTATGAATCTGACATAGCCCGAAATGTCACTATGTGTTATTTAATGCATTTGAGCGGTAGAAGTAGTAGGGCTTTATATAAGCGTCAATTACTAAAAATAAAGTGGAACTTAAGATATGGTGCAAAGTTTTTTTTAGTAATTTTAGTGCAACTTATTACTAAGTGCAACTAAACTAGTAACGGTACAAACGGGCATTTGTTTCGTATCTTACGTGTAAGGTAAAAAGAACATCTACGAAACAATTGAACATAAAAGTATATGGCGCGAAAATGACAACAGTAACAATTGTAAGTTTTTTCTTGTTTGTTTATAATATGCAATTGTTTTTGAACAAAGATTTTACACAATTTCCACTAATAGTAATAAAAATTAATGACAGAGTAAATCAAAGTAATTTTCGAAAAGTACTCATGTATTCATAAATATTAATATTCTCCCCTTCAAAGTATTCCCCATTAGATATATGCACATATGCCAACGTTGTTTCCAATCTCCAAAAAACCTGTGAAATGCATTTTGTGGCATAGCCTTCAACTTTTTCAGCGATTTTGCCTTTATTTCCTCACAAAACTTTATTTTTTCAATGTATTTTTTATTAGTTTCTACGGAATTGCACTATTTATGACCGATACTGTAGCTTTCTCGTCAAAAAAATTGCACCAGTTCACTGCATTTTATACCATTTTTAACACAAAATTTACTGCGAATTCTTTATTTCGTCATTCTTAAAATGTTACGTCAATATTTAGCTGCCAAACACGAACTACAGGCACAATGAATTAATCTCGTACTACCAATACAAAAATAGTATTTTATGTATCTAAGACGAAAAGTGAATCTTTAGGTATGAGCAAGTTGTTTCCGGCCGAGGCGGGTAGCCGAGGCTATAATTACTTAAGAATACCTTAAAGACACTTTTCGTCTGAGGTACATACATAATTTTATGTCATACTGGTTTCTAGTTATTAAGTTATTATAGTAATTAACGTATCAAGGGTGTTATAAGGACAATAACGCCTGAGGTCATCAGTGTGCTTTCCGAGGGCCTCCGGCCCGAGGTGTGTACGTTGACGAAGGCATTATTGTCCGTTTAACGCCCGTGGTGCGTTCAACGGTTAATGTCCGACCGATATATTATTTTATTAAAGATTTTTGTCCTATCATTGTGATTTTTGTTAGAGATATTAATCTATTTGCTTGCAAACGCTGTAACTAGGTAACGCGATATTCTTGTTTGTATCCTCCCCAGAGTTTCTGTATTCTGTACCCAATAGCAACAACGTCAAATTTATAACACACGCTAGGGTGTTATTTGGTATATAACAACCCTGAAAGCAGGGTTGTTATGATAACAATAACGTAACGGTCGGACATTAAAAAATAAGCAGCAATTCGTAGCAGTATGAGTTCTGTATAAGTAGGTTAAGTCGCAATTGTTCGAAAATCTTACCAAATTTTGACGGATTGACAGATTGAAACTGAATTTTTCTGGTTTCGTTAATATTCTTATTCGCTGTAATTGATGAAAAATACATTTTTCGAGATATTTTCGATGAACCTGCTGAGGTGAAGAACAATTTAATACCGTATAAATAAAGGATTTAGTACGAAGGTGACATTTTAAAGTACTAGAACTTTAAAATATCATATTTTAAAGTTCTAGGATATTAATGTTTCGCTTTTTGTTTTATAAATCGTTCAAAAAACGTTTCTTTAGAAACCAGTATGACGTAAAAATAATTACCAGTTACTATAATTAAATCCATAAAAAAAATCCCGTTTTAAATAAACAAATTTAATATACTCCATAAAGACTTAATTACACTTTCTCCAGTATCTTCTCTTTACTTTGTCAATGGTGCAGTTTTAATTTATAGGATGTGTGGTCAAACCAAATGCCTATCGACTATTTTGACAACGGAAGTCCATTAGTGATTTCCTACCAATCATTAATAATCAAACCAAGTCGTTTGTTTCTGATTGGAAACAAATGATGGCCAGGAAATTTGCAAAAAAAGTGTCGGAGGTAAATTACACACGTCTTGACAATCTATAACATCTTAATTTAGAATTTGATAGGCTGTTAGAAATTAGATCATGGGAAATGATTTTTCAGTTTGATATGTATACATTTATAAGATATTGAATATGTAGTAATTAGTTGTTTTACATATATGTCATCACTGATTGCAATTAATATGAATAAGATGTATCCGTTTGGAGTTTTAGATCAAGATAATATGCAAAATTTTAATTACATGTTAGCAAAATGGAATATTGTAAATAATAGAGCTCATAGATGTTTATACTGTGAGCTCCTAATGTATTTCAAAAGTATCCAAATAATTTCATGAGTTCTAATTGATCTCAAAGGATCTGTAAAGTTCCTAAATATAGAGTTTGTGTTATGTAGTAGTGAACCAAATAAATACAAAATATTAGCTTATGAAACATTTTATATTAACATAAATAAACACAAACACGTTAATAATAAAACAGATTTCCACAATTTTGCGCAAACTTCAACTTCCATCCTTGAATTACTTTCCGATAGATGACACTTTTATCAGTCCTATATAACAATTTGATTTTTTTACAATATTTATGTAATACCATGCACTATGTTTACTCAAAAAATTGTTTTAATGTTTAACTTTGTTAAAATTATTGTTTTTTCAACTTTTTACCTTCCGTCACGTTTAGGTAAGGAAGGTATTGTCTTTGGTCAAAATATTCATTGATGAGTTTCTAGTGTATAAGCATGTTTTAGGGTCTAGGGTATAATACCATTTTTACGATGATGTCTGTATGTATGTGTGTCTGTGTGTGTGTGATCCCATAACTTCAATACCACGATTCCAAAATTATAATTTTTTCGTATTCCTTAAGTTTTACATCCAGAAGAACAAGTGATTAGATTTTAGTTATAATTGGTGAACCGGAAGTACCCTCATTTGAAGATTTAACAGTTAAATTTGATTTATTGACATTTAACGTTATTATAACTTAAAGAATATATTATTCTCTATACGATTTGATTACATTTTATCACCGACGTATATATAGGAGGAGGGGGTTAGGGGGTTCAACCCCCCCCCCATCGGTTGTATTTTGCTACGTTTGATATTAAGCTGGATATAACTTTCTTACAAAATTGGGGGATTATGTACCTACTTAAAATGAAAACCAAAAATGGGCCGCAATGCCGGTGGGAACACGATTGCCAGGCGTCCCGTATAATATACGGAATTGTCCCCTATTTTACCTAACATTTGAGCGTCCCGTAAAGTACTGTTCGGGACGCCCAATTGTCCCGTATTTTTTGAGGAACGCAATTTAATTAACATTTAATTATTATACATTTTATTTTTATAGAATAATGATATTGCTACTACTCACTAATATAATATATTAATTTAATGCAACATTGTATTTTCTGTTTTTGTAGTTATTGCTTATGCTCCCATCTCACATCATAAAGTCTAGTAGAAGTGTCAACTATACGCTTTTGGAGCATAGATACGCGTTTTCGTCATAAAATATGGATTTTAATTTTTAAGAATTTGTTAAATTTGCTTCATTGTAAAGAACTCTATATTATCTTACATTGCATTAAAACACGTTTGACCTTGAAAATTTTCAAAAAATCGCCTGCGGCGCATATATTTTTTTTCATACATTTTTCGTCCAACCCTACCAGAACCCCCCCCCCCTTAAGAAACCTATAACTACGTCAGTGCATTTTATACTTCATATTCAATAGATACAGAGTTAAAGAATTTAAAAAAATAATAATTTTATAATTCAGCCAGCTATGCTAAACATGGAAACTATTAATATATTCATATAATTCAAATTGACAGATGTCAGTATCAATAAAAAGTAAATTAATGTGGCAGAGATGAAGATGTTGAAGTAGATGTTGGGGAAAACATAGAAACATACGGTAAGAAAATAACTCTAGTATTACAAGTTTCTAGAAAGATACAAGAAATATGATTACATTGGTTTGAACATGTTATGAGGAGAAATGAAGAATTATATTGGAACAAGAATGAATAGTTTAGTAATAGGATGTTGATGAAACAGAGGAAGACCAAAGATAAGATGGAAGGACTGTATTGCGGAAGACTTGAGAGAAAAGGAACTAAATGATAACGACACGCAAAAATAGCGACCCCTAACGAATGGGAAAAGTTAAAGAAGAAGAAGATGTCAGTGTCAAGTGCAATTTGAATAGTTTTTTTATGAAATAATTTTACTGGAAATTTTGAATCTTTTGCAAGAAAAAATATGTATGGAATTTATACATTAGGTATACACATGATTGACGGAAGGTATTGTGCTGGCCACAACAGATTTTTTTAAATTTATATTTATTTTATGGTAAGATTTATATTATGTGTTATGTTTTTATTATTAAAAAGCACATTGTAGAAGCAGAAGATGGTGCTGGACCAGCACCGAAAACGTCCTAACAAAAAAAACCTAATTATTAATTTTTTTATTAACACTGATCCTATTTGCCACACACCTTTACCTATAAATATAGAGTTCTGATAATTAAATTCTATTGTTAAAATCATCATCGCTTTTCGATCTCTTTCTCTCTCTCGAAGTCCTTCTGTAAAACTCGAACACTGTTGCAGAAAAACTTGTCTGTCTGACCGGTTCATAATCATGATTTCGCGAACCGTAAACGTTTAAAGGTTAAGCACAAAACACAGGAACACAACAAGAAACGGAAGTCGTTGTAATGAGGAAGACGCGATGAACGGTACAAAATACGGACCTCACGCCTGGGACAAACTAGCCACTCACTTAACACAAAAACAGTAAGCTAGAGGAAAATGGAAATGAGAGATAATGATAATAATCGATACAAATTGTAGCAGATGAAATAGAAAAGATGTTGAACTAACAAATAAAACGTTATACAAGGGATAAGGGTTCACTTCAAATAAACTACATGTAATTTTGCGAATTTAAAAAAAATCTGATGTGACCAACACAATACTTCCTGACATTTAATTTTTATTAATTTAAATACATGGCGTCTCGTTGTCGCGTGCCTGATGTCTGGTTGCGAATCTGGGGATCCCGATTCGATCCCGATCAACGCTAAATATTTCGAATTTGAAAAGGCACAAAATTGTCCCCTGTGTCGCACTCTCCACGCCAGCAATGGGGCGACGCTTGGTAAACGCCCGCACGATATAAATATGTCACTATCATTACCGAAATCTGTGTACAAAGCAGGGTAATATGCTGTGATTAAATACATACCTGCATATTTACTAATGGTAGAAATTATGTTTATTAAATTCCTTTCCATATAACTATTGTTCTCTGTACAATTTTCGTTTTAAAACATTATTAATTTGAAATTATGTATATTAAGCTCCTTTCCATAACTATTGTTCTATTTATAATTTTATTTTAAAACGTTACTGTTATTAAATTGAAATCATTATTTTTTCGTCAGTGACATTTATCTGTCAGTTACAAACATTTGAGCTGAAATATGTAACCATGGAGTTGTGTTTATAGCATAAGTTCCGAGATATAATTATTATAGTACTTTCCTTATAAATTTATCCATAAAATATATATAAAAAGTATTAATGCAAACCTGTAGAAAATGGAATAATCTTTAATTTTTATAATAACAAATTCCGAAAAATAAAAATATTTAAAGTTATTTTTTGAAGAATTGACTATTTTGAGTTTCATGTAAACTGCCATTTCCGGTTATCCGATTGACACCAAAGTTTAATGGCTTCTCTCCATATTAAAATAAGGTAGAAATACATGGTTTCGAAACTTTCTGAATGATGGCATTTGAGTTAGAGTGCCCCGAAAATCCACACACACATACAAACATAAACACATACACACCCACAGACATCATCGTGAAAATGTTAAAATTGGATTATAGGGACCTTAAAACGTAGTCATTTACCAAAATCTCGATATGTGATTTTTAGCACGATCCCTATACCTCCCTTACCAAGGATAGCGGGAGGTAAAAATGTTGTAGAAACAGTATATCAAAATTATATTTCCCGTTAATATTTGCTGTATGAAGAATTAAAGAGCTTTTAGCAAAAACAACCTTATCAATTTTTTAGAATCAATGAAACATCTTTCTAGCTTCCTTAATTTTATAGATTTCTGTAACTTAGTTTAATTCAGAATCATATTTAAATATTAGAAAATTATTTACTGGATGTTAAGAAATAGAAAAATAAACATTGATGAACAACTACATAATATGTAATTAGAAATTTTATACGATGTTTTTGTAGAAACGCAAAAACATTAACATGTAATAACTTGGGCGAAAAACATTTTTACCAAACTGTTTGGCAACCTTGAAAGTACTGTCACAAATTATTATAAAATATTAGTCTGTAAGTATGTGTATAATATGTAAAATTACTTTTATAACACTATATTTTCCCATAGTTTGTTCTGAAGAAGCTTCAACAGGAAGCGAAACGTCGACTTTTGACTGAATAAATTTTATACTCGTAAAATGCCTGCATTTTTGATTATTTCTTTTATCCATATATATTGTTCTGAGTATGATAAAAAAGCTGTCTTTACAATCCATATTTACAATATTTGGACTGTGGTTGTTTTTGCCAAGAGTTCTTCACTTGTAAAACACCTGTTTAAGTACATTCATTTATGAAATAGAAACTGTATGAATTAGACCGAACTTGAACTTGGAATATCTTTATATTATGTAGAAATTTATCGTTTGAGATTACATTAAATTTTCTAATCTGTCATATTAATTTAGAAAATATATAAGGATATGATAATTACAAATAAATTTCACTATTAAAATAATAAAAAAGACAAAAACGTTGAACTCTACTTTAAATGAAAATTAATGATTCCCCCAAGCAGCATTTACAAAATTAACAATTAATTACATTAAATCTCTCCAGAAAAACCAATACCTTAGAGGCAAGAAACAATAACAAGTAAAAAGTGAAACCATGCAAGTTCATTCACTTGTTTCTGAAAACAAATGCTGTTTAATTAAGAAACATCTCATTATAACCTCTCGTGCCGTTATTTACATTCATATTCAACTGTTATAGTGTCGTGATTAATCTGCGTTTCATTTGTTTGTACGATACTCTACCGGAGAAAAAGAAAACCAGTGGATGTGTGATTCTAAATGAAGAATAGTTGAAAAATAACAAGCGAAAGTGTGAGAAGGAATACGGTTTGTGGTTACACGCATGCGTTTACAACCTGTTTTTGTTCCTGTTGCAGGAAAAATTGCTACTGTAATAAATAAATAGTAACTGTAACAAAGCGGTTACTGTAAGTCCTGCAGTCAATAGTTTGTGAGGAAACTTGTCATCAAGAAACCACTACGAGTTGTAATCTCTTTGAAGAGATGCAAATATATTCATAAATGTTGTAAACATGTTGTATCTTTTGTACTACAGATTTTTTCCAGCACTGTAGAAAGAGCATGGATCATTATATATTCTTTTGAGCGTTTTCGAGAGTTCCTTAAGGATCTCAAGTGTTGTATCCTTACAAAATCTAGTTACATGACTATCGTTATATCCTTACAAAATCAAGTTACATGACATATCTTTCAATTATTAGAATTCAATATATATACAGTGTGTTAATTAAAAACCTGGCCATAGGCATTTAACATGGGAAATCAGTTTATCCTTGCGAAAAAGTTCCCAAATTATTTTAGACAAAAATACTCCCAATTAAATGTTGTAGATAATTTCTGCACCCGAATTAGTAATAAGATTTTATTTTTGACATTTCATAACCGAGAAAATTAATTTTAAAGTTTTTTGAAGATTGCTGATTTATAGCGATAGCCATGTAACTCAAACAAAATTTGTCCACCATTTTATAATCATGGGGTCTTGTGGCCGTGTGCCTGAGTGTCTGGTCGCGAATCTAGGGGACCCGGGTTCGATCCCGACCGACGCCAAAAATTACATCGCATTTTAATGGCACAAAATTGACCCTTGTGGCGCACTCTCCACGCCAGCCATGAGTGCCCGTGAGGTGACGCCTGGTAAGCGCCCGCACGGTACAAATATTCCATCATTACCGACATCTGTGTATGAAGCAGATTGGCACACCCAGCAATGGGTAATATGCCGTGATGAAATATTTATTTATTTATTTCATTTTTATTTTATAATCGTAAGCTATTCTTCATGAGAAAACTGTTCCATACTTTCAAAGAAATATGTTACTGAACGAAAATCACAAAACACAAACTTTTTTTGACAGTTAAGATGGCACACAATTGTTCGTAATTTTGTTTGAGTTCCATGGCTACCGCTATAAATCAGCTATCTCCAGAAAAATTTAAAATTGATTTTCTCGGTTATGAAATGTCAAAAATAAAATCTTATTACTAATTCGGGTGCAGAATTTAATTCTCTACAACATTTATTTTATTATTAATTCTAAAGTAGTAATTCCAGTTATAACATCAAGTGTTACTAAATTCCAAATATACTAATCTTCAAATTTCTTAAATGATTTCAAGGATTCCTAAAGGATTTTAAGAGTTCCAGAAGTTTTATTACATCTCACAATAGTGATTCAACCAAAAAATCTGATGTGGCCAGCACATTACCTGCCGTCTGTTCTTTGTATTTTGTACAAATTCCATACAGAAAATTTCTTATAAAAGATTCGGACGGAGATTAGAATAGGGTTCGCGTCCAGCTTTAATTTTTTTTTAAAGAACACTATTCTTTTATGTAATCATATTACATTTCCAGTAAAATTATAACACAAACAGGCAATGTAAAGTATTGCATTTGACACAGACATCTGTCAATGAGAATTATCTGAAATATGAATATAATTATAATTTTTTAACTCTATATCCAATGAATATGAAGTACAAAATGGCATCAAATCGTATAGAAAACAAAATATTCTTTAATATTTTGTAATAACAAAATGTCAAAAAAAAAATTTAATTGCATTTTTAAAGAAAACCTGTTAAAAGTAGCAAATGAGGCTACTTCCGGTTGACCAATTATAACCAAAATCGAATCACCTCTTCGTTTGGATGTAAAGTCAATTAATACGAAAAAAATGTAATTTTTCGAGTTATGCGATCTGAAACGATGGTCATATACACACACCCGTACGTACACACACACACACACACACATACACAAACATACATACATCATCGTAAAACGTGCTCATTAAAAAGTCACCATCGAATTTTTTAACCAAACACAATACCTTCCTTACCTAAAGGTGACGGAAGTTAAAAAGTTAGAGAAACAAAATATTAAATACAAATTTTGGGTAGTTGTAATTATTTGATACAAATATCAGAGATAGGTTTCTATAATTTGGAATCCACTGAAAGTTGTTAGCTTTTATTGTAACACACCCATCACTGTAAACTGTATAAAAGGAAAGTAATTACTGGTATTATTGTAGGCACAATGATAGAAAATATTTCCTTTCATAGTCGCAATATTTGGATTTTCTATTTCATTGTTATATTTTTTGTCAGGAGTTCGTCTTATCATTTTAATTTCCTGTCTGAACTTATAGGCTTTGTATGTGAACTTTTTTTGGCGCACTTTAAAAAATGTGTTTAAATATAGAAATCTCTTCTAATTTATCAGATATCAATGTAATTATAGGTACAGAAGTATTTAATCTTAAAATAATTATTTCCTGCTATGTTTTAAAATTGTTTTTTGTTCTTATCGTACTTTCAGTTTAATCATTTCGTAATACGAACTAATAAATAATCATATTTTTAAAGGATCATTCGAATTCGCTAAGGATCTCAGAAATGAGTAATAATCCTTGAAGGTATCTTTTTACCTTTTGCTACCTGTAGGTAAGGAAATTAGGTGGTGAGTTTTTAATGAATAAGCACTTCCTAGAATACGATTTTACTATTTTTACGATGATGTCTTATGTACGCATGTGTGTGACGATGCTTTCTCCAATAATCCAAAAAAAAATATATTTTTCTCGTATTTCTCAAGTTTACATAGAAATGAAGATGTGATTAGATTTTAGTTAACCGGAAGTACCCTCATTTGAAGATTTTAACAATTTTCCTTGAAAAAACACAGTTAAATATAATGTTTTGACATTTTACGTTATTATAAATATTAAAGAATATTATATTCTCTATGCGGTTTAATTACATTTTACACTTGATATTCTATGGATATAGAGTAAAAAAAAATATAAAGAAATAAAATTTCATAAATAAGCCTAAAAATGATAGGCATGAGACGCACGTCATCAATCTGAAAAAACCTTATAAAATGAAATATAACTTGTAGAAATTATTGGATGTTATTTATTTTTTAAAAATGAAGAAACACAAATACCACCATTAATTAATGTATATATTGTAACAGGTGCCCCTGACTTAAGAGTATGCGAGCTGGTACAATATTGCCGAGCGATGACGTAATCCCCGGCAGTGGAAAACCCTTACGCGTCTCGACTGGTTTAATTACATCTGGTGGAGTGATTCTTTGTATTCAATGTCATTGTAGCGAGTGATATATGAATATAAATAAATGTAGTTATATAAATAAATACAGTGAAATAAATATTGTTTAAATAAATAATCTTAGTGTTTAAGCATTTAATAATATTATTAGTGTTAAATTAGTGTTTATAATTATTTAATCATAGTGTTAATTACTTTTATTAGCTTTTTAATATTTATCCTAATTATTTATCATTTAATAAACATATTATTTTAACTAATAATATTTCTTTGATTTTTACACTTCACCCAAATAAATTATTTCTAACTCAATCGTTGTTCCTTTTTGGGAATATAAAATTATTTGTTATATTATATTTTATTTTCATATCATACGTTGGCACTACGAGTAACCATGTTATGTGAAATAATTTTATATTCGGTAAGGAATGGCTTAGAAATAATTGTAAATTCATTAATATATACATTTCTTAATACTTGTATATTTTTTTCTTTTTTTGAAAAATAAATAACACTTAATAATCTGAACGTTATATTTCATTTTTAATTTTTTTTTCATGTTGATGACGTGCTTCTTCTGCTTTATCATTCTTACTGCATACTATTAGTATGGAAGCAGCTACTATATTAAGATAAATCAGATTGACAAATGTCAGTTTCAAATGCAACTGACAGTATGTTTGTGCTATAACTTTACTGGAAATATAGAATCCTTTACAAGAAACTTCCTGTATAAAATTTGTACAAAATACATAGAACTGAGTGAAGGTAATGTGCTGGCCACAACAGATTTTGTATATAAATATTTATATAAATATAAATATTTTAGTGCGGAATAAACGTATAAACTAAAGCTTCAAGTAACAGTTTCTATATATTTATAGATTAGTGGTTAATAAGGAAGATAATTAACAACACGCAATAAAGTCAAGATAGTAAATTACTTATGTTAGTTAAGGAAATTAATATCAATAAATCAGAACATGTAGATCCTTATTGGCCAGTAAAAGTAATACAAATATAGTAAAAGTAATCATTACTTGCACGCAATCCCTGTAATTGTACCAAGTAAATAAAACATCGTCGCCTCTTAATATCGATAGTATCTTGAAAAATATTCAGTATTAATCGAGAAGAAAAGATCTGAATCTTTAATTAATCGAAGGTGATTTGGAAATTGCGCTTAACCTTCTCTGCACAAATCGAATTCATTTGTTTAAAAAACATTTTTTGATATTTCGAAAGTGCTGCGTCAAGCTGTAATACAATCTGGTACTATATTTTTTCATTTATAATTAAGCTCATGCCGGATCAATGATAAATATTTGATTATTTGATATTATATTCATCTGAATTAAAGGAATGGTTCGTTTAATGAACAACTACAGTACAAAAGAAAAGGTGTGGCAGTTTTTATATTATTTGTTTAATGTTAATCTGCCGTAATAAACTTGTTTATTGTTAGGATATTGATTGTAATAATAAAACAATATTGAACGTTAAATAAATGATCTAATAAGATTGGTACGGAAAAAATATGAATATAATTCGTGATACAAATAATCAAACTAGATAATTATAATAAAACAATGGATATAATTATACTGGGTGTGTATTTTTTTTGTGGACCATAGGAAATACAATGATAAAATTCTCATATTGCTGTAAAATCTGCCCGACTAATTTTAGATAAAAGTATAAATACAAAAAAATATTCAGAATTAAAAACCGCATAAGTCCAAAATTTTTGTTTACATGCGTTTCGTTTGCGAGAGAGAGGTAAAATAAAAGTAATAAGTTTTAGCACAAAATGTTAAGCATGGATACAATTACCATAGCAGAAAAAACTCAATCCAATATTATTAACAATTAAATATAAATTAATAAACTTTTGGTCCAGTTGCATAAAACATTATTAACGTTAATTACGTTATTAACTTTGACAAGACTTATTTTCCAATATACTTTTGATGCGTAACCATCGGTACCATGTGCAGTTAAACACTTGATCAACTAACAACCTTTAAATTTTTTAATTTTTAATTTAGTTTTAAGTACTAAATCCGTTGTCCACTCCTAACAGTTCATCCGACTTATACAGGGTAAGTCAGGGGAGAGTTCCATTCCATGTTCGTTTGTTTGCAATCCGAAATACAATTGAACAACAGCGCCTAGCTTCCTTTATAAACTCTGTTGTGACCAGCACAATACCCCTCGCCACTTCCGTTTTTGGTTATATAAGTATAGGGCGCGAGCAGTCATGTGACTTTCTTGGCCTTAACAAGCACACAACTTCACGTGGTTAATTTGTCTCCAGGAGTGTGGAATTTACTTGTTTAGGATAATAAACAACATGGAACTGGACAATCACGAAATTTAGAATGAAAAATTATAATATATGACATCTATGTACATAATTACTAGCTATCATTCTGACACGGGCCCCCATATCTGCTTGTCAAGGCTAACAAAGTCACATGATTCGTATACCTACACTCTACACCAAAATTTCTACTTATATCTATTCCTTATATGTAGATTTTTAAAATTTGAATTCATTCTATGAAAAAAATTGTCCTCTTCTAATTTTTCGAGATGTTTCCAAATCATTGCCGGGATTAACAATATTTCTGAAGGGTATGTGTAATATATTTATAATTTTAAATATTTAACTATTAATACAATAAGGAATAATATAATGTAGGTATGTACTTCCCAGAAAAAGTCTTCTGTAATGTCTCCGGATTTCTGACACTGATATTTGTCTGTCAGTTACAAACATTTTCATTTTTCAATTGTTTCCATGGTATTATTTCGGCTATAAGATTGATTACAACAGATCATTTTATTTGTTATATATCTTTTATCGCTAAATCTATAGAAGATATAATAAAATATTTAAATGTATCAGATAGAGAACTTATTTTCCTTTTCTATATTTGAAGAACAAAAAAATTCCAAAAATAATATTTAGAAGATTTTTTTTAAGAATCTGCTACTTACGGTTGTCCAATTATGTTACCAAAACCTTTTCAACACTTCCCATTAATATCCGATTGGGAAATACGTAGTTCAACAGATATATAGTCTTATAGTTTTTGAGAAATCATCCTTCCAATATCCACAGACACACACACATACATCCACACACACACACACACACACACACACACATACACACACACAAACACACACACACACACACACACACACAGAGAGAGAGAGAGAGAGAGAGAGAGAGAGACATCGTAAAAATGATTAAATTGGATTGTAAGGACCTGAAAACGTGCTTAATCAATTAAAATCTATATATGCGATTTTTAGCATAAATCCAAAACCTCTCTAAGGTAAAAATGGAATATTTAATCCACGATTGATTCGCTTGTCTAGTGATGTTCCTATCACTTTGACATTACAAAGTATGTCTGTGATCATTAGTATTTTGGGTTGCAAACAAACGGTCTTTCAAAGTAACTGTATTTTCAACAAATTATGAAACCTATACAAATTAACAAAAACCAAGTTTTTTGCCTGTAACTCAAAAGCAATTGAAAATTGTCTTGGCCACTAATTTTTGTTTTCAAAAAAATTGACTGGAATGTGCAAACAGTTTTGTTCTATGTCTATGTCAGTGTAGTTCTGAGCAAATTTTTGGCTAATGCCCGAATTCGAGTATGGAGTGTAACATTTACACTTCGAGAGAGAATGCTTTGTAACTGTAAGCATATCATATCCCTTTCATTACATGCTTCAAGTAATTCCGGTTTGTAAGTTTATATGAGAGCGTAAACCAAGATTTTTTCGTAATATTATACTTTCAATCAACTTAGATTATTTTTGTGTAAATATATAAATGAAAAATAGTGATATCTTTCAGATAAAGCAATAAATTTCTCCTTTTAATTAAAGAAAAGTTAAATTACAATTTATTCTATAATTGTAATTATTTCCTACATAATACGTTCTTCATTGCGACGCAAAAAATTATATAACAATATCTCTTATTTCAAGTAAAAAACTTTTCGGTATTTTCCTCTTAAAAAAAACAATATAACATTATGGCAAAACATTCTGTATTTCCACACAAACATGATGTCAATTGCACTTGATACCGACATCTTTCAATCAGAATTTTCTTAATATACAGTAGCTGTTTCCATGGTTATAACATAGCAGGCTCTTTTATGAAACTTAATTTCTTTATAATTTTTTCAACTTTGTCTATTTAATATGAAGTAAAAAATGCAATCTAATCGTAGAGAACAAAATATTCTATAACATTTATAATAGCATTAAATGTGAAAAAATTATATTTACCAGCGCCTTTTCAAGATAAAATCTAATCAACTCTACATATGGACGTACAAAAGAAGAATACAAAAGAATTATATTTTCTAGAAAATTAATATTGGACTTATCGAAAGAGAAATTTTTGTCACAGACAGACGCACGCCACACACACACACGCATGCACGCCCGCACGCCCACACACATATACACACATATATATATATATATATATATATATATATATATATATATATATATATATATATATATATATATATATATATATACTCATTGTTTGCTCCAGTTCTATTAAAGCAAGAACATTTTCTTCATTTTCATTGTAGTTTTCGTTATTTTCTTCCTCTTTTT
This sequence comes from Harpalus rufipes, assembly GCA_951394225.1. Taxonomy (NCBI): domain Eukaryota; kingdom Metazoa; phylum Arthropoda; class Insecta; order Coleoptera; family Carabidae; genus Harpalus; species Harpalus rufipes. Next base: position 12,974,370 of record OX596281.1, on the reverse strand, counting down.
TGAAATTACGTGCACCTGTCTTCTCAAACTTGGCAAGATATCGTTGAATAGTAAGACAACCCCGGAATATCATGATTTATCCAAATAGCACTAATGTAATCTCGAATTTGCCGTAAACTATGGCCAGAATAATGCCATTTAATTATTTGTAACTTTTCTTCATTTGAATAATTATTCATTTTTGAAAATAATTAACTCTAATATCGATTTATTATCACAATTTGTCAAAATAAATATTGATAATTTTACGTATAAAACGTTACGCTTTTGTTCGTCTCTTGTTTCTAATTCCATGGCTAATACTATTAAATTGTAATTCAGTGAATTTTCAAATTTTATTTCTGCAGTTATGAAGTAGTAAAAATAGTAAAATCGTGTTCTTGGGACCCAAAAACGTGCTTATTGATTAAAAACTCACCACCGAATTTTTTGACCAAAGGCAATATCTTCCTCACCTAAAGGTGACGGAAGGTAAAAAAACTGTAAGCTATATTAGTATAATGGATAAATTAAATATACTCGTACCTCCCAGAAAAATCTTCCAGTAATGTTATTGAAACTGTTGATTTTTGAGACTGACAATTATTATAAAAAATAAATTACGGAAAGAATACGATATATCAAAAATATAAAAAATAACAATACATCTAATATTCACACGGTTTAAACGAAAGCAATTATAAAAAGAATCATTTATAACATGTATATATTCACATATGTATGTATATGTATTTACACTTTCTTGCCTCTGTATACTTTCTTTTGAAATTACAGGATCACCATAATTAAATTCCATTTCAGAGTCTAAGAGCATTAAAAAGTAATCAGATTTTTTCTAGTTGGCATTGAACATCATACTCGTAAGTTGGTAGCACTGCTACCAATTTCTCTCGCACGAGGTGGGTAAAATGATCTTTACGATGATTAATGTTGGTCTTCCTGCGAAGAAGTAAAATTTACGGACGATTAACCTTGATAGACGATGTTGCCACAGTGTAAATACCAAATCATTTTCTCATATTTGATGAAAGTTTTTGATATGAACTAACAATTTAATACAAGCATATAATAAAGATATGTTAAGCAGTCACGATACCATAAATAAGATATTAAGAAATTGCTCGTCGTGATATATCTCGAGTTTAAATCGTATAATAATTTGTAAAATTTTATTTTAAATGACACCTTTAGAATTTTCTCAGATATATCTTTAGTTTTAAGGTACATTATGTATGGATGTTACATAATTAATACCGTAACATTTTCCATACTTTAAAACATGCTTCATATTATTGATGGACGATTCTGTGGTTCAAGGAAAGTATATGGAACCGGCTTATTATTACAATAATTAACATAACTTAAGGTTCAACATTCATACGGGTAGAAAATAATTCCTGGATGCTTGGTTTCGCTACCAATTGTTTTAATCAGAAACTGTTTGAATATACAAAAATCGTAATATAAAAGAAAAATAATAAACAAAATTAATACGACTTAAAAAATTTAAACTAAAAAACAATACGAAGAAATGTGACTTAAAAAATCTAGCGGCAATTTGAGAAACGACCTTCGGAACAAGTTATAACTTAAATTTAGAAAAAGGGTGCCATTGTTAAAAGTTAAAAAAAATATCTTATTCATTTGACGACTATATGAGTTTTTTAATGTATTTATTTATTGTTATTTATTAATGTTATTTAAATTGGGTGTGTGTGTATGTATGTTACGTTGTTGGAGGTACGATTTCTCAGACCTCTGTAACTACAGATTCCTCAATCTAACAGTAATGGGAAGAGTTGAATAGATTCTGGTAACAATTGGACAACCGGAAGTAGCAGTATTTTAGCAAAAATCTAAATATTATTTTTTGAAAATTTATGTTATTACAAATATTAAAAAACAAAATTCTCTATCCGCCACATTTAATTTTTTTATTATACCTTCTAAAGGTTTAAAGATATAGATATATCATTTATAAAATAATCTGTTGTAGTAAGTCTCACAGCCTGCTCCCAGCCCATATATCTCCATGGTAACTACTTGAGAAATTAAAATGTCTGCAATTGACAGATAAATGTCACTAATGTCAGTGTCAAAAATTCAGAGATAGTACTGAAGGCTTTTTCTGGCAACGATATTTAATATTTCTTATTGTATTATTAATTATATATTTAAAATTATAAGTATATTACATGATCCCTTCAGAAATACTGCTAATCGTTAATGGATTGGAAAAACCTCGAACATTTAGAAGAAATGGAGAAAACTTGCTCATAGAATGAATTCAAAATTATAGAAAATACGTAAATATAAAGATTAAATCTACTTAGATTTTTTTGTGTGTACAAGAAATGTTAATTACAATACTTATATATACCACAATTGTGATGGCCACAACAGAGTTTTTGCCTTTGAAGAAATATACAAGGAACTATTTTTCCCTTGCTCCGTTGCCCCTCAGCGACAAACACTATTTTACACGGCCACCCATAAAGTTGTCTAATCTCTCTTTTGATGGTTATTTCAAATAATCATAGTAACAAGTATATAATGACTCGGTTTGTATAAAATAAATTAAATAAGATTGTCAAGAAAACGTAAGGCTTGCATTAGATATTAGACTAACCGTATCAAACTTTTACCTTAATTTGGAAATGAATAATTATATAGTCTGCTCTTGTAATTATTCCACACAAACCCGTAAGGCACTAATTAAATTTTAATAAGAATAAACTACATCTTATTCTCAGCATTATATTCAGTATTCACCGCTTTCCAATTTAGACCGCTGTTTAATTAGGCTAAAATATTCTCTATATTTGTGAATATTAATGAACTGATCCATATTCTATAGGATCAGTAAAATATGCGTCCACTGACAGCACTTTCTACTGAACAATGTCAATGGTTTTGAAGTTTATCCGTTTGACTAAATATGGATCGAGATAAAGAGATATTATTTTGAATTTTATACTTTTGTTATTAGCTCTGACACTGAAATTTACATACAATTTTAATGAGATCATGAGGGAATAGTGAACTTAATGGTATATTATCATTTTTTCAGAATAATAATTCCGTAGTAAGTGGTTATTTTTTAAAGTAAAACCGGATTCCATAAAAAATATAAAAGCTTCAATTACTTCAATGGGTATTTTTATGTTTTATAATTAACATTTCAGAATAAAATTTCACGCAAATCTTACTATATTTCAAATTGATTGATTTTAAATAGGCGTGTAATGATTTTTTTAAATTGAAATTAAAATTTTAATAGTTTATTGTAAGAACAAATAAAATTATTATAATTAAGATAAGTTACTTACATTGAAGAAAACTTCAAATCGCTTAGGACGTAGAACTCCGTAATGCTGCTGTAAGAAAAGAAAATTCCATTAAAAACGTATGTACCTAGGCATAAAAATATTAAAATGAAACAATTTCCTGGGATTTAACTACTGTAATAAATTCAAACTCGACCGTTTCGACCCCACATGGGTTTCTTCAGGAGATGAAAATTGTAGTAACTATATGGTACATAATATTTCCGTTTTAATTTAGTTAAATATGGAAACAGTCTTCATATAAAAAATATAGGTTAAACAAATTTAACAAAAGTATGTAAAACTATAAAAAACTATAAAAAAATTATGTGAAAAACGCTGTGCCACACCCAATCGAACAATTTAAACTCAGTGTCTTTCATATTTGTGTTGGTAATATTACATCTACAATAAATAACAAATGACGATAAGACACCTAAATATATTCAATTATTAAAAATTGATTATCATTTATCGGGGTGTTAAATATTGCTCGCTCTTGAATTTTATTAAATATGGGTGTTTGATCCATGTTTATTATAGATTTAGGGTTAACAATCATTTCTGCTTTTATTGTCGTTTCAATTCTAAGTATTTCAAGTAAAAAAATATTTTTAATTAATTAATATTAATTATTACTTAAAAATAATAATTTTCCATTTTTTTAAAAACCCTTGACCTACGGGGTACTTTTATATCCTTACATGTTAAAAATATTGAAAAAATGAAAATAAAATTTAAATAAATTTGATTTTTATATGTATGAAAATCAAAACCTGCTATTTGTCAATTTACAATAGAAACACTGTTTATAACGTTAACAAATATTTGTTTCATTTTAATTTAAGCTCAATTGTTTTTCATTCATAGCTTGCTGGAAAATAACTATAAAAATAAAATTTATTTAAATTTCAATTGAATATTTCTCAATATTTTTGTTATGTAATGTTATAAAAAAAATCACGTAGTTGAATTCAGGCTAAAAATATAAATCATCCCATTTAAAAAATAATTTTCTTCTCTAATGGGATGTCCCCCTTGGTTTCCTATAACTTTATTCTATAGTATTTTTTGTAAATATAATAATAAATAAAATAATGGCAGTGGTCGGTTTTGGTGTTACACCCTGTATAGTGAACAGGAATTAAGCACCTATAGTTAATAAAACTAAAGACCAAGCAATATATAACATCTTGATAAACGATAATCAATCTTTAGTAGGTGGCTATATTTTTACATCGTCATTTTTTGGTTGATACTTTTTGAAATACATAGCTTTTTTAGCCTAGCGTTCAGCTAATTTTGTCGGCGTGTGTATTTTGTGAAATACCATCAATTAGATATTTTAAACATGTGTGAAGTATTTGCTGTCTTATAAATTATGATATTGAATTTAAGTTCTTTCAAATTGTCCTTATTTCAAAAATATTTCCATTTATATGTTGCAATTGACTTGTCAAATGTGACAGGTGACAACGTTTTTCTTCTTCAATTTTATATGCAAATGGAATAAGATCCATATTTTCAATGTATTAATTTTTAACGGTATTCCCTGACATTTATAGCAGAAAAAATTAAAAGATACAAAATAAATCCTCAGGAGTGAAAAAATCTTACATGCAAATAGGTGGACTAGTTTCGAACTTAATTACCACCCTTGTTTTGATTGGGTAGAAAACACGTTCTCGATAGGTAAATATTGTCTCTTGAAATATAAATAACTATTTGTAATATATTTTTATAATTTATAAAACTGCGATCAGAGCAATCATGATCTACTCACCGGAAACCAGACCTGAAACTTCAAAAACAACAGAGATGAAAATACGTCAAATTTCCGAAAATACATTAATAGACAGAGAAAGAAGTGAAAACAACACAAAAATGCTAAGTAGTAAAAATCAACAACTGAGTATTAAGCGGTAAAATAGAATGGAATACCCATAACGACAGAATGGCAGAGGAAAGAATAGTTAAAATAACACGAGATAAATCACCATCAGGACGAAGAAGCATAGAAAGACCTCGTAAACGATGGAGTGACAACAACCTACCAAAAGTATAGTCATAGGCAAGAAAACGAAGAAGAAAAAGATAATAGTCTAATTAGAAAAGGAAGTTAATGTATGTCATTTACCAATATTAATATTGGAAATTATGTGAAGAAATTATTATTAATTAAATTAAATGGAAAATCCGACCACCAGCGACTTTCAAGTGATATTTTCCTTATCTAATCACATTCCGTTAAGTTATTAATTAGAAGCGATTCGTAAGTATCTTGATATTATTAGAAAAACAATCATTAATATATTCACGACGCTACGGCCGCGATTAAAACTTTTGATTCAACTTATATTGTAATTAAGTTCATCTTCAAATGGTAATTTTTCTTTAATTGTTTCCGGTAAACAATTCCAATAAATTGTCTAACAGACGTAATATATAATTAGAAATGATCATTTGGTCAAGAACAATCATGTAGAATGATTTATATTCATGAAGTAAATGATTCGCAATTTGCAACTTAGAAAGGAATACTTATACTAAACGGCGAAATTGAATGATCTTTATATACGTGCTTCAACCTAACGACGTAAAATGAAAACAAATGTAATATCTTATTCAATTGATTTTGTTTTATACATCATCATTTTATCCGTCATTTGATATTGAGCTACAAAAGTTAAGTTAAATAAAACTTAAACAATATATTTTTCCTCCCCTCCGTAAGGGAGGTATAGGGATCGTGCTAAAAATCGAATATCGAGATTTTGGTAAATGACCACGTTTCAAGGTTTCTATATATATATAATTTTAACATTTTGTCGATGATATCTGTGAGTGTGTATGTGTATATATGTATATATATATATATATATATATATATATATATATATATATATATATATATATATATATGTGTGTGTGTGTGTGTGTGTGTGTGTGTGTGTGGATCTAACTCTTGTACTATTATTCAGAAACTTTTGAAACCATGTATTTCTACCGTATTCTAATATGGAAAGAAGTAATATAAAAATTATATCTCGGAACTTATGCTTTAAACACAACTCCATAGTTACATTGTTCAACTCAAATGTATGTAACTGACAGATAAATGTCACTGAAATTAATAACAGTAACGTTTTAAAACAAAAATTGTAGAGATCTATAGTTATATGAAAAGGAACTTAATATACATAATTTCTAGCATTAGTAAATATGCAGGTATGTATTTAAATAAATATATATATATATATATATATATATATATATATATATATATATATATATTATCACGGCATATTACCCATTGCTGTATGCTAATTGCTTTGTACACAGATTTCGGTAATGATTATGATTTATTTATATCGTGCAGGCGTTTACCAACGGATTCCCCAGATTCGCAACCAGATAAGGAACGCGGCAACGAGACCTCGTAGGTATGTATTTAAATTAATAAAAATTAAATGGCGGGAGGTATTGTGTTGGTCACATTCGAGTTTTTAAACTAGTGTTGTGACTGAAAATTTGAAATTGACCAGATAGTATTTTTCGAATCATAATTATAATTCGACATCTTTAACAGTATCACCAGAAATTAGTTTGATAGCTTTGACTGTTTTTAAATATGCCAGATATTATTTTGAGAATATAATTCCTTAGTCATGTGACACGTTTTCCGCCAATCAACATTCAGAATCTCCCTAGCTACATGTCTATCACAGCGATAATAAAAAACAAGGAAATTATCACCGTATTTATAGTCGTTACTAAGGGATTTGTTTTCTTTATTTATGACATTGACAGTTAATTTTGAGTATAAAAATAAATAATAACAATAATTCAAACTCCGAAATATTAAATAAAACTCGTAAGTACCATGTTTTAATACAATATGAATATGTATATCAAAAGTTAGGTTAGGTTAGATTGCAAAAATTCATTATATTCTCTCATTAAATATAAGCTCGTGATATGATTAATAATCGAAGATATTGCTCGTGAAACCGAAGCAGCACATTTCAACTCGTCCTTCGGACTCGTGAAATATGCAGTTCGGTTTCCTTCGAGAATATCATCGATGTTAATCATATCACTTGTTATATTACGTATGAAAATATTCCGAAAGAGGATTGGAAACTTTTAAGGAATGGAAAAACTGTTACACGAACGACAACAAAATTATTTAAATACTCTTTTGCTCTTTTGCGGTTCCTTTCTCCCAAATGGGAAAACTGTTCCTTACCTTCCTACATGCTCTGGTGTTCCTCGTTCAGATATGGAAGAGAAAATGTCATAAAGAAGCGTATAATGACATCCAGAGCTCGTAAACTCCATACAGAGACTGAGTAATCGCACATTATGTAGCCGCGAGAAGTATTTAATTGAATTATCGTTCATTAGCGCATAATTAATGCGAATGTGAGTTCGAATCTCGCTAGTAGATAGATACTTCTTCACTGGAGTTGGGAACCGTTAATGAACAACTTGTAGGAAGAAATAAATGCACTATAGTGTCGTTCATTGGGAAGATTATGTCAGTGAAATGCAATAGTAACACAGTTTCCTATAATGATAGTCGCTTTACCGTTCAACAGTTGATATGGATTTTAATTATAATATACAAAAACTGTGGGCCAAATGTTGGGTGATATTAGTCCGACCGACATTTAAAGGATTATCGTCCAGTCCAGATTTATCTTCAACTGAGACCCTTTACTTTTGGCTCACTATGAAAAACTTCGTAAAAATCTATTGCATATAGTAAAATTTACCTTGCAAGATATATGGACAACACTGTAACAGAAGAATGTGCAGGGTTTGTGGATACAATGCCTCATAGAATTAAAGGTTTTATCCACGACTTTCAAATAATATACCCATAATTCAATCTTTTTCACAATTAATGACCTTCGTTACTATAGCTAATTGAATAATATTGACAGTTCCATGGAATAATATTATTCAATCGCTTATGTCAAATTGAAATCTTACCTTTCAAAAAGTACAAACACATTACTTTTAATAAGTATTTTTTCCACAAAAATAGGCAATATTATACTAGTTTTCTCATTTTTTATGGTTTTATTTTCTACTTAAGCTTAAAATGTAGCTAATAGTCGGTTTAAAATTTTCTGCTAAATGTCAAGTCACTTAACATTCGTTAAAACAAATACCTAGCGATCAACGCTAACTATTTTTATCCACGACTGTCAAATAATAAACCCGTAATTCAACCGTTTTTTATCAATTAATAACCTTCGTTACTGTTGCTAATTGAATAATATTGACTGTTTGATGGAATAATATTATTCAATCGTTATGTCAAACTCAAATCTTACCTTACAAAATGTACAAACAAATTACTTTTAATAAGTATTTATTTCCACATAAAAAGCCAAAAGTATACTAGTTTTCTCGTTTTTTATTATTTTACTTTCTTCTTAAGCTTAAAATGTAGTTGAATAGTCGGTTTAAAATTTTCTGCTAAATGTCAAATCACTTCATAGTTTTGTTAAAACAAATACCCAGTACTCAACGCTGTTTATGTTTGTGAACAATTTTCTAAAATTTGTTTTTCTGACTTTATAATAGTACAGTTGTGGATAAAGTATAGTATTCTATTCGCATGTAATGGCTATTACTCACTCGAATGATTTACATCACTTGCCTTTCGGCTCGTGGCAAACTACATTCTCATGAGTAATAGCATACATTACATGCTCATTGAATAATATACTATTATGTTTGTAAACAAACAATTTTCTAAAATTTATTAGGTTATTTCTGATTTTATAATATTACACAGTATGTTATTATTGGACAGTTGTGGATAAAGTATAGTATTCTATTCGCATATTCTATTCACTCGAATTATTTTCATCACTCGCCTCGGCTCGTGATGCAAACTTCATTCTCATGAGTAATAGCATACATTACATGCTCATTGAATAATATACTATTATCATTATCTAATGAAAGTTTGTAAGTTTAAAATCTATATTTTTTAGAAACATTAGTTTTACGAAAACTATTTGCACACTTCAAATACCATTCTCACGTAAACAGAATTCAAATACATACATTTAAAATAATAGATCTAAATTAGAATGATTATAGCAAACAACGTTCTCGCATTCATTTATATAAATTAGCAATCAACAACCGATAATTTCCCATACTTTAGTCTGAAATTATCACATCTACCTATGCAATTACTATAGTTGCCATGCCAATATTTATGTAAACAATTAAATCACCAGTTAAGCGGTAAGTTTAATAAGTTCACAATATGAAAATGCTGAATTAGTGGTGTGACCGAAGAAAATGAAAATATATTGTGATGCATTTTTTTTTTCTTTCAATTATATGTTGAAGTATGTTTCTCACTATCTACCACGATAGATAATTGTCATATATCAACTGATGTTCGATCAAGGTCATCATGTATCTTGAACGAATTAACAAATTGCCATACATTTATCTGTCTGATTTGCCATAATACGAAGATGGATATAATACGCTTGTCTTTCAAAAATTCATATTGTTTCGACTAAGTTAGGACATTTCATTTTAAAACGATGCTCGTTGTAACATAATTTATTAATTCAGATATAAATACCTTGATTTATAGCAAATCGAATAACATTATTTTCTGTCAATGTCACTGACACTGTGTCAGTATCTCATTTTTCACATATTTGGTTTTACATTTGCTAATAAACTTACCAGCTAACTTAGTTTTGAATTTTGAATGCTTTTACTGTAACATATATTTTTATAATAGTAAAATAACAGTAGTATCTTATGTACCCTCATAAAAACTAAGTAAACGATACTAGTGAATTTGTCGGATTGGGCAGAGCTAAAATCTTAATTCACACAATTCGTAGATGACCTTGATCAGACATCTATAAAAAAAATTGTTTGTACTAGATTTTCTTTACATAAGATTACTAAAATCTCAGAATATTCAGACAATATCAAATTAACACAGTATTTACAATTTTTACTTTGAAAAGTACATAAATGTATTTACTAAATATTAACATTAGTTATTCTTGCATTGAACCACATTTATTTGAATTTCATTATATTTATAAATTCAATAAAATTATATATTAATAAAATCATTCATTTTTGGAATGTTGCTTGTTTCAAATCTAACTCATTTAGATTTATTTAGCTGGAATATATTATTATAGAATTAATAGGCGTTTCCGTTAAGTCAGTCGGAGCTATCCGACGGATCTGTTCGATGAAGTTACAGATATATCAGATTCCTTCGTTTATCGAAGCTTTTACGAACGCGTCAGATCTGTATAAGATTTTGACGTTTAAAACTAAGGTTATAGAATAAGTTTAACTTGTTAAAATGGATAAAAAAATGGAGCTTGTTTCCGTAGTTGACATAATTTTATATACAACTCAAGTGAGACTAAAAGACCACTTGAATCATTTGTTCAAATTATTTTGATCAGAACTTGCTATAGTGCTACAACTTTTATAATCAGAAACATTTAAATAGATACATTTTCTGAAACACAAATGCTTACAATTTTAAATTTGCGCGCCGAATCTGTACTAACCCTCCACATGGATCAGGTTTGAAATTTTTTTATCAGATCGCTTAGTCTGATTGATCGGAGTGAGTTTATGAACGCGTCAGATTAACCCAATTGACTTTACGAACGCTTCAGATTACACCGGATAAATCCGATCGACTTTACGAAAACGCCCAGTAGTTTCCTTTTGATTTTATTAAATACCTGTACAATTATTGCGATATAATAAGATATAGTTACAAATATAATGTGTTAATGATAAAACAAAACTATGTCATAAAGGAATAATTGCTTATCGCAAAACAAATAAGGAATAGTAGAAATAAATTTCTCTCATTAATATGATACTTTTATTGATAAGTTGTCATAATTTGCAATAATTGCAACTCGTATTAAATAATCTAAAGTAGAACAACACTCCTTTATTAAACATTCAAGTTTATATTATAAGAAATAAGTTGAAATTTCTCAAACATATTTCACTGTCACTACCAAAAATTTCTATATCTACAAAAAATCATTATGAATTCCTTGTTTTCTTATCGTACGCAATAAATCTTGTACATTTGCGTGCATATTTTACTGTCATCTGGCAAAACAATCAACAATTTGAATCCATCATAGCAAAAACAAAAGCCGGACTAAGTTGATAAGTAGCAAAACCACAGGTGAACAATTCATTGTTTTCTGACGTGTCAACTTTTTCTGTACTGCCCATCACAATCTAACTCTGTTTAATGTAGACATAAAACAATGTGTTTTGGTTTAGATTTAGTTAGATAAAATTTCGTTATTTTCTTGTTAACGTATTGTGTTCGTTAACTAATCGCAATCGCCGAAGGCTAGTTGTAAGGTGAAGATGTAAAAGTGTGCTCAGTTTGAAGAACAATTTGACAGCAGCGATATTTCAATCAGGTGAACGGACCTGACTTTTCGCAATGCTCTGGAAACATTTAAATAAGAAACAAGACTGATGGATTACAAAAGACTTGATTAATTGTCGAGGAAATAGGAATTGCTTTAGATAAATTTTCAGTTGTTTAATTTTTATAGTTACATATGTTGAGTAGTACTAGTTGTATACACATTAGCGTTGAATCCGGTATTTTTTTCAATGAATTTGCGAATCAAAGATATAAAGTTGTAACAACAGAATAAAACATAGGTCGTAACTAGGCGCTGAGAATATTTTATTTGTTGACGTCAACGTAATTTGACAATCTGGTTGAGTTATAAAATACGTCTATACGTTTTATAATAAGGCAGATTTTACAATGTGGGTACGACTTAGGTACTATGCTAATCTACACTTTGATGTATTTTACAAAATAAAAATAAAAGTGAATGTAAAGTTTTCAGAACATCTTAAATTAAAAAAATCTGAAGTGGCCAACACAATACCTTCATTCAAAAAATTAAAATTAAAGTAAATTTAAATACCGGGTTTGAACTCGACTGTCAACAAATATTTCACATTTTAAATGGCACAAAATTTATCCCTGTGGTGACTCCTGGTAAACGCCTGCACGGTACAAATATATCATCATCATTACCGAAATTTGTGTACGAAGCAGATTGGTACACCCATCCATGTCGTGATGATATATTTTATTTATTTATTTGTATACTTACCTACATATTTACTTATGCTGGAGACCTTTCTATATAATTATTGTTCTATTTTCTATTTTCTTTTTAAAACGTTACAATGGTTAATTTGAAATAATTAGTATTTTGACAGTGACATATATCTGCCAGTTACATACATTTGAGATCTGAACTCTGTAACCATGGAGTTGTGTTAAAGCGTAGACTCCGGGATTAAAATTATAGATAACTTTATGAATTTATCCATAAAATATATACAAAAAATATTAATGCAAATCTATAGAAACTTTAATAATCTTTAATTTTTATAATAACAAATCTCGAAAAAATAAGTCAAAGAAATATTAGATATGCCTCCCAGAAAAAGCTTTCAGTAATGTTAATAAAACCACAGAACTGTTGATTCTTCTATCAATTACAAACATTTAAATTCAACTGGTTTCCTTGGAGTTGTTTGGGCTGTGAGATTTTTTATAACAGATTATATTACATATTTTATTTTTTATCTCTAAATCTGCAGGAATATAATAAAAAAATATATGTTTCAGGTTTAGAATTTAATGTTCTTTAATATTTGTAATAACATAAATTGTCAAAAAATAATATTTAGATGAATTTGTTCAAGAAACTACTACTTCCAGTTGTCCAATTGTTACCAGAACCTATTGAACTCTTCCCATTAATGTTAAATTGAGGAATTCGTAGTTAAACAGGTCGTTAGTTGTATAGAATTTGAGAAATCGTTTATTCAACATCCACACACACACAAACACAGCCATCATCGTAAAAAGGTTAAAATCGTATTCTAAAGGTGGTTATTCCCTACAATCTGGATAAGCGATTTTTAACATGAATCCAATACCTCTCTGAGCGAGAAGTAAAAAACTATAGAGTTCTCCTGGATTAATATCTTCTTGCAAGCATAATCCATATCAATTCATGAATATTCAACATCATGTTGGCTTCCAAATGTTCGCAATCTTTTCTCCTGATGTATGTGCAACAATGGCAATTCCTCCGCGACACTGGAAAGCAGTGGCAAAGAGCAGTGACCTTTTGCCATTGACTACCACAACATCAGCAGCCAGCAGCTTATTCATGCGAATATGTAAATTGCCCACGGACGGTTAACTGTAGACATGTCGCCTAGCTTACGGACTACGACTATGGACTCGAGCTACATCGACTAGAGTGAAACTCACTCCTAGGAATTTATTGCTGTTTTGAACATGAACTTATAAGACTGTATTTATATGAGGAAATGTGTGAATGGACTGCTGGTTGGTTGGTAGGTTGAAGTTTTCTTGTAAAGTATTGATGAATTAAATTTATATCTTGTTATATATGTTGTAGTACTAGTAGTCTTGATATAAATAAATATCACGCCTTCTAACAATATTTTCAATGTAACAAATCTGTTAATATCCATATACAGGTTTCATTGGAAATATTATATTCGAGTAGAATTTACAGAGCTCTTCATTTTGGTCTCCTGCAAGTTTTAAAGATGTCCGATCAAGGTCATCTGTGTCATAAACGAATTAACGAATTAGTATATATTTATCTCTCTCATTTGCAAAGACTACAAGCGTGTGCCCATAAGGATAAATATAACACGCTTGTCTTTCAAAAATTCATATTGTTTATTGTTTCGGCTAAGTTAGGACATTCCATTTTAAAACGATGCCCGTTGTTGGCGATAATTTCGCTATAACGTGTTTATTTATTAATTCAGATATATTACCTTGATTCATAGCCGTACGAAAAAAGTTATTTTCTGTCACTGACACTGTGTCAGTATCTTATTTTTCATATATTTAATTTTACATTTGATAATAATTTTTTAATAAAAAATATATGCAGGCCTTTGGGTCCACATATTTAATAGAAAATAATATATTTGGACGTTTCGGGTGTATAACCCACCCATCATCAGCTGAATAAAATTAAAAATTGTACTATGTGAATTTTTAATTTTATTCAGCTGATGATGGGTGGGTTATACACCCGAAACGTCCAAATATATTATTTTCATACGTAATATAACAAGTGATATGATTATCATCGATGATATTCTCGAGTGAAACCGAGCTGCAGATTTCACGAGTCCGAAGGGCGAGTTGAAATGTGCTGCTTCGGTTTCACGAGCTATATCTTCGATTATTAATCATATCACGAGCTTATATTTAATGAGAGAATATAATGATTTTTTGCAATCTAACCTAACCTAACTTTTGATATACATATTCATATTGTATTAAAACATGGTATAGTTCATCCAGAGATCATGTTCCGAAGACTCGTTATCGTTTTATTATGGGTTCACAATAGCTAAAACCGCAATGCCAAAATATTTCGGTCCGTACAGTCGACCAGTTCAGTATTTGCAATGCTGGTATATATTTTACGCCCAGTATTCGACTGTAGACCAAGACTGCACTTTACAGATTTTCTAAACCGATTACCAGGGCTGTATTTGCTAATATTTAAAATTTTAATGCGTTAATCTTTTGAACTTAGAATTTCCCTAATTTTCTTATAGCTTATTATAAGGTCTGTGAACTTGTCTCCAAAGGATTATAAAACCGTTATTTGTGGCTATGTAGGTATATAAATAGGTGGTGAGTTTAATTATTTTCACTTGTCATTTGTACTTCCTAACTAGTGTACGAAGGCTGAAAGTGTTTTTTGTTTTGTTAAATTAAATTCAACAGTCAACAACGTTAACAATGTTTCGCCCGTGGGAAGAAAACGAAGAATTAGAAAGTGCTAGTAAAAGTGTATTACCATCGCCTAATATATTTAAACCTTTTTTGCACGAACATGGACAACAAATCGTGTTGAATGTTTACAATGGACTTTTGGAGGAATATGAAGAATCAGTTGCTCTTAAGAAAACTTGCCAACTAACAAAGGTATGTGATAAAACTGTTAAAAAAAATATCAGAATAGGTGGTCCGGTACCTAAAAGAGTTCGAAAAGATTCAGATACTGACAAAATAGATGATTTTACGAAACAATATATAGTACGAACAATACATAATTCTTATGCTAATAATATTGTTCACACATTATCATCTTTACATACAACGTTAAGAAAAGATATTTCTTTTGTACCTTAAATGAAATATTTCAAACCCCTACTCAAATTTTTCATTACAGCCCTGGCACATGCCAGGCTATTGGGACCCTCTATTGTACTGCCGTAATAAAACGATAACGAGTCTTCGGAACATGATCTCTGGATGAACTATACTTACGAGTTTTATTTAATATTTCGGAATTTGAATTATTGTTATTATTTATTTTTATACTCAAAATTAACTGTCAATGTCATAAATAAAGAAAACAAATCACTTAGTAACGACTATAAATACGGTGTTTATTTCTTTGTTTTTTATCATCGCTGTGTCGACCCAAAGGCGTGCATATATTTTTTATTAAAAATTTATTATCAATTAGTTCCCAACATTTCTAAGAAATTACTTAACTTACCAGTTGACTTAGTTTTGAATTGATTACTTTTAATGTAACATATATATTTTTATAATAATAAAATAATAGTAGTATCTCATGTACCTTCATAAAAAACTAATTAAATGACACTACTGAATTTGATAGAATGGATGGAGTTAAAATCTTAATACATACAATTCATAGATAACCTTGATCGGACATAGTTTTAAAAAAAATACTGTACGTTTCGTTAAGAGGATTGTTTTTGCAGAGTACAAATAGTATGTTTTTGCCTCCAAGCAGTACGTTGTTGTTTTCGAGCATAGTCGCATGAAACCAGTATTTTATCTCAAAACTTTGCCTTCACTTCGATTTTTATATTGAAACTATTACTTACAAGAGATATGTACAACAATGCGTAGGAGCCCCAAAATAACACATTTTCTGAAAACTTTTGTAACATGTTATAAAAATAAAATAGTTATTATTTATTATATAAGACGATAAAGGGATACTTTACCAACAAGTGAAAGGTATATCTTTAACGAGCCGATGAAGTATTTTTATCGTCGTGTATAATATATTATTTTATTTTGTACCTCATGTTCTCGATATTAAAATATCAAGCCGCAATTTTGTTCCTAAACTTACTATCGCTTAACATTACGCGGGTTTGTGAAAATTATAAATCACAACTTTGCTTTACATTATGCATTATTATTCTTTGTATAAAGTGTAGATAAAAAGTCAAAGTGTACATAAAAAATATTTTATCTACTCTTGACGGTAAATTGTTACTTTATCAACAAAAAATGAACACACAAAGCCTATTTTTAATATTAGGTACAATATAAGGTTCATTTTAAATGGGCCACCATGACTATCTCGAGAACTATAAGAGCTACAAAAATGTTTAAATAGGCAAACAATTTCTATTTCACAAAACAACTTTAAAGAAAGAAATTTTTTTTCGACCAGTAGTTCTCAAAATTCGGGACCAAACTCTTATTTTAAATGAGAACATATACTTTTTATTTGCTCATTAGTTGGAGAATTTAATTCTGTATTCAGTGATATAATATTGTAACGTTTTTATTTATATGGGTGAAGTGTAGAACATAGACAAATAATATTAACTAAAAGAATATGTTTATTAAACGGTAAATATTAGAAATATAATTAAAAGATTATAAAAACAACTAACACTACGATTAAATAATTATAAACACTAAGAATATTATTAAATGCTTAAACACTATACGATTATTTATCTAACTAACATTTATATCACTACACTTATTTATATAACTACTGTTTATTTATATCACTGAGTTCATATCTGGTTGCTTGTATATATGAGACTGTCTCCCGCTGTTCTCCCGACGGTATTTATACAGCCCCTATCATTCTAGAACTCTTCTAAAGCGACAATGACCCGTATACAAAGGAATGAGGTCACGGCGCAATTAACCTGTCTCAGCGCGTCGGGGATTGTATTATCGCTCTGGTACGTTCTTTCGAAGGGATCACGTCATTGTTCGCGAACATGCTATCAGTAGCGGCGCATGCATACTTTTCTCACAGGGGCGCACGTCACAATATTTTTATACCCGTATATAACGAATTTCTTGCGAAAAATGCATATAAAGTTTAATATTAATTTGATTAAAATATAGCTATAATAAGAGTGCCTCGAATGAAAAAAATGAATACATGTTATTTTTACATAGAATTAGAGTACCCTGAAAAAAAGAAGTGAATATTTTGTTCTTGTAATTGATCATAAATGTCAACGCAAACAAAATATTCATATATTTCTTTCATGGCATTCTAATACTATGTAAAAAAAATACCACGTATTCATTTTTCTATTTCGGTGTTCTTATGTTTCTATAAACGCACTGTTTTGTACTGCAAACACGACGTTTAGAAGATCTATAAGCGTACTATTTTTGGCGCCTTTCATGTTCTCGAGTTGGTAGTCATACTTTCATAACTGACAGATGACAGGTAACCTCAAAATGGTAAGTTGTTGATAATATTTCAACATATTACTTTTAATTATGGATTTTTATACTTTCTTTAGGTGATAGGACTAGAAAAAAATATAATATTAATTTCACAACCAGAATCAGACCTTGAATCATAAATACAATACACCTTGCAATACACTAATTAATCAATAGTTGACAAAATATGAAATTTCAATTGTTAGCGAGAAGCGTTACCAACATAAACATAACTAACAAAAAAATACCTAGTCATAATTTGACGTCGCAATTTAAATAAATTTAATCGTAAAAATACGTCAATAGAAAAAATAGTATAAAAAACACGTATCATAAGGCCTGTTGACGCACTCGTCCTTTGTAAAACTCGCCTAGCGGCTCGTTTTCCAAACTTGGACTCGTACGTTAACAGATTGCCTTATGATACTTGTGTTTTAATGTACTATTTTTCCATTCATAAACACTCTTAACAGAGCCATATTTTAATCAAATTAATATAAAACTCTAACGAATGAACAAATAAAAAATATATGTTCTCATTTAAAACAAAAAAGTTAGGTCCCGTATTTTGAGAACCACTAGTCGAAATAAATAATTTCTGTTTTCTTTAAATTTGTCTCCTGAAATAGATATTGTTTGCCCATTTAACCGTCTTTCTAGCTCTTATCTTATATCACGGCATATTCCCCATTGCAGGGTGTGCCAATCTGCTTTGTACACAGATTTAGGTAATGATGATGACATATTTGTACCGTGCGAGCGTTTATAATAAAAAGTAGTAGAGACTGGAAGCACGAACAAAAAAAATGGATAAGAGAAATAGAAATATCAGAGAAAATATGAGAAGAAAGAATAGCAGAACTCGGAAATAATAAAGAAAAATGGAACAAATTAAAATAAAACAGCAGAATGAAAGGGCAGAAAAATGTGGAAGGAATGGATTAATAATTAACCTTGATAAAATGAATTCCAATTCCACACCCGACTATGGGTATCATGGGTATATATGAAGAAGATGAAGAAGAAAACTACATCGAAGAAAATTAATTATGGTTACATTCAGTGACCCTAGCGCAATACCCTCGCTGAACTCGCTCAATGTTATATCAGATTCATTCTCATCAAACTAATTTCATTTTCATCCATTTCTCATCCAATTCGTATCACCTTCACGGTCGCCGACCACACCGCACATGTGCATTCATTTGTTTCTAATTAGTAAACAGCAGCAGAGGCCATTTCCCGCGCATTTTTCCCTAGCATAGCATACTAGATGTAGATGTGATGTTGGATCGGTGTCCCGTTGTTCCCACCGTTCCGATCACTGTAATTTGTCGAGATAAGCGCGATCGCGTAATATATTCGCAATGAAGTACAACTTACTCCGTTAACTTGATAAAGTTGTACAGGATGGTGAAATATGAACAAATAAGAGAGTAAATTGTAGATGGATTTTTGATAAAATAGATTATTTCCTAATATGGGAGTTCCCATATATTATCTACAGAATATTGGTTATCTAGGAAGTATAATAACTTCTTATGGCAGCTATAATGAAGATATTAGGAGCAGAACTGCGCAGGAAAAGGCAGCATACAGTAAAGTACAAAAACTACGACTTGCAGCAATGCGCGCTATATAAAACTGTGAAAAACGTTTACAAAATGTTTTATATAGAGTATTGCGCTGTATGGGTGCGAAACATGGACCTTGAGGAAGAAGGGGAAAAAGTATTTATAAAGTTTTAAGATGTGGCTGCGGCGACTGTTAGAGATGATTTAATGGAGAGAGAAAGAAAGAAAGAGAGTGTCAGGAATGAGATTTGTAGAAGAATTTTGAGAGAAAAAAGAAGAAAATTATAACTGATCCAGGAGTGTGAGGATTACAATGGTCTGAAGAGAGAAGCTCAGGACAGATTAGTGTGGTGGTAGTATTTTCGCTGAGACGTGTCCAAAGACATAATTTACTGATGATAATGATGGTGATATGAAATACTGGATGGTGGCGATAGGGGTATACTGGGATTTAACATGATATATTAGTTTTACGCAATTTCCTGCTCTCCTGTTCATTAAACGACAAAAACTGCAGAATACAAAGTTGTTCAGAATTAAAAGTTACATACAAACCTGTTTTTGTATTTTTACCTTCCGTCATCTATAGGTAAGCTCTTTGGTGAAAAAATTCGATGGTGAGTTTTTAATAAATAAGCAGGTTTTAGTGTCCCTAGAATATGAATTTACTGTTTTTACGATGATGCCTGTATGTGGGTGTGTGTGTGAAAAAAATTCTCCGGCCGAGATAACTCCAATACCACAATTCCAAAAATTATATTTTTTTCGTATTCCTCTTCCATACGTCCATATGGAGAGTTGATTAGATTTTGGTTACAATTGGCAACCGGAAGTACTTTTAATTGAAGTTTTTAACACTTTTTCTTGAAAAAATGCAGTTACGTACATTTTGACAATTTACGTTATTATAAATGTTAAAGAATATTTTATTCTCTATTCGGTTTGATTGAATTTTTTCCTTCATGTTCAAGGCATATAAAGTTAGCAAAATTATAAAGAAATTAAATTTCATAAATCAGCCAGCTATGCTATAACCATGGAAACTACTAATATATTCAGATAATTCTAAATAACAGATGTTAGTGTTAAGTGCAACTTACATAGTTTGTTTCTGAATTAATTTTACTGGGAATTTAGAATCATTTGCAAGAAAATTTAGGTATGGAATGTGTACAAAATACACAGAATTGACGGAAGGTATTACGCTAGCCACATCTTTTTACCTTCGGTCACCTCTATGTACGGAAGGTATTGTCTTTGGTGAAAAAAATCGGTCGCGAGTTTTCAATGAATAAGCACGTTTTAAGGTCCCTACAATACGATTTTACTATTTTTACGATGTCTGCATGTATGTGTGTGTGTGACTATAATTTCGGCCGGATTTCTACAATACTAGAATTCTAAAAATTACAATTTTTACGCATTCCTCTTCCTTACATCCATATGCAGACTTCATTAGATTTTGGTTATAATTGGTCAACCGGAAGTATCCTCATTTGAAGATTTTAACAGTTTTTCTTGAAAAACGCTGTTAAATATTATTTTTTGACATTTAATATTATAAATATTAAAGAATCTTCTTATCTGTACGAATTGATTGCATTTTATATTTCATATTCAATGGATAAGAATTATAAAAAAAATAAATTTTATAAATCAGCCAGCTATGCTATAAAAACAGCTACTATATTAAGAAAATTCTAACTGACAGATGTCAGTTTCAATGAAAAGAAAATGAATGTGGATATAGAGATACATATTGGGGAAGACACGGAAAGATAGGATCCGGAATGAAAGAATAAGGGAAATGGCTCGAGTGATAGAAGTTTCTAGGAAGATACAAGAGAGACGATAACATTGGTCTGGGCATGTCATGAGGAGAGATGAAGAATATATTGGAAGAATGAATAGCTTAGTAATAGAAGGTAGACGAAGCAGAGAAAGACGAAAGATAAAATGAAAGGACTGCACTGCGGAAGACTTGAGAGAAAAGGAACTAAATAAGGATGACACGCAAAACAGAAATGAGTGGAAGAAGAAAATAAAACATAGCAACCCCTAGCGAATGGGAGGAGCTAAAGAAGACGAAGAAGAAGAAGATGTCAGTGTCAAGTACAATTTGCATCGTTTGCTTATGAAATAAATTTACTGGAAATATGGGATCTTTTGCAGAAAAATTTATGTACGGAATTTGTACATAATAAACAGAATTGACGGAAGGTAACGTGCTGACCACATCAGATTTTTTTATTATGTTTCTAGTTTCTTCAGAATTTTAAAAAAGAAATATCAAAATTTTTGTTAATTCGTAGTTATAAAGTTTTGCCGTAAAATGAACAGGAAATTGCATAAAATTGATATGTTAAATCTCTATGTTCATATCTCCGACGAGGTCCGGTGTAATGTAAATCTTCTTTAGATTAAGATTTGATAAGTTTGCGAACCAGTCCCAAAGGACTAACCATACACTGGGTAGTGAAATTGTTTAAACAAAGTCAAACATCGGGTTTGTTGAAAAATGTTGATGATCTATTTATATGGTTATTATAAGAATAATGACCACATGTAGAGCTAATGAACACATTGTTAGCTGCTGACGGTGTCGCCTTTATTTGTTCGTTTAATGAAAGTGCTTTAACTACTCTTTACACAATTTGCCATTATTTGAGTCCTCTTTGTCGATTTGTAACTCTAAACCTTCAATCGAGGAGTTGATTGTAAACGAAAGTATTTACAATATTACTGTTGATTACACAGAAGTTACTCGGTAATCACATGCCAATATCCAATAAAACCAACCGTTGTAGATGATTTGCTACGGAAATTCTATTGAAATAAGAAGAAATCAATTCGCATCACTGCGTTTCATAGTATTGCACTTCTACTTACGAAAGAATGGGAATTAATTTTTAATTTACAATTGAAATTTACGTACATTTTTCCTATTTCCTCCCACAATTCATATTGGAAGGATGGTAAGTAATTGTTGGATATTACAATACAACTTTTTACCTTCCATCACCTTTAAGTAAGGAAGGTATTGTCTTTGGTCAAAATAATTCTAATGAATGCAAAAGCCTACTTTTCAAATCAGGTACAAAATAGAAAAATCAGAGAAAACATGGGAAGAAAGAATAGTAGAACTCAGAGTTTTTATAGAATAAGCTCGTTTTAAGGTCCATTGAATACAATTTTACTATTTTTACGATGATGTTTGTATGTGTGTGTACACTATATTTCCGAGTTGGTCCCCACGTTTTTAATTTCTGATGCAAGAATTATTAAACTTTTATCTTTTATAGCATCTTTATCGTATACACATGACATATGACACATTTATTCGCTATATCATTATTGTCAGTGTTTCGGAGGGTATACGCTATTTCCTTCCAACCAGCGGCAAAAAATTAAAAAGGAACTGTATTGTAAGCACGGTAACAAATGTAATTTGCAAATATTTGAATTATTTGAATATTCATGTCATTCTGTCAATCATGTGATAAGATGATTTTTTGATTTTGGCGTCGATAATTTGTGTTTCATTGTGTGTTGGTAGTTTTGTTAATTCTTGATATTACATTGTGCATTTTGCTATTGCAAAGACGGTGTTTCTAAGATTTCTGCCAATTATTGCAACATATTGGTTTTGTATAACATAAAGAGGTATCTATATTTCTTTCATTATACTTCGTATTTATTCAATTCGTTTAGTACTGTTAAATAACTTTATACTTCGAATTTTAAATAACAAAACTGACACAATATAGGTTATATTTATTATAATACTGCCAGTTTTGACATTGACATTACATCATAATTATTCAATCGATTTATTATTAAATAAATGTCTTACTTCGAATTTTGATGAAAATTATATTCACACAGTATGTTATATTGTATGCTGTCAGTTTTCAGTTTTGATTTATATGAATACTATGGAAATCAGACGATTTCGCCCGATTTCACCCGACAACATGACGTCATCAATTCCCTCCCATTCCTGGCGATTTGAATCATATGGTTACGATTGATGACGTGGGGATCAAGTTGTGCAAAACGGAGTTTAGAATTGTTGGTCACATACTTTTTTTTTAAATAGTAATATTTCTAACAAGCACTAACAAGAATTATATTTATTATTTAGAAATATAACAACTTTGTTCATATTTGACCATGGGAAATGAAGCACATTTACATCTGACTGGCTTTGTGAATAAGTAGAATACTAAATTTTAGAACATCGAAAATCCGAGGGACGTGCATCAACATGAGTAGCACCACCTAAAGATTACGATTTGATGTGGTAAAATAATCAGGCCTTTTTGTTTTGAGAGCGAAAATTTTAATAAAATAATAATTTAAAAGATATGTTATAGTTATATAGTTGATATGAAATAATACAGGGCAAGTTGACAACTTTTACGCTTCGTTGATGCGTACCCCCTATCGTGGAATAGACTCGTCAGTCGCCACTTACAGCGCTTGTGCGGTGCCCGCTTGCGCAGTTTTATCAATGCGTGTACATTTTACTTTTAGATGATGTACACTTATATAACATAAAATCTAAATCATGGAGGTAGTAATAATATGGAGAGAGCATAAACTTGAACTATAGGCAAGGATAATGTAACCCGGTGGAGACGGGCGCAGATACTATAGTAGTACATATAGTAGTGAGGATTCGCGTAATATATAATGAAAAACTAATATAAAACACGAAATATATCCAAAAGTCGCAACGGCAAACACTTCTCACAACTGACAGTAATAACCTCGTAATTCCAAATGATTGCAAATACTCCCTCCATATTATTCCTACCTCCATGATCTAAATATACCAGCAGTTTCATTATAGCTTATTTTAATTAAAGATATTTGCAAGTATTTTTCGTAAACAATTAGTTGTAAGGTATAAAAATCATTTTAGTTTAATTTTTATTTGATTGCATTATAAAATGTCCAATCAAAAACGCCAACAAAATTCATTGGACTCTTTTTACCTTCCTTACCTAAAGGTAAGGAAGGTATTGTCTTTGGTCAAAAAATTCAATGATGAGTTTTTAGTGAATAAGCATGTTTTAGGGTCCCTATAATACGATTTTACCATTTTTACGATGATGTCTGTATGTATGTGTGTCTGTGTGTGTGTGACAAAAGTTTCGGATCGCATAACTTCAATACCACGATTCCAAAAATTATAATTTTTTCGTATTCCTCAAATTTACATCCAAAAGAACAACTGATTAGATTTTGGTTATAATTGGTGAACCGGAAGTAACATTATTTGAAGATTTAACAGTTAAATTTGATTTATTGACATTTAACGTTATTATAACTTGGTATCTCTTATAGTTCCCGAGATAAATGTAGGTGTGAAACTATGTAGTGTTCTCGCATCTCACATATAATTTAGTATTTATAAAATATTTAGCACATAGTGTGATATTATATTGCTTAGACTTTTCATTCTTGTCCTCTTAGCCTTTATGTATCCTTTGTTCATCTTCTGCTGCAAGCATAGCGTAACCAAGTCATAATTACAGATCTATCCGCGATGCATTTTATGAATATCGCCGTTGGTGTGGTCGGACTCGGACGACCTCCTGACATCTGATTTTTTGACCTTTTTCCGTGAGAATATATAAATCCGTGCGATCTCAGTACACCACAGGCATCGGCATCTGTACGGGTGTGGCACTAGACACTAGATAGACGGGGCATGTGTGCTACTATTGTATACTGTAGTGTAGTTAGCAAGTGCCGTTCGTTGTTATTGTTTCAGATCCAAGGATTAGGCTTGTAATTCTTGTAAATGCTACGTGTAATGACTACGAGCCTGATGCAATAGATGCGGAGTAGGTTATGACAGGATTACATGGACTACATTCGAATTGGTACACCAACAAGTGGACTTTTTCCAGATCGACAAACAAAATAGTAAATGAACTATACAGTATTACCGCTCTGTTGCCCTATCATCTATATTCTCAAAAAAAATAGAGTATTGTTATCTAGATCGATTACAAGTTTTCTTAACGAAATATAACATAACAGCAATCAATATGGATTTAGAAAAAAATTGCCGACTATTAATGCTGTCTAATATGTTGTTGAAAATATTTTTGAAAATTTAGAAACTAGTGAGTATCCGGGGGATTTAAGCCGTGATTTTAATCTAGTATATATAGATCATAATCTTCTTCTCATAAGCTGGAACAGTACGACATTAGAAGAGTTGATCCAAATTGGATTAAGAGCTATAGTTTGGTTCACGAAAGATGACAATTCAAGGTCATTTATTAACCGTATGGTGTAAGTGCAACATGAAATATTTATGGATACATTTTAATTGAAAAAAATAAGTGTAATTTATTTGAAAATTATGTTACTTTTTAAATAATGCCTTTCTCAAAGATTTATGCTCTTCACCTAAGTATTTGCAAAACCCAAAAACATAGACTTGACAAAAGCCATGGAATAATAATTTGATTTAAATGTCAACGTCACTAGGTAACTATTAGGAAGTGGGCAGTGCATTAGATAATTAGATATCTGCAACTCTACGACATACGTCATTATTATTTGTAATGTGTTAGAAAGTAATGTCACCATTAACGTATATTTGTCACACAACATATAGTATAGACACACGTCAAATAATCTTTCTCTTTCTAACATGAAATGTTGCTAAGCTACTACTGTATAAAGTGCTGTGTAATTTTTCTTCGAACAAGTGACCTTGAATAGTCATCTTTCGTGAACCAAAGTATACCTGGAAAACCGCAGGCAATACACGTTTATAAATGGTAATATTGTCGGCAAATTCGATCTATTCCAAGTCTCTTTAGGGGTACCTTAAGGATGGGTGCTTTCTACCCTATTATTTAATCTCTTCCTAAATTACTTAAATGAAAAGCTATAAAATGATTGCATTCTCGCTTTCTTTGCAGATGGCATTTCATAATTGTTATCACATAAAAATTCCCAGACACTAGTTAATAGATGCAATAATAAACTAGAAATTTTATATGAGTGGTGTAAGATTAATTCACTATACCTAAATCATTCAAAAACTTCCTTCACTAGGTTTAGGAATAGTCATGTGATGTAAATCTTGAATTATATATCAATGAGGCACCTATTACTAATAGTACAAGAACCAATTTTTTATATGACTAGAAGAACTTGGTTCTTGGAAAACACATTGCGATAAACTTAGATCAAAATTAAACTTAGTAACTTTGTAATGTTTGCAAAGCTTACTTATAATTTTCGTAATTAGGACAAAATAAGTGTAATTCACACACATTTTAAATTGTAAAAGAAATTGTGTTTGTATTAGTTTTGATATAGCCTTACGAAAGGAGAGGCGACCCATTATGCTAAATCAGCGTATATGCGAGAACGAAAGCGAAAAGACTGGTAATGGGTGTTGGTTCGTCGTCCAGGAAAGATGGAAATTTGAAATATTACGCAATGTAATTATAGAAGTATTTTTTGGTGATATCATGTAACGAAATAGTTGTTGTCATTCTAATATGCTCGTGCAATTTGCCTTTGTGAATTGCTATTGTATTTGACTATTCAAAATTTAATATCAGAACGACGAAAATTTTAAATTATATAATTTTAATAATAAATAATATGATTTTAAGTAGAACATAGTTTATATTCAAACAAATATTTAAAAAAAATCGCCCATTAAACGTAAGGGTGACATTAAATATTGAAATTTGAATTTGACATTTCTTAAGACAGCGTTTTAGTTAAAACCAGGCTTGTGGTACCAGCCATCGTGTTTTTTGACATTTGTAAACTAGTGCACAATGTACTGATTTGCACCGCACTACACTAACATACACTGCACTTTTGAAATACACGAACAGAGCTATAATCATGATGGAATCACCAAAAAATGAATAATTATTAGTAAAGCTTATTCCAAATTTCTAAAAGTATTATAATTTGAAACACAAGAAAAATTGTTTAAACTAGGCTAAGTATAGTGAAATAAAATAATGTATGTATGTAGAATGTAGGTATGTATTATATGTCTCGTTATATATTTAAATGTAACAGATTTTTCAAGAGAGATAGCTCAAGTGCTCAAGGTAGGTACTTTCTTATTGTTGAAAAATACACCGCTGCCAAATATTTGCTAGCCTTTATTTTAATAAAATACTACATGACCGAAGAATATATGCTCTTTTTTACAAATATATGTTTCATTCATTGCCAGCAAATTTATTATTTCTTTTTATCCTGGAATTCTGCCCACACTTGACGACATATTCTCACATATTTTTCCTATGAGTAACTCGCCCGAGGGCGTCAAATCAAATTCCAATGCAATTATTGGAGTTGATCTATAAACATTCATGTAAAGATTCCATCTCTTCGGATAAAATCGTCGACATTCGCCAAATATCTGCCATCTGATTACATAGTATAGTTCAGCGAGATAACGAAGTGGACACAGAGCACAGTGCAATTGGCTTTGTTAGTCCAGAACTTGCACCCTTTGTGTTTACGAGCCATTGGCGGAGAATAGGGTGGATTGGAAGGGTCACATTCCCCTATGTGGGGAATTGGGCTTGAATGAGGAAGTGTAGCGGAATTAATCGATATTAGGGAAGGTTATTTCGATGGAAATTAAACACATAAAAACAGAAACTGCAATTTTACTTGCTAATTTTGGCACAACAATATGGTTCAATATGGGTACATATAGCGTGACTAATATAGATTGACCCATAAGTCGCCTTACTATTTTAATATTGAATCATTTTCCATGTCGGCTGAGTTTCTTCCCAATTGTTATCCCTAATCTGCCCAAAGAAAATATTCTGGTGGTGTCTAAACGAGTGATCATGGAAGCAACTGCAATCTAAATTACGCAAAATTATTCGAAAATCTACTTTAGCAGCAGTATTGTGGCTCTGGCCGTACGAGCAGTTGCTCCATCTTACTGGCACCATGTCGCAGACATGTACTGCATTGCAAGACGCACAAAATTTTCCACTTTATCGCCATTTCCGCTTTTAAAATATTAAGACCCGATTATGTTTTCGAATGTTTATGTATGATTCTGGGATTCTTGGTATTCTAAAATACAGTATTCTGCTTATTCATAGAGCCATTTATCAGATCAGATTGTGAATAAAATTTCTGAAAATGTATATATTTACCGGTTAAATTTTTTTTTGTTTATTAAATATTCTTCTTATTTACATTAAACTACATCAAAAGTGACCCCTGTGGTGCATTCACGCCAATATTGAGTGCTCGTGTAAACGCCCGCACGGTACAAATACATATGTCATCAGCATCGCCATTGCAGATATCTACGTATAAAGCAGATCGGGTAATACGCCGGGATGATATTCTTCTTCCAGGATTAGATCTGTTCCAGCTTCACCATCTTGTCCTTGGCCTTCTTGTGTTTCTTTTTCCTTTTGGGTTGTAGGTCATTGCATTTTACTTTTCGTCACCTTTAGATAAGGAATATCTGTGTGTGTGTGTGACTATAATTTCAGCCGCGATAACTACTATAATTCCAAAAATTACAATTTTTACGTGTACCTCTTCCTTACTTCCGTATACAGACTTGATTACATTTTGGTCATAATTCGTCAACCGGAAGTACACTCATTCGAAGATTTTGACAGTTTTTCTTAAAAAAACGCTGTTAAATATCATTGTTTCACATTTAATGTTATTATAAATATTAGAATATTTTAGTCTCTATATGAATTGATTACATTTTTATACTTCATATTGAATGGATATAAAGTTAAAAAAAAATATAAAGGAATTAAATTTCATAAAGCAACCAGCTATGCTATAACCATGGAAACAACTATTAAATTAAGAAGATACTAACTGAAAGTTGTCAGTGTCAAACACAATTAATATAGTATATTTGTGTTATACTTTTACTGGAAATATATAATATTTTGTTAGAAACTTTCTGTATAGACTTTGTACAAAATATATAGAAATGACAGAAGATAATGTACTAGAAATATAGAAACTTTTGCAATAACAGTGTTAAATGCAATTGACATAGTATATATGTGTTATAATTTTACTGGAGAATCCTTTACTACAATCTTTCTGGATGAAATATAGAATCTTTTACAAAGAAGTTTCTGTGTGGAATTTGTACAAAATACATAGGACTTACGAAAGGTAATGTGCTGGCACATCAGATTTTTTGGAATTCTATTTGGTGACATATCTTTGACATATTGTTTCCAACTTTTTCTGCATCTAGCTCTTGCCGTTATCGGCTGTAAATATAGCTCTTATCGTATGCTTTAATTTTTGATCTTATCTAGTCTCTAACTGATCTTAAAAATTTCATTTCTGATTATTCTATTTTTCTGAGATCAATTTTTCTAGGTGCCTAGCATTATACTCTGCTGCTGATATATTTATTTATTTACATCGTGGAAAAATATTTCCGTGATATTTATTTCTCTTACTTCTTTCGTTAACATATTTATTATTAAATATATCGCTAATAATTGCAGTTCAGAGTTCAAAGGTTACTGTTGATATCGTATTTATTATACGTGCAAAACCATACAGCAATATCTTTTAAATTTAAATATAAAATAATTGATTTAGGGTCAACAATAGCTCATAGGTCATGTGAACAATTTGTAGATTGATAAGATACAGGTTTATTGTACATTGTAAATTGAAAACAATAAATAGATATCCTTTTTTGGTAAAGATAACTGCGTATAAAACATTTCAATTTTCTTTTATAAATAATAAATTATTCAAATTTATGTATCACCATAGCTGTCAAATTATAAACATTTTTTTCCATAAGTTGTCATATCCAATCAATCTCATACTCATTGTAACTTGATCTCTTTTTTGTCCGAGTATGTGCAAAACAATTTTTTGGTAGTGAAACAGTGCAATCTAATGAAATACGTATTTTCATGTAACTTGATGCTTGTTTAACTAAGCAACAAAATAGACAATTTCTTTGTGGAAAACCGTTGACCGCTTACAAGTGATAAATATCTCATTTGACAGTTCAATAGCATGACAGAGTCCACGGATCTAATGGTAATCAATCATGAAATGTTCCGATTGACTTGGGCTTCTCAAGGGCGATGGATAATTAATATTCAGCCAGCGAGTCGCACATCATTGGTTAGTTTAACAACACTAAACAAATTTGCTTTTTACATTGATTTCTTACTTCATTTTTACATTCCGTCACCTATAAGTAAAGAAGGTATTGTCTTTGGTCGAAGAATTCGATAGTGAGTTTTTAATGAATAAGCATCTTTTAGTGTCCGAAGAATACAAATTTACAGTTTTCACGATGATGTCTGTACGTGGTTGTAAGTGTTTTTGCGCGTGTGTGACAAAAATTTCTCCTTCGATAACTCCAATACACAATTCCAAAAATTATATTTTTATATATTTTTTTCGTAGTCCTCTTCTATACGTCCATGTGTCTATAAAAGCACTGCACACACGTCGTTTAGAAGATCTATAACTGCAATGTTTGATACAATGTATTAATGTATACAATTAGACAAAATTCACAACACACAATACACAAACTGTCAAAATATGAAATTTCAATTGTTTAGCGGGAAGCGCTACCAATATAACTGGACACATTTTTACCTTCTGTCATCTTTAGGTAAAAACTCTGTGGTGGCCAGCACAATATTCAAAGATTTTTTTTCAAGAATTTGCTACTTCCGGTTGTCCAATTGTTACCAAAACCTTCTCAGCTCTTCCCATGAATGTCCGATTGGGAAATATTTAGTTAAACAAATATAAAGTCTTATAGTTTTGAGTAATCATCCATCCAACGTCCCACACACGTACACACACACACACACACACACACACACATAAATTGTATCTATAACATCCTAACACACACACACACACACATCCACACACACAGACATCATCGTAAAAATGTTAAAATCGAATTGTAAGGACCTTAAAACGTGCTTATTCATTAAAATCTGGATATGCGATTTTTAGCATGAATCCAATACATCTCGTAGCGAGAGGTAAAAAGGTCATTGGTCAAAAAAATCGGTGGTAAGTTTTCAATATATAAGCACGTTTTAGGGTCCCTACAATACGATATTACGTGTGTGCGCGCGTGTGTGCACGACTATACTTTCGGTCATGATAACTCCAATACAAGAATTCCAAAAATTACAATTTTTACGGATTCCTCTTATATATGCATAGACTTGATTAGATTTTGGTTATGGTCAACCGGTAGTATCCTCATTTGAATATTTGAACAGTTTTTCTTGAAAAAAAGATGTTAAATATATTTTTTTCAACAACATTGTTTACACTTGAGTTGCATACAATATTTTTTATATGACCTTAAATAAAATTCCTGAAACAATTTAGAAATTTGACAGATAAGCAGACGACAATTTGAACACACCAAATACAGAGTTCACATTTACAGATAACAGATCTGAAGTTGAATACTGTACTTCTGTCAGTATTACCAACATGAATGTATAGAAAAAAATACATTTAGATAAGACAATTTAAATGCCAAACGTGTATTGATAGTGGTAGCTCTATATTGTGTAAATAAACGAAAATCGTTTACACATTGTCTGCAGTGTGTAAAGTATCAACTTCACACATCGGCGTATAAAAAAATATTTTGTTCTCTCTACGAATTGATTACATTTTATACTTCATATTCAATGGATATAGAGTTAAAAAGTTATAAAGGAATTATATATCATAAAGCAGCCAGCTATGCTATACCATGGAAACAACTATTAAATTAAGAAGATATTAATTGAAAGTTGTCAGTGTCAAGTACAATTAACATAGTATATTTGTATTATAATATTACTGGAAATATAGAATATTTTGCTACAAACTTTCTGTATGGAATTTGTGTACAAAATACATAGAAAAGACAGAAGATTATGTACACATCAAGTCACCGAGTTTTTACTTTTTTTACCTCTCGCTAAGAGAGGTATTGCATTCATGCTAAAAATCGCATATCCAGATTTTATTGAATAAGCACGTTTTAAGGTCCCTACAATCCGATTTTAACATTTTTACGATGATGTCTGTGTGTGTGTGTGTGTGTGTGTGTGTGTGTGTGTGGATGTATGTGTGTGTGTGGGATGTTGGAAGAACGGTTACTCAAAAACTATAAGACTTAAAATTTGTTTAACAACGTATTTCCCAATCGGACATTCATGGGAAGATCTGAAAAGGTTTTGGTAATAATTGGACAACCGGAAGTAGAAGATTCTTGAAAAAAAATCTTCTAAATATTATTTTTTGAAAATTTTTCGTGGTAATATTAAAGAAAATTAAATTCTCTATCTGATACATTTAAATATTTTATTATATATTCCATAGATTTAGAGATAAAAGAAGTATAATATATAAAATAATCTGTTGTAATAAATTTGACAGCCGAAAGAATGCCATGAAAAATAGTTGATAATTTAAATTATTTGTAACTGACAGATAAATGTCAGTGTCAGAAATAATGAGTAATGAAAGAAAAATGTACTTGGAGAATCCCTTAGTTCTTGATCTGTGACTATTATGGAGATGACAAGTCTAGGTTGAAGGACTTAAATTTGTTTCAAACATTATGGGACAATGTACACCAGTACTATAGAATAGAGTAACTTTGAATTGCGAAAAAGCTATCAAATTCTTCTCAAGTAAGTTGTAAATATTTACAAAATTACACATCGATATAAGAATAATCGGAGTGCAATCTATCCGTCACTTTATTAAAGGGAATTAGTGTTATTTAGATATAACATGTATGAAAAAATAAAATGTAAAAGAAGATATGTAAGAATAGATGCACAATCCATATATACATTTTAGACCGCCCAAAATTAATGTTTTTACTAGAAGAATATGAAGAGAAAGTAAACAACGTTGTTCGAATTGAAAATTGCAGTTACCAGCCTAATATTTATATATGGTAAACTCTATTTTGTAATTTATTGTAACATAATTTATGGTAAAATATCTTCATGTTGAGACATGCTATTATTGAATAATAAAGAAGTTTATACGTCATAGATTTATATGAATATATTATTTGTATTTATAAAAATATTCTTTGCTTTATGCATACAGCCAGGTAAAATATACGGCGAGAGGTTATGTGCTGGCCACATCAGATTTTTTTAGCTATGTAAATACGATTTTTTAAAAATAGGTTAATACCAACTGTCAATGAATTTGTCATCGTTGTCACTCTCATGTCATTATTTTAGGTATCGTGGAGCAAGTTCTTCATTGTGCTAAGTTACTACTAAATTACAAATATATTCTAGAAAAATTAAAGAACAACCAAGTATTTATTTTAAATGGATTATAAATAAGTAAAAATTATGACTGAAACAAATTATGGACGAAGTAACATTAGTAATTTCTCATCGCTCCATCAGCGTCCAGTATTTTATTTAATCTTAATGTTCTGCTATTGATCTGATTGACCACCCCTCTTCTAACTTAAAAAATATTACAACTTTCTCGTTTTCTGATAATTTTGGCATCTTAATTGACACTAATGACACTGACAAGTTAACAATCGAGACCGACTCAATACAGCAAAAAACAGGTGTACGCGATTTTTTTGCAAGCCAGTGTACTAGAAATATAGAAACTTTTGCAAAAAAAACTTTCTGTGATGAACACCATATTGCGAAACTATTCTTATCTGCTTCCAATAAAATTAATATTGAATGATACAGGTAGAGGCAGTTAGCCACCTACTAGCTTCTACTACAACAGTAGGTTCGAAGATATCAGAGCACATTCAATAACACATCTGATGATTCACCCCGTGTTGAGTGGGCGCCGTAGACGTCAGGCAGACATTATAGTTACTCAGACCTTATCAACAAACTTGGGAAACTTGTATCTTTCCTCCTGTCCAAATCAAATTAAGCGAGTTAGAAGAATTATAGCACTCCGCCTTCTTTCGCTTCACACTAATTAATAATTAGATTTTCGGCTGCGGAGAACGGGCTGATATCGCCGACTTTATCCTAAGAAGAGGATAAATTATTGCGAATCATGACCAGACATGGAGAGATGGAATCAGAGGAAAAATAATGAATGTAAAGGAATTTTAATTTAGATTAATCTGTGGTTAGATCTATATATTTTTTGTTTTATTATGATTTAAAACCGAGCAGATTTTAATCTTGAAATAGTTAGCATATATTATCTTAATTATATTAATCACAAACTAGTTTGCTAAAATAATAATACGGGATATGAAACACACAGTAGCCAAACATTTTTTTGCTTTCTTGGAAAACTCTAAATTCTAAAAAAAAATACACCGTATTTTGTTCTTTAAATAATTTATTAAGTCCACATTTCAAAAATACTATATAGATGTATTAAAAGTGATGCCCATACTTATATACAGTGTTGACACTGAAAAACGGGCCACTCAAAATAAATTTTATTTATAATTATTATCCTCCGTCACCTTTTGGTAAGGAAGGTATTGTCTTTGGTCAAAAAATTCAATGATGAGTTTTTAGTGAATAAGCACGTTTTAGGGTCCATATAATACGATTTTACCATTTTTACGATGATTTCTGTATGTAAGTGTGCTGTGTGTGTGTGTGTGTGTGTGTGTGTGTGTGTGTGTGTGTGTGTGTCTGTGTATGTGTGACGAAAGTTTCGGATCGCATAACTTCAATACCACGATTCCAAAAATTATATTTTTTTTCTTATTCCTCAAGCTTACATCCAGAAGAAGAGGTGATTAGATTTTGGTTATAATTGCTCAACCGGCAGTACCTGATTTGAAGATTAATAAATATCATTTATTGACATTTAACGTTATTATAACTTAAATAATTTATTATTCTCTATATGATTTGATTGCACATACTTCATATTCAATATATATATATATATATATATATATATATATATATATATATAGAGTTAAATAATTATAACGATATTAAATTTCATAAATCAGCCAGCTATGCTAACCATGGAAACTGCTAATATATTTAAATTGACAGATGTCAGTATTAATGAAAATTAAATGAGTCTGGCAGAGATGAGGATGTTGAGATAGATAATGAGGAAGACACGGAAAGATATGGTAAAGAATAAAATAATTAGGGAAAAAACTCTAGTGAAAGAAGTTTCTAGAAAGATACAAGAGAGACAATGGGCTACTTGCATGATATTAAGAAAATTTTTTTTGGAATATATATATAAAATAAAAGACCCCCTATTTTTTCTTTATTCGAAATTTTGTCACTTACGGCTAAAAATAAATATTTTCTTTTTATGACGGATGACATACGTCCTAGTTCTGTAGTTTGGGAAGACAGAGACGAAGATAGTGGAACGTTGTCTGATCCTCGATTTTCCCTTCACCTCTCCCACTCACATTAACGAATCAAATGCTAGTGATTGTGTCGTCATCAAGATAGGAGGGATACATTTATGTTAAATTTATTAAATAATAACACAATGTATTTGAAAAATTTATAATGTAAATAATGTAGTTGAGTAAACTAAACTTGAAAAATATAATAGTTTTCAAAATCCTCTTATATGCAAGTAGCCCATTACATTGATTTGAACATGTCATGAGGAGAGATGAAGAATATATTGGAAGAAGAATGAATAGCATAGTAATAGAAGTTTGAAGAAACAGAGGAAGACCAAAGATAAGATGGAAGGACTGTATTGCGGCAGAGTTGAGAGAAAAGGAACTGAATGAGTTATCGAAGGAGAATTTTTTGTCACACACACTGACACACACATACACACATATACATACATACAGACATCATCGTAGAAACAGTAAATTCGTATTGTAGAGACTCTAAAACGTGTTTATTCATTAAAAACTCATCATCGAATTTTTTGAGCAAAGACAATACCTTCCTTACTTATAGGTGACGGAAGGTAAAAAATACTGTACGCGGATATGTCATATCATTATCATGTTTGAGTAAAAGATTATAACAATACATTATTCGAAAACAAGAAGAAAATAAAATAATTGTATAATATAAGCTTGCATGTCTTCCTTAGAAACATTTTGTAGAAAACAGAACTAAAAATCCGTCCATTATGAAGAAGATTGCAAGACAAGTTTCAACATGTTTAAATAACTGTTTTAATTCTTATACAATTGTATCTAAAACCACTTAAACATCGTCCCATAAACACAATACTATAATAATTATTCTTCATTCTTGGAATCCGCTTTACTCGTTATAATTATGAGAATTAACTATCAAAACTGAGATTTATAACATGTTTCAATTAGCGGACAAAATCACGAATTAGTTACCGTATTCATTATCCTAACAAAGGGTTTGATTAGGCGTAATGGGTCCGATCCATCGTTTATCGTAAGTGGTTGAGAATCAGAGTCTGGCAGCGTTTCCAAGTCCCTGGTGGACGATCAGAGATCGAGCAATCAGCGAATTTAACTTTAGCCAGCGGCTAAATATTCAGGATTATGAAGAGGTAATCAACGTTGTCACGCAAAATGCATTTGGATTAGAATTTGTAAAATAAGACGAAATTTGAAATTCAAGATTTGAAAATTATGATATTATGCAAAATTTAGGATATGAAACAAATACATAATTTATAAGGAAATAATCATAAAGTAAATTATTACACAAGTTCCAATGTTTAGGATACCGAATTGAAAATACCAAGAGGCTGATATAAACGTCCGAATACAGAAAACAGCGAAAGTCTTCCATGCAATAAAGAATAGCTGCATAGGAAAGAAGGAGAACATCAAAGCGAAAATAACAGTATACAATTTAATACACAGATTCATTTTAACATAGAGTTGTTAATCTTCGATATTATCTAGGACAATGAAAAGTAAAATTCAAGCACTAAAATATAATATAGTAGTAGTAGGGCAGAATGGGGCTACATGACGAGCTCAAGGAAAAAACTTTTGTAAAACAGAAACAATTTTTGAAGCAAGCTTGTATTAATATTCATTACACGTATGTAGGCTATGTATCTTATAAACAAAAAATCTGACGTGGCCAGCACAATACCTTCCGTCAATCCTGTGTATTATGTACAAATTCCATACGTAAGTTTTCTTGCAAAAGATTCTATATTTCCAGTAAAATTATTTCATAAACAAACTATGCAAATTGCACTTGACACTGACATTTTCTTCTTTAGCCATTCGTTAGGGGTCGCTACTTTTTACTTTCTTCTTCTACTCATTTCTGTTTTGCGTGTCGTCTTCCATTGATTATATATACTAACGTAAACGTTAGTATATATAATCAATGCGTCTTCATATAGTTCCTTTTTGTCTCAAGTCTTTCGCAAAACAGTCCTTTCATCTTATCTTTGATCTTCCTCTGTTTCGTCTACCTTCTATTACTAAGCTATTCATTCTTCCAATATATTCTTCATCTCTCCTCGTGACATGTTCAAACCAATGTAATCGTCTCTCTTGTATCTTTCTATAAACTTCTATAACTTGAGTCATTTCCCTTATCATTTAATTCCTTACCTGTCTTTCCGTGTCTTCCCCAACATCTGACAATTAGAATTTTCTTAATATAGTAACTGTTTCTATGGTTATAGTTGGCGGATTTATAAAATTTAATTTCTTTATAATTCTTTAACTCTATATCCACTGAATATGAAAGATAAAATGCAAACAATTCGTATAGATAAGAATATTCTTTAATATTTTTAACATTAAATGTCAAAAAATAATTTTTAACAGCGGTTACAATTTTTACGTATTCCTCTCCCTTACATCCATATGCAGACTGTTAGATTTTGGTTAAAATTGGCCAACCGGAAGTAGCAGATTCTTAAAAAACAATCTTCTAAATATTATTTTTTGAAAATTTTTGTTCTTGCAAGTATTAAAGAATAGTAAATTCTCTATCTGATATATATTTTACTGATTTAGATATAAAAGAAAATAATATATAAAATAACCTGTTGCAATAAATCTCACGGCGCAAATAATGCCATGGAAACCAATTGAAAAATTAAAGTGTTTGTAACTAACAGATAAATGTCAGTGTCAGAAATCCAGTGACTTTCCAATTCCATGTAGTTTATTTTCCTCGACAAGTAAATTCCACACTCCTGGTGACAAATTAACCACATGAAATCTTGAAATTTTGAATGAAAAATTCTGACATTTAAAATCTATGTACATAATTACTAGTTGTCATTTTGACACGGGCCCCCATATCTGCTTGACAAGGCCAACAAAGTCACATGAATGCCTGCGCCCTATCCTTATGTAAGCAAAAACGGAAGTGGTGAGAGGTACTGTGCTGGTTACAACAGATCTTTTTCTATTTGATAGAGAAAACCAAATGTATCTTTAGAATTTTTCGTCGTCTCATCGGGTTTATAATCCAGTATGTATATTAACGATCCCACTCTATATCAAAGTAACAAATTCAATGTAAAACTATAAAACAAACCGGTTTCGAACTTACCAAAATGTAAACAACATAAACCAGTTGCTATTGCAACCAATTACCTGATCAACAAATTACAGTTTAAATATAACTGCGAAGTTACACAGAGCAGTTGAATATCACTTAAATACAGTAGGTAAAATAAGAATAAAATTAAATTCAGGGCAATTTTCTGGTGTTCTACTTTATGAGTAGAAATTATGATAAGATCAAAATTTGGTTGTGAACTCACTGTTTGTCGTCTGGAATTTGGAGAAACGAAATAGTGCATAAGATGACGGAAGAAATGACCAAGATTTCATGCATGATTTTGTCATCCTCTTAATCATTTTCTATTTTAAGTAATATGACATTACAATTCAATTTATAAGAACTTTTGGATAGGAGAATAAAACGAGAATGAATACATATATTGGAGTTTATGAAATCGCCAGTTTTTTTATTGTCAGCCAGTAATTATGTTGGACAGCTTTGGCAGTTTTTAAATCACAAAAAGTAGCATATTTATACAAATACAAGGTCTGTTGAGAAAATAACCGAACATTTTGAATTACGCGCCAACGGAGATATTTAGTAATATGCGATTGGCAGCATTGCGTTGCGCATAACCCTAACTGTAACCACATCTGCTTGATTGTTCATATCTCATTTAGTTTTCGTGATATTGTTATTTGAGTGCAACGTGTTTAACTGTTAGTAGCGATTTTTGGAATGTGCGATTTTCTGCAGCAATGATGCAATGTAAAATTTTACGTGAAATTGGGGAAAACTTTCACAGAAACGTTTCAACTTTTGAAAGAAGCTTACGGAAATGATGCTCTGGGTCGTGCGCAATGTTGCGAATGGTTTTCACGACTTAAAAGTGGTCGTCAGTGAATTGAAGATGATTCTCCATCAGGAATGTCTTCGACTTCAACTGATGACTTCCACGTTCAAAAAATCAATGATCTGGTGCGTGCAAATCGCCGATTGACTGTCAGAGAAATTTCAGAAGAGGTTAGCAACTGGAAATGAAA
Source organism: Harpalus rufipes (assembly GCA_951394225.1). NCBI lineage: Eukaryota > Metazoa > Arthropoda > Insecta > Coleoptera > Carabidae > Harpalus > Harpalus rufipes. Next base: position 12,934,302 of record OX596281.1, on the reverse strand, counting down.
TATTGATTTAAAAATTGAACATCCATCCAGTTGCTACAAAATTTATTCCACGTTTGATGACCGAACAACAGAAAGAAAATTCATGCAAAGGATCATAAATAAATAAATATATCACCACGAAATATTATCAATTGCTGGATGTCCCAATCTGCTTTGTACACAGATTTCAATAATGATGCTGACATATTTGTACCATATGGGCTTTACAAGGCGTCACCTCACGGGCTGGCGTGGAGAGTGCACCACAGGGGTCATTTTTGTGCAAAGGATCCTAACGGGATATATTAAAATCAGTGATGAAAGGACGCCGTTTTCAGACTATTAATGATGTCAAAGCTAATTCGTCACAAACCTCAAAGGCCATTTCAAATGAAGCTCTTCAGGACTGCTTCGCGAAATGGAAACACCGTTGGGAAAGGTGTGCGAATAGGGGATGGGAGTACTATGAAGGGGGCAAAGACCAACTATCTGTAAAATTAATAAATAATAATAATAATAATACTTTATTAATTTAACAAGTAAAATACAATACAAGTAAATGTAACAATAAGTAAATAATTACATATTAAAAACCAAATATCATTATATAAGTTGCACATTACGTATAATGGTGATTTGTACAGAATAATAGAGTTGTAAGGTGGCAAATAAAAAGTTAAATTACATCGTGAGGAAGATCGCGGTACACGAAACTGCAGTTAATTAAACAAATATTCAGTATCAATATTATAATTAATAATTTTAGACAACGTATCTATTGCAATGCTTATGTCACAATGTTGAATACTAACCACATTAAATTGTTCAGAAAGTAATTGAGAATCAATAATACGCTCAGGATATACGTTGACACTTTTGAATCATAGATTTTTAGTTATTTGTCAAACTAGAGAAGAACGCGCTTCTTTTTCCCACTCGAGCTCAAAGTTTGGAAAAAGCGCTTTCTTCTCGTGTTAGACACAACATTGTTTTCACGATATGTTTCTAAAAACGATTTTCTCGGACCTTAAATACACTCTAAGTAAAGATTAGTAGAATAAAGGTAATTTTATTTTTTTGAATCAATATATATTATTATTTATAATTTATATTTACACTTTGACAAAACAACACACAACTGACATGTCAAAAGTTAGGTCATCAGACGCAAGGCGGTGTAACAGTGTTGCCAATGGTCCAATCTTAAATCTAAATTAAAGTTGTCAAATTGTGATTTAATTTAGAAAAAAATATATAAGACATAATTGTAAGATAATTTAAAGTATGTATATCACTAAAATAAAGATTTTCAATAAAATTAGGAATTTATTTATAATTTTTACAATATATTTCTTGTTCATTCATGTTGGTAACACTTCCATATTTTTCTCTCTAGAGAGGAAAATTTCCTCACTGTTTCGGAAGAAGAAAGTTTTAGCTTTCTGTGCATGTCGTGAAAAAAAAAATTCTTTGCACTTTTTCAGTATTAGTAATTGATATCTCATAGTAAAAAAAACCATATGATAATAGCATAGACTAACTTAGATCGCACAAAGGCAAAGTAAAATGATTTTAATGCGTTAGTATTTTAAGAAATAAAGTTTGAACAGACCTATATAGTAGTTTCTTTATTCATTAGGAATTTTGTTTTCGAGAAATTCCCATATGATGTAAGAAATTATTTGTTAATTACCTCTGTCACGTCTTCCTGCAATGGTGGAAAAGAAATGCGTGCGAAACAGCTCCCATTGCAAAGCCATCACTTTCGTTGGCTTTCTTTCATTTGCGAACAAAAGTATAATACATTCGTCTGAGTTAATTAGAGGTTGCTGGCGGCACAATGCAATTGTAGCTTTGAACTAATTAATTACTCGATGTGGTTAATTTATTTCAATGCTGCTGGTGGCACGTATTCGTCAGGAAGATGCGGAATTATATCTTGAGCTGGGAGATTGTTTTCTTTCCTGTATAATGTGTAAGTGTAATACATACAGATGAACAATAGTTAATCATCAGAAAAGACGTAAAGTATGTATGAATGATGATGGTCTTGGGTTTTTTCACAATAGTGGAAGATAGTTAACAATGGAAGGGTGTAATCAAAATTTTATGCTAGCAAGGTTTCTTTCATTGCTACAAGTGCACACAGTCAGAAAAATTGACTCTACTCTGGATTCCCTGCCTACTCTGTATAGTAAAATAATCTTATTGTTCCTTTAACATAAATGCTATTTTTGTTTGTTTGAAATATTTTTTGGAATTGCAGTTTTCATTCCCATAATAAATTATTTCAAACTAAAATAGCATTTATGTTAAAGGGACAGTAAAATTATTTTACTATATAGAGTAGGCAAGAAATCCAGTCAACACATGTTTTCATTTTAACAGAGCGGCACAATAATTGCATGGTGGCATTCAGTGTACAAGCAAGCAGTGACATAATTACAATATTTATAATTTTATTGCTGGACCCGACATAGTATTTTTTTCTGACTGATTAAGTCCGAGACTAGTCGAAGATATTTATCTCTCGAGTTGAATATAAGATTTTATTCACAATCATTATAGTAATATGTTGATAAATAAATATATCATCACGGCATATTACCCATTGCCAAGTGTGCCAATTAGCTTTGTACACCGATATCGGCAATGAAGAAATATTTGTACCTCACGGGCACGCAAAGCAGGTGTGGAGAGTGCACCACAGGAGTCAATTTAGTGCCATTTAAAATCGAAGTAATTTTGGCGTCGGTCAGAATCGATTCCTAACCTTTTAAATGGTTGGGAAATACGTCTTTCCTAACTGCAATGGCAATATTTTGGGTTGAAAATGATCGATAACGATTCCACTCTATGGGTTGGAAATGTTTATGTAGGGTTGCTTAGCAACATTGTCATAGATCCCTATAATAAAGTAGGCTAAACAAATTTTAAGAGTGCTGTCAAAAAACATTAACAAAATTAAAGGTTAAACTCAATTATTAATTCTGAAAATTATTGATTTAAAAAGAGGGTTATTGTGAATAATGTAACGTTTTTATTTATATGAGTGAAGTGTAAAACACAGACACATATTATTAACTAAAAGAATACGTTTATTAAACGATAAATAATTAAGGATTAAATATTAAAAGAATAATAAAAACAACTAACACTATGATTAAATAATTATAAACACTAAGAATATTATTAAATGCTTAAACACTACGATTATTTATTTATACAATACTTATATCACTACACTTATTTATATAACTACATTTATTTATGTTAACAACTGGTAAACTGTATATTTATATCACCAAGTTCATTGCTCGTTGCTTGTATATATCAGACTGCCTTCCGCTTTCTGTCGGCCGGTATTTATACAGCTTTTATCATTCTAGAAGCCTCTCAAGTGACAATGACCTGCATACAAAAGAAGTGGGTCACGGCGTAGTTAACCTCTAGCCGACGCGTCGCGGGGATTTCAACATCTGGGAAATTCCGGGATTACGTCATCGCTCTGGTACATTCTCTCAGCGGCGCACGTATACTTTTCTCTCCGGGGCGCACGTCACAATAAAATAGTATATATACCTCGGTGGGAGTTTCATTACGAGGCTTACATAAGTCCTCGGTTGTAAAGAAACATATCCCACCTTGGATGTAATAAATTAATGTATACCTCAGAGGTAGTTTCATTACAGCCTTGTGCTGTATCTCACCTCGAGGCTTATAAGCTCTAGCCTGCAATGAAACATTTCCCACCTCGGATGTAATGTACTATTTCGCATTCCCGATTATTTATTTTTTACATTTTTACTGCCAGAAATGTTAAGGAATGTGTTGAAAATTGATACATTGAAACAAAGAATCTTTAGTATTCCATTTCCATAGAAAATCTAAAAAGAAAAACCAGGGCCTTTATTCTTGAGCGTTCGTAATTACATTCGTATTCGCTTTCGTTTTCATGTTAGAAGTGATAGTAGTATGTGTTTCAAAAATAATATTATATATGTCAGTGTCAGTGTCAATTGTATTGTCACATTTATTCAGATCACTTACAAGTTAAGAGTTCACTTTTATCATATATTTATTAACGATTAGTAAATAATTTTTTAACTTGTAAATGATGTGAATAAATGCTGCAATACAGTTGACACTGACAATGACATATCCAATATTGTTTTTGAAACAGACTACTGTGACTACTAACATGAAAACGAACGCGAATACTAATACGAACGAAATGACGAACGCTCAAGAATACGGGCCCAGTCCTCTGTCACATTTGAAATTTCAGTGGTAACTTTTAAATGGAAATACCTCGGGAAATACTTATAAAATGAGGATGAAAGAACTTAATTCAAAATCATAAATTATAAAAATGAACAAATACCAAATTGTTGCTATTTCGCAAGAATCGTATGTAAGGGAGCTACTGAGAATACTACTAAGTATTCCAGACTTCAATCCAGTGTTCACTCGTGTTCGCCCTCTCTTCAAATGAGTTCTGATTTATGAGTAAAATTTAAAAGTGAAGTTTGTACATTTATTTTTAATTTATTAAGTGCCTTTCAAATTTTTACTAGATTTGAGTAAACGGATAATTATTCTGAGTGCCAACATTGATTAGAGAAATTGTAAATTTATATAAATGTGCTCCTAACAAATTTTAACAGCTATAATAAAAGCAACACCTTAGTAGAGAATACTTTCATATAGGAGCAAAGCAAAAAAACGTACTTGTACAGCAAACTTTCTTGATATTTTCTTAAACGGATAATTGTAGCTTCGACCAGCAAAAAGATATTTACACCCAATTGAAACTATAGGCAATTTTCCGATATAAGTGAATTCTACTTTGACCCCTCGCTATTTAATCGATATAATAATTACTTACCAATCATAACTTGAATTTCTCCAGAGAAGTAACAAGGTTTATGCTTCAGAATTTAATGATACAACATTAGCCTTTGGAAAAATTCGATTGGAAAGTAAGTGCGCATTATAACTTCGAAACAATTTACGATTAAATAAATACCATAAATTCGAAGATGGTAATAGTACATTTTATCACATATCTCTGCGAATCTTTTTGCAATAAATCTTAATTGTCTATTTAAATGGGGAGATTATCTATGCGAAACGTTCCCACATTCGTGCTTTCTTCCTATTTATTGCCTGGAATCGAATTATTAACTGTTTTAATACATTGTACTTGGTTACATTATTCTCGGACTCTATAGTTATTACTTATTTATAATAATGATATTGATACAAAAACTATACGGATTGACTTTTAATTCACATTAAACTGAAGGAAACTTAATTACAGCACACTTTGTTGGTGTAACTTTCAAAGAAGCGCCTTCCAACTATTATGTCATCTTAAATTGACAAGTATCTCAATCTCACTAATTGCATCCAGAAATACCTTAGATGAAACAGATCTCTTGTGTTTTATCTTTTGTTTCATTCTACATCTATATCTCCATCTATAACTAGACTTAAGATCTTGAGGAATAATGACTCTAACACCTATAGAGGAAATAATCGCATGAAATACTTAATTGAGAGTTTCCTCTGTTATTAACTTGTTATTGTACATGTGTCATACTTGTACAATACAATCTTCAATCAATATTAGTTGTAGTACTAAATGACCCGTAAATGCTAATAGTTATATGAGAGAATAAGTGTTCTTATAAAGATTTTATTAATTATTGTTATTTGCGAGACATAGATACTGTTTTATAAACTTTTTAATGATGAATCATTATGGATATTATTATTTATACATTAACACACTTGCTTAGAATATGAGAGGGCAACTCTTACAATTATCGAACTATAACCAATAAAGAATAACAATTAATCAAGCACCCTATTATTCCATTTTTACCTCTCGTCACCCTTGGTAAGGGAGATATAGGGATCGTACTAAAAATCGCATATCGAGATTTAGGTAAATGACCATGTTTTCAGGTACCTAGAATCCGATTTTAACATTTTCACTATATCTGTGGGCGCGTATCAGTGTGTGTGTATGTGTATATATGTGTGTGTGTGTGTGTGTGTGTGTGTGTGTGTGTGTGTGAGTGAGAGAGAGAGTGTAGATCTTCTAGGTACTCTACCTCAAATACTATCATTCAGAAAATTTTGAAACCATATATTTCAACCTAATTCTAATATGAAAAGAAGCCATTAGATTTTGGTGTCAATCGGATAACCGAAAATGGCATTTTAATTGAAGCTCAAAATAGTTTTTTTTTTCAAAAAATACCTTTAAATTTTATTTTTTCAAAATTATTATAAAAATTAAAGATTATTAAATTTTCTACACGAAAAAGTATTAATGGGACTAATACTTTTTCTATATATCTTACCGATACATTTATAAAATAATATAAGAATATATCCCGGAGCCTATGCTTTAAATTTCAAATTAATAATAGTAACATTTTAAAATGAAAATTGCAAATAGACCAATAGTTATATGAAAAGGAACTTAATATAGTTTCCAGCGTTAATAAGTAGGTATGTATTAATAAATATTATCACGGCATATTACACATTGCTGGGTGTGCTAAACTGCTTTGTACACAGATTCTTTAGCTTTTTCCATTCGTTAGGGGTCGCTATTCTTGATTTTCTTGTTCCACTCATTTCTATTTTGCATGTGTCGTCCTCATTCAGTTACTTTTCTCTCAAGTCCTCCGCAGTACAGTCATTCTATTTTTTCTTTGTTCTCCCTTTTTTTCTTCTACCTGCTATTACTAAGTTATTAATTCTTCTTCCAATATATTCTTCATCTCTCCTCATGACATGTCTATGAAAAATCGTCTCACACACACACACACAGACATCGTAAAAATGGTAAAAAAAACTCACCATCAAATATTTTAATCAAAGACAATACGTTCCCTTACCTAAACGTGACGGAATGTGAAAAATTGTTGCTGGTCGACGATTTTCTGCGGTTTACGTATTGAAAACTACAGTAAACAACTATTTTGAGGTGGTCCAGAGTACGGATTTTCTGAATGGCTTAAAAGCACTGAACATGGAAAGTTCTTGGAGACCATGTAGAATAATAAAAGTAAGATGAACCCAAAAGTTGTAAGTTTTCTTATACATACTCTACGCTGTTTAGGTATGCATACCAAGGGATAATGTGTTCTGTTACTAATTTTATGTATGCAAATGAAATGTCCATTAACTGACGCCTATATGCAGCCACTCCCAACTAAATGAACAAGTGGATCTATGCAATGTCATCTGAGTTATTTCATGAGTTTTAAACTTTACTTTCACACGCCAAGGCATTTGTTAAACATGTGTTTTAAATCCAACAAGAATTTACTTTGTTACTTTTAATTGCAATTTGCTGTAAACTGTACAAACAGATAAAAGAAAAGTGAAATGATTTTAGAACTGGAGTGGGTAGGTAACTTGGATATTTATATCCGCACTATAAGGTTAATAGAACATAATTTGTAACGCAGTATTACAATCTTCAATCTTTCTCTATTAATACATTTTCATCTTTCCCGTATAGACGAGCCCTATCAACTATATGTTCAGCCACTTTATAATTTCTATCAAAATATTCTTACCTCCAACCATACCGTAGATAAGGGAGGTAATGTTTTCGCTCTAAAAATTCGATAGAGTTTTCAGTGAATAAGCACAAATTAGGGTCCCCACAACACGTTTTTACTATTTTTATAATGATTGTGTCTGTGTGTTTGACGATTTTTTTTCTTCCACGATAACTCATACCGAACTTCCAAAAAAATATATTTTCCGCATTGAAGCTTTCTGCATTTAAATAAAGAGTTGATTTGATTTTGGGTAATATTGGACACCCGGAAGAGATACTTTACTGAAGCCCATAACAGTTTTGAATGAAGAACTATATTAAAATATAATCCAAAACTTTATTTTAGTATTTAAGACGTTCATATCAAGTGAAACAGCATAATAGATTTGGACTAAAATTGATAAACCGGAAGTAATACTATGATATACTCCAAAAAAAAAATTTTATATTTAAGAGTTTTGTATTAATGAGAACGATGTATTAGATTTTTACCTCTCGCTAAGAGAGGTATTGGATTCATGCTAAAAATCGCATATCCAGATTTTATTGAATAAGCACGTTTTAAGGTCCCTACAATTCGATTTTAACATTTTTACGATGATGTCTGTGTGTGTGTGTGTGTGTATGTGTGTGTGTGTGTGTGGGATGTTGGAAGGACGGTTACTCAAAAACTATAAGACTTAAAATTTGTTTAACAACGTATTTCCCAATCGGACATTCATGGGAAGATCTGAAAAGGTTTTGGTAATAATTGGACAACCGGAAGTAGAAGATTCTTGAAAAAAAATCTTCTAAATATTATATTTTGAAAATTTTTCTTGATAATATTAAAGAAAAATAAATTCTCTTTCTGATACATTTAAATATTTTTATACATATTTTATAGATTTAGAGATAAAAGGAATATAATATATAAAATAATGTTGTAATTAATTTTACAACCGAAAGGATGCCATGAAAAATAGTTGCAAATTTAAATTATTTGTAACTGACAGATAAATGTCAGTGTCAGAAATAATGAGTAATGAAAGAAAAATGTATTTGGAGAATCCCTTAATTCTTGATCTGTGACTATTATGGAGATGACAAGTCTAGGTTGAAGGACTTAAATTTGTTTCAAACATTATGGGACAATGTACACCAGCACTGTAGACTAGAGTAACTTTGAATTGCGAAAAAGCTATCAAATTCTTCTCAAGTAAGTTGTAAATATTGACAAAATTACACATCGATATAAGAATAATCGGAGTGCAATCTATCCGTCACTTTATTAAAGGGAATTAGTGTTATTTAGATATAACAAGTATGAAAAAATAAAATGTAAAAGAAGATATGTAAGAATAGATGCACAATCCATATATACATTTTAGATCGCCCAAAATTAATGTTTTTACTAGAAGAATATGAAGAGAAAGTAAACAAAGTTGTTCGAATTGAAAATTGCTGTTACCAGCCTAATATTTATATATGGTAAACTCTACTTTGTAATTTATTGTAACATAATTTATGGTAAAATATCTTTATGTTGAGACATGCTATTATTGAATAATAAAGAAGTTTATACGTCATAGATTTATATGAATATATTATTTGTATTTATAAAAATATTCTTTGCTTTATGCATACAGCCAGGTAAAATATACGGCGAGAGGTTATGTGCTGGCCACATCAGATTTTTTTTCTAAAATTGATACACTGGAAGCTCTAAAGAGATTTTCTTGAAAAATATTAAAATATGATCTAAAACTTCTATAATTTTATATTTCAAACTCATATATAATTTAAAACAACATAATAACAATCATTATTATTTATTTGGCTATAGTGATCTAGTACAGATATGTAACAAGTCAGCAAACACAAAATACATCAACGCATAGGTACGAAATAATTATACATCATCCATATATTCATTAACACTATAATATATTCTTTCTATAAAAAAATGTTACAATCTGTATTTAAACAAACTATTTGATTCAATATTTTTTATGGACGGAGGGAATTTGTTAAATAGTTTAATACCCCTTGAGAATAGGTTATTGGAAGCTAATTTTAATCTTTGGCTTGGAATAAAAAAATTCGATTTGATTCCCGTGTTGTAGTTATGTACATTTTCATTTGTTAATATTTTACTTAAATTACTGCGTGCAAATAACAGTACAGAGAAAATGTACATATAAGGCACAGGTAATATTTTTTCAATTCTGAAAGTGTTCCTGCTTGATTCACAGTACTTCAAGTGAAACATATTTCTTAAAGCAATTTTTTGAAGCTTAAATATTCGTTCGTGTGCCTGAGTGTCTGGTCGCGAATCTAGGGGACCCGGGTTCGATCCCGACCGACGCCAAAAATTACATCGCATTGTAATGGCACAAAATTGACCCCTGTGGCGCACTCTCCACGGCAGAAATGAGTGCCCGTGAGGTGACGCCTGGTAAGCGCTCGCACAGTACAAATATTCCATCATTACCGACATCTGTGTATGAAGCAAAATGGCACACCCAACAATGGGTAATATGCCGTGATGAAATATTTATTTATTTTTATTTAAATATTCGTATTGCAGCTGGCGCGGAACCCCAAAAGATTAAGCCATAGGTAACAATAGAATTAAATTTAGCATAGTAAAACATTAGTACTGTCCGCATGTCACTGTCGTATTAGATTTGGACTATACATATATGATGAACCAGAAGTGGTTCTTAATTTGAAGCTCTCAACAGGTTTTCGAGGAAAAACATAACAAAATTTCGTATTACAGATGGGAACAACAAATAACATTTTGTTTACTAAAGGTCAACCGGAAGTGATACTTTACTTAAAGCTCTTTGCTATTTTAAACATTAAATTGGCGGGAAGTCGTGTGCTAGCGAAATCACATTTTTTTAATATACCGTTACTCGCTTTATATTTTTTATTAATTTGATATCTTCAATTTTAAATTCAACCATTATTTGTCTAATCTATAACGATAAAAGAGAAGAAAAAATATATTTGTGTCATACTGGTTTCTAAAGAAACGTTTTTTGAATGATTTATAAAACAAAAAGTGAAACATTAAAGTCCTAGAAAATATATTTCAAAGTTTTAGGACTTTAAAATTTTACCTTCATACTGAATCCTTTATTTATGCGGCAGTAAATTAAGCAGCTTCATTTAAAATATCTGGAGAAATGTATGTTTCATCAATTTTGATCCTGTTTCAAAGGTCGTTCTTCGCGGGGACAGGGATGAAGAAAATGTATATTATAAGATCATTTATCCCGTTTTAAAAAGAATGGTTTGGGGTAGATATGAGTTGATATTCTTGGTAAAAAGAAAACGGCTTATACCGAAAGTGAAAGAGGTAATTAAAAAAAAATATGGAAAAAAAGGAAGAAAACTGCCATCGACTTAATATTGTCAAAGTCAACTTTGACTTATAATATATCTTCTGGCGAAAACAGTACCACTCATATCAAGGGAAAAAGTACAAAATCTAAGAATATAGAAAAGCAAATTGGTATATCCAGCAATGGGTAATAATTATTTGGTTATTAAATTTTAATTACAAAGCTACATAGTTAAATACCGTTATTTGAAACCAATTTTTCTAATATTCTTTTACATTATATACTTTAATCACAGTAATAATAACTATTAGACGTTTTTTAAATTGTAGAAAAACTGTTTAGTAATAACTATGATTGTGACCCGGCTATACAATGAATCTCATCTTGTCATTATTGTGCGCTACATGTCTATATAAAGTACTTCGTTGTTTCGCCATATTTGTCTTTATATCTACTACGAACACAGAAATGTAAAAGTGATGTATTCATTTCAAATATCTCTACATTGGTAGTCTAGTTTCTACCTATTTTTTTCTCATTAAACGTTCTATTCTAGTAGAAGTAGTAGAGAACAATTTCAATGTTAAAGAACATTATAATGGCATACTTTAATATAGGTAAACAGTAGACTAAAATGGGCAATGAAATCTAGGCAATGACTTGGAGATAGAAACCAATTAGTGTACAAGGTACTTGAAAAGTAAAAACATTTATTTTTCTACTTAGCTTGTATTTCGTTTCTCATAAATTCAATAAAGTTTTCACAACATAAATACAGATTTTATTTTTCGTACGTACAGGATATCAAAATTCAAACAGTGGTACATCATTTTACCTCTAGAGACGAAATTTTACGTATTTTGTACAAATTCCACACAGAATTATTTTGCAAACTATTCTATGGGCGTTTTCTGTTTAGGGGAGAAATGAACTGATCTTACCGCGTACAGAACAGAACTGAGCTACTCCTAAAAATAACAGTATGCTTCTTAAAATAAGAAGTAGAAAATAAAAACATATATAGCATTTTATTTATAACATAATAATCTGCTGAATTGACTAATGGCTATAATATGTTGTATTACCTTAAGTGATTTGTTTTTGCCACCTTAAATTATTTTACATTTATATATTTCCAGTAAAATTATTTCACAAAGTTATTATATAAACTTTATTGGACACTGACATCTGTCAATTTGAATATTCTGTTTCCGTGGTGCAGCTTTTAGCAGCATTAGGTTGCAAGATATTTCTTTATAATAGAGTATTTCTAAATTCATTGAATATAAAGAATAAAATATAATTAAATCGAATAGAGAATAACATATTCTTTTATTTAAAATAACATAAAAGGTCAAAAAATGGTAATTAACAGCGTTTTTTCAAGAAAAACTGTTCAAACTCTAATCAACTCTTTATATGGATGTACGAAAGAGGAATATATTATCACGGCATATTACCAGACGTCACCTCACGAGCACTTGACAATGGCGTGCAGAATGCACCAGACGGGTCAATTTTGTGCCATTTAAAATTCAAAATATTTTGCGTCAGTCTGGATCGAACCCGGTGTCCCAGATTCGCGACCAAACATTCAGGCATGCGGCCACGATATCCCAACAGAAAATTTGACTTTCCACTGCCTTTATTAATCAAAATTAGTTATTAAATGTAAGAAACGAAAAGAAACTCTAAAGCACCGACATCAAACAAGCATCAAACTTATTACAAGAAATTTGTTGCCGGATATTAAGTTTATATTATGATTAATTCTACATATATGGACATTAGTAACTTAATTAAACGAACATAATATCTGATCCAGTTCGTTTTCACCAGAGAAAACTTGCAACGAAATATTCAGTACTTTATCATAACTATTCGATCCATCATCATCAATATCCTAAATCATCAACAAATTAGATTGTAATAAATCTCGTTGAAGAAGAAAATAACGAAGTTAATTATTTAATTTCTCACATAACCTGTAATTAATTAGCATCATCTTCAACTACTGCTCTACTTCCGCAACTTTAGTGAAATTCAAACATCAATTTCAATTTTCCAGATAATTACTCAGATAAAATATAAAAACGGCGATCACCAATCTAGTTCAGGAAAAAACTTGTTCGTTGGAACTTGAAAAGCAACTCAACTGCGGTTTGCAATAATTAATTAAAGGAATACGTTTGATTTCTATGACAAATAAAAATAATCTGATGTGGCCAGCACATTACCTTCCGTCAAACCTGTATATAATGTACAAATTCCATACATAAAATTTCTTGCAAAATATTCTAAATTTCCAGTGAAATTCTTTCATAAACAAACTATGATAAAAATGTTTACACAGAAGTCTCACGTCATCAACCTGAAAATACCTTATAAAAAAATATAACTTGTAGAACTTATTAGTTGTTATTTTTAAGAAAAGAAGAAAACAATATGCTATTATCAAAGAAACGTACATATTAATGAATTTACAATTATTTCTAAGTCAATCCTTATCCCTTTTATGGAATATAAAATTATTTGAGACAACATGGTCATTCGCAGTAATACCAAGGTATGATATGAAAATAAACTACAATTATTTGAAATAATTTTATATTCCGTAAAAGGAATAACGATTGACTTAAAAATAATTGTAAATATCATTAATATATCCATTACTTAATACCAGTACTTTGTTCTTCTTCTTTTAAAAATAAATAACACCCAATAATTTCTTCAAGTTATATTTCATTTTATAAGGTTCTTCATGTTGATGACGTGAGTTTTCTGCCTAATAATTTTCACTATATGCAAATTGCACTTGACACTGACATCTTCTTCTTTTAGCTTTTCCCATTCGCTAGGGATCGCTATTTTTTATTTTCTTCTTCCACTCATTTCTGTTTTGCGTGCATGTCGTCCTCATTCAGTTCATTTTTTCTCAAGTCTTCCACAATATAGACCTTCCATCTTATTTTTGGTCTTCCTCAGTTTTCTCTACCTTCTATTCCTAAGCTATTCATTCTTCTTCCAATATATTCTTCATCTTTTCTCATGACACGTGCAAACCAATATAACCGTTTCTCTTGCATCGTTTTAGAAACATTATCACTCGAGCCATTTCCCTGACCTTTCATTTCTTACCCTATCTTTCCGTGTTTTCCCCAATATCTATCTCAATATCCTAGTTTCTGCCACATTATTTTCATTGGCACTGGCATTTGCCAATCTGAATTATCTGAATATATTAGCAGTTTCAATGGTTAGAATAGCTGGCTGATTTGTGAAATTTAATATCTTTATAATTCTTTAACTCTATATCTATTGAATATGAAGTATAAAATGCAATCAAATCGTATAGAGAATAACATATTCTTTAAAATTTATAATCATTATATGTTAATAAATGTATTTGACTTTTCTCAAGCAAAACTGTTAAATGTTGCAAATTAGGGTACTTCCGGTAGACCAATTATAACCAAACGTCTGCATAATGATCTAAACTCGAGAAATACGAAATACACACACACACACACATACAGACATCATCTTAAAAATAGTAAAATCGTATTCTGGGGACCCCATAACGTGCTTATTCATTTGAAACTCACCATCGAATATTTTAATCAAAGACAATACCTTCCTTACCTAAAGGTGCCGGAAAGTAAAATATGTGCAATCACCCTACTAGAACAAACGTTAATCAATGGATAAATGGTGAATTTGGCCGTTTAGGTTATCTAAAGTTTGAATACAAGTAGGCATAAACTTTCAAACTATTTTTGAAACAATAAAGCAATAAACAATCTATAATTTTCGAAGCTATAGTAGACTGTAAATGTTAGTATTATACTGTAGTGTACCATAAATAACTAACTATTTAAAAAAATAACTTAATAGAGAATTGTTTCATTGTAAAAGCATGATTAAAAAAAATCTATACAATTAAAGTCATAAAACAAAATTAACCTTTTATAAAAGTAATCGCCATTAACATTATTTGTTTATCAATCAGGAATTCTTTTATCTAATTCGACTATTATTCGATTTTAATTCGCTTAGGCGGTCACGATGATCAAAATTTATTCATAAATCATAACATAATGTCCGAGACAACATCGCTATAGAATTTAGTGTGTTTTAAACACGTGCACTTTCTCCAATAGAGCCATAACGGCGAGATCAAAGCCAGATATATATTCTGGTTTGATACGTGCGATGGCTGAATGTTTTATCAAGTAGACATAGAGAAAACGATCTTTTGTTATAGGAAATAGGATAGTGTGGAAAATGTGGTAATGAGATAGTTTATCATACAGTTCGTTTTGGTTAAGTAATTTATTTTCATGGATTCGGTTTTCTATTACGTTTGGCAAGAGTTATGTTCTAATTTACATCTGTTTTCCGTTTCCTTATGCGGAGGTCGCAGGATATAGGATATTTGTTTTAAAATCCACCTTTCGCATAGAACATTTTTAAGACTACACTGAAAAAAATCTGATGTGGCCAGCACATAACCTCTCGCCGTATATTTTACCTGGCTGGATGCATAAAGCAAAGATTATTTTTATAAATACAAATAATATATTCATATAAATCTATGACGTATAAACTTCTTTATTATTCAATAATAGCATGTCTCAACATAAAGATATTTACCATAAATTATGTTACAATAAATTACAAAGTAGAGTTTACCATATATAAATATTAGGCTGGTAACAGCAATTTTCAATTCGAACAACTTTGTTTACTTTCTCTTCATATTCTTCTAGTAAAAACATTAATTTTGGGCGGTCTAAAATGTATATATCTGGATTGTGCATCTATTCTTATATATCTTCTTTTACATTTTATTTTTTCATACTTGTTATATCTAAATAACCTTAATTCCCTTTAATAAAGTGACGGATAGATTGCACTCCGATTTTGTCAATATTTACAACTTACTTGAGAAGAATTTGATAGCTTTTTCGCAATTCAAAGTTATTCTAGTCTACAGTACTGGTGTACATTGTCCCATAATGTTTGAAACAAATTTAAGTCCTTCAACCTAGACTTGTCATCTCCATAATAGTCACAGATCAAGAACTAAGGGATTCTCCAAGTACATTTTTAATTCATTACTCATTATTTCTGACACTGACATTTATCTGTCAGTTACAAATAATTTAAATTATCAACTATTTTTCATGGCATTCTTTCGGCTGTCAAATTTATTACAACAGATTATTTTATATATTATATTCCTTTTATCTCTAAATCTATAAAATATGTATAAAAATATTTAAATGTATCAGAAAGAGAATTTATTTTTCTTTAATATTATCAAGAAAAATTTTCAAAAAATAATATTTAGAAGATTTTTTTTCAAGAATCTTCTACTTCCGGTTGTCCAATTGTTACCAAAACCTTTTCAGATCTTCCCATGAATGTCCGATTGGGAAATACGTTGTTAAACAAATTTTAAGTCTTATAGTTTTTGAGTAACCGTCCTTCCAACATCCCACACACACACATCCACACACACACACACACACACACACACACACACACACACACACACACACACACACACACACACACACACACACACACACACACACACACACACACACACACAGACATCATCGTAAAAATGTTAAAATCGGATTGTAGGGACCTTAAAACGTGCTTATTCAATAAAATCTGGATATGCGATTTTTAGCATGAATCCAATACCTCTCTTAGCGAGAGGTAAAAATGCATAGTAAGATCAAATATAAATATAGTATATGAGTTACGATAAATATTTAAAAAAGTCCAATTTACTTATGGTAAATAATCACTACGTCAGTAATGTGAAATTAACTTTTATTTTAGTAACAATTACTATTGAAATTAACGATATTTATTGTAGTAAAAGTTATAGTAAAATAAACAATATTCATATGACTACATAGGTATTGTATTTTCAACTATGTGCTATACATATAAGTTGAAATATGAACAGTATTGTCAAAATGTGAATTCTGCTGTTCCCTGCATTACTTATCGCCTTTTAACTTTGGAAGATATTGTTCATATTCAAGCTTATAATATATGTATGGTACTGTTGAAAATTCCATACCTATGTAGTCATATGAATTTTGTTTATTTTGGAGGAACAAATTTAACTGGGTGTAGATTAATGAATTATTTCACTCAAACAGGTCACTGTTATTAGCTGCTGCACTTTAACCGAGAAAATAGAATATGTCAGTACGTATAAATAAAATCATTTATTTTATTAATGGATATTATTACAAAGACAACTGTAGCGTTTATAATAATTAATAATATATAAGTATTTTTAAGCAAATATAATTAAAATTATAAAGGATTTAGTTTCTCAAACCGGATTCTGTCTCGTCAATGAAGAATCATTTCTACATGTACTGGTTCCAATTGTAGCAGAAAGAAATACTGTTGATATTTTCTATATGAAATGAGCAGTAACTGAAAAATATGATTGCATTATAGTATTATCTCCCTTATAAATAGTCATAATTAATATCGTATCTTCAAAAATATGTTTGACTGTGAGATAAATTCCATAAATCTAATATGTTTAGTTCATCCTTATTAAAATTCACAATAAAATGAGAAAACGCACGATTTATCTCAACTCGTATACTCCGTCCACTACGACGCAATACTACGGCAACAACAGTTTAGTGTTGTTCTTACGCACTATGTTTATACTATATTTATGTTAGTTGTATACATATTTATTTAATAAATGAAAGGCCTAAAGTTTTTTTTGTAACCAATTACGGATTTTAACGGGAGTAGAACCCGGGAGCTTCTAGTTCTAAAGAATTCTGTTTTCAGGTGTCAAGCCCAAATGTGTGTCAACTTTTAAATTTTACTTACAATTAGCTTTTTATGTTAATCACTCGATTTCTCGCTCTTTAAGAGAATAAGAGATCTGTTGATGCTTAACTAGGACTTATTGTATTTTTAACAATAAATACTGAACATAAAGATTTTCTAAAGAATATTTAACTTTGAATAGCGTCTAGAATTTATAATTTTTATTTTCATTTTTACCGTATAAAATAAGTAAAAAATTAATTGAAATGAGGCTGTCGTCTCAAAAAGTGTGTCAACCTTCAGATATTTTATTTTTTAAAGGAAGATAGTTATCGCCTTAATAACAAATTACTGCTTATACTTTTAACTACCGCATTTACAGCTAATGATTTGAAAATACGTTCATTTTTCATTGGCAGCTTAAATCGTTTAAAACATTTCACTTAAACGGTAAAAAATTATCTAAAAAACAGTATAAACATCTAATTTTAACTTCCAAACGGGTTATTAATAAATAAAACCCAATAAGAACTTTTTATCATTAACTAGCTTTCCGTCAAGTTATAAATACTTTAAGCATGCATGTAAATTACATTCAGTTTTACCAACATAAAAACCATCACGGTTTAATATCACCAAAAAAACCATTTAATATTCATCCACATTCTTAAACCAATAAAAACATAGATTGCTCCACACAAAAAAGTAAAAGTTTACTTTGATGAGTAGTTTTTCTATCATAATTTCGAGAGCGAGTGAAATAATTTCAATGTGGGTGTGATTTTATGAAATCAATGCCAATGCAAGCTTTCTCTGATAGGCAGTCGGGAGGTCTGCATCTCAGATGAAGAGATCATGACATTAGAGAAACAATCATTTTGAGATCATATCGAAATGGTCTAAGTTTCTAAACGCTGTTATGATATGTCTGTGTTTTGTTCACGTCAAATGATTGTATCTACATGGACGGGGAATTTATATTAGATGCTTTGGACAATGACCGTTCTATGATTGCTACTAATGTAGACCATTTATGGTGCTACCATCATACTTTTGCTAAGTAAAAATACATCCGATACCGGTAGAAGAGCACTTATTGACCCCAATGCTTATTACGTTTTCGGCGCAATCGACATACAAAATTGAAAAAAAAAAGATTTGAAACATTTTGACATATTCAAAATCTTTAGTTGTCAATTAGTGTTTTTTAAATAAACACAATTACCTTGGAAACCCTATCGGTAAACATTTAAAAAAAGCCGATCGTGCAAAAATAATATAGTTTTCAGTAATATCATAAGTCATGACTATTGCTATGAATTAATAGAAATTTTGAAATTTCTGTTTTCCTCCCGTCATCTTTAGGTAACGAAGTTAATGAAAAAATACGTTTTAGGGTAACTGCAACAATACAATTCTAAAAATCTGTTGTGGCCAGCACAATACCTCTCGCAATTTTCATTTTATGTTGCATAGGGCGCGAGCAGTTATGTGACTTTGTGGGGACCAAATCCATGTGGATTATTTTCCTCGACAAGTATATTCCATACTAATGGATGACAAATAAACATCAGAATATTTTGAAATTTTGAATGAAAAATTATGACATATGACAATTGTGACATCTATGTAAATATCTACTAGCCGTCATTCTGACACGGATCCTCATATCTGCTTGCCAAAGCCAACAAAGTCACATGACTGCTCGCGCCCTATAAGTACACACAAATAATTGGAATTGTTTCGCGTCTTTCGTTCTATGAGAAATTTTATCCTACTATTCTAACATGTTCAAAATTCTTCAAATTCATTGACGGTATTGGCGGTATTTCTTAAGGATATATGTAATATTAACATACCTGTAATTTAAATACATAATTAATTAATAATATAATAATATATATTAAATGTACAAAGCAGATTGGCACACCCAGCAATGGGTTATATGCCGTGATGATACATTTATTTATTTATTTATTTATTTATTTATGTACTCATACCTCTCAGAAAAATCTGACACTGACATTTTGCATTTATTTGTCAATTACAAAAATTTAAATATCGCAACTGTTTTTCGGGCAACGAAATTTATTACAACATATTATTCTATATTATTATATACTATATCTCCAAACCTATACGAGATATAATAAAAAAAAAAAATGTCAGATTGAGAATTTAATTATCTTTAATATTTGTAGTAAGAAATTTTAAAAAAATAATATTTAGAATTTTTTTTTTTAGAAACTACCCCTTCCGGTTGTCCAATTGTTACCAGAATTTATTCAACTCTTCCCATTACTGTTAGATTGAGGAATCCGTAGTCAAACAGGTCTTTAGTCTTATAGAATTTGAGAAATCGTGTCTCCAACAACCTCACACACACACACACACACACATCCACACACACACACACACACACACACACACACACACACACACACAGACATCATTGTAAAAATGTTAAAATCGGATTCTATGGACCTTAAATCGTGCTTATTCAACAAAATCTGGATATGCGATTTTTAGCATGAATCCAATAGCTCTCTTAGCGAGAGGTAAAAATTATAATTCTTTTGTTTTCTTCTTCGTTAAATCCATATGAACAATTGATTAGATTTTGGTTATAATTGGTGAAAGATTAAAATTTCATGAATCTGCCTGCTATGCTATAAACACATAACCATGGAAACTGTTGGGAATGAGAAGATACGGGAAATGGCTCGAGTGATTGAAGTTTCTATAGATACAAGAGAAACAGAGGAAGACCAAAAAGAAAATGGAAGGAATGTATTGCGGAAGATTTGAAAGAGGATGACACAAAATAGAAATGAATGGAAGAAGAAAATCAAGAATAGCGACCCCTAACGAATGAGAAAAGCTAAATAAGTTTTATAAATATAATTGTAAATAACTAATAATTTAACGTATTAATTTAATATAAATACAAAAGACATATCATCTGTCAACTTGGCAATAAATGTCAAATATATTTCATTATTTATTAGATGATGATGAAAATGTTCCACCTAATGATGTGTCTAAATGTTTCGATTATTGTAATATTACAATTTTGTCGAAATAAAACTTATATTCCTATTTAACCTTACAATGTTACTGCGTAAACCGCTCTCGTTAAGCTCCGCCCACCACCGCAACCTTAAACCAGTTGCAGTATAGATTTTTATTTTGATATGCAGGGTGTATATCGCGACGCCGTAACATATAGGACTTTAACATGTAAAATCATATTTTCGTAATACCCTGCGTCTCTAATTATTTTAGCGAAATTTTTAAAATCAGGACTTTGATTCGCCTTCTCGAGGTAAATAAATGATTCTGATTAAAAAACCAGTCATTAGTTGTATTTATTAAGAAATATTATGGACGTTTCGATAGCCACATTGTTGAAATATCTATCTCCAAGGGAAGTTATTGTCAAATTTGATCTGTCGAAGGTCGAATGATAAAGTTTCAGATAGATCCATAAAGCAAAAAAATAAAATTATAATGCATTATGAACAATTTCTGGGAACAATTTAATGTGTCAATAATGATATGTTTATAGGCTAATAATAAAAAAAATTAAGTATGTTATCACAGTTTTTGTTTGGCAAGTTATGTTATTATTGATAATGATAACCTACAAAGAAAACGTTCTCACGTACATAAATTTTAATTGACATACAGTAAAATTTGAAGATAATAATAATGTCAATATTTATGTACAATTTTATACACGGTAATAAATATTTGAAAAATGATCCTACTTACAATACGTGGGAAAAGGTCAGCTCTAAATTGGCACTTACCTATAACAAAAGAAAATAGCTTTTAGTAAACAATTACATATAAGAAGAAAGATACACTAACTAATAATTATTCTTATAACTTGTACGATATTTTTACAGTTATTAAAGCTATAAATAATAGAATGGAACACTTGTTGCACATTTATCTAAGAACTTCGAGTATAACAGCTGTTTGTTAAAGTTTTCTTCACATAAGTTGAACAGAATTTTAACAAAATAATTGCATATTGAAAATAACAAATAACAATTAAATTAGACTTGGACAATTCAATTTTATGAATTTAAATGCATACCTACATATTTACTTAGGCTGGAAACTATATTACCTAAATTCCTTTCTACATAACTACAGTCGAGACATCCAGTAATCCGAACATGAAGTATAAGAAAGATAATCCGAACAAGGACCCTTTATTCCGAACTGTGGAATAAAATTTCTCCAAACGCAACAACTACCACGTGTGATTCTTGAAAAAAAAAATCTAATGTGACCAACACAATACCTCCCGCCATTTAATTTTTATTAATTTAAATACATATACCTATGGGGTCTGAAGGCTGCGTGCCTGAGTGTCTGGACGCGAATCT
Source organism: Harpalus rufipes (assembly GCA_951394225.1). Taxonomy (NCBI): domain Eukaryota; kingdom Metazoa; phylum Arthropoda; class Insecta; order Coleoptera; family Carabidae; genus Harpalus; species Harpalus rufipes. Next base: position 12,912,169 of record OX596281.1, on the reverse strand, counting down.
GGGGAACCGGATTCAATCTCCACCAACGCCAAATATTTCGAATTTTAAATGGTACAACATTGACCCCTGCGGGGCACTCTCCACGCCAGAAATGAATGCCCAAATATGTCATCATTACCGAAATTTGTGTACAAAGCAGACTACCACACCCAGCAATGGGTAATATGCCGTGGAGATATGAATACATACTTGTATGTATTTACTAATGCTGGAAAGTTCCTTTCCATATAACTATTGTTCTATTTATAATTTTCTTTTTAAACCCTACTATTATTAATTTGAAATGATTATTTTTTTGAAAGTGATATTTATCTGTCAGTTACATACATTTGAAATATGAACTGTGAAAGAAATTGTGTATATCTTTAAAACATAGACTCCGGGATTTATAAAATTGATTATTTTATTAATTTATCTATAAAATATATAGAAAAATTATCAATGCATGCCAATAGAAAATTCAATAATCTTTAATTTTTATAACAACATAGTCGCAAAAAAATGGAAGAAAAACTATTTTGAGCTTCTAGTAAAGTGATCCGATTAACACCAAAATTTAATGGCTTTTTTCCATATTAGAGAAAGGTCGAAATACAAGGTTTTAAAATTCTGCAGTTGAAAGTATTTGAGCTAGTGACGAAAAGCTCCACATACACAAATACACACACACATACACACCCACAAACATCATTGTGAAAATGTTAAAATCTAATTCTATGGACTTTGAAATGTGGTCATTTATCAAAATCTCCGTATGCGATTTTTACCCTGATCCCTTTACCTCCCTTGCCAAGGGTAGCGGGAGGTAAAGAGACTCAAATTTTGCATTAGTTTTCACCCTTCAATTGGCGGGATGCAACAATTATTTCAGCACGAGATTCCAACAAGTGGATATACCTATGTACATACATTATTTATTAAATAATAATACGTACTCCGTCGGCGATTGACGATCATAGCCGAAATGAACACCCCAAATAAGCAAAGTTTATGATTTTTTTCAGAATTAATTATTTAGTTATTACTTTTAATTCAACATGAGGCTTACATCCCAATTACAGAATATTATTACGTAGTAATACGAAGAATGAAAAGATAATGAAAATACATACACAAGAAAAAAAATAAAACTAAAAAAATTAGATAATAATTATGTTTTTGTTCCTACTTCTTAATTTCAGCGTTATTTGTTCTCTAAAGTACTGTAATAAATATTGTAAGAGTCTGAATTGTCGTTATTTACACTTATCCATAAAAATTCAGCAATCCAAACAAATCGTTAGTCCGACCACTCCCTTACATTTAGTATTTCGGATTAAAGGATCTCTACTTTTTACCTCTCGCTAAGAGAGGTATTGCATTCATGCTAAAAATCGCATATCCAGATTTTATTGAATAAGCACGTTTTAAGGTCCTTACAATCCGATTTTAACATTTTTACGATGATGTCTGTGTGTGTGTGTGTGTGTGTGTGTGGATGTGTGTGTGTGTGTGTGTGTGTGTGTGGGATGTTGGAAGGACGGTTACTCAAAAACTATAAGACTTAAAATTTGTTTAACAACGTATTTCCCAATCGGACATTCCCGGGAAGATCTGAAAAGGTTTTGGTAACAATTGGACAACCGGAAGTAGAAGATTCTTGAAAAAAAATCTTCTAAATATTATTTTTTGAAAATTTTTCGTGGTAATATTAAAGAAAATTAAATTCTCTATCTGATACATTTAAATATTTTATAATTGGACAACCGGAAGTAGAAGATTCTTGAAAAAAAATCTTCTAAATATTATTTTTTGAAAATTTTTCGTGGTAATATTAAAGAAAATTAAATTCTCTATCTGATACATTTAAATATTTTATTATATATTCCATAGATTTAGAGATAAAAGAAGTATAATATATAAAATAATCTGTTGTAATAAATTTGACAGCCGAAAGAATGCCATGAAAAATAGTTGATAATTTAAATTATTTGTAACTGACAGATAAATGTCAGTGTCAGAAATAATGAGTAATGAATTAAAAATATACTTGGAGAATTCCTTAGTTCTTGATCTGTGACTATTATGGAGATGACAAGTCTAGGTTGAAGGGCTTAAATTTGTTTCAAACATTATGGGACAATGTACACCAGTACTGTAGACTAGAGTAACTTTGAATTGCGAAAAAGCTATCAAATTCTTCTCAAGTAAGTTGTAAATATTGACAAAATCGGAGTGTAATCTATCCGTCACTTTATTAAAGGGAATTAAGGTTATTTAGATATAACAAGTATGAAAAAATAAAATGTAAAAGAAGATATATAAGAATAGATGCACAATCCAGATATATACATTTTAGACCGCCCAAAATTAATGTTTTTACTAGAAGAATATGAAGAGAAAGTAAACAAAGTTGTTCGAATTGAAAATTGCTGTTACCAGCCTAATATTTATATATGGTAAACTCTACTTTGTAATTTATTGTAACATAATTTATGGTAAAATATCTTCATGTTGAGACATGCTATTATTGAATAATAAAGAAGTTTATACGTCATAGATTTATATGAATATATTATTTGTATTTATAAAAATAATCTTTGCTTTATGCATACAGCCAGGTAAAATATACGGCGAGAGGTTATGTGCTGGCCACATCAGATTTTTTCTTTTTAAAACATTACTATTATTAATTTGAAATGACTAGTTTTTTGACTGATATTTATCCGACAGTTACACAGATTTGAGAAATGAACTGTGTAACCATGAAGTTATATTTAAAGCGTAAGCTCCAGGATTTAAATTATATATAATTTCATAAATTTATTAATTGAAGAACAAGATCATTTCCAATTCCGGAAACATCCGATTTCATCCGAATGGAACAAATCGAACAATCAAGATAATCACAGGCTTCTCGATATCTTGATGCTATCATCTTCAATCTCTCATGCGACTTTTGTTAAATAGCTGTTTGTTTTTAGGTTACGGCCTAAAAATCACAATGGCGCATAGAAGAAGAAGACTAATTAGGCCTTAATAGTGCGTGATTTTCTTCGTAGTCTATGATCAAGACATTGTTAGAAAACGTTGTTTAGAAAGATGTTTGTGTTTTACACATCAATCAAACATTTTAAAGTGTTCGTGTAATGGAAATTCATTGTTTGATAAACGTTATTGTTTGTATTATGTAAACTAATTGATATAAAATAGTTGTTCATTAACTCAAGGATAAAATTAATAACAGACTATAAAATAAATGATATCAAATTTGGGTACGAAAATTGGTGACACTACTTAGAATTCCAATTAGTACATTAATGTAAAAAAAATTAAATGAATTGCTTGTATCCTTTTGTGTATTTTTTTTTTTATTTCGACTATTAGAATTGATGGATTCAATGTTAAATAAATATACCATTAGGTTTTTTACCTTCCGTCACCTTTAGGTAAAGAAGGTATTGTCTGGTCAAAAAATTCAATGATGTGTTTTTACTGAATAAGCATGTTTTAGAGTCCCTATAATAAGATTTTACCATTTTTACGATGATGTCTGTATGTATGTATGTGTGTCTGTGTGTGTGTGTGTGTCTGTGTGTGTGTGTGTGTGTTTGTGTATGTGTGTGTGTGTGTATGTATGTGTGTGACAAAAGTTCCGGATCCCATAATTTCAATACCTCGATTCCAAAAATTATATTTTTTTCGTATTCTTCAAGTTTACATCCAGAAGAACAAGTGATTAGATTTTGGTTATAATTGGTGAACCGGAAGTAGCCTGATTTGAAGATTTAACAGTTAAATTTGATTTATTGACATTTAACGTTATTATAACTTAAAGAATATATTATTCGCTATACGATTTGATTACATTTTATACTTCATATTCTATAGATACAGAGTTAAAGAATTTTAAAGAAATTAAATTTTATAATTCAGCCAGCTATGTTAAACATGAAAACTACTAATATATTCATATAATTCAAATTGACAGATGTCAGTATCAATAAAAAGTAAATTAATGTGGCACAGATGAGGATGTTGAAGTAGATGTTGGAGAAACACGGAAAGATACGGTAAGAAAATAACTTTAGTGTTACAAGTTTCAAGAAAGATACAAGAAAGACGATTACATTGGTTTGAACATGTCATGAGGAGAAATGAAGAATTATATTTGAACAAGAATGAGTAGTTTATTAATAGGATGTTGAAGAAACAGGGGAAGACCAAAGATAAGATGGAAGGACTGTATTGCGGAAGACTTGAGAGAAAATTAACTGAATGAGAACGACACGCAAAAATAGGGACACCCTAACGAATGGAAAAAACTAAAGAGGAAGAAGATGTCAGTGTCAAGTGCAATTTAAATAGTTTGTTTATGAAATAATTTTACTGGAAATTTAGAATCTTTTGCAAGAAAAATTATGTATGGAATTTATACATTATACACAGGATTGACGGAAGGTATTGTGCTGGCCACAACAGATTTTTATTCTGAAATTCGAACATCTTCTATAGTATTAGTAAATATGATTTTCTGTTCAAATTTCTGTACATATTAAACACAGTAGCAATTTAAAAGTACACTAAGTTTGAATTGGCGCTAAATTACACTGCCTGTGACGTCCAAGAAATACTAGCCAATGACAGACTGGAAAGATAAGAATCAAAAAATATTTAATATTTTTTTATATAATTATAAAAATATTTATGTTTACAGAAAAATGATCTTCACAGAATGAAACTTTAATTTTGTAAATGGTTTTATGTTTACTTGAGATAACCATTTCATTCTTCTTTCTTCGTTTTGAGGCACTACTAAAACTATTTTTTACCTTTCTTACTTTTTTTGGGTACACTAGCACAAAATTCTATTCTACAACCATGTTTCAGTCTTTATAAAATATAAAATTCAGTAGTATATAATTGACAGCTGTCACTCATTTAAATTTTGGCAAATGTAAACCACTCCCTTATTGGTGAGAAAAGGCGGAAATTAAAATATTGTATTCCCAGAGACAATTTTCACAAGGCGAAAAAAGTAAAAAATACGGGTAAAATATTTTTTCTTATTCTAGATTAAGGCAAAGAAAAAAATCGTGCAACACCTCATTAAAATAATATTCTATAATAAAATTAAAAATATTTATCTAAAATTATCTGACAAACAAATTTCAGTTAAGTATTAAAAATTATGCGCCTTTATTTATCAAACTAAACAATAATTTGGAGATATCAATGCTACATCTGAACAGATGTTCAATTACAATTTATCCAAAACAACAATTAATCCCCTCCTTTTCTTCACTTCCCATTTGAGCGTTTCCCAATCCTTCCACCCAGTTAGACTCATTCAGCCTACGGAAAACATAATCGAATCGCGAACGGCCTTCCAAGGCCGCCTCGATTCTAGGACGTCCACGCGCTCTCGCCCGCGAAACAAGTGAATGTCTGTACCGCCATTTTCACCTGCTAACTCAAACAGTTGACGGTTGCAAATGGAACTTTAGATGGCTGTGAATGGCTGATTTATTAGGTTTACAGTTAGGGATTTTTTTCATGATTTATTAGTAGGATTGTAGGTAGTAAAATGTAATTGAATTGCAAGTTTTTTTTTATTGAATTGAAAAAATAAATAAATATAATTGAGCTCAGATCCTATAAGAGTCATGCATTTGAAATTATATTACAAAAATTAGGTTAGTTGCAAATTAAGGTAGTTATGAATATCTAAAATATTGTTGTGCATGAATATATGAAGTTAACCAGAGAGAATTTTCATTGTCAAAACATAATTTATAAACAGCTTTAGCAGTTTTTATATCAACAATGAAATGTATTTGACACGTTTTAAGTCCCCAAGTAATTAGTTTGATAATTTTACCAATTTTTGAGCCGTTCAGATATTTTGAAAGCCCTGCAATATTCCAAAATAATATTGGTTGTGAGATTTTGATACGTGGAAAGAAAGAATGGTTATGTGTATTATTGTTGAAGGGAACTATTTTAAACATAATTATAATAAAATTCTAAAAAATCTGATGTAGCCGGCACATTATCTTCTGTCAGTTCTATGTATTTTGTACAAATTCCATACAGAAAGTTTCTTGCAAAAGATTCGGACGAAGTTTACAATACGGTCCGGGTCCAGCTATAAAACGCATTTTTATTTTTAAAGGACACTATTCTTTTATGTACTTAAGTATATTATATTTCATTAAAATTATAACACACACAATGTTGACACTGACATCTGTCAATGAGAATCTGAAATCTAAATATAGTAGTTCTTTCCATGGTTATCACATAGCTGACTGATATATGAAATTTAATTTTTATATAACTTTTTTAACTCTATATCCATTAAATATGAAGTATAAAACGACATAAAATCGTATAGAAAAAAAAAATAATAACATAAAATGTCGAAAAATATTTAACTGCGTTTTTTCAAGAAAAACTGTTAAAAATTACAAACGACGGTACTTCCAGTTGACCAATTATAACCCAAGTCTAATCATATTATCGTTTAGATGTAAATTTAATGAATACGAAAAAAATATAATTTTTGGAATTATTGTATTGGAGTTATGCGATTCAAAACGATGGTCACATACACTTGCACACACACAATCGCACGCACACACAAACACGCACGTACACATATACATACAGACATCATCACAAAAAAAGAAAAATCGTATTCTTGAGCCAAAGACAATACCTTCCTAAAGGTGACGGAAGGTAAAAATATGAACCATATTATTGTTCAAAAATCCGATCTTGTTGTTCTCTCTAGAATTTGCATTAAATAACAGCGACAATACAAACGCCAAAAAATTATGTATATTCAAATGTTACGTAACAACATATTGTATTCAAAGTAGCATCAAGGTTAAATAAATTCACAATTTTACAGGAATGTAGCATGAATTGTAGTACAAGCCATACAGTTTTTAATATTACGTACATATGTTTACTTGTTTTTTGAATATTTAAATTAAAAATATAAAAACAGAACAATAAATATGTTTTGTTTTATATGATTGTATATGAATCATACTGCCAATATAACAGAGAAACAATTGTGTTTATAATGAACTAGTAATAAAAGAAAAAAAAATACTTATTTCAAGTTATAATAATACGCTTAATAAAAATCAATATAAAAATACAATTATTATTCACATAAATAATACCGATAAAGATATTAATACTATTGTATAAATAGAAAACAAGTTTTTATAGTTCATAATTTATTAAAAAAAAAAGAAAATTAAATACCCGTTATTTGCACGTGTCAATAATATTAATAAAAACAAAATCTTTCCATTATTTTATAACTGACTACTCAACTGCGCGCATTCATATATTTTATAAACAATATTTTATTCGCTCTATAAACATCTGTTTAACATATTTAAATCTATTAGCAACAAAATGATTGTCAATATTAATCATCATCATCTGTACTTCCTGTTTCAATTCCATCTTAAAATGACTAATTAACATATGCAAATCCCGATCACACATTAAGAAACATAAACAAATGAAAATCATCAAACAAATGACAGCGGTGCATTAATATTTAACTGACAGTACATCCGCCTACTGCGATCAGGAATTCTAATCGCTTTTCAACTGTTCCAGAGCCAATTTGATCGCTGTGGAGTGAATATGCATTAAGAGATTAGTTCATATTTATGATTGTGTATTTCTTACTGCCTACGTGAAACTATAATTTAAATGCTTTTAAAAATGAATGATGCATAATGTAATGTAATTATTCTTTTTATAATGACTGCTGTTTTGGATTGGTCAAGGTTTAATCCATTCATATGCATTGCGAGAAAGATTAATTAATTTATGAATAATTTGCATATCACTAGCAGTTGATAAATTAATACTTCTGGTATTTTTCCTGTTATTACTACTCGTATTAGAAGAAAAATATTTTTTAACGCTCTATAGCTCATAGTTATGATAGTTATGATATACTTAAGAGTTACATACGAGTATATTTCTTCAGACTAAAGATTGAAAAGTAACGTTGAAATTAGTTTGTAATTATACTTGGATTAGAATTATTATAAAATAAACTGCAATGGTTGAGTGCGTTATGCAACCGGTTGGGGTCGTCCATATGTTAAAAACTAAAATATATTTCTTGAATAACCTCTGTAACTGTACATTTAAATAACTAAAATCTCTAATGATATTACAGCGGGTGGTTAAATACACTGTGAAGCACATAGAATGAAATTAATAAAACCTGTCATTTCTAAAGCTATTTGAAATTGGACTATGTACATTCTGCGTTCATTGTTATAGAACTCAACAGTGATTTTTATTTTTTGTATCCGTTAAACAATCTTATTGCTTTCTATGTTCGTGCCTATAGGTTTTTATATTATAAAATTACTTGTCAGTACATATGTTTTCATGTGTGTTCAATTAATTTATTGCGGTATATATTTTTAATAAGCAATAAAAATTACATATGTAATTTCTAGAAATAATTACATTTTTTATAATAGTTAAGTTTAGAAATAAATGTAGTAAATTTTTATTTAAGTGCGCAATAATTTATAAATAAATGGCTGTTTTCATATTTTTATCAACATAAAATATTGTTTTATTTTCTGTTGCTTATTAGTTACATTATTTTAGAATTAACGATTAAAATTATTGTTATACCCATTTGAATTACTTCCATATTTTATATTATTATTTATATAGGGTGTTTATTTTATTTTGTCCATTATTGCTAACTCGAGAACTATAAGAGCTACGATGTCGGTCAAATTAGGCTATTTTAATGAGCGTAAAATTATTATTTTTCAACCAGTGGCTTCCAAACTGTGGGGACCAACTATGTTATTTTAAATGGAACCATATATTTTTTGTTCACTTATTAGATAGAGAAATTTATTTTGAATTCAGTCAATTTCATACCTTTAGAGAACAAGTTTTTTGAGAATAATACATTTAAAATTTTATAATAATTTTGATTAAAATATGGCTACAATAAAAAGGCAAGGAATGGAAAAAATGAATACATGATATTTTTTTATATATTACACAAAGAACTGAAACTTTTAATTGATCATAAATGTCAACACAAACAAAATATTCACGTATTTCTTTCATGGCATTCTAAGTCTTTGTAAAAAATCTGATGTGGCCAGCACATAACCTCTCGCCGTATATTTTACCTGGCTGTATGCATAAAGCAAAGAATATTTTTATAAATACAAATAATATATTCATATAAATCTATGACGTATAAACTTCTTTATTATTCAATAATAGCATGTCTCAACATAAAGATATTTTACCATAAATTATGTTACAATAAATTACAAAGTAGAGTTTACCATATATAAATATTAGGCTGGTAACTGCAATTTTCAATTCGAACAACTTTGTTTACTTTCTCTTCATATTCTTCTAGTAAAAACATTAATTTTGGGCGGTCTAAAATGTATATATCTGGATTGTGCATCTATTCTTATATATCTTCTTTTACATTTTATTTTTTCATACTTGTTATATCTAAATAACCTTAATTCCCTTTAATAAAGTGACGGATAGATTGCACTCCGATTATTCTTATATCGATGTGTAATTTTGTCAATATTTACAACTTACTTGAGAAGAATTTGATAGCTTTTTCGCAATTCAAAGTTACTCTAGTCTACAGTACTGGTGTACACTGTCCCATAATGTTTAAAACAAATTTAAGTCCTTCAACCTAGACTTGTCATCTCCATAATAGTCACAGATCAAGAATTAAGGGATTCTCCAAATACATTTTTCTTTCATTACTCATTATTTCTGACACTGACATTTATCTGTCAGTTACAAATAATTTAAATTTACAACTATTTTTCATGGCATCCTTTCGGTTGTAAAATTAATTACAACATTATTTTATATATTATATTCCTTTTATCTCTAAATCTATAAAATATGTATAAAAATATTTAAATGTTTCAGAAAGAGAATTTATTTTTCTTTAATATTATCAAGAAAAATTTTCAAAAAATAATATTTAGAAGTTTTTTTTCAAGAATCTTCTACTTCCGGTTGTCCAATTGTTACCAAAACCTTTTCAGATCTTCCCATGAATGTCCGATTGGGAAATACGTTGTTAAACAAATTTTAAGTCTTACAGTTTTTGAATAACCGTCCTTCCAACATCCCACACACACACATCCACACACACACACACACACACACACACACACACACACACACACACACACAGACATCATCGTAAAAATGTTAAAATCGGATTGTAGGGACCTTAAAACGTGCTTATTCAATAAAATCTGGATATGCGATTTTTAGCATGAATCCAATACCTCTCTTAGCGAGAGGTAAAAATATTTAAATGTATCAGAAAGAGAATTTATTTTTCTTTAATATTATCAAGAAAAATTTTCAAAAAATAAAATTTACAAGATTTTTTTTCAAGAATCTTCTACTTCCGGTTGTCCAATTGTTACCAAAACCTTTTCAGATCTTCCCATGAATGTCCGATTGGGAAATACGTTGTTAAACAAATTTTAAGTCTTATAGTTTTTGAGTAACCGTCCTTCCAACATCCCACACACACACATCCACACACACACACACACACACACACACACACACACACAGACATCATCGTAAAAATGTTAAAATCGGATTGTAGGGACCTTAAAACGTGCTTATTCAATAAAATCTGGATATGCGATTTTTAGCATGAATCCAATACCTCTCTTAGCGAGAGGTAAAAAATTAACACGTATTCATTTTTTCCATTCGTGGCACTCTTATTATAGTCACATTATAATCATATTTACATAAAACTTCATATACATTTTTCTTATAAATATGGTCATATAAGGGTATAAAAATATTATATTATTGAATTCAGAATAAAATGCTCTATCAAATAAGCAAATAAAAAAAAAAAATTCCATTTAAAATAACGTTGCTTTACACAATTTGTAAATCACTGGTTGAAAAAAATATGCTCATTAAACGCATGCCATGGAATTGAAACTAAAATTTATAAATGTTAGCGATTTATCTGTCAAGCTAGATTAGTTTACTTTTATTATTTGTAATTCCTATTCAAGTGAACAGTTACTTATTTAAATTGATAGATAGCAGGGCATCGAACCTGAACCTGAACCGAACCAAAACCGAAACCAAACCGTAACATTTTAGCGAACCCAAACCCAGAACCGAACCTAAAATATATTTTTCAATTGAACCCGAGTCGGAACCGGACCGAGTTTTATAATTCGGGTTCAGGGTTCAGCTCCGGTTTAGGTTAATTTTGAGTTCGAAATGTACGCGTAATCGTCTGTTTATAAAATTTGTGTTCGTGTTCTTGTCTTGCGTAAATTTCGGCTCGCATTTTAAATTATTTTTTTATAAAGATTGTTATTTCAAAAACATTAATTCAGTTTTCATTAGGTAGAACCGAACATGAACCCAATACCTGAACCCGGAACAAAACCTCAAATTTTATTAATGTTTGAACCAGAACCGCACCCGAACCCATCTCTCAAAAAATAAATTTACCTGAACCTAAACCGAACCTAGGTTTTGGCGGGTTCGATGCCCTGATAGATAGATAATTGTTCACTTGAACAGAAATTACAAATTACAAGAGAAATAACTAACAAATAGCCGAGATAGACGAAGACTGCTAATGATAATTAATTTCTAATTCTTAATTTAATATTTCTTACGTCATTATTTAAATTATATTAATTATCATTACATAATTTCAATTGTAATGAATGATCATTAAATCACGATGAACTTTTCAGAACAAGATCGTAAGTACAGTGAGATTGTAAAAGTAAATTCAGTAATGTCACAAATCACAAATGTTCTAAATTTGTTCTTTATTAAACCAAACAAATTTGTGTTTTACTGCACAACAATTATCTTTTAATTCAACAAGAAAGGTTATGTATTAATAAAAAAGTAAAAGAAAACAGAAAAATTGTAAATTTGAAAACATCAAATAACATTGGATGTTAATCTGCGCATGTGCATCAAATTAAATGTATATATCGTCTGCCAGGTATTTTGTAATTAAGAATTAAGGTAATAATTCTAATGATCATTAATATTTGTATTCTGTCTTGGCTATTACTTGACAGATAAAACATTAAACATTTTTTGTTAACTTATTTGTTTCAATTCCATAGCCATCGCTATTGTTGAGGTGATTTTCAACATTTTAATACCTATTTTATGCCGTTAGAAAGCATGAAAAATTAATTTTGTTTATTGATTCAGGTGCAGAATTTTAAGCTCTACAAATTTTATTTGAAGCTTTTTACCCAGGTAAATAATAAAGTTAAATAAAGGTAAATGTTAAAGTCCTATGTTCGGCTTTCAAGTTTTTACCCGGTATATGAAACTGTAAAATATTGCACTTGATATCTGTATTTAAATTTTAAAATTAGCAAATTTAATTTCCGTTTCACATACAACATAATCAATCAGAAACAATATGTTAGATACTATCTATGATTTATTTTTAAATTAAAACAAAACAGTTATTATTCTTATACCTAGGTCGCATACACCAACTGTCAGGTGTTCCTATGCATTCTTGATCTGAATTCTATTTAATATGAATTCCTGACAAGGGCGTGGTTTATTTATACGATCATAAATCGACATGACTAACGATTTTTATTAATTAAAACAACTGAATTCATCATACATTTGCATAAATTAACTGTACCCTGTAACGAATAATACATCAAGTTGCGCTTAATTTCTAATTTGTAGACAAAGTTTTTCTTGCTCCATAAAAAATGTCTTAATACTTGTTGCATAATAAATTATCTTTAATGACTTGAATTTAACAAAAACAGCTTCCTTAAGTGAATAAATCTCGAGATTAGAGAAAAAACAATTGAATACGAAGACCATTAGCTACTCGCCATTACATTCAAGTTTTTCATTCGTGTTCAGTTGTTTTCTTGCTGTCAATTGTTGGATAAATTGTAAAATACGTAACTTTCGATCGGTTGACAATTGACAAACGGGGCCAGTTTCACGGTACGAAAACTTTGTTTCTAGGGAATTTGTTGGGAAAAATGGCGGCGAGTGTGCACGTGACCCCAGGTGATAGAACGTATGGTACTTTCACTGCTTCGCATGTATGGAACAAATTAGTGCGCGATTTAAATCAAACTGATCAGATAAAATTTCAATGCGCAGGGAAATTGTCTTTTTACCTTCCTGTGTAGTCTTTGGTCAAAAAAATTGATAGTGGGTTTTTAATGAATAAGCACGTTTTAGAGTCTCTAGAATACGATTTTACTATCTTTACAATAATGTTTGTATGTGTGTATCAGTGTGTGTTTGTGTTTGACAAAATTTTCTCCTGCAATAACTCCAATACTATATTTCCAAAAATTCTTTCATATTCCCGTTTTGTACGTCCTTATTTGAAGTTCTGAATAGTTTTTGTTTTCGAAACAACGCAGTTAATTATAATTTTTTGACATTTTACATTAACATAATTATTATTGATGGGGTCTCGTGGCCGCGTGCCTGAGGGTCGGGTCGCGAATCTGGGGAACCGGGTTCGACCAAACCGATGCCAAATATTTCAAATTTTAACCCACGCCAGCAATGAGTGCCCGTGAGGTGACGTCTGGTAAACGCCCGCACGGTACAAATAGTTCATCACCATTACTGATATCAATTTACAAAGCAGATCGGCACACCCAGCAACGGGTAATATAGTAATCTGCCGTGATGATATATTTATTTATTTATAATTATTAAAGAATATTTTATTCTCTTTACGATTTGATTAGATTTTCATCTTCATATTCAATGTATTTGGAGATAAATAATGATAAAGAAATTAGTTTTCATAAATCTTGCAACCTATGCTGCTACAAGCTCACCATGGAAACCACAATGGAAAAAGTATATTTTATTAATTTGCAGATGTCCGTGTCAAGTACAATTTGCATAGTTCGTAAAATAATTTTACATTTTACTGGAAATATATAATCTTTTGCATGACATTACCTTATCTGTGAGTAATTTATATAAAATACTTAAGTTAAGTACTTATATACGCAAAAAAATATTGTTGTTTTTTCTACTAAAGTATTACATTATATTATAAATATGTGTGCAATTGTTTTATTAATCAGAAAATAATTTAAAATATGTACTAATAACGCGTATATTTTTTTAAATTAAAGAAAAACAAGACAAACTGGTTTTAACCAGTTTTGCATTTCGATTCACGAAAATTTCCAAATTATTAATAACTACAAAATGTGTGTACAGTAGAACTTTTAAAGATGTCCGATCAAGGTCATCTGTGTCATAAACGAATTAACGAATTGGCATACATTTATCTCTCTCATTTGCAAAGACTACAAGCATGTGCGATAAGGATGAATATAACACGCTTGTCTTTCAAAAATTCAAATTGTTTCGACTAAATCAGGACATTCTTTTTTTAAACGATGCTCGTTGTTGACAATACTTTCGCTGTAACGTAAGTTTATTTATTAATTCATATATCTGACCTTGATTTATATCTGTACGAATAACGTTATTTTCTGTCAGTATCACTGCCACTGACATTGTGTCAGTATTTTATTTTTCACATATTTGGTTTTAAGATGCTAATAAAATTACCAGTTGATTTATTTTTGAATTTTGAATATTTTTATAAAAATTAAATAACAGTATCTTACGTACCATCCTAAAAACTAAATAAACGACACTACTGTATTTGACAGAATAGGCGGTGCTAAAATCTTAATTCATACAATTCGTAGATGACCTTGATCGGACATACTGTAATTTATGTTATATGATATTTTTCGCTTCATCTTAAACATTCATTGCACCTAATTATTAATTTGCGATTTCGATTTTCGCTATAATATGATAATACCCATACATCCTCCGATAATTCAAAATAAACACTTGTAACTCGCTTGCTAATGGCACTAGGCACCAAGAAAATTCTGTCGTTATTCATATTTACATGTTTAATGCCTATAATAGCACATATTTATCTTGCAATTTCCTCTTAATGCACTTGTCTTGAATTAAAAGGAATACTAAACATCAACATCGTTTTCTCCGTAAGTGAATTCACTCTTAGTCTGATTTTGAGGAGTAGCGTGTAAATAGAAAATGAGAGTGAAGAAATTTTTACTTTATTTCACCTTTTATAATAACGTTACTTTCATTATTTAGAAATTGTAAAGAAATTTATTCTTGTTAGTTGAGTATATTACAGGTTATAATGAGATTTTTTACTTAATGAAAAAGTGGCTTATTGTCTGGTGACATTTATAAAGTAAGAAATGAATCTACAACTTTGAATAGTAGCATTCACGTTATATTGTTTAAAAAATATACATGTCACGAAGATTACGTTTCCGCGTATGACGAATAGCTGATCATTCTTATAGAAATACTACTGAATAAGTATTTTTAGTAATATCCCTGGAAACTATACGATAAAACAATGGATTGAGTTTTCTTTAAATCTTTAAAATAAAAAAATTTAGATAAAAAGAAAGGATGTCTACTGCAGCATTTTCTTAACAGGATTTGCGTTTCATCTATTTACATAGCATTAATAATTGAAAGTAACAACAAACAGTTGAAGATCACACCTCTGTGGCATCGTACTCGTACCACGCAACCGACAGTTGAAGATCGTGCAGCGCACACTTCCCGTTTAGGCGCGCATGCGCACGATCATCGTTTCGTTTCCAAGGTAGATACGATCTGAGAACGGTTATCGTTTATCCGTTTATCGTAGGATAGTAGACGTGATTGCTATTGCTGCCTATGTGAGCAGATATTATCATAAACTTTCTTACTTTTTTGTAAACTTGTCACGTGAATGCAAGAAATGGGGAAAATGTGGAAATTTTAACAAGAAAGCCAAATTTTGAGGATGAAATACATAGTTTCTTTTTTCTATTTTGTGGAACATTCTTGTTATTTTAAATTCGAAACACATATTTAAACCTATTAGCTTTAATACTACTTCTTAACTGTTACAATTATATCATATAATATTGGATAGCAATTGAAGTGCTTTTTGCAAAAACAACCTTAGTCCACTTTTTTGAATTTGAGAAAATCAAAAAAAAAAAACTTTCTAGCATCCTTACTCTCATAGATTTTTGCAAATTAATTTAATTCAGTATCATGTTTAAATATTAGAGAATTATTTACTGTATGTTAAGAAATAAAAAAATATTCATTAGCAATTACATAATCATTTTTAGGACATTTTTGTAGAAACGCTCAAACTTTAAAATGTAATAACTTGTGACTAAGATACGAGCTTTATTTTTTGCGTAAACAAATGAAGTACGGATGGTGTCCTTCAGTGGGAATGTCTAAAGGAGATTCATGCGTATCTGTGAATTTTTTCCCGGCCGCAGACTACGTGTGTTGTTGGT
This sequence comes from Harpalus rufipes, assembly GCA_951394225.1. Lineage (NCBI taxonomy): Eukaryota > Metazoa > Arthropoda > Insecta > Coleoptera > Carabidae > Harpalus > Harpalus rufipes. Next base: position 12,895,703 of record OX596281.1, on the reverse strand, counting down.
AGTCAGCTTATGAGTGAGTAAGTGTAGTGAACGCTCGTCGGATTTTCAATTTTTGCTAAATGAAGGATGAATATGGGGTCTCATGGCCGTGTGCCTGAGTGTCTGGTCGCGAATCTGGGGACCCGGGTTCGATCCCGACCGACGCCAATAATTACATCGAATTTTAATGGCACAAAATTGACCCCTGTGGTGCACTCTCCACGCCAACTATGAGTGCCCGTGAGGTGACGCCTGATAAGCGCCCACACGGTATAAATATTCCATCAGCAATATGCCGTGATGAAATATTTATTTATTTATTTATTTATTTAAGGATGAATAACTTGAGCAACGATTTTGTATAAAATTTTGGCGAAACCTAAGCGGAAAACATTCGGAAAATTCAACAGGCTTTCGAGGACGATGCCATGAGCATCTCAAGAATAAATAAATGGTACAACCATTTCGAAAATAGCTGCATGTTAGTGGACAACGAATCACGTCTCGGTAGGCGATACACGCTGAAATGACACTTTTATTGACCAATTGAGGAATTTGGTCATGCAGAACCATCGTATCACTGTCAGGAAACTTGCAAACAAGGTGGGGGTAAGCAGCCGTACATTCAATTTTGACCAAAGACCTAACACTTGGCAGTTCCATCACGATAATGCATCCGCCTATTCTTCGCATTTGATTCAAAATTTCTTGACCAAACACAACATTTACCTTAATCCTCAGGCTCCCTGTTCTCCCCGCATTGTGATTTTTGGCTGATCCCCAAGTTGAAAAGGATCGGATTTGAGTCAAAGGAAGATATTATGCAACAAAATGCGACAACCCTGCTGAAAACCATTTCACAAAAAACTTTCCAAAAATGTTTCCAGCAATGGCGGGACCTCTGGGATAAAGTTGTGCATTACCAAGGAGAATACTTTGAAGGGGATTAGTGTTCCAGACCACGACATGAATAATTGTATTTTTGCCGACTTTTTGAATAGACCTCGTACCTTTTACGAGAAACAGTTTTACCAAACTGTTTGGCATCCTTGAAAGTACATGTCGCTGTGTGTAACTCATATTTACAATATTTGAACTGCGGCTGTTTTTGCCAAAATGTCCTCAATTGCAATTAACTAAGTTGAGGCAAAAGCTTGTTAAAAAAATCAATTAGTAAAGAAAGATAATTCAATAATGGCAGTGACATACTTATATAAAATACGAGTAGTATAACAAAATTAAAACATAACCTTTATATAACTAGAAAGAAACCAAGTAGTATTTAAGAGTTATTTGAAAATGAATATCTAAGATCGCCTCCTAATGGCGCACCAGATGGCATTCAATATTTAACCGTCGTATCGTTAAATCTCTTATAATTTTCGATATCTTAATGATAGCCTTCTAAATCCGGACACTATATATGCTCCAATAATGAAAAACATGAACCTAATTCCTGTAGTCGTATTCTAAATGACGTAGAAGTTATAATGACACATACATATATCATAAAAACCATACTCAACACATCAAGAAAATGATACATCTTCAGCTAACTAACTCTCATTTTAGCACATCCTTCCATACATTCATCTTGCACTAAATAACTCTAAAATTACATATTCACTCAAATGATTACTTGAGAACTGTACCATCTCTTATTGTTCCCATCAATAGAAAATAACAAATCTACATTCTGCGCGGGAACTGACTTAACCTCACTTCTTGTTGCCAGAAGCTACGTCATGCGCGTAGTTCACACGCTGGCCGCAGCAGCACTGCAGCGAATATGGCCAGAGGGCGCAGAGTTGTTATAAGGTTAGGTTAGGTCAGATGAAATGATGTGCGGCACGGTTCCTCAGGGCGTGCAAATGCATGTACTTGGAAAGAGATTAAGATGATTTGGGAGATTCAAATAAAGAGTTTAAATGACGACTTCTATTAAAAAAATTATCCAATCTTCATTAAGACATGAGTTCCATTCTGGTCCTAATGAACAAATTCCTTGCTGGTACAATTCTTGTGACTGTTTGTGGAATCATTCTCGAACAGCAAAGTAGTAAACTCAGTAGAAATGTGAAGGAATATCATTGAAAATTAATACCTTGGACAAAGGATCTTAGTATTCCATTTCCATAGAAAATCTAAGAAAAATTCTGTCATCTGTTATATTTAACACGTCAATGGTAACATTTAAATGGAAATACGAGGACCGTTCTAAAATTACAGATACATAAAGATTATGCATGACAAATTGTGGACACCTTTATATTATTATAAATTTTATAATGTAGATCTGTTGGTTTGCGCTTAAAATACAATCAAGGTATCCGTATTTATATCTATATAAATATCAATTGTATAATTAAAAATTTGATGTGGCCAGCACATTACCTTCCGTCAATACTGTATATTATGTATAAATTCCATACATACATTTTCCAAAAGGTTCTATATTACCAGTAAAATTATTTCATAAACAAACTATATAAATTGCACTTGACGCTGACATCTTCTTCTTCTTTAGCTTTTCCCATTCGTTAGGGGTCGCTATTTTTTATTTTTCTCTTCCACTTTTTCTCAAGTCTTCCGCAGCACAGTCCTTCCATCTTATCTTTGGTCTTCCTTTGTTTCTTCTACCCTCTATTACTAAGCTATTCATTCTTCTTCCAATATATTCTTCATTTCTACTCATCATATGTTCAAACCAATGTAATCATTAAAATATATCAACTAAACAAGAAGATGTTCGCAAAAGATTTTTGTACACTCATCAAAATATTCCAAATTTGGTTTTTCAAGTACTTACAAAACTATTGTATTTGCCAAAATCTAAAGTTCATAATGATATAGGTGATTTAGAACACTCCCAGGACAATATTTCTTTACTTCAAAGAACAATTTGAAAGTTTATGAAAAATTTAAAAAAAAGTCAATATCTTGTGACACAAGCAATTTGTACATATGGAAAAAGTCAGACTTTTATTGTGACAGGGACCATAATTCAAAATATTTATTTGAAAGAGTGTCCTCCAAAACATTTGTAACCTTTTATTGCCAATAAATAGACTTCAATTATGTTTTGGCCTGATTTGGTTTCATATCATTATGCAAAATCTGTTACGGGGTGGTACGAAACCAAAATCAATTTAACGGTCTCAAAAAGTATAGTCCATTTAATTGCCCAAAACTAAGGTTGATAAAGACTTCCTAGGCAATTGTGAAGCGGACATTAAAAAAGAATATTAGTGTGACCAGAGATCTTCTAGACAACAAGAAAAGATGGAATTCTGCGACAAAACAAGTTTCAGAAGGCACTATACAAAATTTTATAGCTAAAGTTAAATATAGAGTTCGCTTGTTTTATAAAAAATAACTATTAAGCTTGATTCAGTAGTTATTAGTTGTTAAGCTGCTCTTAATTCAAATTTATAAAAACATTTTGCTATTGAGTCCCAAATTTAATGTGCACATTATTTAGGCTACCAAAAATCGAACAAAGAAATTATTTTCTTCCAAGAGGGTGTAGGTATGTATAAATCTCAACTATTTTTCTACATAGTCCTTGTTATTTTCATTCACCTTCTGTACGCGGAGTACAAGTTTTTGATGTTAGTGTCGAACAGGGTTGCCGCCTGCTCCCGTATTCAACGTTCCACCTCATCTTTTACCTTAACTTCTTTAATTTTTTTTCCTGCCAAAAATGAAGTAAAACATGAAAATCTCATTCAAAATCGCCCAATAAAGCTTTGCTGATTCGAGCTGTTTGAAGCTGTGAGGACTATGTTACATCCTTGCAAACAACGTCCTAATAACTTACTTACGATATAGAGAATAGGAAAAATTAATTACTTGAAAACTTACACAGAAATAATTAATATATAGTCATATACTCGTATTTTCTAATAACATAGAACATGACGGCAATTCTCTTTCGCTTCCTGACATTCAAAATGTCAAAATAGATAAAACTAAACATCTCTTACTCATTTAAACTGAATGAAAACATTTAAAAAATTTAGCGCACAACAATTAAGTGATAACCATGTGTTCATTTGGTCCTATTCTTTTCACTGACAACTAATAATTAAAAAAATAGCAATTATATTTGAGTTTTTTTTTCTATATGCAGGTAACTCTTCCTTTCTAGTTCTTTCAAAATTAATTAATCGAAACTCAGTACACAAAAAATAATTTCTATTTAAACAGTTGTCAATCAAGAAAGAAAACAATCTAGAAACAAAAGAAATAAACAAGTTTGAAATATCTAATGATCTTGAATGACTGTTGGTATGCAAAGTGCGTATTTAGTGAGCACTGTAAAGCTCCAAGCAGTTGTGTGCTAAGATAGTGTGTTTCCAGGTATAATAGACTGACTTCACTCACTACAGGGTACCTATTCTGTAATTTTTAGCAATACTGATAAGGCGCACGATGATGTCAAACAGAGTCAGAGCCATATTATCCAATAGACTGACTAGGCTAAAGCCTAGGACGCCGTAAGGGAAATAGGCGCAAAACCAACTTTTTTTTATTCTAAATTCTAGTTCATTTTACGCATATTCTGTTTATCCGTCACCTTTATTCAAATAAAGTAAATATTTTTTCCTTAATTGTTCTATGTAGGGCAAGTAATTAATATAAAAAAATCTGATGTACCCAACACAATACCTCCCGCCATTTAATTTTTATTAACACAAGTTATACCACACTGATGAGCACCAAATAGTACGAAACGCGTTTGTGGTTACTTGTTGTGCTCACCAGCTTCTGACGATGGCTTCATTGAAGTCGACTCAAAAGTTGTAAACTGGTGAAATATGACGTAACTTTGTAATATTTTTATATATTGCAATGTAAATTTGATATTAGTATCCACACAGGATATGTCTTCGAGTTATGTGAATATAAGCATTTATTCACTAGAATTTTTCAATCTGATATATACATATTTGTTGAATAATTTGTGCAGTTAAGGTACGTTTTGAGGATATGTGAGATTTAAATGCATGACTAACCCACTTTGATTTCCCCAACAACATGGCCACAATAAAGTTAATAATCGAAAACCACGACCGATACCGAGAATATCCGAAGCAACACTCAAATGTTTCGAAATAGAGTGGCCATAGTTCAAATGGTAAATGGAGGTCCAGGTCTCCGGTCCAAATCCCGGTGCGTAAATGACCTTTCACAATTTATTAAGTTTATAAGGGTTAGAAAATAGAGCCGAATTTGAACCATCCGGTAATATGCGAGAATTTCAAGAAATCTTTGGGAAATTATCAGATAAATATTTAGGAGTGAGTCGGCCCTGAGAGGAAGTAGTCATATTTTAAATTTCCTTCTCACTTATTGTCTTGAACTCGCTTATAGTGGAAATGATTAGGCAGAGGACGCACGTCATCAACCTTACAAAAACCTTATAAAAAGAAATATAACTTGTATAGTAATTATTAGTTGTTATTTATTTTTTAAAAAAGAAGAAAAAATATACTAGTATATATATTAATTAATTTATAATTATTTCTAAGTCAATCGTTATTCCTTTTACGGAATATAAAATTATTTGACACAAAATGATTATTCTTACTAGTGCCAACGTATGGTACGAAAATAAACTACAATTATTTCAAATAATTTTATATTCCGTAAAAGGAATAACGATTGAGTTGGAAATAATTGTAAATATCATTAATATATACATTACTTAATACTAGTACTTTTTTTTTCTTCTTTTAAAAATAAATAACATCCAATAATTTCCACAAGTTATATTTCATTTTATAAAGTTTTTTCAAGTCGATGACGTGAGTCCTCTGCTTAATCATTTTCACTATAGCAAAGAGCTAGCGAAGTGCGCAATGAGTGTAAACATACATTGATTATAGCGTCGGTGTGTACTATTATTATGATCATTTAAATGATGGAAACTTGACAATGGTTATAATTAAATGACAGAACAATGTGGATAAGATATTTAAATATTATTTTCTTCAATTGTGATTTTCGTTTAAAATTAATAAAATTATTATAAGGTGAATTAGGTCTTGTTGCTATCATAATGAGTTACTTATGTCTGCTATATCTTGAAGCATACAATAACTAAGAGCACATTCGAGCGTTTTCTAAAGTCATACTCTATCCATAAAAGGAAGATCTTTCACTTGAAACAAATGTTTACACACACAACACAAGAACGCTAGCGCATTGCGGCAAACGACCATTCGGCGTCCTTTCTTCAACACAAGTCAACAAAACGACAAAAATACACACAAGAAATCATCGTGCAAATGAGCAGCTGCCGAGATGTACTTTCAGGAGTAAACAGTAACACTTTTCGCACATAAAGAGTATTAATACCAAACTAAAAAATCTGATGTGACCAACACAATATCTCCCGCCATTTAATTTTTATTAATTTAAATACATATAAAACATGTCCCAACTAGAGCACCGGATTTAATTTTAAAGAAAAACACATTTATTTTTTGAAATAAGCAAACATTTTTATTTCAACATAAAGAAAAATAGTTCCGATTAAACGTGAAATATAACATCAGGCAAATGGCCACCACGAAACCTCTGGGACAGGGTTATTCTTTTGTTGAAATTTTGAATAACGTTTTCACATAAATGTAGCTGTATTTCACCAATAACGCGCCGTATTTCCTCTTTAAGATGTTCAACTGTTTCAGGCTTATTCGCATACACCTTTTCCTTCACATAGCCCCAAAGAAAAAAGTCCATCGGTGTTAGATCGCACGATCTTGGTGGCCAATGTTGATCGCCAAACCGAGAAATGACATGGCCTGGAAACTTGGTCTGCAGTAACACCATTGTTTCACGTGCGCATGGCCCTTGGCTTGATTTCTTGCACCAATTGAACCTTGTACACGTGCAAATGCAGATCTTTTACCAAAATTCGTTGCATAGTGCTTCTGGAAATGTTTAATTCTTGACTACGATGCCGAATGGAAGTTCCTGGATTCTCGGCCACAGATTCCCTTACTGTGGCTATATTTTCGAGTGACCGACATACCGACAAGGACGACGACGAACAATGATCTTCTCATCCATCAGCGTAAATTTGGTCTCAAATTTTGTAATTAAACGCCTCACTGTATATTCATTTGGCGCATTATTGCGACCGAAAACGACGTAATTGGCGAACTGTTTTCGCAAAACTTTCACCATTTTTGTAATGTATTTTTACAATAATTAAACGTTGTTCGTTTGAATACTTCTCCATGTTCTTAAATCGCGTGGTCTGTACGTGACAACTGTCAAAAAAAAAATAACCTTACAACTCGTATTAACAAAATGGCGGCAAATTTAAATCCGGCGCTCTAGTTGGGACACCCGCTACCTATGGAATTTCGTGGCCGCGTGCCTGAGTGTCTGGTCGCGAATCTGGGGAACCGGATTTAATCCCTACAAACACCAAATATTTCGAATTTTAAATGGCACAAAATTGACCCCTGTGGTGCACTCTCCACGCCATAAATGAGTGAAGCGACGCTTGGTAAACGCCCGCACGATACAAATATGTCATCATCATTACATTCTGTCAATTATTTTACAAGTTAGTAACTCGTAAAGATTAATTTTCAAAAGTAGTATAGGCGATATCAATAAATGAAGTTTACAAGTGAGTAACAAATAAAATCTTTTACTCTTAAAAATTCAGTCATCAACTTATAACTTGAAAGTACTATCCACTCTGTCCTCCATCATGTTTGAGCACTATAACTACGCATACATGTAGTTATGTATGTTTATGTGTAGGTAACTGTTGGTGTTCTTAGTAGCGGCAGCAAGCAAAGGCAAAACGAAGCGAAGATTTGATGCAGACGATTAACAAAAAGTCGGATTTCTTCCCTGGGGCAAACGTGTAACCTAATGTCTAATGTGTAGCCTGATTAGATATGCTCGCTCATGAAGAAATACTATAGCCGGCAGACGAATTATTGATATATTAGCGTTTCTGTTCATTGTTAATGCCGTTTTCATAGTAGGTGCTACACATATCGAGATTATGTTCTCATTAAACAGGAATATTTCAACAAATCACACATCTAATAAAAGAAAATAACAGATCCACTAAGTACGAGATGGCGTTAAAAATTACCCGAAATCGTTGTTTAGAGCCAGGGAAATTTATTTTGCATGGTTTGGCAACCACTACTAGGGAAAGCATCGAGTCGCCTGGAACCCTTTTTACTTCCTTTCTGCAAAAGCTGCAGGTTGTTTCTTATAACTTTGTCAGAAATAATTTAAACATTTGAAAAGGAAATAATTGCTCTTAATTGATAGCGGCCCAGCTTGAGAAAATCTTCATATGCTATTGTAGAATGTAGAACATTAAAGGCAGATTTTATAGAAAACAGAAAAAGACCATAATCCCCCAAATATTTTTCAGGAGCGATTGATGAAGATTTTTTGGCACTTCTTAGCAGAATGGTATACAATAATCGCTGGAAAGACCCCCCTGGAGTCTATCTTATTATATGATAACGCACGCGTGTGGTAATTATTGTGATTGGAATGACAATGTGTACTTTATTTCACTTAGGGGAACGTATCCTAAAGGGGCGCCGATAACACGTCAAAAGGAATGTAATTATAAGTTCTACTTTGTTAAGTTTTACTTAAAGTTAAGGTTAACCATAATTTAATTCTATGTGTAAATTTTAAGTTCTTATCAAGAATAGATTTGGTTAAAAAGTCAACGTTTTTGATTTAAATAATACAGAAAATCAGTTTAACGTTTGGCATTTGAATTTTTTTAACAGTTTAGTATTTAAAAGTCACAAAGTTTATTATTAAATGTTAGTGATAATATTAACGCTTATTTTATTATTCAATAATTTAAGAAGAAATAAATGGGAACAGGCGGTGGTCATATAGTGTAACTATGGTGCCACCATAGGCATAAACATACACTTTCTAGAACTATATAATAAAATTTGTGCACTTCAGAAGGCGCACGCTAGCCCAAAGACTCATATTTGGAAAATCCGGAATTAAAAGTGCCAGGTAGTTTAAGTTATTTGGATTCTTTAAAAATTATATTGATCTTGGTAGTGCTTAACTAGTGTTAGCAAAACTTCAATTAACATTAAAACTCATCATCATAGTATTCAATCATATCCATTATCAAAGTAGATCTTAAAGTTTAAGTGCAATGTAAGCCATAAAAATCCAAGGCTTAAAGTAGTGTACCTTAAGTATAACTTACCATACAGTGCAATACATTTAAAATTTAAGTTCCACTTAATGTTAAGTTATACTTTAGTCGATGCGGTGCAAACGGCCATTAGACTTCTGCGATAATACGTTACTGAATGTACCTCTGCACAAGCCAACAGTGTATTACTTTGTATAATACGAGTAACCGCATAAAATGTAATTTTCTATTTTACATCGTAAAACCATGTGTGAATTACTTTACACACATAGCCATAACCTGACAAACACCATCTTTGGCAAGAAATATGGATGTGCATCGCTAATAAAACAGATATTCCTAATTACATTAGAAATTATTGCTAATACAATAATTATTGCAATATTTATACTTATGAGCTCTTAAAAATATTACAGGTTAGGTGTTAATGGAGACTCAAGTCGGCTTCAGTTAATTAAAGAACGTGCACATGTCAATTCAACTGATCTTACATATGATGGATGACTACGAGTCGTAGAGAATTTCTATGTCTCCTTAACTACGTTAATAATTTGAAAATAGACGCATACATACGCAGATGAAATATGATAGTACAAACAAAAGCAATGAATATAAGATATTGTATTAGCATACCAAAAACAATTTACACATGAATAATTTGAATAAAATGTTTTCAATATGATTAATTGAAATTTTCTTTTTTCAATATTTATCTATAGTGATATTTTGTCAAAGTATGCATAGTAAAAACATTTGAATGTGGGACACGTAAATTACGAGCTTTACCAAGGTGTGGTAACCCCAATTTTTTACCTTCCATCACCTTCACGTAAGGAAGGTATTGTTTTTGGTCAAAAAAATCAATGGTGAGATTTTAATGAATAAGCACGTTTTGGGATCCCTAGAATACAAATTTGCTCTTTTTACGATGATGTTTGTGAGTGTGTGTGTTCGTGTGCGTGCGAGCGTGTATGTGCGTGTGTGTGTGACGATCATTTCGGCCGCAATAACTTCAATACTACATTCCAAAAATTACCATTTTTTTTTCGTATTCCAATGAAGACTAGATTAGATTTTGAATACAATTGATCAACCGGATATACCTTAATTTAAAGCTCTTAACTTTTTTTCTTAAAAACACACAGTTAAATATAATTTTTTGACATTTTTTTATTATATTAATATATAATAAATAATAAAGAATATTTTATTCTCTCTACGATTTGATATTATTATTTACATCATATTCAATATATTTAGAGATAAAAATTTATAAAGAAATTAATTTTCATAAATTTGTAATCTTTACTGCGTCACTTGATTACTAATAATTGCCAAGTGTCACTGTCAAATACAATTTACATGATATGTCTGAAATAATTTACTGAAAATACAAGAAACTTTTTGTGTCGAATTTATGTAAAATATATAAAAATGACGAAACGTCTTGTGCTGGCCACAACAGATTTTTTTTAACATATTGGCTTGATGCACAAGTTCCTAGCGTTTTTAGTTTCTAGGGGAAGAGTGCCGTAGAAAACAATTTGTTAAACATCGAATATTCCTAGAACCATTGGTGCCATTAAGAAAAGTACGGAAATGGTTTTTTCGTTTCAAGGAGAGCCATTTTGACATGACCTATTCACCACGTTTAGGAAGACCAGTATTCATAAAAATCGTTTGAACTGGCAGATCCATGGGATGCAATAGTAAACAATTAGTTCAAATAAGTATTTTCTTTATTAAAATACAATATATATTTAATATAAATGCTTCGAACTTATATTTCAGCCTGATACATAAGTACAGAAATTGTCATTAACAAAAAGCAAATAAAGAAGTAGCCCCAGATTCCAAACCTGTGGTACTCCAGAAGTTGCAAGATAATATTCAAAAATATAACCGTTTGGAAACCATTTTGCAAAAATTGTAACAAATGAAATTTATAATTTATAAGTATTGTTAATTATATAGAAAAATAAATTGTTTTAAATAAATTTTAACAATTAATTTCACTTAAAATGAGAAAGGAAAACAATATTTCTAAGAGTCATTAAGTGAGCATAAAATTTTATTCATATTTTGTAAAAATTTCACCAAAAATTTAATTATTTAAATATTAAAAGAGAAACTTAAGTCCATTAAAATACTTTGTTAATAATTGTTAATTAAACTAATGTATTTTACGTTCCATCAAATTTTTGTTAATTAGTATTCAATTAACGGTTAAATAAACCTGAGAAAAATCTCTTCAGGAAATACGGACAATTAAAAATCTCTTGAAATATTAATTATGTCATCGCCGACTTAGTTTAAAACAAAACCAGGAAAATAATTACTCCGTTAAAAAAACAATAAACAACTTAACTGGTTTCTGTTGTAAAACGACCAATATCAAAAACGGTACCACATTTTGTAGGTTATGTATATATGTTAGGGTAATTACCTACACGAGACAAAAGCAAACGAATAGTAATTACGCAGTTACATCTACGCATGTATTGTTAGACAGATGAATAACGCATGTCACATGACCTTGCGGAAAAGAAGATATAAAATTTGAAATTTGTATGTAGTGTATGTAAAATAATTCATTTTATCTGTGCCGATATCAAAGTCAAATAAGATACAGGATATCGCAAAGTATTGTAATAAGTATGTCCTTTCTGATCGCGAAATGATAATGATTGCCTGCCTAACACGTGGTGTTAATGTGTGGTCAGAAATTTTAAACGAGTAAATAATTTGAGTATGAACAACTCGTGTATTATAATTATTTTATATTTTAAGTTATAAAATTATTGTTTTGACGTAGTTCAAGGATGTTTTCAGTAAATATTTGTTGTTATACCTGTTTTTGCACGGTTTTACTGCAACAATAAATTATTTTCTTATTGTCTTCTTTATGTTTATGTTATAAAAATATTAAGAAACACAAAGTTTTCAATTTATTTTTACCTTCCATCACTTTACGTAATGAAACGCATAACTCCAATTCCACGATACCCTCATTTGCAACTTTTAACAGTGAGTGAGTTAAAGAAGATAATAAAAAATAGCGACCCCTACCGAATAGGAAAAGCTAAAGAAGAAGATGTCAGTGTCAAGTGCAATTTGCATAGTTTGTTTATGTTTATGGAAATATATGATCTTATGTTATATATATATATATATATATATATATATATATATATATATATATATATATATATATATATATATGAAATAAATTTTCTGTGTGCAGAATTTATATAAAATACGTAGAAGTGACGGAAGATATCGTGCTGGCCACAACAGAATTTTTGTTTAGAGAAATATACTTACTTTTCCTATTTCGCGTTTAGAAGGAGATTTTTTTACCCCCACTTTCCACGCCAGAAATGAGTGCTCATGAGGTGGCGCCTGGTAAGCGCCCGCACGGTACAAATATTACATCATTACCGATATCTGTGTGCACAGCAGATTGGCACACCCAACAATGAGTAATATGCCGTGATGAAATATTTATTTATTTATTTATATTTTCATCAATAACAGTGATACAATGAAAAATTTGTACAAATGCTTTTGGAGATTTTTAAATTTGTTAAGTCTTAAGTGTCAAATAAATATCTTTCATTTAAGTTGTCAAAACCTGTCATTACTCATGGGAAATTACTGAAATTAGATTTTTTATAGTAAAATATTTCCATCAAATAGTAAATTTAAATTCAAAGTATTATTAGTAGGTTCATAATATAATCAATATAAATTTTAATCTTAATGTCAAAATGACAAAATAAATTAAATATCAAATGTTTATTGAAACTGTCAGTGTTTTCAACTTTGATATTTTAATGTCAATAATAATTTTAAAATAAAAGTAAATTCGTACTTTGCATAAGTCGCTTACGGCTCGATTACGAAAACTGTACTCGTATGACAATAAGCATCATTGTAATAATTGTCTTTCAATATACTATTTCCATGTGTCTGCATAACTTTATTACTTTTACGTATTTCTTACACATAATTATCCACAAATCAATCAAAAATTAAGTATGAAATAAACCACAAAGCAAAATAACTTCTAAATTGCAATTTTTTACAATCATTTCGTAAGTAGATCGTCAGTCATACACGCGAACTTATGGACAAAAAATTAATAATAACTAAGATTAGTGTCTGTACGTATCATATTTTTTTGCTGTTTTATAAACTCATTGGATGCGGTCATATACCACATATTCTAGTAAGTATAACGATAATATGGCAACCAACAATATGAAAGGTTTACGGCCCCTAGAATATGATTTTACTATTTTTACAATGTCAGCGTGTGTGTGTGTGTGTGTGTGTGTGTGTATGTGTGTGTATGTGTGTGTATGTGTGTGTGTGTGTATGTGTGTGTATGTGTGTGTGTGTATTTGTGTGTGTGCGTGTGTATGTGACCATCGTTTCGGATCGCCTAACACCAATATCATAATTCCAAAAATTATAATTTTTTCATATTCCTTGAGTTTCTATCCAAACAATGGATATACAGTGAAAAAAATTATAAAATAATTAAATTTAATAAATCGTATAACCATGAAAGCAGCTACTATATTAAGAAAATTCTAATTAACAGATATCAGTATCAATGAAAAGAAAATGAATGTGAAAAAGAGATGAGGATGATGAGATGGATGTTGGGGAAGAGACGAAAATATAGGAAAAGGAATGAGAGGATAAATGAAATGGCTCGAGTGATAGAAGTTTCTAGAAAGATTACATTGATTTGAGCATGTCATGAGACAGAAGAATGAACAGCTTAATAATAATATGTTGAAGAAACAGAGGATGATAAAGAATAGATGTAAAGATTGTATTGCAGAACATGAGAGAAAAGAAACTGTATGAGAACAACACGCAAAATAAAAATGAGTGGAAGAAGAAAATCAAGAATAGCGCCCCCACCGAATCGGAAAAACTAAAGAAGAAAAAGTCAGTCTCAAATGCAATTTACATAGTTTGTTTATGAAATAATTTTACTGGAAATTTAGAATCTTTTGCAAGAAAATTTATGTATGACGGTTATGTCGAGGGTTATGTGCTTTTATATGCCTTAGCCACATTGTGAAATCAGTTTTTATAAAACGCCCAGCCATTTTATAAAACAACGAATTTTACAGTCTGGCTACCAGATATAGATACTTAAGGTAACTCAACATCTACAGTTATAATAGGAAATATTTTATATATAAACCTTTCTTACATTAGATATTAGATGTAAAATGACAAATAACAGTATAATAACGTACTCGTATAATAACCGTTTCATGACAAGCCAATACGCAACGTATCTTAAACCGTCATCAACGATAGCAATAAAATTTGTAACATATTTATTGTATTTTGAAACCATTACCTATTGAAAAGAACATATAAACAATCATTAATCGCGATCTACTGTTTAGATTCTCGGTTATTCACCCCTTAAGAAGAATTTTACTGTTTATAACAATTAAAATTCTTATCAATTGTTGATAATCTAAATACTGTACATATTACTTGAACAAAGGTGCTTATCGTTTATTATTTGTTCTAAAGAACAGTTGACTAACAAACATGGCGACTGTGGAGACTGTTTACACATTATTCAAGGAAGTATACTTGTTAGAAATTTCTAAAATACAGTTTGTTTACACTGTAATACAGTGTTTATGTCATATGTGTACTTGGAAAATAAGAAAATATTAGATTTATATTGCTAAACGAAATAATTTTATAATTAAATAAACTGTCTTTTATTATAGTATATTTTTATAAACTCTTGGATAATGAACAAATAAAAAATATAAAATATGTAAAAAAAATCTAAACCTTATCAAAGAAAAATGAAACTAAACTAAATAAACTAGCCAATTAATATTTTTTTAATATTTAACAACTTTAGACTTGCAGCATAAAATTACCAAAAAAAATCTTAATTAAGTATAAATGTCATTAAATTTTTAAAATAATATTTTTCTTTTTGAACTTATAATTGGTATTCATTATTTAATTAATTTAAACATAAAATTCAAAATTTTGAAAATATATTATTTTTCTCCTACTCTTACATAAAACTGTATCGACATATACAGGGTGTATCACGATAATGGAATAGTGGCTTTTATTCATGTATATGAAAAGTTACACAAGTTACACATTTTGACAAAACCATTATTATTTTAAAGTCATTGGTACTCAACTTATGGATCAATGTTACATTTTTTTTTAAATTAAATTCATAGTTAGTATTTCATTTCTATTTTAATTTTTTTAATTTTAACATTTAATCATTAAAACAAAAGAAAAGGATCTGTCATTTTTGTATTTCATTGTTATCCATTATTATAATTAAGGTAATTTCCGTTAACTTTGTAATAATTAAATTAATAATGGCAGCAGATTCAACAAATACTGATTTTATTTATTGATGCAAATCCCATCAGAATGCATTCCCAGCATACTATTTATTTGCATAAAGTTATCCTAATTACGCAAGACTAAATAGTAAAGTAATTATGCGAAATGAAAAAAAAATACGAAATTTGGAACATTTCTAAAAAAATAATATAATACGTAACAATGACAAACAAAAATGACAGATAATTTTCTTTTGTTTTAATGGATGAATGTTTGCTTAGCCTAATTAAAAAAACTAACTTTGAATTGATTTTTATCAAATTTTTCGCAATGCGAGGGTATAATATTATTATACTGTTGAATTCAAAAGAAAATTCACTATTTAATGAGTTAATAAAAAAATTATGATGCCATTTATAAAAATATAGCATTGATCCATAAGTTGAGTACCAGTGACTCTAAAATAATAATTATTAAGTGTCTTAACACGCACAAAACAGTCTTAAGGAGTTCCATAGGTATGGTTCACGTAGAACATTTGTTCTTAGGTTTTTATATATTGACGAAATCCATGTGCTTTACGTTGCACTTTATTTATTCCTTCATCAATATATCCAGTCAAGCAGCCTTTTCTCTTAATAATAGTTATGCCAAAATGTGTCCCCCTCTATGCTTTACAAAATATCTTAATCACTTTTATGTGTAACTTTTCATATTCACGAATAAATGGCACTGTGCCATTATCTTGATACACCCTGTATATTATTGAACTTAATTCTTCTGTTTTCATATTGATAAACTAATTATTTTCTTTTATTGAAAAATATATAGCAGTTTTTACTATTGTATGAGCATGAACTATTAATTCTTTGAAACTAAAAACCATTAATTAAGCAACTTAAAATAAAATAAAAAGTTTATCACTAATGTCTTGGTTAGGTAGATTAAAAAAATATTCATGATAACGAATGGAATAAATAGTTTAGAATATAGATTTTATATTCACAAATACTGAATATGTTATTTAAATATTCCACCATTTAATACTGAGTTCCATCACCTTCATTAGTAATACCAACTATAATTCTATTAGGAATTGTATCTTACTGCGCAAACTCAGGAATAATTTATAATTTAGCGGCATAAGAAAAAGAAATCTGGTATGACCAGCATATTACCTTTCGTCTATCCTGTGTATTATGTACAAATTCCATTCACAAATTTTCTTGCAAAAGATTTTATATTTCCAGTAAAAATAATTCATAAACAAACTATACAAATTGCACTTGACACTGACATCTTCTTCTTCTTTAGCCTTTATCATTCGTTAGGGGTCGCTTTTTATTTTATTCTTCCACTCATTTCTGTTTTGCATGTCGTCCTCATTCAGCTCCTTTTCTCTCAAGTCTTCCACAATACAGTCCTTCCGTCTTATCCTCGGTCTTCCTCAGTTTCTTCTACCTTCTATTACTAAGCTATTCATTCTTCATTCAATATATTCTTCATCTTTCGTCATGACATATTCAAACCATTGTAATCGTCTCATTCTTACTCTAACTTTCCGTGTCTTCCCCAACAGCTATCTCAATATTCTAATCTCTGCCACATTCATTTTCTTTTCATTGATACAGACATCTGTCAATTTGAATTATCTGAATTTATTAGCATTTTCCATGGTTAGCATAGCTGGCTGATTTATAAAATGTAATATCTTTATAATTCATTAACTCTATATCTATTGAATATGAAGTATAAATGCAATCAAATAGTATAGAGAATAATATATTCTTTAAAATTTATAATCATTAAATGTCAATAAATGGTATTAACTGCGTTTTTTCAAGAAAAACTATTAAAAGTTGCAAATAAGGGTACTCCCGATGGACTAATTATAACCAAAATCTAATCGCGTCTGCATATGGATTTAAACTCGAGGAATACGAAAAAATTATAATTTTTGGAATCGAATTTTTTGACCAAAGACAATACTTTTTCTTACCTAAAAGTGACGGAAGGTAAAAATACAATAAAAAATCTGTTGTGGCCAGCACAATACCTCTCGCCACTTACGTTTTTGGTTACATAAGTATAGGTTGCGAGCAGTCATGTGACATTGTTGGCCTTGACAAGCAGATATTGTGCCCGCTTCAGAATGATAATTAATAATTATGTACGTAGATGTCAAATGTTAGAATGTTTCATTAAAAATTTCAAGATTTTCTAAATTCACGTAGTTAATTTGTCACCAGGAGTGTGGAATTGCCGAGGAAATTGTATTTAACATTTCTTGTATACCAACACTCTACACCAACAATTCTACTTACATCTATTCCTTACATTTAGATTGTTTAATTTTAAATTCATTCTATGAAGAAATTATGTCCTACTCTTCTAATTTTTCGAAATGTTTCCAATTCATTGTCAGGATTACTAATATTTCTGAAGGGTATGTGTAATATAACTATAATATTGAATATTTAACTATTAATATATTAAGAAATAATATAATCTATGTACTTCCCAGAAAAGGTCTTCAGTAATGTCTCCGGATTTCTGACACTGACATTTATCTGTCAATTACAAACAATTTAAATTTCCAACTATTTTCCATGGCATCCTTTCGGCTGTAAAATTTATTACAACAGATTATTTTATATATTATATTTCTTTTATCTCTAAATCTATAAAATATATAATAAAATAGTTCACGGACATTATTGGAACTGCATTTCTCATTCCAAAACAATCATGGCATTTATGGTAAAGAAACAGTAATATTATTTTATTCACAATAATTATAGATATATCTCTATTCAATGCATTTCATCATTTCAACAGAACGGACGAGTTGGCATTAATTTTAAGGATATTTGGAACTGACATATCTGTTTTATAACCTTTTATTGTGGGTTGGGTAGTGTAAGTAACTATCCGTCTATTTTTTTGTACAAAACTTATCCTACATTTCATTTGGTGTATTTTTAATAATAAATAAACAATCCTACAAATTAATATCTGTTAAAATATGCATGTATATATGCTTTACAAATGGTATGACTAAAAATCAAATTTTTGTTGTGTTCTAATGAAAAAGGTAAATAGCAGTACAAAACTTTCTTAGTAGCCCACCTAAAAAATATTTGGCCCACCGTTAGTTCACTCTACAAAAATATCCTGGCTATGTCCCTGTGGAGTGTGTACAAAATACACAGAATTGACGGAAGGTCCTGTGCTGGCCACAACAGTATATTTTTTTTAAGTTTTAGGTTTATATTTAAAGTAGTCGAAAGTATTTTGTAAAAAATTCTAATCATTAAATATTTTGAATTTGGGCTCGTATTTGGGGGAGTTTACCTTTAAATGCATAACAAACCATTCCACTCTAATTTTAAGGGCTAATTATTAAACTAAATCTACGGAAATATGTACGATGTACGGTCATCATCCCCTGACATTTACGTCTTCCAATGGTCATCCATCTTTCGGCTCTATCCTTTAATCTTCGTCAGGTATGAATGGAACAGGTTTCTTTCTCCCGCGTTGTCACACATCTCAACATTCTGTGAAGCACATATGATGATATTTATACGTCGGTTCATTGACCGGAACTGTTAGCAGCCTGGCTTCTGATGAGGTGCTACTATCTACGAGAACTTGTGGTTTCCAAAGAAAAGAGGCACGAAGAAACATCAACAGAATAAAACATATGCAGTAGGTTAGCAAATACACTCACAGATATGTGATTTGCATCGAAACTGGGGCAGAAGACATAGAATAAGTTTCAGTACATACACATAACTTATATAATAAAAGGTTTCAGAAAAAGTTAGACTTCTTATTGGCCAGGCCGTGAGTTTTGCACGTTACGTTAGATTGTTTAAAAAATAACAAACAACTGGTGACCGCGACCCCGAAACATAGGATTTTAACAGGTAAAATCATACTTCCTTAATTTCCTGCTTCTCTAATAATTTTGGGTAAAAATGCTTCAAATAAAAGTTGTAGAGCATAAAATTCTTAGTTTTTTATGGCTTGTAAAGGCAGAAATTAGGTATAAAAATGTCGAAAATCACCTAAAAAATAGCAATAGCCATGGAATTGAGACAAAATAAATAACAAATGTCTAACGGTTTATCTGTCACGTTCGGGTAATTTTTTTATTAGATATTATTTTTAATTTCTGTTTCAATTAACAATTATCTGTTAATTTAAATTGATATTTGTTCACTTGAACAGATTTTACAAATAATAATGAAATCATTGGATTGCCCTACAACTTTTATTTGAAGCTTTTTTACCTAAAATAATTAGGGAAGCAGGAAATTACGAAAATCTGATTTTACATGTTAAAGATTTTTTTCTATTAAGATAATTTTACAAAAATATTTTTAAAAAATACGTCAAAAATTGTATTTGGTATTTTTACCTTCTTGTTAAGGGAGGAATAGGGATCAAAAATCGAATTTCGAGATTTTGGTAAATGACCACGTTTTAAGGTCCCTAGAATCCAATTTTAACATTTTCACAATAATGTCTGTAGGTGAGTATGTCATCCATTTGCTCTAAAAAAAATCCGTATTATTCGGTTGTCGTTTTTTTGAGCAAATGGATGTGTGTATGCTCTTTCAATTTTTTACCTCTCGCTAAGAGAGGTATTGGATTCATGCTAAAAATCGCATATCCAGATTTTATTGAATAAGCACGTTTTAAGGTCCCTATAATCCGATTTTAACATTTTTACGATGATGTCTGTGTGTGTGTGTGTGTGTGTGTGTGTGTGTGTGTGTGTGTGTGTGTGTGTGGATGTGTGTGTGTGGGATGTTGGAAGGTCGGTTACTCAAAAACTATAAGACTTAAAATTTGTTTAACAACGTATTTCCCAATCGGACATTCATGGGAAGATCTGAAAAGGTTTTGGTAACAATTGGACAACCGGAAGTAGAAGATTCTTGAAAAAAAATCTTCTAAATATTATTTTTTGAAAATTTTTCTTGATAATATTAAAGAAAAATAAATTCTCTTTCTGATACATTTAAATATTTTTATACATATTTTATAGATTTAGAGATAAAAGGAATATAATATATAAAATAATGTTGTAATTAATTTTACAACCGAAAGGATGCCATGAAAAATAGTTGCAAATTTAAATTATTTGTAACTGACAGATAAATGTCAGTGTCAGAAATAATGAGTAACGAAAGAAAAATGTATTTGGAGAATCCCTTAATTCTTGATCTGTGACTATTATGGAGATGACAAGTCTAGGTTGAAGGACTTAAATTTGTTTCAAACATTATGGGACAATGTACACCAGTACTATAGACTAGAGTAACTTTGAATTGCGAAAAAGCTATCAAATTCTTCTCAAGTAAGTTGTAAATATTGACAAAATTACACATCGATATAAGAATAATCGGAGTGCAATCTATCCGTCACTTTATTAAAGGGAATTAGTGTTATTTAGATATAACATGTATGAAAAAATAAAATGTAAAAGAAGATATGTAAGAATAGATGCACAATCCATATATACATTTTAGACCGCCCAAAATTAATGTTTTTACTAGAAGAATATGAAGAGAAAGTAAACAACATTGTTCGAATTGAAAATTGCAGTTACCAGCCTAATATTTATATATGGTAAACTCTACTTTGCAATTTATTGTAACATAATTTATGGTAAAATATCTTCATGTTGAGACATGCTATTATTGAATAATAAAGAAGTTTATACGTCATAGATTTATATGAATATATTATTTGTATTTATAAAAATATTCTTTGTTTTATGCATACAGCCAGGTAAAATATACGGCGAGAGGTTATGTGCTGGCCACATCAGATTTTTATACGATGTTTTAATAAAATAACTGAATGTTTCGTACGGATGTATTTTGTTTATATGAATTGTAACAATCTGTAAGATCTTACTGTAAGTGTGATAATGTCCATGTTATTTTGTATGTATTACATTTTTGTTGAATAATTATTGTAGACCCTAAAGAAGGTGCAAGGGTGCACCGAAACGTCAGTAGAGTAAGAATAAATGCTATTTGACTGAGCTTTCAAGTAATTGTTAACACCTTAAAAATATTTTATATTCAGAGTGTTCTGCCTTGGATAATCTAGATAGAAAGTGTAATTATATATTACCGACAAGTTGCGTTATATTTTTTTTTTATGTGTAAATAAAATAAATATTATTAGCACAGTAATAGTATCTTTTAAATTAATAACTTAGGTAATGCATTTTTTTACTACTGCAAAAATTATTCGTAGCAAGAAAAGCTGTATTATAATGTATCTTCTCTTCTCTTGCTTGACTGATATTACCTACTTTGCGTATTTTTAGCAGACGTTATGCACTAGTTACATACAAACATTATACCTTTGAGCCATTTCAAACCAAATGCTAATTTTTCAACAGATTTCAATTGCAAACAACAGTCAATATTATTTTTCATGCATTATTAAACAATGAATCGACACATCGTTTCTCTATTTGATTACAAGTTTGAGTATAATTTCTACTTGAATTTTATTGCTTTATTGTTTGAGAAGTGTATAATTTTTAGAGAAACTTTGTTCTGTGTTTCCGGTTATATAGTTAGAAAAGATTTCATTTTTGCATAGAAATTTTTACATTTTTACATTCCGCCCATTCTGTCAAATTCTGTAGTTTCGTTAACTTTGTAGTTTTTATATGGATACAATAATATACTACTGTTATTTTGCTATTATAAGAATATATGGAAATGGAAAGGAAAGAACCAATTTCTCGAACTTGCTGCCAATAATAAAATTTATTCATGTCGAAGTTTCGACTATACCATAATCTCCTTCAGGGCTCTGGTGTATAATAGGACCAATAATTATTAATTACGATGAATCGTTTATACGATTTTTAAATGAATTAACAGACAGAGATTTCAAATGAGAACGAACATGATTATAAAGGGTTGGAGGTAAATATGAAAAGGAACATTAAAATTTGGAATTTTTAAAGGTTGGAACGTCAAACAGATATTTTTCACGTAATGAATAATGATAACTTTTGACAACAAGTTGTTCATGCAAGTAGGGGAGGAATGCCAGTTATCCTTATTTTATGAGTGAAACAATTAAATGATTTTATTAAACTAGTAAGTAACAAAACTTATATTTGCACGATTTTTTTTTATGTAGCATTTTTCATGATTTTTTTGACTAAGTAAAGTTTATAGTTTTGAGCAGGGACTATAAACGAAATGAGACCGAAAACGAAATAAACCGAATTTTTTATAAGAACGAAAACGGAAACGAAAACGCAATATATTTTTTTCGTTCACGATTAAAAACAAAATAATTAATATCGGTTACCGGTTTTAACCGTTATTTTATTTCATATTTAATTTTATTTACAGATATTTGACTTTCAAAGAAACTCTCCCGTAGCTAACCCTGTTATGTGTTAGGTTAAACGATATACCCGTAGTTTCATCTATTGAACACTGACTGCGATAATTTTCATTTGCATACACTGGCGGTATTCGTCTTATTAGTTATGTTAGGTACTTATATAAGAGAACTAACATAAAAGAAGATTTGGTTGAAAACGTACTATTAGTTAGGTGAAATAAAATGTAATTAATGTTTTATTCTTTATTGAAAAATAAAAAAATAAAAACTTATTATATTTCTATATTTTCATCAATTGTTACTCAATAATAGTTCTAACCGGTATTAACCGATATTTAACTACTGTGAACGAAAACTAAAATATTTAGGTGGGAGCATTAAGAACGGAAACGAAATTTTACGGTTTCGTTCGGATAAGAACTGAACGAAATATTTTTCGTTTTTAATCTCTGGTTTTGAGTACAAAATTTGCCTCCTCATTACTAAACGGCACAAGCCACCACTACCAATGTGTGATGAGAACTAAAAAAGCGATGTTCGACTGTGTTTTGGGATGGAGATGAAAACGGAAAGAACCAATTTCTCGAACTTGCAGTCAATAATATATTCATGCCGACTGCAAGTCCGAGTAATTAGTTCGTTTCGTTTCCATCTCCATCCCAAAACACAGTCGAACAACGTTTTTTGAATAAATATATCAACTGATAGCTTTAAACAACAGTATCATAAATTAAAAAAAAAAATTCGGATACCGAAACCTTTGGTGAAACATGTTATGTAGAAACATCAAAAAAAAAAATCCTAATTTTTAACAATGCACTAGGATTATAACGCCTTTATCGCAATGATATAATATTCATTAAAGTGTCAAATAACACAAACAATATTAATTTCTTGATATTTCTTGACTGTTGGTATGATGTTAAGGTTAAAGATAAATAATTGGAGTTGCAGTTTTGGTGAAAAATGTTTATTAAGATTTCATCAGGGATAGTTAATGTATAGTTGAGAAACAATTCATTACAATACGAAATTAAATAATAATAAAAAGGATGAAAATGTCGTCAAAAGGTATCAATGTAATAAAAAGCATGCATACATCAGAAAACACTGAAAACAATACTGTTTACATATAAATTATAAAAAGTAATTCGTTTGATTTCGTTTGATTGATTAGTAGCAATATATCTTTTCTACACATACACATTAACATATTAGAAAAAGTAGTGTTTATAAAAATTAATAACCGTTTGACATTTGTAAACATAATCAAATTATCTATAATTAATGACTAGAAAATAATTTGTATCAATAATTAATTAACTACAGTTTGCATCTTTGGAAATTTTGACTGTCAAAGAATTCACCTACAAGTATAAAAAATCCTCTGCAACATTTTTTGTGCAAACTTCCAACGGTGTTGTGCCTTGCCGACCTTGGCAAATACCATCACCCATGCGTAAATGAAGACCTTCATTTTAATTCGCTTTTTATACTAACGTCACATCAAAAATATATTCATACCTGATAGTGAAATTTGATCTTACAGTTTTTTGTAACGAAATTTAAATTAATAAAAACATTTTTGAATACAAATAAGAGTACTTTGAACTTCTGAAATTCTTTGAAATCAAAGAAACTTAAACAAAACTCTTCTTAAGAAGATAAACTTTGCTTTGACAGGTTTGCGATTGCTAAACGATAAGAAAATATACAGAACGAAAATAGTACTTGTGAAGGTTGCATAGAAAGTGTAAAAAGAATTATTTGGTTACTTTGAAATGTATACTCGTATGGCGAGATTGTTTGTACAATTCATTTTCTTTTCTGTTGAAGAGGAATTCTGTTTGTTTCTTCAACAAATTTATTTGCATTTGCATGGAACATACCATACAGCCGTCGACATTAACGAAATAATTTATACCTTCCGTCACCTATACGTCAGGAAGATATTGTCTATGGTTAAAAAATTCGAAGGTGTTTTTAATAAATAAGCACGTTTTAAGGTGTGGTTCTGTGTGACGGAATTTTCTCCGTCAATAACTCCAACACTACAGCTCTAAAAATTATAATTCTTTCGTATTCTTCTTCGTTACATCCATATCATAGATTTTGGTTATAATTGGTCAACTGAAAGTACCCTCATTTGCAGTTATTAACAGTTTTTCTTGAAATAATGCAGTTAAATATTTTTTTTGCATTTTATGTTATTATAAATATTAAAGCATTTTTTATTCTCCTAATATAGCTAAAAAATTATAAAGAGCATAAAATTTTATGAATCAGCCAACTATGCTATAACCACATAACCATGGAAACTGCTGATATATTCAAATAATTTCTAATTTTATACTTCAGTGTCAAGTACAATTTACATGGAATGTTCGTAAAACGCGGAAAGATAGGCTAAGGAATGAAAATATAAGAGAAATGGCTCGAGTGACAGAAGTTTCTATAAAGATACACAGAGAGAAACACAGGAAGACCAAAGAAAAGATGGAAGGACTATATTGCGAAAGACTTGAATGAGGATGACTAGCAAAATAGAAATGAGGGGATGAAGAAAATTTAGAATAGCGACCCCTAATGAATAGGGAAAAGCTAAAGAAGAATTTCGTATTACAATTAAATTTGTACAAAAAAAATAGAATTGACGGAAGGTAATGTGCTGGCCACATCAGTGAAAGTTATACACCGCCTTGACATAATAAATCCGATATTTATGATTTTATTGCTGGTCCCGACAGAATCAATTTTCTGACTATACTTTGTTGCCAAGAGATTGATTATTACTTTTATTAAATATCGTTTAATTTTTTTAAACACAATAAAAATTCATCATATTATTAAGTCACAAAATAAAATTAATTTAACTTTATTACATTGCAATAAATTACGAACTAAAATTAAATTAATATTTCATAACTTTTTCTCGTATCTATATGAGAACTTTTACAGTAATGACATCAAAGCTGTCACAACTTACAAAATGAATCTTATATCATCATGGCAAATGATAACCGTATAGAAATGATACATTGTTGGAAGTTGATGAACTCACATAAATTCTTCAGCATTAAAGTTATACGAACTCTGGGAATATAGCAAATTACTAGTACCTATCACAATATAACATCTTCACATGAGATAGAGAACCCAACGATAACGTAACATCATCAAAAGCGTAATTTCTCAGGCTCCAGTTTCTATGGGGAATATTAGTTTGCTCTGTTTTCAAGGCAGTAAAAATTATTTCATTTTATGACTACTATCAAATATTTATCTCACGAACACAGCGGAGTAATACGGATATCTAATTAATGTCGTAAAAATAAATTATATGTTAACCAACAATTTTGCAATTAAAAATTGGAGAAATGGTCATACCTCATTCAAGAGACGGTGTTATGTAAAAGAAGATTCTTGGAATGCATTGGTTGCTTACCTATAACAAAAGAAAAGAAAATTAGTATAAGAACATTTTAAAACAAATATTTTATAAAATGGTGAGAAATTTCTACAAATTCCTGTCGACTAGTTTAAAACAGTGATTCTCTTTTGGGCGCTGAAAGATCCTTTTCTTTCAAGTCTTCCGCAATACAGTCCTTCCATGTTATCTTCGGTCTTTCTCTATTTCTTTTACCTTCTACTACTAAGCTATTCATTCTTCTTCCAATATATTTTTCATCTCTCCTCATGACATGTTCAAACCAATGTAACTCATCTCTCTTGTATCTATCTAGAAACTTCTATTACTTGAGGCATTTTCCTTATCCTCTAAATCCTTATCCTATTTATCCATGTCTTCTCCAACATCCTCTTCTTTAGTAAGAATAAATGCTGTTTGACTGAACTTTCGAGTGATTGTTAACACCTAATCGACATCACAGTCGAGAAATTACCCAAAATTATAAGTTTTAAGTCTATATATATATATATATATATATATATATATATATATATATATATATATATATATATATATATATATAAGGTTGTCCCAGAAGTCGACGATCAAACTAAATGGGGTGATAGAGGAGATCATTTCCAATCAAAATAACTATATATATATATATATATATATATATATATATATATATATATATATATATATATATATATATATATATATTGTAATGCAATTGTTGATGGTTCAAAAGTTATTGCAACTTTTGTAGTTTCTCCTAAAAACGGCAAGGCGTCCAATAGAATTATTATTATTTTTATTACGAGACGTTTGTTTCTCTTTTTCTTTTTTATTGTATGCACCTGAAGGGTTCTACTTTCTAATAAAATCATTTTCTTGAACATGAGTACCTTCTATTAATAATAAAAATATTGTTTTGTGAAAAAATTTTCTACCGAAAATTGTTTTATTTTTGACACAGCATCTAAGATAATTCTCGAATTTTTCAATTGTATTTTTAACTGAAATACTTTCTTGTATAAAAAAAAAGTATTTAAGAAAATCTGCTCTGAATATCCCCATGTGTTATACCGCGTTAAAATCTACATTAAATACACAACTTCTTCTGATAGTTGGTTAATTTTTTTTTAGGACATTTTTTTCTGTCAGCGTCACTTTAAAATCAAGTAGCTTTTTTTCGGTAGAAAAATTTTTCACAAAACAATATTTTTATTATTAATAGAAGGTACTCATGTTAAAGATAATTACTTTATTAGAAAGTAGAACCCTTCAGGTGCATACAATAAAAAAGAAAAAGAGAAACAAACGTCTCGTAATAAAAATAATAATAATTCTATTGGACGCCTTGCCGTTTTTAGGAGAAACTACAAAAGTTGCAATAACTTTTGAACCATCAACAATTGCATTACAATATATATAGTTATTTTGATTGGAAATGATCTCCTCTATCACCCCATTTAGTTTGATCGTCGACTTCTGGGACATCCTGTATATATATATATATATATATATATATATATATATATATATATATATATATATATATATATATATATATATATATATATATATATATACATATATAAAGTATTCGAATTTTGTACAAGTTTCTCACCATTTGTATAGGTTTTATAATTTGTTGAAAATATAAGCCGGCCGAACAATTATGAGCCTAAGCTCTTAGGTTTCTAAATATCTCGACATGCATCAGACACCAAAAACAACCATCAGTATAATTAGCCTTCCAAATTTCCCCGTAATCTTGAGCATCTTGTACAATAGTCAATTAATCAACCGATTCATCAATCACGGAATCAAAGCACAAGACAAAACACGATGAACAAGAACCGTGAAACTTTTCCTAACTTGTGAACCCGTTGACACCGACAGCTGCACCATCTGTGTATCCGTTCCTATTCGAGCACTAGCCAACAGGATCCGCGAATATGGCTATCGCAAGTTAGATCAAAGAGGCTGGATGTCAGACGTGTTTTGTTGAAGAACGCGGGTTATGGAAGAGGTTAAGGGTGGAATTCATAGACATTTCCTTGACTCTTTTTCCACACATCCTTCCCTAAGCATGAACGATCGAAGTTGAGTGAAACCTTTACTCATAAATGAAATTCATAAACGTCAGTACTGAGTCAGGAGAGGAAGAAATTACTATTTTTAAGAAAATTATGTTTAAAAGTAGGCGCAACTATTTTGACAAGAGTGACAAGCATATAAATCACTAGTTTAGATAAAATTTTAAACTTATATATGTATTAGTTCAAAATACAAGTAATATGAAACAATGAGTAGGTACAAAATTGAATGACAAAGGTTTCCATCAGAAGAAAAATTATGATTGAGTTTGAATTCGATTTGAAAATACCACACTATGAACAAGACATGTTCAATGGAATTGAAAATGCATACATGCAAAAAAACATTATAAATTTATAATTAGAACTACACAAATATCATTGGCCAGCACATTACCTTCCGTCAATCCTGTGTGTATTATGTACAAATTCTATACATAAATTTACTTACAAAAGATCCTATATTTCCAATAAAAAAAATTCATAAACAACTAGGCAATTTGCACTTGACACTGACATCTTCTTCTTTAGCTTTTCCCACTCGTTAGGGCTCGCTATTTTTTATTTTTTTCTTCCACTCATTTCTGTTTTGCGTGTCGTCCTCATGCAGTTCCTTTTCTCTCAAGTCTTCCGCAATACATTCCTTCCGTCTTATCTTTCGTCTTCCTCTGTTTCTTTTACCTTGTACTACTAAGCTATTCATTCTTCTTCGAATATACTTTTCATCTCTCCTCATGACTTGTTCAACCCAATGTAATCGTCTCTCTTGTATCTATCACTCAAGCCATTTCCGTTATCTTTTAAATCCTTACCCACCCTATCTTTCCGTGCCTTCCCCAACATCTAACTCAATATCCTCATCTCTGCCACATTCATTTTCATTGATACTGGTATCTGTCAATTTGAATTATCTGAATATAATAGCAGTTTCCATGGTTAGCATAACTGGCTGATTTATGAAATTTAATATCTTTATAATTCTTTAACTCTATATCTATTAAATATGAACTATAAAATGCTATCACATCGTATGGATAATAGCATATTCTTTATAATATAATAACATTAAATGTCAATAAATGATAATTAACTGATTTTTTCAAGAAAAACTGTTAAAAGTTGCAAATAAAGGTGCTTTGCTAGAGGAATATAAAAAAATATATAATTGTTGAAATGTGGTATTGAATCCGAAACGATCGTCACATGCACACACACACACACACACACACACACACACACACACA
Source organism: Harpalus rufipes (assembly GCA_951394225.1). NCBI lineage: Eukaryota > Metazoa > Arthropoda > Insecta > Coleoptera > Carabidae > Harpalus > Harpalus rufipes. The sequence continues at coordinate 12,866,003 of OX596281.1, read as the reverse complement.
CACACACACTTACACACACAGAGAGGGAGAGAGAGTGAGAGATAAAGAGAGAAAGACGCACACACACACACACACACACACACACACACACAGACAGACACCATCGTAAAAATAGTAAATTCGTATTCTAGGGACCCCAAAACGTGCTTATTCATTAAAAATTCACTATCAAATTTTTTGACCAGACAATACCTTCCTTACCTAAAGGTGACGGAAGGTAATAAACCAAAAATTTATTAAATTAAAAATTAAATCGAGTTGAAATTAAAAAATGCTTCACTAGTAATTTTATTAAAATTTTATTATTTCCTAAGATAGATTTTCGGTTACATAAAGTTATAATATAAAATATTTCAGTTGTTGTAAGTTGCAACTATTTTTTTATTGAACATTTAAATTTTTGTATCCTTTTTTTCTGTATACATCGACATTTCACAATCCATAACATTCTGCCATGCATTTTGAAAATCAGTTCAAAAGCAATAAGTTTACGGGAATAGTTACTACCTCCCAGCAATAATCTTTTAAGTATTTAAAGAAAATTATATTATTTTATATTAAATATTGTAGTTTGGAATATATAAAGAAATATCGTTGTCATTTATGTAATGTACAAACTTATTAAATCCTAAATTGTCTTGCATTATGAAGTTTTTGTTAATGGAACCTTAAGGTATCAATTTACTCCACTCGAAATTTTTCTCAAAGCATACTTGTATTGTAAGTGTGAAGTAGGCCTCAAATATCTATGAATTCCAAACTGTCATTTTAAGTGGAGTACGAGTCAAGTATGAATGGAGTATGAGTCGCGATAAAAGGTTTGCTCAAATTTTTATAAATTTAAAACGTCGTTTTCAGTTTGAGTCTAGCTAAAGGATGAATGGAGGACTGACAAAGGGTTGTAAATTTTATTTTTGGATTTATTCCACCTAGTTTAAAACCAGTGCACTAGGAAGTAATATATTTAGATGTTTATTGCATACCTAGACTTCTTACGTGTCCCATTTTCCCACATATCCAACACAAATTCCAAATTTTATTCACCTCGCAATTTTTCGACACCAAATTCAAATTCATCGCATTAAAATTAAACAAACATCTCTTCTATTCATTGATAAGTATTTAATTACATTTTGAACATGAATAGCCGAATGATCCATGTGTAAAACCATAATTACGACCATTGATTGGTATTGATGACACAAAAGAACAATTGACACGCGTGTTCAACTACACACACATGCTCAATTCGATCACACGTTTTCAATTGTTCTGGCGGTGTTGTGTTACCCCATCACTAGGATACGAATGTTGAGTAATTTTATTTGTTGTCTTCAGCTCTTTTTGTTTTTGATTGTTGGTGTTGCAGAAAAGTTCTCATGGTTAGAATAATTGGAAAGAAATTTAATTTGGAGTTTGATAGATGCATAAATTATATATTTAATGTTTCTTTTGTCTTGTAAACAAAATTAGTGATTTAATTAATTAAACATTTTTGGCTATTGTCTAATGTATTGCATCAGAAATATCTATATTATTAGTTCTTCTTTCACTATAGTTTGTAATTATTTGATCTCTCTTAAGGCCTAAATTCGTGCCATTTACATACCAAATTAGTTCTCACTAAAACTATGCATGTTTTATCCAAAAATTAACCTAGAAACTTGTAAGTACTGTTCTATTCTTTTAAAATTTAAATTAAGTTAGCACCACGCTAGATCCAGTTAAGTGAAACTTAATAATACTTCTTTCTCCTCGCGGCTTCTTAAATCTAAACAATCATTAAAGTAATTATTCTTTAAAATTAGATTCGACAAATTTCACTAAACAAATACTGTTTCAGGCCTAATAAAGGCGGCTCTGAAAATCACTTATAATAAATAGATGATGCTGCAGAATTTGTTTTTTATTTATATGAAACAGTTGAATGGTGAGGAAATGTCAATGACGACGTGATTTCTTTCTTCTCATTACTAGATTGGAATTCAATTTATATTTCAAATGTCCGTGATTATTTCCCAATAAAATTTATAATGCGAAAATATTACATTATTTACTTAGTAAAATTAACATAGATAATAATTGGGTAAAAAGTAAAATCTAGTTGGCTCCTAGCTAAATAAAGTCATGTGTGAAATAAATATAATTATATGTAAATTGTATTACTTTGCAAATAAATAATTTCTCGCTAGGTTTAATTATTACGCCAATTACACACTTGAAGAACGGCGATAAGAACGTTATCTAAAGCTAAGTTTATTTTAACTACGATTTAAATTAATATGAACAACAATATTGTTACGGTAGTTGGATCAACAATGTAAACAAACTCTAGAGTTGCTTGCCTGCTTCAAGTCACATTGCTATTTGTATATTATGTTTATTCTGTTAGGTATCGCAAAAGTTAATGGTTGTAATCGCTAGATTAACAAAATAAAGAAAATTGCCGAACGTTAGAAATCATCACGGATGTTCCTCAAAACGTGGACGGCAATGCTACCAACAATGCACGTCAAAAATTCAGATATTGAAAATATGAGATGAATTTCTAATTATATTTGTTATATCTTTGAAATCAGATGGATATGCATGTTTTCATTTATTTCATCTAGTTTTTAGTCAAAAGTTTATAGGTTATCGCGATTCTGGAGGCAATTACTTTGGTGTTCAATAACTCCAAGATAACAAAAAAAATTACATTGAGCAATACTTAATCTAGCTGTTCACCAAAGATTATTAAGATTTTATGGAACCACCTTAATGGTATTCAGAAACACCTATAGAAATTAGCTATCAAGAAAACACCAATAAAGCTATGTTTTTTACCTCTCGCTAAGAGAGGTATTGGATTCATGCTAAAAATCGCATATCCAGATTTTAATGATTAAGCACGATTTTAGGTCCTTACAATTCGATTTTAATATTTTTACGATGATGTCTGTGTGTGTGTGTGTGTGTGTGTGTGTGTGTGTGTGACTGTGTGTGTGACTGTGTGTGTGACTGTGTCTGTGTGTGTTTGCAGATGTATGTGTGTATGTGTTGGGGGGGGGGGGTGATGTTGGAAGGCTGATTTCTCCAAAACTATAATATTTAATACCTGTTTAACTAAGTATTTCTCAATCGGACATTACTGGGAAGAGCTGAAAAGGTTTCGGTAATAATTGAACAACCGGAAGTAGCAAATTCTTAAAAAAAATCTTTTAAATATATTTTTTGAAAATTTTTGTTCTTGCTAGTATTAAGAATTTTTTTTAAATGTATGAACCTGTGTCCTTCATATTTGTGTTGGTAATTCTACATCTACAACAATTAACAAATTAAAATGTAACACCTAAATATAGCCACCTACTAAAGATTGATTTTCATATATCGAGAAGTTAAATATTGCTTGGTCTTTAGTTTTATTAATGCTCAGTTGCACGGCTGACATTTAAATTTTAAGTTAAGCTTAAATAAAAAAAAATACAAATCGAACCTTCACTGCAATATTCAATTACTCATTTCACGTTTCGTTTCGATGCGATATTATCAATTTAAGGAACTCTTAAAATTTAGGCGTCAACGATGCAACCGGGCATTAAAATGGGTGTTTAATTAGCGTTCATTATTGATTATGTGTTAACAATCATTTCTACTTTTAATGATTGCAGAGTAGTTAAAATTCGACTAAGAAATACCTGGATTGACTTTTGGCGAATACGTGCACAACTCATCGTTCTGTAGAGCAACAGTCGTGCGCCAATTTCTGTCCTTCAAAAATGCCACTGTGCTGTATCATCTTTTGTGATTTGGCTCCAGCTGGCTATTCTGTTTCCCCAAAATAAAATTGAAGTTTAAAAGGAACCGTCGATGTAACACACACTAAAACCATCGTGATGAAAGTGTTTAACATTATAGTTTTAATCTTCCAAAACGCCGCGAATGTACTGGAGGACTACGCCAAACGCTGTTTGAATTTAGAAAGATTTATATTTATATTATTTACAAGGGTAGTCCTAAAACGTTATAGCCACACTATGTAGGTCTTAGGAAAGACCAAATATTTAAAAATATTTTGGTAATTGTGACTTTATCAATTTCAAGTAAATTTCATGTAACGGAATGTCAAAAATAGTAAAGTAATATCGTCCTCATTTTGCATCTCAATAAATATATCTTCTGCCAACTTGATGTTTACCTATGGTTTATGTCCAATGACAGAGCCCGTGTACAAAGCAATGAGAATGTGATCAGAATGGCTGGAGCTGATTATAAACTGAGACCATTAAACTAACGGTGTGTCCACTTGGCACGCTGCTCTTATATTGAGTTCGGCTTTAAGTTCTTAACCCGTAAACACACACACACGCGGATGCTGGTTCATATGTTTCCACATCCACAGGACTGACTCCACACTACAATTCCTTTTGTGAAGAGACGCAAGAAATCTCCAAGATCTTATGGAGCTTTGAATTTAATTGCGCTATTTTCAACTGGAAGTTATGTTGATCCAAAGAGGAAGACACACAATTGTGTCGTTAGAAATCAAGTATCTTACGGTAATGTAGAATTAAAAGTACATCTGACATTTTGTTGTATAGACAGTTATAGATTTATTAACTTCAGTTAGATTTGGGTAAAATTGTTCTACCAAAAAATTATATACGTAAATAAATAAATAAATATTTCATCACGGCGTATTACCCATTGCTGGGTGTGTCAATCTGCTTCGTACACAGATATCGGTAATGATGGAATATTTGTACCATGCGGGCGTTTACCAGACGTCACCTCACTGGCACTCATTACTGGCGTGGAAAGTGCGCCACAGGGGCCAATTTTATGCCATTTAAAATTCGAAATATTTGACGTCGCTCGGGATCGAACCCGGTTCCCCAGTTTCACGACCAGACACTCAGGCACTCGGTCACGAGACCCCACAATTCAAAAACGCTGTTAAATATCATTTTTTCAACGTAAGATTTTATTCCATTTTATACTTCATATTAAATGAATATACAGTTAAAAAAATATAAAGAAATTAAATTTCATAAAGCAGTCAGCTATACTAACCCTGGAAACAGCTACTAAATATATTAAGAAAATTCTGATTGAAAAATGTCAGTGTCAAATGCAATTGACAGTATGTTGTTGCTATATTTTTACTGAAAACATATAATCTTTTGCCAGAATCTTTCTATATGGAATTTGTACAAAATATATACAACTGACCGAAGGTAATGTGCTGGCCACATCAAATTTTATTTTATTACATGATTCATTGTCGTATATTTAGTGGTGTAACAAAGAATGAATATAAAATCAATTTGATACGACTCTGGTTGTTTTTGACGATGACAACCAGGCGTAACGAAGACGGAGACTGGTTGTGGTTGATGCCATGGTGACGACAAAGGTGGTCTGTCTTGCTCTCTTGAACTGGTTATCTTTTAGTTGTTTCATCGTCAAACATGTGTGCTCTCAAAATCTACATTTGCATTATTCAACATTGTTAGTTTATAAACACCACTGACAGACAAGTACCTACTCTATAATATTGAATACTGAATAATTATTATGTATAAACAATAGTTATGTGTTAACATATACTCGAAATCCCAATCATACAGTATTTAGTCTTACTAAAATGATATGTCGTAAGAAACATACACACATTTGTTCGCTCTCAAAAAATATTATTAATTTTTTTGATTTAAAATTATATTATTATTTATTATCAAATAGAATAATAACAGTTAAAATATATAATAATTTAAGTCATGATTAAAATTCATGATAATCAGTGGCATGACTTAATAACCATTAGTCCACATATTTAGCGTTGGAATATAATTCTAATGGTTCATAAACGAATGAACATGGATTTTCACTTTTCGTTCAGTGTTAACATTATTTAACGTTTTGTTGTTTGTTACGCTTAAGCGACATTCACATATAACTGACTCATGTATTATTTTATGTATACCGCTAAAGATATGTCTGTCGTAAAAATTCATGGTCATCAACCACATTTTTTTATGATGGATTAAATGTGACATTTTATTCTTGTATAATTTTAGAAAAAAGGTTAATATATATGTAAATATACTTTTTGTTAGAAATACTTGATATATGAGAATAAATGTAGAAAAACCTTGTGAGAATGAGAAGTAAAATTCAAGCACTTAAAATATTTAAGAACAGTATGGTACGACTAAGGAAAAAAAGTTAACATTTAAATTATTTTATAGATGTGGTTTATGTATTCCATCAGAGAAGAATAAAATTGTACGAAATATCTTGCTGAGAATATAATTCATTCAACATTCAGAATCTCCCTAGTTACATGTCTATCACAGCGATGATAAAAAACAAAGAAATTATCACCTTATTTATAGTCGTTACTAAGGGATTTGTTTTCTTTATTTACGACATTGACAGTTAATTTTCAGTATAAAATAGTAATAAATTCATTATATTCTCTCATTAAATATAAGCCCGTGATATGATTAATAATCGAAGATATTGCTCGTGAAACCGAAGCAGCACATTTCATCTGCAGCTCGGTTTCAATCGAGAATATCATCGATGATAATCATATCACTTGTTATATTACGTATGAAAATAAATAGATAACTACGGAACCTGCATAATGGCAGAAAAAAAATGTGATGTGGCCAGCACATTACATTCCGTCAATCCTAATATACAAATTCCATAGGGCGCGAGCAGTCACGTGACTTTGCTCTCCTTGGCATTAAATATGGGGGACCGTAACAGAATGACAGCTATTAATTATGTCCATAACTGACAAATGTCATAATTTTTCATCCAAAATTTCATTTTTGCTATTGCATGATTTTTTTTCTCGACAACTGAATTCCACACTCCTGAAAACAAATAAACCGCAGAAAATAATGTAATCATGAAATTTTGAATGAAAAATTATGACATTTGTCAGTTATGGACATAACTGCTTGCCAAGGTCAGCAAAGTCACGTGGATGCTAGCGATGCGTAAATTTTCTTGCAAAACATCCTATATTTCCAGTAAAATATTTCATAAACAAACTATGCAAATGCACTTGACACTGACATCTTCTTCTTCTTTAGCTTTTCCCATTCGTTAAGGGTCGCTTTTTTATTTTCTTCATCTACTCATTTCTGTTTTGCGTGTTGTCCTCATTCACTTATTTTTCTCTCAAGTCTTCCGCAATACAGTCCTTCCATATTATCTTCAGTCTTCCGCTATTTTTTCTACCTTCTATTACTAAGCTATTCTTTATTCTTCCAATATATTCTTCATCTCTTCTCATGACATGTTCAAACCAATGTTATCGTCTCTTTAATATCTTTCTAGAAACTTCTAACACTAGAGCTATTTCCCTTATTCTTTCATTCCTTGCAGTATCTTTCCGTGTCTTCCCCAACATCTAACTCAACATCCTCATCTCTGCAACATTCATTTACCATTTCATTGATACTGACATCTGTCAATTTGAATTATCTAAATATATTAGCAGCTTCCATGGTTAACATAGCTGGCTAATATATGATATTTAATATCTTTATAATTCTTTAACTCTATATCTATTAAATATGAAGTATAAAATGCAATCAAATCGTATAGAGAATAATATATTCTTTAAGTTATAATAACGTCCAATGTCTTTTCAAGAAAAACTGTTAAAATCTTCAAATGGGGGTACTTCCGGTTGACCAATTGTAACCAAAATCTAATCACCGCGATCCGAAACTTTCGTCACACACACACACACACACACACACACACACACACACACACACACACACAAACACACACAGAGAGAGAGAGAGAGAGAGAGAGAGAGAGAGAGAGAGATACATACATACAAACAACATATTAGTTTTTAAAATTAAAATAAATTATGCGAAATTGGAAAAATAGTATGAAAAACATGTGTTACGATGACATACATACATACATACATACATACATAAAATCACGCGTGTCCCACGTAGTGGGTTCGCACAAACCCGATAACAATAAGAATAACATCAACATCATACAACAAATCCTTACTCTTAAACATATTAAAGTGACCGATTTTCGGTAGCGAAATACCGCATCCGGATCACAATAATAGTTAGAAAACAATCATCCTTCGCCACACATTCCTATCTAAGCAGACTTCTTTCGCCTCGGCCACACTCATAATCGGATTCATACATGCTCTTCAGTTGTAATATTCGTACTGTACTCATATTACAATAAGGGTCATTGTAACACTTGTCTTTCAATATACTATTGTACAAAATATTGAGATGGGACAGTTTGCGCTACTTTTTACCTTCCGACACCTATAGGTAAGGAAGGAATTGTTTTTGGTCAAAAAATAGATGGTGAGTTTTAATGGATGACGTTTTAGAGTCCCTAGAATACGAATTTACTATTTTTACGATAATGTCTGTATATATTTAAACCTTGTCACCTTTTCTCCACTATAATTAACCAACAATTGAAACCGTCATTTGGTAAAAAATCACCGTTGCAAAACAAAATATTTACATACTTAAGATAAGAACAGAAACAATGGTTATTACTGTAAGTTTATTCTCGTATTCACAATGAAATGTTCCCATGCTGGTCTTCGACCCTAGAACAATTAATCCATTGACCAGTGCGCAATCCGCAGCATACAATGTCTCTGGTAACGAGATGTGACAGACTGCATCCATCACTGCCTCAGCCTTCTGCCTTCTTCGATCTAATAATGATTCTGCACTTGACTATTGTGTCTTTATTAGCCAGAGAAGTTCAGTTCATGTTTATGTAAACGATGTTTAATTTAAATTCAATTAGATTAGTCTATTGCGAATGGATATTATTAATTACCTGCGATGTGAATCAGTTAACGGACTAGTTTTTGCTAGATCTGGTGTAACTAGCATCATGGGAGAGTGTTTATTGAAATGTGGGATTCTTCCGCAATTTAGAATTCTATTTCAGGGGAAAATGTCAATTAATAAAAACTGTACTGAGTTTTTAATATAATTATTTCCTGTAAGAAAGACGACCATGTAACTGGAGTTAATTATTTTTCTTTTTTTACTTGCAATTTACTTGTTAACAGTTTATAAACACTGTAAAGTAAAGTACAGGGTGTCCGGATTTCGAAGGCTACCATTGGGATCTCGGAAACTATAAGAATACAATTTCGGTTTAATGGGACATAGGTGCGCCTTTAGAGGACCATCTTAGAGGTGCTTTTGTTTTGACAAAAAAAATATAGTTTATTACATAATGGCGGAAAACTGAATTTGGTCGATTTTTTCATTTTGAAATTACTTCTAAACTATCAGTAATCAGTAAAAAAAGATATTTTTGTTGTGTATCTTTTTTAAATGGAACCCATATTTGATTTTTTACTTTAAAAAAATACTTTTTTGTCTGTGTCTATTGATATAAAGATCATTGTATTTCAAATTTGTTTTACCTTTCAAATCTTAGATTTTTTTATATTTTACATGAAATTTCATATTTTTTTGTCATGATTCATCAGTTTTTCAAAATAGTATTTTATTACCTACTTTGCTTCATAATTTAGTTCTAATTCTATATTTTTAAGTAACGTAAGTAGGTATACCAGCTATGATCTAAAACATTATTTAAAACACAATTACCCTTACACCATCAAATATGGGTTCCATTTAAAAAAATGTAAGTTTGTGTTATATCTCGAAAAAATATCGATAAAAAAATATTTTTGTACACTACTGGATACACAATAAAATATCTGAGTGTCTGGTCGCGAATCTGGGGAGCTGGGTTCGATCCTGACCGACGTCAAATATTTCGAATTTTAAATGGCGCAAAATTAAACCTGGTGAGAAATATGTCATTATCATTACCGAAATCTGTGTACAAAGCAGAATGGCACACCCAGGAAAGGGTAATACTTTTGTTAGTTCTATGTATTTTATACAAATTCCACACAGAATTTTTTTTGCAAAAGATTCTGTATTTCCAGTACATTACCTTCAGTTAGTTCTATGTATTTTGTACAAATTCCATACAGAAAGTTTCAAGCAAAGGATTCGCCAGTAAAATTATTACACAAACATAATATCAATTACAGTCCATACGATGTAACTTGGCGACCCAAAAGAATGTAATTCAGTTCACTATACCTAAGTTGCGTTTTGTCAAATATTTACATTTACTTCGATGCCGCACAGCTTCAGAAGTGAAATAGTGATTTTACAATGTTTTATTGCCTTACACAAGGAAAATTTCACCCTAATACACTCAAACTCGGGGTGTCAGGTACTTTTCAACCCAAGAAGTTATATTCATACATAAGCGTTGGTGCATTTTTTTCTCAATAGCAATAGAAATTTTATTCTCTTAGCTTTATTCATTTTACAAATAATTAATTATAATATGATTTATATAATAAATAATTCATTCCAATATTTGTAATATTTTTTTTTGTATAAATAATTTCTTTTTTTTTGTAATATTCGTAATTTTATTGAACTTCATTCTTCTTCGGTACGCCTATGGATTTTATAACTTTCCCATTACCGCAGTGATAATGTGAATTGCCCCAACTCGCCAAGTTACATCGTATGGACTGTACACTTGACAGTGACATCTGTAAGTTAGAATTTTCTTAATATAGTAGCTGTTTCCTTTAATGCTATTATATTTTTTAACTCTATATCCATTGAATATGAAGTGTAAAATTCAATCAATTCGTATACAGAATAAAGTATTCTTTAATATTTATAATAACATTAAATGTGAACAAATGATATTTAACAACATTTTCTTCAAGAAAATATATTAAAACCTTCAAATGACAGTACTTCAGGTTGACCAATTATAACCAGAATCTAATCAAGTCTGCATATGGATGTGAGGAAGAGGAATACGTATATAAAGTGTAATTTCTGGAATTCTAGTATTGGAGTTATCTCGGTCCAATTTATAGTCACACACACACACACACATAAACACACGCACACATACATTGAAAACTCACCACCAAATGTTTGATAAAGACAATACCTCACTTACCTAAAGGCAGGATTGAGATGATTAAAATCATGATTATAATCGTTGATTTTAATCAAGTGATTTTTATTTAAAAACATCATGATTAAAATTAAAAAAATATATTTATTCATCATTCTATGCAAAAAAAATCAGAACCTAATCAGAAAGAAAAAATATATTATGGCACTTTTATAATACCTAAGTGTTATAATGCTTAAAAAGGAATACTAATTTAGCTGCTTTTTCATTGCCTAGTCTGTTTCTCATATCCGAATGAACGAGTCCATAGGAATAAAACAATCTCTATACATCGGCAGAAGACGCACAAGCACACAAAACAGAAATCGCTATAGGTAGCACTAGCATAATTTCTGGAACATCTTCTTGGGATCTCCATCATTGTACTGCTGTTACATATTTGATTATTTCATCCGAAAACATAGTTTTGTGAAAAGGATCCGACCTGGCTTTCAACTTATTATCAATGGTAGTAATCCTATATCTGCAAAATGTTCGGAAACAATATCTAAAGCATCTCTCTTTTCTTCAGGCAGTAATGAATATTCTTCTTTGTTTATTGTGGGATTCAATATATATGCCAAGAAGTTAATAGGGGTTAAAGCTTGGTCATATCTTTTTTTTAAAATAGTTGATATTGACGCAAACATCTTTCCTCTTTAAAGCTGTCAAAAATAGCCATTAATAAGTCGCGAACGGAATTTTTCTGTATTAATGAACTTGAAAATATTTTTTCATGATAAGTTTGACGAAACATGACAGGAACAGTTAGAAAATATGTGTATAATTAAGAAGCAACCTAAAATTAAAGTTTTAGAAAAAAAATCAAAAAAAATCTTGATTTTTTTTAAAAATCGCCGATTTTTGATTTTTTTTAAAAAAATCATGATTTTTATCAACCCTGCCTAAAGGTGACAGAAAGTAAAAATCGACCAAATTCAGTTTTCCGCCATTATCTAGTAACCTATGTGATTTTTTGGCAAAACAAAAGCACATCTAAGACGGCCCCCATAATGGCATACCCTATGTCCCATTTAACCGAAGTCGTATCTCTTATTTCCGAGATTCCAATGGTGGTCTTCCAAAATCCGGACACCTTGTATAAGAGAATCAAGTAATAATTAATGACGATAACAAAATTTGCGCTATCATTTTAAACAGTTATTTATCCATTATTTGAAAAATTCAATAAAACCCAAAAAACCCAATAAAACCAACTGGGCTCTTTTTAAACCCTGGGTTTTGCTAGCCCCAATTAGTAGTATTATTAGATATCAAAAATGCATTTGGTGGACTACGTTACAACAAATATACTTTCTTATTCTATCTAATAATAGTAACTGATTATCACTGTGATAGAAAGAGAGAGTAGAATTTAATCACATAGGCTACAGACAATTTTGTTCTCCATATACAATATGAACAAGAAAAGCAAAATATATAATCGTCTCTATTCTTGATAAAAAGGCATAATAATATTTATATATTTCATCCTTGCCCCCTTCTCACGTACGCCTATGCATCTGTACAGGTGAAACCAATTAACTTGTGGGTGAACAAGCGAAGGTCACAGTCATAATAACTGAACCGAAACCTCGATTATCATCTTTATAAATATTTATAGAAATTCTTACAACAATCAAACGGGATTTTCAATTTTAAAATTGTCGTGAATAATAAATTTTAAAGTGCGGGTCAGCATGAAACTTCTGTTTATTGTTTTAAACAATGAAATTTTTAATTTAAACTGTTATTAATTTTACGGGAGTTTATAATAAGTTAGCTATTGTTTACGATACTTATGTGGCAATTTTTCATTGTTACCGTTATGTACTCAATACTTTTCACACTTTTACAGAAGGTACATTGTCTGATTATAGAAATAATGCATTTTACTTCGTTCACTTTACCTTTACCTGGTTCACTACAACTACCTTAGTAAGAAGTGTATTTAAAAGAATTTTATATATTTCGTAATTCAACTGTAGTGCAGAGTGGGGTAAGAAGATGAACGGTGCAAGCAGGGCATCGGACCCGTAAAAAATCTGAGTTCGGTTGGGTTCAGATTAATTTGTTTTTTTAAAGATGGGTTCGTGTGCGGTTCTGGTTCAAGGATTAATAAAATTTGCGGTTTTGTTGCGGGTTCAGGTATTGGGTTCAGGTTTGATTCGACCTAATGAAAACTGAATTAATGTTTTTTTAATAACAGATCTTTATTTAAAATGTGAACACAAATACAATTTTGACGAACTATCAACACAGGCAGCAACGCGGATGCCGAAGATGTCGATAATCGGCTGTATTACGATTACTCTTACGTTTCAAACTGAAAATAAACCCGAACCGGAGCTAAGCCCTGAACCTGAATTTTAATTCTAGGCTTGGTGCTGTCTTTCTGAAAATAGATGGATGACTACGGTGCCTGCATAATAGCAGAATTACAAAACAGGGGTACATTTAAAATATTTTAAACAATTTTCGTTTGTTTTGATTATAACAAAATATTTTGACTTTTCAGTTTGTCAACTCTGTGAAATAGGATTATTTTTAATTTCAAATGACAGTAGTTCCGACTCAAGGGTTGCTTGTACTTGAGACGAACGAATCATAATTCGCGGTATTAATTTTTTTAAATACATCCCTAAATCCTGTTATTAAGGTAATTTTTAAATGTCTCTTAGTACTTCAGTGGTATTGGGACAATTCTAGTCTTTATAACGCATGCAATACATAAAGGCCCGTTTCCTTTAAAATCCAAATCATAAGATGAACTTATAAAAAGAAACCGTATTTATAAAATAATTTGAACATCAACTTTCATTCGCTATACCTATAGTCAGAAAAATCTGTTGTGGCCAACACAATACCTCTCGCCATTTTCAATTTATGTCACATAGAGCGCGAGCAGTCATGTGCATTGTGGGCCTTGGCAAGCAGATATGAGGATCCATATCAACTAGTAATAATGTACATAGGTGTCAAGTATCATTTTTTTATTCAAAACATAATGATTTTCTATTCATCAGAATATTTTGAAACTTTAATGAAAAATTATGACATATGACAATGAGTGCCCGTGAGGTGACGACTGGTAAGGGCCCGCACGGTACAAATATTCCATCATTACCGATATCTGTGTACGAAGCAAATTGGCACCCCAAGCAATGGGTAATATGCCGTAATGAAATATTTATTTATTTAATAATTGAAATTGAATTTCTTCTTTCTTTCTATAAGGAATTTTGTCCTACTCTTCTAATATAATTCTTCAGATCCTTTGACGGCAGTATTTCTTAAGGATATATATATAATATTAATGTATCTAATTTTAAATAAATATTTAAATAACAATTCAATAAGATATATTAAATGTACTCGTACCTCCCAAAAAAAAGTAATTTTTGTATAAGTAATTTTAAATGTATAAGATTGAGAATTTAGTTATCTTTATTATTTGTTAATTTTCAAAAATAATATTTAGAATTTTTCTTTTACAAACTACCACTTCCGGTTGTCCAATAGTTACCAGAACCTATTCAAGTCTTCCCATTACTGTTAGATTGAGGATTCCTTTGTTACACAGGTCTTTAGTCTTACAGAATTTGAGAAAACGTATTTACAACATCCTAACACACACACATATACACACAGACATCATCGTAAAAATGTTATAATCGGATTTTATGGACCTTAAAACGTGCTTATTCACTAAAATCTTGATATGCGATATTTAGTATGAATCCAATACCTCTCTTAGCGAGAGGTAAAAATTGACTCTGTCGGGTCTAGCAATAAAACTATACATTGTATGGCAACGTGCCATTATTCGTGCCGCTCGGTTGAAATGTAGACATGAATTGAATGGATTTCCTGCCTACTCTGTATAGTAAAATAATCCTACTCTTCCTTAAACATAAATGCTATTTTTGTTTGAAATAATTTTCATTCCAATAGAAATTATTTCAATATATGATTAATGATTCAATATTAATACAAAATATTTCCTATCTTTCTATTAACTTTTAATGTCATGCATTACAAATTACTTGCAATAAAGTCATCAAATAAAGTAGCAAATAAAAAGAATTGATGACAATTTGTATAATGACTTTTTCCTACATGAGTTTATAAAGAAAAGCAATAAATTTTCTGGAGATTTCAACACTGCGTCAAACTGCTAACTTAGCAACTTCCCAACGTTAGTTTGTTAATTCACACAAGATTTCTTTTTTTGCGAAACAATCTAATAGAGTAATCAGTGTCGCAATGCAATCAACTGATTTGAATAAACAGACAGAATACTTGCTTTGTACAAATGTGCAAACTTGAGTGCGAACATAGGTGAAAACAACGGTTACTCATCATGGGAGACCATGCGAGTATGCGCCTGTTAGTGCCTGTTAGTACCTGGACCATTCTCATGATGTAATGTGGAAAGATATGTATGTGACTCAGTATCTGATTTCCATATCAAGTTACGGAAATTGCAATTAGTTATGTAAGGTGCCTGTTAAATTCATTAGTTGTTAGAGAGAAGTTTCTGATACTGTGATGATCATAATGATAGTGGCATAATTTTTAATTGGCGTGTAAGTAATTGTTTGGTTCAAATGTTCAGCATAAATAAAATATTCAAATACAGGTGGTTGTTTTTAATAGGCTACCGAAAATTTCAAGGTACCCTGGAAGGTGCCATTTTTCGGTTATTTGTTGGCTAATCAGCTGGATACGAAAATAAAATATTGGTGCACATATGTTGAAAAGTTCATAGAATCGAATGGCGCAACGCCCGTTAATCAACCTTTTTACATCTCGTTAGGAGAGGTATTGGATTCATGCTAAAACTTCCGTATCCAGATTTTAATGAATAAGCACGTTTTAAGGTCCCTACAATCCGATTTTAACATTTTTACGATGATGTCTGTCTCTGTGTGTGTGCGTGTGTGTGTTTGTGTGCGTGTATGTGTGGATGTTTATGTATGTATATATGTATGTGTGTGTGTGTGTATGGATGTTGGAAGGACAATTTCTCAAAAACTATACGACTTAATATATGTTTAGTTACGTATTTCTCCATCGGACATTAATGGGAAGAGTTAAAAAGGTTTTGGTAGCAATTGGACAACCGGAACTAGCAGATTCTTAAAAAAAATCTAAATATTGTTTTGAAAATTTTTATTCTTGCAAATATTAAATAAGATTAAATATTCTATCTGGTACATTTAAATAAATAAAATAAATAAATAAATATTTCATCACGGCATATTACCCATTGCTGGGTGTGCCAATCTGCTTTGTATACAGATATCGGTAATGATGGAATATTTGTACCGTGTGGGCGCTTACCAGGTGTTACCTCACGGGCACTCATAGCTGGCGTGAAGAGTGCACCACAGGAATCAATTTTGTGCCATTAAAATTCGATGTAATTTTTGGCGTCGGTCAGGATCGAACTCGGATCCCCATATTCGCGACCAGACACTCATGCACACGGTCACGAGACCCCATATATATTATATCTTTTATTGATTTAGAGATAAAAAAAAAAAATTATAAAATAATCTATTGCAATAAATCTCACAGCCCCAAATAATGCCTTGGAAACCAATTGAAAAGACATTACTGAAGACCTTTTCTGGGAAGAACATACATATTTTATTTCTCATTGTATTAATAGTTAAATAATTAAAATGATAGGTGTATTGGTGTACTACACATACCTTTCACAAATACTGTCAATCCCGACAAAGAATAGGAAATATCTCGACAAATTAGAAGAGTAGGACAAAATTTCTTCATAGAATGAATTTAAAATTAAAAAATCTAAATATATCTAAAGAATAGGTAGGTATAAATAGATTTTTTGGTATAGAGTGTAGGTATAAAAGAAATGTTAAATACAATAGGACGCAAGCAGTCATCTGACTTTGTTGGCCTTGACAAGCAGATTGGGGGCCCATGTCAGAATGTTACCTAGTAATTATGTACATAGATGTCAAGTATCATAATTTTTCATTCTAAATTTCGTGATTAACCATTTATTTAAATTTCAACTGAATGTTTCTCAATATTTTTGTAATGTACGAATATAAAATTATTACATTTTGAATTCAAGCAAAAAATAGTCTATCGAATAGGCCTAAACAATATGTTATCTCATTTAAAAAAATATAACATCGCATTGTTACTTGAGAACACTGGTTTAAAAAAATATTTAATTTCCTAATCGGACGTCCCCCTTGATCTTCTATATTTTTTTATATTTTATTTTATATTTAATAATATAGAAATTATTTGAGGTAGCTTGTTTAGCTATTAAACCCTATACCTAATACCTATAGAATCCAGATTCTAATAAAATAACAAGTTTTTGCTATAATAGTATTTCTTCTACTAATAGAAGATATGAATTTCTTGTAGGAGGTATTTTACTCTCACTATTAATAGCTCATTTAAACGATACCTAATATGGTAGAATTCATTTCCCTTGCAAAAACGGGATTCAATTATTAATTATCGAATTAAATGAAAATTTAATTCGTGAGCACCCAAAATTTTGATGAGTAATCGGAGAAAAGGAATCTACCTAAATGTGATTGATGACAACAAAATTGATTACAATTTTTTATTGCGTATCAAAAATTTTAAATTGTGATCTAGTTTCGTTAATTGTGGGAGAGTGGTTGGCGTATTAAATAAAAAATACGTCGAAAAAACTAAATCATTTCTTATCTTCTTGTTGCATCTACATTAGTCGTTATTTGAAAGTAATATACATTTAAATATTTAAATTATAAATCGAATTGTTGAACGCATCAAGCAATAAATATATTTATAGTGAAAGCTATTATGATTAAACACTTTTCATGGATATTATTTGGTTGATTTATCTGTCATTATTTGTTCATAATTTGAGAAACATAAACTATAACAATTGATTAAAATAAAAATGTTATATCCTGTATTAGTTAATTTTACAAACATTTTTTCGATACTGCAACTTGATGCGTACATTATTTTAAGTGAAATTGTAAATTAAATTGAAAGACAACTTGTGATTCAATGAGAGAAAAGTAAATTTTCTAATGATTGACAAACCGGTTGCAAATTATATTGCAATAGTCGTTTTAGGTTAAACATATTTATCCATGTCTTTTTATTTATTTATTATACAAGATATTCTCATAATATTTATTTGCAGTAAAATGAACACCTCCTACGTAAATTTATATAACAATATTTTGTATTATATTTTATGTACATCGCAAACATATCCTATTTCATGACATATAAATTAATTATATACTCGTATTAACAAACAAAATTAAAAAGAATCAAGGAGTCAAGCATTCGGAGGAACTCAGACAAAAGAATATACGAATTATCAATATTCTATTGTATTTAGTTTTATATTTAGGAGTAAGTCTCTTCACTGCTGGTGAAGAATATGTGTTAAAGATAACTCGAAATCACAATCACACAGCATTTTTTTCTTATAAAACCGATGTTCTGGTATAATCGTAAACCTTCGTCATTTCATGACTTTGAAACTGTAAGATCTTTTACTTATTCCATATTTAAAAAAACTGATGTGGCTGGCACATTACCTTCCATCATTCCTGTGTATTGTGTACAAATTCCATACATAAATTTTCTCGCAAAAGATTCTAAATTTCCAGTAAAATTATTTCATAAACATACCATGCAAAATACACTTGACAATGACATCTTCTTTTTCTTTAGCTTTTCCCATTTGTTAGGGGTCGCTATTTTTATTTTCTTCTTCCACTCATTTCTGTTTTGCGTGTCGTCCTCATTCAATTCCTTTTCTCTCAAGTCTTCTGCAATACAGTCCTTCCATCTTATCATTTTCCGGTTGATCGTTTGTAAACAAAATCTAATTTGTTGTTCCAATAAATAGAAAAGTCTGTAATACGAAATTTTTGATTATATTTTATTGTTTTTCCTCGAAAATGTGAATCCAAATCTAATATGTTGTTTCAAATTACGAGTTTTAAATACCAAATTTGAGAAGTTTTGGATTCTATTTTAACATATTTTTCAAGAAACCCAGAAAATCTGTTCAGAGCTTCCAGTAAAGTACCACTTCCGGTTTATCAATTTTAGAAAAAATCTAATATGTCGATCTCATTAATACAAAAGTCTTAAACATCAAATTTTAAATTTTTTAGATTATATCAATATATTTTTCACCAAAAGCTGTTCAGAGCACGTAAAGTATCACTTCAGGTTTATTAATTTAAGCCAAAAATTTATATGTTGTTCCCTCGGTTGTTCCCCTTGATATATATATATATATATATATATATATATATATATATATATATATATATATATATATATATATATATATATATATATATATATATATATAAATGTCGTAAATACAAAAATTGAAAAGTTTTGGATTATGTTTTATTATAGTATTATTTTTATTAAAAACTGTAAAGTATCTATTCCGGTTGTCCAATATTCCCCAAAATCTAATCAACTCTTTAGATGAATGCAGAAAATATAATTTTTTGGACGTTTGATATACGAGTTTTCGTGGAAGGAACAATCGTCATACACACACACACACACATATCTTTGTAAAAATAGTAAAAACGTGTTGTGGGAACCCTAATTCATGCTTATTCACTGAAACTGATTATATAATTTTTTGACCGAAAACATTACCTCTCTTACCTACAGTACGGAGGGAGGTAAGACTATTATAGCATATAAAAAAAACTGATGTTTCTTTATTTAAAGAAGAATATTATGTTTTAACAAACACAAAAATTCTTTATATAAATGTGGAAAAGAAATGCCATTTTTATTATAACTGATCGTCGTTCGCCGCGAAAGTACTCGTGTACTCGCAATGCGAAAGATAATTATGACAAATTCGATACACTTTCTCCACGGTGGATCACGCTACTGCAGCAACCAATAATACCGACATCTCGACATCTCGACTGACGACGTCTATATATTTACCTACACATTCCGACTTTATATGGAATATCGCATTTATAAATCACCTACGGTCGATAATAAATGACAAACACCGTGAAAACGATCTGTCAAGAACATTAATATATCTGGAAATTTCCCTCTTTAATTAACTATGATTAATTTGCAAAAATTGGAGCAAAATTTGAAATATGTAACCCAAAAACATAGTGGCATATTTTAAGAATTAAAACAAGATTACATTGCAGAATATATGTTTACATTAGCGAAAAAACTTTGTAAGCATTTCTAAAACACGTTGCTGATTAATTAACTATGCCATATATGTACTAAATAAATTATGAGATATTAAGTGGATGATTTCATCATTTATGTCATTGTCACGACTGATTTAATGGCGTTTGTGTTTTCTGACAGTTTAATAGTTTGGAAAATGTTTTAAAATGTGTCAAGACTTTTAGATAATATAATAATAATAATTAAATTTCAAACCAATGCTTTCACTTGCATTAACCCTGCGTGAGATACGTGCGATTGTGTAACATATTTAGGCAGGTGGGGTATGGACAAACCCCAATGTATTTTTTACTTTAAACAATTTATTTTGAGCATTTTGTAATAATGTTAATGAAATTTATAGTCTGTAACATCTCTTTTGTGAAACAAAAATTGCATAATTTACAAAAAGGATCATAGTGTTATATTTTTGCCTTATAATATATAATCTGATGTAGTCAACACTTTACCTTCCGTCTATCCTGTGTATTATGTATAAATTCCATACATAAATTTTCTTGCAAAAGATCCTATATTTCCAGTAAAATTATTTCATAAACAAACTATGCAAATTGCGCTTGACACTGGCATCTTCTTCTTCTTTAGCTTTTCTCATTAGTTAGGGGTCGCTGTTTTTTATTTTCTACCACTTACTTCTGTTTTTCGTGTCGTCCTCATTTAGTTCCTTTTCTCTTAATTCTTCCGCAATACAGTCCTTCCATCTTATCTTTGGTCTTCCTCTGTTTCGTCTACTATCTATTACTAAGCTATTCATTCTTCCAATATATTCTTCATCTCTCCTCATGACATGTTCAAACCAATTGTATATTTTTCTAGAAATGTCTATCACTCGAGCCATTCCGCTTATTCTTTCATTCCTTATCCTATCTTTCCGTGTCTACCCCAACAACTATCTCAAGATGCTAGTCCCTGCCACATTCATTTTCTTTTCATTAACACTGACATCTGTCAGTTAGAATTTTCTTAATATAGTAGCTGTTTCCATGGTTATTGCATAGCTGGCTGATTTATAAAATTTAATTTCTTTGTACTCTATATCCATTAAATATGAAATATAATATGCAATCAATTCGGATAGATAAGAATATTATTTAATATTTATAATAATGTCGAAAAATAATATTTAACAGAGTTTTTTTTAAGAAAAACTGTTAAAATCTTCAAATGCAGGTACTTCCGGTTGACCAATTATAACCAAAAACTAATCTTGTCTGCATAAGGATATAAGGAAGAGAAATATGTAAAAATTGTAATTTTTGAAATTCTAGTATTGGAAATATCGCAGCCGAAATTATAGTCACACACACAAACACGCGCGCGTACTCACACACGCGCACACTTAATTAAAGCAAACATTTATTACCTTGAAACCTAAAGTAACTAATCGATTTTACTTACTTTATGAGGATATAATTTTAAAACGTATTAAGACCACCTGTAATGCATCCTTGTCGAATTCAAATGCGTATGAATCAAACACACGCTAAATTCATACTGTTTTAAAATGCTATTGCTACTAATGCAGAGACAACTAAATGAGAAGCTACGGAGTTCACCCAAGCACAAATTTTCAAAAGTTACGACGCTTGGGTTTTGTAACACCCCACATGTCGGACGGAGGGTTAAGGTTTAAGGTGGTAAGATAAACTTAATGTTAATAGCCTTGTTCTTAGATAAAATTATGTACTTAGGGACTTCAAAATTAATTTATTTATTCGTATCTGCACTACATTACAATAAATTTAATTCATATTGAGCAGGCACTGGCTTTGATATAGTCAAGCCAAATTGTCAAACATGGTCTTGGCAAAAGTTCTTTCTTCATTTCTTTGTACATGCAGCGCATTCGACGAAAGATTGGCCGGCACTCAGGTACCGTTGACCATGGGACGCCCGATAGTGATGCCGCGAGTCGAAAAACGGCGAGAAACAGTTCGAGACGAAAACAAATCTCGTCTCGTCATATTTTTCATCCTCTATTCTCGATCTCGACTCGAGAGTCTTGAATTTCTCGAATTTATAATTAGCTGTATGGGTGTTCCATAAGCTGGCAGGTCAGAGCGTGTTTGTATGGTTAAAGGTAGCAAGCAGTGACGTTGTAGACTGCACGCTCACAATGCAAGGAACACTATTGGTTAGTACGCTTTGCATGAGAATAGTAGGTGCTTATTCTTATATGTATGAGTATTTTATTTTACACTATAATTATCTATTATTTGTATATAAATACATATAAAAAAAAATTCATAAAATATTACCTATACTTTCATCTATCAGGAAAATAAATTAGCATCAACTTGGACGTAATAAAGGAGTAAATAGTTACTACTGAACAAATATTACTCGCAGCAAGGACATTTAATACTAGCGTGGAGAGTACACCACAGGGAACACTTTTGTTCCTATTCTTTATACTAAAACCCTATAAATTTAAAATGAATAAATAAATATGAACAGTCAATGAAAATGTTTGTACTGGTAAATATTTTTCTTATTGTATATCTTTAATTATATACATATTTTAAAAAAAATTGTGCAATCGAGATCTCGAATACCTATCTCGTCTCGAACAAATCTCGAGAGCATTACTCTCGTCTCGAAATTCGATAAAATTCAAGACGAGATCTCGAAAACGCGAGATCCCACGGCATCACTAACGCCCGAATGTATTTACATTCATCGGGAGGCTCTTTCCGTGTCCCAATTATTTTGACACTTCTCAAACATTTTTTTGGAATTTTGAAGCATTTTGGTGTTTTGTTTATCCACTTCTAAGGTTCATGCAATGCCCTTCTACAAATTTTACAGTTTCTATAAAATTATATGTCACAATAATCACAAAATTATAACATATTTAATCAAATTTTTTGCAAAATTGGAGTTTTAAATATTTCACCAAAATTTTGTAGAAAACTGGAGAATGAAGCAGACACATTCAAACGTAATAATTGAAAAATTCAACTTATGACCTATTGTCCCGCCAGTAGCCAATTGCGTATTAGAGTAGAGAAATAACTATCGAAATAACTCCTAAAATACTATTATCCCACTTTCTCCGCCACTGTCCAATTATAATGCCACTCGTGCTAACCTTGGCACTCAGATGACCGTCCCAACCTCCGAAGATGAAACCTGTAACCTGTGCCGAAGACTCAACATCAGTCGACGTGATCTCGGAGACTCGAGCTATGGGTCCACAGACCCTGAATCCGACCATCCGCGGCTACCCAACGTGTTCAACATAAAAAAAAACCTGTAGCCGAACATTGGATCACCTGTGGTGATGACTCGGGTACAGTCGCGCCGAAAGACAACACATAAGAAGATGATGATGATGTAATAACAGTTACATTGGGTTGTTTGTAGTATAGAATGTTGTTGTTACATATGATGAAAATTGTGTTGATAATATATGAGTATTGATTATTACGAGCCCAAATTGAAATGTATTCGTACCCTCTGAAATAAATATATTAACAGCAATAAAAATAAATCTTTAGGTTACAATAGTTAAGACTATATTTGGGCATTTTTTTTTTATTTTATATATTAATAAAGTGTACTGGATTTAAATACAATGTTATTAACTAAATTTCTCATTTAAACAATAATCTACGGGCAAATATATGACAAAAGACAAGTCCCAAAAATTTTCGTTCCAACAGTAAATAATACAATATTCATGTTAGTATTATCTATAAAACTGAGGGTAAAGGTAACTGACAATATACTCAATTAATTATTGTAGTCTTAATTTTTTTACTTTAATAATAATTATTTGCGAATTATTAAAGACGAAAACATTTGTCACAAGCAGACAATGTTTTATTTGCAAATAAATTATTACTAAACCTAAGAAATTTTATTATAAGCAATGTATACACCATATCAAAATTTGTTGAATTGGAGTAATAATCATAGCATCCAGAAGTTTATTTATTTAATATCATTGTAGGTGGTACTTTAATAAATAAATATCACTTTGCAAATAATTTTACTAAAAAAATAAAATTTAATATAGTAATTAATTGAATAAATTGTCAGTTTCATTTACCTCCAGATTTATAAGTAATAATAACATAAATATTGTATTATTTACTGTTAAAACTAAAAAAAAATAGCACGTGTCTGATGTCATATATTTGCCCCAAAATATCTGCTTGTCAAGGCCAACAAAGTCACATGACTGCTCGCGCCCTATTGTATTTAACATTTCTTGTATACCTTACACTCTACACCTAAATTTCTATTTACATCTATTCTTTATATTTAATTTTAAATTCATTCTGTAAAGAAATTTTGTCCTCTTCTAATATTTCGAAATGTTTCCAATTCATTGTCGGGATTGACAGTATTTATGAAGGGTATAAGTAAATGTAACAATCAATCAATATCTAGGGTTACTAGAGTTTTTGAGATTTAAAAAAACAATATAATAACAGATGAATGTAAATTATTATATGAGTTGACAGACGTCAATATTGTAAAATATTATTAAAATAAAAACGTTACAGTAAATAATAATAAATATTGAACTATTAATACAATAAGAAATAATATAATGTCTGTACTTCCCAGAAAAAATCTTCAGTAATGTCTCTGGATTTTTGACACTAACATTTATCTGTCAGTTACAAACATTTAAATTTTTCAATTGGATTCCATGACACTTTATTTTGCTGTGAGATTTATTACAGATTATTATATAGGTACCTTATATTTCTTTATCTCTATAAAAGATATAATAAAATATTTATATGTATCAGATAGAGAATTTACTCTTCTTCAATAAGCAAGAACAGAAATTTCCAAAAAATAATATTTCGAAGATTTTTGAAGAATTTTCTACTTCCGGTTGTTCAATTATTACCAAAACCTTTTCAGCTCTTCCCAGTAATGTCCGATTGAGAAATAGATATTAAGTATTATAGTTTTTGAGAAATCGTCTTTCCAACTTCCCCAGAATCCCAGAATCTATTCAACTCTTCCCATTACTGTTAGATTGAGGAATCCGTAGTTACACAGGCCTTTAGTCTTATAGAATTTGAGAAATCGTACACACACACACACAGACATCGTAAAAATATTAAAATCAGATTGAAGGGACCTTAAAACGTGCTTAATCATTAAAATCTGGATATGCGATTTTTAGCATGAATCCAATACCTCTCTTAGCGAGAGGCAAAAATGTGCTATTGCTCATGGCACTCTGTAAATAGCTAAAAACAAAACGTGTATAAACAATAATTTTGGACTTGTTAAATGCAGCTTTTAATTATGAATATTTGTTTGTATTGACACTTTTGTTTTATAATTAATAGAGCAGAATTTACAGTAATATGAAAATTTTACCATTGTATTTCCTATGGTCCACAAAAAAATAACACCCGGTATATAAACAATCTATACAAATATATTTGTTTAAAAAAAAATACTATTCTCGTTATTTAGTCTTTTAAGCAAAGTAATACAAATGTACTCAAAAAGCAAAAAAGTTTTACATTACTAGAAGTATTGTAAGTAGTTGTTACTAATGAAATTCATATATTATATATTAAAAACAGAAACAGTAAAATTAGAGTATTGATATTTCACAGAGCATAGAACAATATTTTACCTGCGTGAAATAACACTCCTCGCTAAGCAATCTTTGTCCATTTGCTCCCTCTTAAATCTGGGCTTCATCTCCCTCATTAGCATAACGTGTCCCTATCGTACGATAAACCACTTCTAGGCCGAAAGGAAAGGAAATATAGTGTAGTATTTCACACACGCATACATCTGGGTACACATTGTATAGAGATACGAAACGAATACGATCCCACCCTATGCACATTCAGCGAGAACAGGTACGAGTATCAAATGTTGGACGAGTTTTGCAGACGGTAACTGAGATGAGATATGTGTTTGTGATTTATTAGCAAGCAAATAAATTGTTAACAAAGCTGGGCAGGACTCGAAATTTGTACTTGAGTATTTAAACTACTCGAATACAAGTACTCATGAGTACTTTTTCTTTTGCAGGTACTTGTTACTCATTACTCGTTTGAAAAAGTTGTACTCGTCACTCATTACTCGAAAATTTACGAGTACTTTATCATTAATTTTACTTGAATGCAACACTCTCGATTTGTGCCTTCTAATATATTATATTTTTTATTAATGAATGTATTTACAAAATCGTTTATTAACCAATATTAATAAATGATTTTAATAGTCCGTTATTAACACAATAAAATTAGATTTTCTACATTTTTTTATTTTTATATATTTTGATTACGTTTAACACTAAAACCGACCTAGGCGTTATTTCTGAGTTATCAATCGACTCAGACAAGTGTCAAAAAATATGATGTGGCCAGCATAATACCTTCCGTCAATCCTGTGTATTATGTATAAATCCATACATAAATTTTCTTGCAAAAGATTTTAAATTTCCAGTAAACTTATTTCATAAACAAACTATGTAAATTGCACTTGACACTAACATCTTTTTCTTCTTTCGCTTTTCCCATTCGTAAGGGGTCGCTATTTTTTATTTTCTTCTTCCACCCATTTTTGTTTTGCGTGTCGTTCTTATTCAGTTCCTTTTCTCTCAAGTCTTCCGCAATACAGTCTTTCCATCTTATCTTTGGTCTTCCTCTGTTTCTTCTACCTTCTACTACTAAGCCATTCATTATTCTTCCAATATATTTTTCATCTCTCCTGATGACATGTTCAAACCAATGTAATCGTCTCTCTTGTATCTTTCTAGAAACTTCTTACCCTTATTCTTTCATTCCTTACAGTATCTTTCCGTGTCTTCGCCAACATCTATCTCAATATCCTCATATCTGCCACAATCATTTACTTTTCATTCATACTGACATCTATCAATTTGAATTATCTGAATATATTAGCAGTTTCCATGGTTAGCAAAGCTGGCTGATTTATGACATTGAATATCTTAATAATTCTTCAACCCTATATCTATTGAATATGAAGTATAAAATGCAATCAAATCGTATAGAGAATAATAAATTCTTTAAGTGATAATAACGTTAAATGTCAATAAATAATATTTAAATAATCATCAAATGAGAGTA
Organism: Harpalus rufipes; assembly: GCA_951394225.1. Classification (NCBI taxonomy): domain Eukaryota; kingdom Metazoa; phylum Arthropoda; class Insecta; order Coleoptera; family Carabidae; genus Harpalus; species Harpalus rufipes. Next base: position 12,838,605 of record OX596281.1, on the reverse strand, counting down.
CTTCCGGTTGATAAATTATAACTAAAATATAATCACCTCTTCTTCTAAATGCGATCCGAAACTTTCATCACACACACACACACACACACACACACACACACATACACACACACACACACACACACACACACACACACACAGAGAGAGAGAGAGAGAGAGAGAGACACAAATACACACACATACATACATACATACATACATACATACATACATACATACAGACATCCTGTGTATTATGTATAAATTTCATATATAAATTTTCTTGCAAACACAGACACACATACAGGCATACAGACATCATCGTAAAAATGGTAAAATCGTATTATATGGACCATAAAACGTGCTTATTCACTAAAAACTCATAGAATTTTTTGACCAAAAACAATACCTTCCTTACCTAAAGGTGTCGGAAGGTAAAAACACCGACGCTCATAGACATCGCGATACGAAACGTCGTTTTTTAAATCCCAAATCGCTCATCTGGAATCAAGGCCATCGAATGTGAAAAGTTTATTCGCGATTAGTAATTATAAAAATCGATACAAACTTAAGGGTTGTCGTCGTGTCGCCTATAGGCAGTCAACGAAAAATATTGTAACACATGTGTTAATTGGTGACCATTAACGTCTCGATTATGAATCTACCTTATTAACACCTTTCATAATTAAATAATAATTATTACAAAATACTTGTTGATGTTGTTACCAATGAGTACTTGAAACAAGTACTTTACTTTTGAAGTATTCGAACGAAATTACTAATGAGTACGATATACACTACCCGTGTCCGTGTATTCATAAGTACTTTTTTAAGTACTCTGTCCAGCTCTGAATGTTAGAATAATGAATCCAGATTTTATTCAAAACAAATAGTTTGTTATTGAATTTTAGGAAATTAAACGTATAATATTTGATGAAGATGAACTGCAGTATATACTTTTACATTTACTTCTTACTGGTCGTACAAACAGCACGTATATATTATACAGTATGAAGTGTCTAAGCGTCTACCTTTCTCTTAATAATATAACTGTTCAAAATTTATTGATATAGTCTTGATTAGTAAGATTCGTAATTTGATAAATATATGTTGATATTAAATTAAAAACAATTAACAATATTCCTAACTTAATGAATAATTTCTACAGTCTTCATAGACTAATGCCCATATAGTCATAAACACTCGTAAAATTTTAAACGGGTCGTTATAGGCCATGTGCACCCCTCTAACGGCTACTTTGGTACCCTTGGATACCGAATCATTTTCGAGAAAATGACACAATTTACAATATGAATATTATACATCATACTATATTGAAATAAATACAAAAAATATTTAAAATGTTACGATGTACAGTAAAATATTTGAAAGATGTCCGATCAAAGTCTTCTGCATCATGAACGAATTAACAAATTGGCATACATTTATCTCCCTCGTTTACAAAGGCTATAAACATGTGCGATAAGGATGGATATAACACGCTTGTCTTTCAAAAATTCATATTGTTTATTTATTAATTCAGATATATTACCTGGATTCATACCCGTACGAATAACGTTATTTTCTGTCAGTGTCACTGACATTGACACTGTCAGTAATCTAATCAGTATCTTACTTTTTAACATATTTGGTTTTACATTTGCTAATAAACTTACCAGTTGATTTATTTTTGAATTTTGAATGCTTTTACTATAACATATATTTTTATAATAATTAAATAACAGTAGTATTCTTATGTACCCTCATAAAAACTAAGCAAACGTCATTACTGAATTTGTCAGAATGGGCAGAACAAAAATCTCAATTCATACAATTCGTAGATAACCTTGATCGGACATCTTTAAAAAATTTTACTGTACATCACCGTAAACATAGTAAATTCGTATTCTAGAGACCCCAAAACGTGCATATCCATTAAAAACTCGCCAAAAATTACGAATTTTAATGGCATAAAATTGACCCCTGTGGTGCACTCTCCACGCCAGCTATGAGTGTCCGTGAGGTGACGCCTGGTAAGCGTCCGCACGGTACAAATATTTCATCATTACCAATATCTGTGTACAAAACAGATTGGCACACCCAGCAATGGGTAATATGCTGATGATATATTTATTTATTTATTTATAACAATACCTTCCTTTACCTATAGGTGACGGAAGGTACAAAATTAAAAATTGTGGAACACTCTATTATCCCTTGTGATAACAATGTAACCTGGGATGACCTCACAGAACAGTTATTGAATAATATTGTTTAACAATGTTCAAACATTATGTTGACCTTTAAACAATAATAATAATAATGATAATAGTAATCCAATGTATAACGTGAGAATCAAACTCATATAGCGATAGGAATTTTATGTAAGAATCAATATAATGAGATGAAATACAATTAATTAGTTATTGAAATCTCTTCGTTATGCGAGATTGCAAGTCTGCAACGTTGCATTTATAATTGGAGAAACACGAGAGATGACATCCGACATATTTCAAGTATTACCAATATTGCGATTTAGTTAATAACTTAATACTTGATAATAACAGATGATGAGTTTATTTAACATAGTGTAAATTGGGTCTCAAAGTGCAAAACTTGTAGAAAGTTCCAATATACATATTTTATGACACGTATTTGTTTTATTTACTTGGCTGTGAAAAAGTTCCATTACCGAGAAATGCAATTCAGTTTTCCGAGAAAATCTTTCAATTTATTTACTTCATCATAATATAAATCTGTAAAGCTTGACAGTAAAATAGGCTATATATCAGTCAAATATTACACGCGATCATTTTAATGTCTTTCTACAAGTGTCTTAAGAAAGTATGGCTTCCGGTTTACCAATTAGGACGACAATAATTATAGAAATTGTAAATAACAAGACAGTTATGTGCGGCTAGGGATTAAACCGACTTTAGTTCGAATTCAGTGTCATCATATATTCTGAAAGTAATTCAAGAGCTTTTAGTAAAAAGAACCTTAGCCCACGTTTTTAAATTTGAGATAATCAAAGAATCTTCCCAGACTCAGCCTGTATATACGTAACTTCTGTTACGGAATTTCCAAAACACTTTAAAACATTAAAATTTTACAGAGTCGGTAATTCTTTATAATACAAGTGCAAACTGCAAACAAACAATATAATAAAAATTACAAAGTTACAGTAAAATTTTTGAAAGATGTCCGATCAAGGTTATCTACGAATTGTATGAATTCAGATTTTTGCTCCGCCCATTCTGAAAAGTTCAGTAGTGTCGTTTGCTTAGTTTTCATGACGGTACATAAGATACTACTGTTATTTTATTATTATAAAAATGTATGTTACAATAAAAGCATTCAAAATTCAAAAATAAGTCAACTGGTAAGTTTATTAGCAAATGTAAAACCAAATACTTATGTGAAAATTAAGATACTGACACAATGTCAGTGTCAGTGACACTAACAGAAAATAACGTTATTCGTTCGGCTGTGAATCAAGATAATGTATCTGAATTAATATATAAACTTACATTACAGCGAAAGTATTATCAACAACGAGCATCGTTTTAAAGTGGAATATCCTAACTTAGTCGAAACAATATGAATTTTTGAAAGACAAGCGTGTTATATCCATCCTTAGGGCGTTTAAAAACACACACCGGCAAAACAGGAACCGGTATCGGTTCCGTTTCCGGTGCCAGTCAATTGAGCTTTTCACACACACCGGTATTTACGGATCCGAATTAGAAGATTTTTGACTGTGTTGGTAGAAAAATGCGTCCTACTCTGAACAGACGTTCTCTCCTTGCGCTGTTATATCTGAGAAGGAAGTATAAAAAGGGCAATAAAAGAAGACAACACTGGGTACATCCCCTATTAACTGTAAGATATGCAGAAGGCAGTTTTTACACACTTTCCACAAGCTCAATTAATGTAACAACGTCATATTTAAATTGTTTACTCATTTTTGGAAACAAAAATAAGAAACATTTTCATCTATTAACGAGAAGATTGAATTAAAAATAATAAAATATTTCTCCAGCAAGACAAATGTAGACCTGTGTGAACAAATGTGCATAGGAAACATTGCTGTCATCAACTCAAAGATCGGCAAGGCATCCGATTTGTCGAGTTCAACGCCGGCTGCATTTCCCGGACCCGTCTGCCGGATCGGACTACGTGTGAAAATGCTAATTTAAATACATTGCATCCGGCGCCGGCACCGACACCGACTCCGGTTTTACCGGTGTGTGTGAAAACGGCCTTATCGTACACGCTTATAGCCTTTACAAAGAAAGAAATAAATGTATGCCAATTTGTTAATTCGTTCATGATACAGATAACCTTGATCGGACTTCTTTAAAAAATATTACTCTATGTCGCAATTTTCTTTTTCCAGTTTGCACTTGTATTATATGTCCTTAGCGAGGTCCTTAGTCAAAGTATCTCGCAGTAGAGGGCTCAGCTGGTATTAACATACCTCTACAGGCCTTTTACCATCGTAAACAGGAGTCCACTCACTGTGGGTCGGACAGAGACCACCGGGTGCATCACACTGAAGAGCACCAATAAGTGCGAAACGCGTCTGTGGTTACTTATGCTGGCCGACTTCTGATGATGTCTTCATGGAAGTTAACTAGTGAAACTAGACGTAACTTTGTATTTTTATTAAATTCTTTATAAATTTGTTTTACTACTCTTATTATTTTTATTTATGTTGTATTTCATATTGAAGAGTGTAGTATTATTTTTTGTTTTTTTTTATTAATGTAAGGTGAAAGATTTTTTATTAGTAAAATAATTGAAAAAGTAATTAAAATGTCAATTACAATGCAAAAGTAATTAGTAATTTAATTACATTTCTCTAACAGTAATTATTTTTAAATGTAATTTGAGTATATTTTGGTTAAAGTAATTGTATTCAATTACTTTTTGAAAGTAATTTGCCCAGCTCTGCCTGCAACTCAAAAACAAAAGACGATCAAAAAATCCTATGCTGCCTGTTAAAATTGTCTCAAAAAGGCCCATAAAGACCTATATCAATTTTCTGTATCGTGCATAATAAGAAAAATTTTCATATAAGAAACTTGAATTTGTTCCAGCCTGTACATGAGATGTAATATCACGTGTAATATTTTGTAAAATCTTAACCAGAAGAAGGTGTACCGAAACGTCAGTTTTGTAAGGTAATAAATGCAATTTGACGATGTCGAGTAAATGTTAACATCTATTTTGTAGATTTTGTTCAAAAACAATGATCGATCCATTACCAAAAATTGAAAGTATTTTATGCTTTCTGTATTTATATTTTGCAACTTTACAATTTCATTTTTTAATTTCGCCATTAAGAGTGGAATTAATTATTATTGTTCTATTGTTTAAATAATTAGTTTGTTCTTTTAATTGAGATTTCAAAATACGTTCACAACAAAAACTATCATTGATATTATTGTAATAAAGACGATAATTTTAATTTCCTGTTATTATTGGAATAAATTAAAGATTTATTCATAATTTGCGGATACATATTCCACGATTTATAAAAAATATTGCTATTATTTATCTAATTATAAACCTTGCTAATAGAATGAATGAAGGAAGTTTGTAAGGAAACTAACATAACTTTTATCAGATGAAAATCATGTTTGAATTAATGTATTCATATTATTTATTGTTATTATTATTTATTTATATAACCGTTACATTTATAATACTGTTAGAAATCTATTTGTTTAAAATTAATAACACCATTAAACATTTGTCAATCATTGAGAGATGTTATCGAGACAAAAGAAAGCATGTGTAATACTACCATATGTGCGTTGAGAGGAAATATGTAATTTAATAAACAATTTTGCAATTTTCTTAAACGTATGTTGTGATGAAAGATACCGAAAATATACACTTGAGTTAATTGAACCTCATAAACCGTAAAGATTAGTAAAATAAATAACTTTAATTATATATACAGAATCAAGCAATATCTCTTATTCATTATAACTTCTACGCAGGTGTGGCAAAAGCATTTTTGTAATTATAATGACATGATTTGGGCATGAATTTACTTTATTTATATTTCTTAAGCTCGCCCATGTTTTTTTTTTGATAACAAAAAATGATGTTTTCTAAAATAATTTTTGTAATGCAAGCAAAATTAGTTTAGTGAATAATAGCCAAGATAATATTTTCAAATATGTGCAATTTCAAATTTAATATTCATCTATAGGCAATTATAAACACATTTAGAATTTATTAAATATTGTACTCATGCCATTTAATAATTGTGAAACATAATGTCCAAATAGAAAAAAAAAACATTTCAAGAAATTTAAAGAATGGATACTTTTATATATTTCATCATTTTACCTTTCCTCATCTTTAAGTAAGGAAGGTATTGTCGGGTCAAAAATTTCGATAGTAAGTTTCTAATGAATAAGCGCGTTTTGGGGTCCCTATAATACGAATATACTATTTTTACGATGATATCTATATGTATGTGTGTTTGCGTGTGTATGCGTATGTGTGTGACGATCGCATAACTCCAATACCAATACCCCGATTCCAAACATTATCATTTTTTCGTATTCCTCGAGTTTAGATCCATATGCAGACAAGATTAGATTTTGGTTATAATTGTCAACCGGAAGTACGCTCAATTACAACTTTTGACAGTTTTTCTTGAAAAAGTGCAGATAAATATCATTTATTGACATAATTATAAATTTTAAAAAATATATTATTCTTCATACAATTTGATTGCATTTTATACTTCATATTCAATAGATATAGAGTTAAAATTTATAAAGATATTCAATTTCACAAATCAGCCAGCTATGCTAATCATAGAAACTGATAATATATTCAGATAATTCAAATTGACAGATGTCAGCGTCAATGAAAAGAAAATGAATGTAGCAGAGATGAGAATGTTCAGATAAATGTTGGGGAAATATAGAATAAGGAATGAAAAGATAAGGGAAGTGAATCGAGTGATAAAAGTTTCTAGAAAAATACAAGAGAGACGATTATTTTGGTTTGAACATGTCATGAGGAGAGATGGAGAATATATTGGAAGAAGAATGAATAGCTTAGTAATAGAAGGTTGAAGAAACAAAGGAAGACCAAACATAAGTTGGAAGGACTGTATTACGGAAGATTTGATAGAAAAGGAACTGAATGAGGATGACACGCAAAACAGACTTGAGTGGAAGAAGAAAATAAAAAATAGTGACCCCTAACGAATGGGAAAAACGAAAAAAGAAAAACATCTCAGTGTCAAGTGCAATTTGCATAGTTTGTTTATGAAATAATTTTACTGGAAATATAGGATATTTTGCAAAAAAAATTATACATATATGGAATTTGTACATAATACGCAGGATTGGCGGAAGGTAATGTGCTGGCCACATCAGATTTTTATCTATTTCTACATAATGTATTTGTATCTATACTTTTATCCACGGGGTTCCTTTAAATACGGGTGTTATAATTACCAATATCTGTGTACAAAGCAATAAGCCGTGATGATATATATATATATTTAAATGTTAAATAAAATTCAATAAATATGTAGTATGTGATATACCGAATGATATACTATTATTTATGTTAGTATTACTTGCCCACAGAAATATTAACTAAAATTACAACGTGAAAATAAAAATCTGATGTGGCCAGCACAATACCTTCCGTCAATCCTGTGTATTATATATAAATTCCATACATAAATTTTCTTGCAAACACAGACACGCATACAGACATCATCGTAAAAATGGTAAAATCGTATTATATGGACCCTAAAACGTGCTTATTCACTAGAAACTCATCAAGACAATACCTTACTTACCTAAAGGTGACGGAAGGTAAAAAAATTCCATACTTTTGTCCACCACTATATGTTTCGTGTACTTGTAAAGTTTAGAGAAATTTTGTATTTTTAAATTAATAATACATATTTTATAATTTCTCCATAATCAAAGATACTAACCACACAGTTTCATGATAAACCTTCATTTGTCTAGGCGTGGTGTATAGTAAACAAAACCAATAAACAAACTCAAAATGGAAGAGATTGCAATAAACTATGAAAAACATTTTCATAACAACCATAAAATTACATATAGAAATTTCTCTAATAACTATCATGTAGTCTTTCACATTCACTTTGACCTTCGCCTTTGAGTAAAAAAAACCACCTAATGTTTATTTCGTGCCTGATACCATCGCAAACACTATTCGTAACTTAGGAGCTGGTGCTACTGAAATCTAACCAAATTACAGATGGAGTGCTTTTCTCTCCATTGCGGTCAAGAATAAGGTTGGAAAATCGCGAAAAAACAAAGGTTGCGACCTTAGCAGTAAATATCACCCGTATGTCGTGTTGTATGTGTTAATTGCAATGATTAGTGTTAATTCGTTACCTGCGGGCTTATTTGGAAACTTTAGACTGCCATAGATAAATGTTTGTGAGAATTATGGTTCGTGCGATATGTATTGCCTTTACCGGATGAAATGTGTTATTTAAATGGCGAGAATAATGGAGGATGTTGCATAATTTACACAGATATTTTATAATATAAACAAATGTATTATCGTATATTATTATTTCGTTGAGAGCTACTTGCTTTTATAACTGCGACTTATTAAGTTATATTTACCTCTCGCTAAGAGAGGTATTGGATTCATGCTAAAAATCGCATATCCAGATTTTAATGATTCAGCACATTTTAAGGTCACTACAATCCGATTTTAATATTTTTACAATGATGTCTGAGTGTGTGTGTGTGTATGAATGCATGTGTATATGTATGTGTGTGGGGAGGTTGGAAGGACGATTTCTCAAAAACTATAATACTTAATATATGTTTAACTACGTATTTCTCAATTGTAAATTACTGGGAAGAGCTGAAAAGGTTTTGGTAACAATTGGACAACCGGAAGTAGCAGATTCTTAAAAAAAACTTCTAAATATATTTTTTTTAATTTTGTTCTTGCTTATTAAAGAAGAGTAAATTCTCTATCTGACGCATATAAATATTTAATAATCTTTTATAGATTTAGAGATAAGGTATATAATAATATGTAATAAATCTTACAGCCCAAATAATGTCATGGAAACCAGTTGAAAAATTAAAATGTTTGTAACTGACAGATAAATGTCAGTGGCAAAAATCCAGAGATATTACTCAAGATTTTTTCTGAGAAGTACATAATTATATTATTTCTTATTGTATTTATAGTTAAATATTTAAAATTATAGGTATATTACATATACCCTTCAAAAATACTGTCAATCCCGACAATGAATTGGAAACATTTCGAAGAGTAGGGCAAAATATTTTCATAGAATGAATTTAAAATTAAAAAATCTAAATATAAAGTATAGATGTAAGTAGAACTACTACACTATATTTCCTTTCCTTTCGGCCTAGAAGTGGTTTATCGTACGATAGGGACACGTTATGCTAATGAGAGAGATGAAGCCCAGATTTAAGAGAGAGCAAATGGACAAAGATTGCTTAGCGAGGAGTGTTATTTCACGCAGGTAAAATATTGTTCTATGCTCTGTGAAATATCAATACTCTAATTTTACTGTTTCTGTTTTTAATATATAATATATGAATTTCATTAGTAACAACTACTTACAATACTTCTAGTAATGTAAAACTTTTTTGCTTTTTGAGTACATTTGTATTACTTTGCTTAAAAGACTAAATAACGAGAATAGTATTTTTTTTTAAACAAATATATTTGTATAGATTGTTTATATACCGGGTGTTATTTTTTTGTGGACCATAGGAAATACAATGGTAAAATTTTCATATTACTGTAAATTCTGCTCTATTAATTATAAAACAAAAGTGTCAATACAAACAAATATTCATAATTAAAAGCTGCATTTAACAAGTCCAAAATTATTGTTTATACACGTTTTGTTTTTAGCTATTTACAGAGTGCCATGAGCAATAGCACATTTTTGCCTCTCGCTAAGATAGGTATTGGATTCATGCTAAAAATCGCATATCCAGATTTTAATGATTAAGCACGTTTTAAGGTCCCTTCAATCTGATTTTAATATTTTTATGATGTCTGTGTGTGTGTGTACGATTTCTCAAATTCTATAAGACTAAAGGCCTGTGTAACTACGGATTCCTCAATCTAACAGTAATGGGAAGAGTTGAATAGATTCTGGGATTCTGGGGAAGTTGGAAAGACGATTTCTCAAAAACTATAATACTTAATATCTATTTCTCAATCGGACATTACTGGGAAGAGCTGAAAAGGTTTTGGTAATAATTGGACAACCGGAAGTAGAAAATTCTTCAAAAATCTTCGAAATATTATTTTTTGGAAATTTCTGTTCTTGCTTGATTGAAGAAGAGTAAATTCTCTATCTGATACATATAAATATTTTATTATATCTTTTATAGAGATAAAGAAATATAAGGTACCTATATAATAATCTGTAATAAATCTCAGAGCCCAAATAATGTCATGGAATCCAATTGAAAAATTTAAATGTTTGTAACTGACAGATAAATGTTAGTGTCAAAAATCCAGAGACATTACTGAGGATTTTTCTGGGAAGTACAGACATTATATTATTTCTTATTGTATTAATAGTTCAATATTTATTATTATTTACTTATACCCTTCATAAATACTGTCAATCCCGACAATGAATTGGAAACATTTCGAAATATTAGAAGAGAACAAAATTTCTTCACAGAATGAATTTAAAATTAAATATAAAGAATAGATGTAAATAGAAATTTTGGTGTAGAGTGTAGGTATACAAGAAATGTTAAATACAATAGGGCGCGAGCAGTCATATCACCTTGTTGGTCTTGACAAGCAAATATGGGGGCCCGTGTCAGAATGATAGCTAGTAATTATGTACATAGCTGTCATATATAGCAATTTTTCATTCTAAATTTAATGATTTTCCAATTCCATGTGGTTTATTTTCCTCGACAAATAAATTCCACATTCCTGGTGACAATGTGAATTTACAAAATCTTGAAATTTTTAATGAAAATAGTGACATTTGACATCTATGTACATAATTACTAATTATCATTCTGACACGGGCCTCCATATCTGCTTGTCAATGCCAACAATGTCACATGACTGCTCGCGCCCTATACTTATGTAACAAAAAAACGGAAGTGACGAGAGGTATTGTTCTGGGCACAACCGATTTTCTTATTAATAAAATATAAATTGCTCAACCTTTCAGCAGACATACAACCCCAAACAATAATTTTTTAACTCTATATCCACTGAATATGAAGTATAAAATGTAATCAAATCGTACAGAAAATGCAATATTCTTTAATATTTATAATAACATAAAATGTCAAAAATGATATTTACGAGGATATTTAATTGCATTGTTTCAAGAAAAACTGTCAAAAGTTGCAAATGAGGATACTTCCGGTTGACTAATTATAACCAAAATCTAATCAACAGTTCGTTTAGATGTAAACTCAAGGAATACGAAAAAATTATAATTTTTGGAATTATATTATTGTAGTTATAAACATCATCGTGAAATAGTAACATCGTATTCTAGAGCCCCTAGAACGTGCTCATTCATTAAAAACTCACCATCGAATATCTTCCTCACCTAAAGGTGACGGAAGGTAAAAATTATAAAGGAATTAAATTTTATAGAGCAGCCAGCTATGCTATAACCATGGAAACAGCTACTATATTTAGAAAATTCTAATTGAAAGATGTCGGTGTCAAGTGCAATTGACATAGTATGTCTGTATTATAATTTTACTAGAAATATAGTATCGTTTGCTAGAAATTTCCTGCATGTAATTTGTACAAAACACATATAACTGACGAAAGGTAATGTACTGGAAATATAGAATCTTTTGCAAAAAACTTTCTGTGTTAATTTTTGTACAAAATACATAGAATTCACGGAAGGTAATGTGCTAGCCACATCAGATTTTTTTAAATGAATTTCTTTTTTGGAAACCCTTTTTACCTCTCGCTAAGAGAGGTATTGGAATCATGCTAAAAATCGCATATCCAGATTTTAGTGAATAAGCACGTTTTAAGGTCCCTAGAATCCGATAATTACATTTTTACGATGATGTCTGTGTGTGTGTGTGTGTGTGTCTGTGTGTGTCTGTGTGTGTGTGTGTGTGTGTGTGTGTGTGTGTGTGTGTGTGTGTGTATGTGTGTATGTATGTGGATGTGTGTGTGTGGGGTTGTTGGAGACACAATTTCTCAAATTCTATAAGATTAAAGACCAGTGTAACAACGAATTTCTCAATCTAACAGTAATGGGAAGAGTTGAATAGAAACTATAAAATAATCTGATGTAGTAAATCTTACAGCCTGCTCACAGCCCAAACATTTCCATGGTAACTACTTGAGAAATTAAAATGTCTGTAATTGACAGATAAATGTTACTAATGTCAGTGATGTTACTAATGTCAGTGATAGTACTCCAGGCTTTTTCTGGGAACGATCTTTAATATTTCTTATTGTATTATTAATTATATATTTAAAATTATAGGTATATTGCATGAACCGAGGCATGAACCCTTCAGAAATACCGCCAATCTTGTTATGAATTGGAAAAACCTCGAACATTTAGAAAAAATACAGAAAACTTGCTTATAGAATGAATTTAAAATTATATAAAATACGTAAATATAAAGACTAGGTGTAATTACATTTTTTTGTGTTACAAGAAATGTTAAATACAATACTTATATATAACACAATCAAAAGGGCGAGAGGTATTGTGATGCCCACAACAGATTTTTTAGAAACCCTTTTTAATTTTACATTTTACTAATAAAAATAAATTTATGATTTTGGGAACGAAATTTGTAGTTTGAAATAGATAGAAGACCGTAGATTCCAATAAAAGTTAACCATAAAATATAAGCCATTTATTATTACAAAGTGGGTTTCGGACTACAATTTGCCCATCATCAGCACAAAATGAAGAGAAAATTTTAATTTAAATGTTACATTTAGAAAAATGCTCTAAAATATTATTAAATTACATTTTGAAGAACTACTTGAAACATTAGTAGTTAAAGCCCAAATTTTGCCAAGAATCACAGCAGAGCCATGAAACAAAAACATGATAACTATAGGGCGACAGGTTGAGCACTGGTTTCATGGCAAAAATAAAGTTTACGAATTTTGTGAACCATTGTACATAGATGGTCGACATAATACTGTTTTCAATTTCTCTAATTTTCTACATACATGGTACTTCACAAGACAAAGATCAGTAAATATACAGGTCCTTTTAGCTGAGAGCTAATCTATTGTCATATAAGTTATTTCTGAGATAATATTTAATAATGTAACAGATTTCATTATAAATATATTAATTTAATAAATTTTATCAGACACACTTCCATCTGATATACGAGTAGCACTTTCAAATCATATATTAATAATGAAGTATTAACATCACACAATAAATAACAATAAGAAGTTTATATTCTCTGTCTCCTCTATTTATCCATCAAACACCTGTCTGTTTTCTCGTCTTTTTCTTCTCAAAATTTTCTCTAAGCCATAAAAACTCCAAAGATGATCTACCTACATCAAGTTTTAAACAATATTTCGATCAACAAAAAGTCATCGTCGAATTTGTCACAGTGTATTGGATTTTCTTGTCAACAACAGTTTGAAAATCTTATTGTTCCACTTACCCAGATATATGAATGGAGAGGAAGAAAGTATTGGCTACAAATCCACAAGAAGGTGCACTGTAAACAGTATTAAGTTTAAAGATGATGTCAATATTTAATTCCGCGGTCTGTGCTGTATTTTGATAGCAATAGACGAGTTTTTCAATTAATGTTTTGTTTTATTTTACACTATTTTCTTTTTTGCGTCTACCTGATTGAGGTTTTTTTTGGAATTGTTTTAGATTGGATGTAAAATTAGTTGTAAATTAAATTTGCTTATGGTTATCGGTAGGTGTAATTTTAATTATATATAAAAAATTAAGACAAATAAAAATATTTCAAAAATATATTTTTCCACATCCGTTAAAAACTGTACTTTTTTCAATAAAATACGTTCTTAAACCGTGTATTTTTTATACATTAAAACTAATACCATTTAACGCAAACGCAAACTACGTCACTTTTTCTCACGTTTTTACTGTAGACGTAGAAAATTTTTGTATGCTAGTGAATAAAGTATTTTTTTACTGAAGGATATTGGACACTCGCTTTCGGCTCGTGTGGTAGATTTTCCTTTCCGTAATAAAAATTACACTTTATTCACTTGTATAAACAACTATTAAATAAACTTGTTACAGAAATAGTTATTTATGTACCAAGGGTTGAAAGTAGCGCTTTATAGACTAGTTGAGGTCTTCAAAGATTTTTTCAACCAGAGGTCTACACAATATTTTTTACGATTAAAAATATAAATTGATTTTTAAATATAAGTAATTAATAAAATTTTTGTAATTTTCCACTTATAACATTAAATGTATGAAAGCAATTTTTTTGAATATTTAAACTGTAAAGTCTGTATTCTGTAAAAAAAATTATTCTAAAATCATTCACGTTTTGTAACAAAATAGCGTCCTAAAAGTATACTTTTTTATGGATCGTAGAAAAATATATTTTATAACATTTTTATAATGTTTAAATATTTTACATATTTCTGACAATATAATTTTTATTAACTAATAAAAGATAATTTCGTATTTATACAAACAATATAATTATAATATAATACAGATATAATAATTAATTTTTCTGTTAAACAACATAAAACAAATATTTATAAATTTAGCATCCAATCAAAAGTCCTCCTAGCCTAATTATAAATTATTTAATCCTCATCGTGTAGACGTAAAAAATCAAATGAAAATCACATAAAACAGCACCTTATTCACACACAATTCTAACTCGAATTTTATCCCAATTCATCACTAAACCGCACGCAGCGCTCTACGTCTGAGAGCGAACTGAAGGTATTTCGTATTTTTGCGCGAAGCGAACCGGTTCGACTTCGGGAAAGCTCGGCTAGCCGATCTTATCGCCGGGAGAATTTTCGGGCAATGATCTTAAGCTGAACGAGATTTTTAACTCTTTTAAGACGGATTTTTTACGAAGTAGATGATGTTTGGTTGATGTTTCTTGATTAATCGTTAGTGGGTATTTTTTTACCCCGTCAGGGTATTTTACTATTGCAAAGAAATAGTAAACTTGAATAATTGTAATATAAGTATACTTTAATTTAAGAGTGTTAGCAAAAAGAAAATTATTAAATATTACTTTGTTGTAATAAGAATGCGTAATTAATGTAAAGGCTACATCACTAGCCCGTATTGATTATAATCGTAAAATTTTGGAGGAGTTCGGGCGAATTATTCATTGTTACCTTCCGTCACCTCTAGGTAAGGAACGTATTGTCTTTGGTCAAAAAATTCGGTGGTGAGTTTTCATTGAATAAGCACGTTTTAGGGTCTTTACAATACGATTTTACTATTTTTACGATGATGTCTGTATGTGTGTGTGTGTATTCGTATGTGCGTGTGTGTGTGTGTGTGTGTGTGTGTATGTGTGTGTGTGTATGTGACCGCTTTTTCGTGGACGATATCTCCAATACTAGAATTCCAAAAATTACAATTCTTGCGTATTCCTCTTCCTTACAACCATATGCAGACCTGTTTAGATTTTGGTTATAATTGGTCGGCCGGAAGTACCCTCATTTGAAGATTTTAACAGTTTTTCTTGAAAAAATCAGTTAAATGTTATTATAACTTAAAGAATATATTATTATCTATACGATTGATTGCATTTTATATTTGTTATTCAACAGATATAGAGTTAAAGAAGAATACAAATAATAAATTTCACATAAATTTCATAATTCAGCCAGCTATGCTAACTTAACCATGGAAACTGCTAATATTTTCAGGTAATTCAAATTGACAGATGTCAGTATCAATAAAATGTAAATCAATGAAAGAATAAGGGAAGTAACTCTAGTGTTAGAAGTTTCTAGATATATGAGAGACGATTACATTGGTTTGAACATGTCATGAGGAGAGATGAATATATTAATAGAAGGTGGAAGAAACATAGGAAGACCATATATAAGATGAAAAGACTGTATTGTAGAAGACTTGAGGGAAAAGGAACTGAATGAGGAATGACACGCAAAACAAAAATGAATGGCAGAAGAAAATAAAAAATGGCGACCCCGTAACGAATGGGAAAAACTAAAGAAGAAGAAGAAAATGTCAGTGTCAAGTGTAATTTGCATAGTTTGTTAATGAAATAACTTTACTGGAAATATAGGATCTTTTGCAAGACAATTTATGTATGGGCGCGTGCAGTAACATTATTTTGAATTTGTACATAATACACAGGATTGACGGAAGGTATTGTGCTGGCCACATCAGATTTTTTTTGTTTGAAATCAAATGTAGCACCCTAGCAACAGTAGCGCCATCCTATTAACATTCGCAAAATATTTCATGAAATAAATGAAAATAACCGGGCCTATTCTTTAATTCAGTAGTTAATTTTTAACAACTGGATAAAGTCCGTTGATGTTGATATACATGCTGGTCTATCGGTTTGTATTTTTTTTTTGCTGGATTATTTTAAATATTACTGAAATTTTTTTCAAACTACGTTTATTTTGCATGAAAATGAACTCATAGTGCAGTATAAGTTTTTCTACCGCGTAATCCATTTTCGCGCAATTATATGCAACTCTATACAATTTCAAATACATGAAATTTCCTATAGTATAAAAACAATCATGTTAAATTATTAAAAAATACAGTGGCGAATGATTTAAATATTACATTTTTATTAAATACAGAAGGCTTTGCAATATATTTTTACCTCCCGCTACCCTTGGTAAGGGAGGTTAGGAATCGTGTTAAAAATCGCAAATCAAGGTTTTGGTAAATGTCCATGTTTTAAGGTCCCTAAAATTAAATTTTAACATTTTCACGATGATGTCTGTGTGTGTGTATGTGTATGTATGTGTGTGTGTGTGTGTGTGTGTGTGTGTGTGTGTGTATGTATGTGTGTGAATGTGTGTGGATCCTCTTTACGCTCTAACTCAAATACTATAGTTCAGAAAATTTTGAAACCTTGTATTTCTATCTTACTCTTATATGGAAAGATGCCATTAGATTTTGGAGTAAATCAGATAACCGGAAATGACACTTTACTGGAAGTTCAAAATAGTTTTTCTTCGAAAAATATCTTTAATTGTTATTTTTTCGAGATTTGTTATAATAAAAATTAAAGTTTTTTAAATATTTTACAGGTTGGCGATAATACTTTTTGTATATATTTTATGGATGAATTTCTAAAATTTTTAGAATGATACAACCTTTTTTAGTTTTATTTCTGTACATTTATTTAAATAACGACGTTTCGGCAGTATTAACTACTGCCTTCTTCAGGAATGAACAACAAATAATAATAATAATAATTTTAATCCCGAAGCCTACGCTTTAATCACAACTCCATAGTTACACATATCAGGTCTCAAATGTATGTAACTGACAGATATATATATATATATATATATATATATATATATATATATATAATATATATATATATATATATATATATATATATATATATATATATATATATATATATATATATATATATATATATATATATATCACTGCCAACGAACTAATCATTTCAAATAATAACAGTAATGTTTTAAAAAGAAAATAGTAAATGGAAAAATAATTATATGGAAAGGAACTTCATACAGTTTCCAGCATAAATAAATATGTAGGAATATAGGTAAGAAAATAAAAATATATAATATATCATCACGGCATATTATCCATTGCTGGGTGAGCTAATCTGCTTTTTACACTGTTGGTAATAATGATGTCGTATTTGTACCGTGCGGGCGTATAACAGGTACCCACCTCATGAGCACACTGCTGGCGTGGATATATATATATATATATATATATATATATATATATATATATATATATATATATATATATATATATATATATATTTGTTTATAATTGGTCAACCGGAATATTTTAACAGTTAAAGAAAAACGCAGTTAAATATCATTTATTGATATTTAAAGTTATTATAACTTAAAAATATATTATTCTCTATACGATTTGAATGCATTTTATACTTAATTTCAATAGATATAGAGTTAAAGAATTATAAATATATTAAATTTCATAAATCAGCCAGCTATGCTAACCATGGAAACTGCTAATATTCTAATATATTCAGATAATTCAAATTCACAGATGTCAGTATCAATGAAAAGTAAATGAATGGGGAAAAGATGAGGATACTGAGATAGATGTTGAGGAAGACAGGGAAAGATATGGAAAGGAATTAAAGAATCAGGAAAATGGCTCGAGTGATATAAGTTTCTAGAAAGATGCAAGAGAGGGGATTAGATTGGTTTGAACATGTCGTGAGAGATGAAGAATATATTGAAAGAAGAATGAATATTTTAGTAATAGAAAGTTGAAGAAACAAAGGAAGACCAAAGATAAGATGGAAGGACTGTATTGCGAAAACTTGAGAGAAAAGGGACTGAATGAGAACGAAACGCAAAACAGAAATAAGTGGAAGAAGGAAAAAAAATAACGACCCCTAACGAATGGGAAAAGCTAAGGAAGAAGAAAAAGATGTCAGTGTCAAGTGCAATTTGCATAGTTTGTTAATGAAATAATTTTACTGAAAATTTAGACAACTAAAAATACTTTTTGTTATACAGAGTGTTTATCGGTATGTATTTTTTTTACTCGATTATTTTAAATATTCCGGAATTTTTTTCAAAGTTTATTTTACATTAAAATGCTCACATATCTGCAGTATACGTTTTGCTACCTAGTGATCCATATTCGCGCAATGATATGCAATTTTGAATTTTCAAATAGAACAATCTATATATTTATGCAAATTTGGAAAGTACATGAAATTTGCTATCCAATAGTATAAAAACAATCACATGTTATATTATTAAAAAATCTAATGTAGCCAGCACAATACTTTCCGTCAATCCTGTGTAGGTATTATATAAAAATTTCATACATAAATTTTCTTGCAAAATATTCTATATTTCCAGTAAAATTATTTTATAAACAAACTATGCAAATTGCACGTTGCACGTGACACTGACATCTTCTTCTTCTTTAGTTTTTCCCATTCGTTAGGGGGTCGCTATTTTTTATTTTCTTCTTCCACTCATGTCTGTTTTGCGTGTCGTCCTCATTCAGTTCCTTTTCTCTCAGGTCTTCCGCAATACAGTCCTTTCATCTTATATTTGGTTTTCCTATGTTTCTTTCACTTTCTATTATTAAGCTATTCATTCTTATTCCAATTTATATTCTCTCTTATATCTTTCTAGAAACTTGTAACACTAGAGTTATTTCCCTTATTCTTTCATTCATTTACTTTTTAATGATACTGACATCTGTCAATTTGAATTACCTGAATATATAGCAGTTGCCATGGTTAAATTAGCATTAGATTTATGAAATTTATTATCTATATAATTCCTTAACTCTATATCTGTTGAATATGAAATATAAAATGCAATCAAATCGTATAGAGAATAATATATTCTTTAAGTTATAATAATATTTAACTGAGTTTTTCAAGAAAAACTGTTAAAATCTTCAAATGAGGATTCCTCCGGTTGACCAATTATAACCAAAATCTAATCAAGTCTGCATATGGTTGTAAGGAAGAGGAATTGTAATTTTTGGAATTCTAGCATTGGAGATATCACGGCCGAAATCGCGGTCATACACACACGACCACCGAATTTTTGACCAAAGACAATACCTTCCTTACCTAGAGGTGACGGAAGGTAAAAATAATGATACCTAATATTTTGTTTTAAAGTTTGTGTATGACAGTTTATTATGTTTATTTTCAACAAGCTGGTGCCCCACCTTATTATGTTTTACTCATGAGAGAATGGTTAAACTAAAGTTTTTTTTTTCTGGAAAATTGGTAGGTTGAAGAGGGGCATTGGAATGGCCCGCTAGGTTCCCGGATCTTCACCCAACGATTTCTTTCTTTGGAGATATTTAAAATCAATTATTTATAAAACTCCACTTGTTAATCACCAATATTTAGAAAAAAAAATTAGTAGAGACTATCAAGCAAATCCAGAAGCATTTGAGCATTTATTATAAGGTTTCAATAGTTATTTTGTATTAAGGGTATAATTAAAAAAATGTAGCACGCGTCGGACTTTAATTTTCCCAAGTGCCTTTTTATCTTCATTATGCCCGTGGTACATAGAACGTTTTATTTTATTTTGGTTCTCAAAAATTCAAGGATTCAATAGGTATATTTGTACATATATTCGTTATGTTGTGATTTCTATGTAGTTTGTTGGCGTTGCTATGTTATTTGTTATAAACAACTTTATTTTAGTGTCAAATGGAAATAACAAATACTGATTATTCAAAAGGAATATCGAATGAATTTGAGGCTGCACAAGACAAGGTAGGTCTACAGAAATCAAAAGACGTGTACAACAAAGAATACGAAAGTTTTGCGAGTGACATTGTTCAAAATATGTGATTTATCGAAATTGACTTTTATCCATAAACCACGATTTTGATATGATTGAATAGCCGTTGCCTGACAACTTTATAAGCCCTCGGGCAATAAAAGCCAAATTGCGCTCACTTTTGAGGGTGAATAAACAAATTTATGATTCAAAAATAAAATAAATGAAATTAAAATTGTTTCTCACTTTTGTCATTTCCATAGCACTCCATGCATTTTATAATAAAACATTAAAATATTATACTACAAGCTCTGTATAAGATGGCAACTTACATTACATTTATGTAAGAAATGTATTTCCTGCTGAAACTTCTAACAATCTTTATGAATGTTCTTTGTATATGAATCTTATATACATAACTATGAAGAAAAATTCTGATGTGGCCAACACATTACTTTCCGTCAGTTATATGTATTTTAAACAAATTCCATACAAAAAATTTTTTCAAAAGATTCGGATGGAGTTTAGAATAAGATCCAGCTTTAAGATGTATTTTTCAAGGACAATATTTTTTATATAATTTTATTGTATTTCCATTAAAATCATAACACAAACACACAATTTAATTTGCACTTGACACTGGCATCTGTCAATGAGAATTATCTGAAATCTAAATATAGTTGTTTCAGTGGTTATAGTTTAGCTGGCTGATTTATAATTTGTTAACTCTATATCCATTGAATGTAAAGTATAAAATGAAATCAAATCGTATAGAAAATTATTCTTTAATATTTATAATAACATAAAATGTCAAAAAATGATATTTAACTGCGTTTTTTCAAGAAAAACTGTTAAAAGTTGCTGCCGGTACTCTCGGTTGACCAATTATAACCAAAATCTAACCACTTTTTCGTTTAGATGTAAACTCAAAGAATACGAAAAAATATAATTATTGGAATTATAGTATTGGAGTTGTGCGATCCGAAACGAAGGTCACATACACATACGCACACACACAAGTGCGCGCGCGCCCCACACACGCACACATACAAACAGACATCATCGTAAAAATAATAAAATGGTATTCTAGATGTCCCAAAACGTACTCAAGAAATGAATTCTACTGTTCCATACCAGTAGAATTTGAAATATATTCTGAGAAAGAGTGAAGAAATACTACAATTCTAGTCGAATTTGAAATCTAGTATAATTTAAAGTTACAAATTGATGCTCTACAACATCTTATTAACATAATATAATTATTTTATCCTACCTTTAGATGACTCCTTCGTTCGTCAACTCTGTCTGTAGCTAACACGTATTCGGGAATCGGAATCATAATATGTGGTTACTTCTAAAAAATATGCACATAACACTACAAACATGTCTTTTCACTAAAGTTTAATTCTTTACTGTCATCTTAAGACACCTCATTTAATTTTAAAATTAATAAACAACAAATAGTATATTGTAAAACAAAATTATTATAAGTTTATGTTGATATTATCATTGTCCTTTGAAATTACTTATATATAGTAAATATTATATATTTTACGTATTTAATACACAAAGAAAACTTGAAGAAAAGCAAACGCACGTATTTATTAATTTATTTGAATATAATATTCGACAGATCTATAAACACTGACGATTGTCAGTGTGAATTCAACTATAAACCAATTCGAACCTGTTAAGTTCAATTCAAATCACTACATTTGTTGAAAGAAGTGAACATAATTTCAATTAATATAAATAAGAACTCAAATGCAATCATTTAACACTTTGAGTTTTAATATTTCAAAATCCAAATACACTTTTCCAAAATATTCAAAATCCTAAATTTATATACACACTTACTATCAGATACATAATTGTAATCAATTGAGTTTGAAACTCAATAATTTGCATGAAACATACGGATTTTGCATTTCTACGTATATACTATAAAAAATATTTTCATACTTAAATTGATTAATATAAAAATAATGACAATATACAGGTTGTTCAATTTAAATGGGTCACTATTGCTACCTCGAGAACTATAACAGATATGAAATTGGTTTAGTAAACAATTTCTATATCATAAAACTAATAAAATGAGCGAAATATTTTTTTTAAACCTGTGGTTTACAAAATGTAGGGTACAACTTTCTTATTTTAAATTGGGACCTACCTTTTTACCTTCCGTCAAGGTATTGTCTGGTCAAAAAAATCGGTAGTGAGTTTCCAATGAATAAGCACGTTTCAAGGTCCCTACAATAAGATTTTACTATTTTTACGATCATGTCTGTATGTGTGTGTGTGTGTGGGTGTGTGTGCATGTGTGTGCATGTGTGTGTTCGTGTGTGTGTGTGCATGTGTGTGTTCGTGTGTGTGTGTGTGTGACTATAATTTCGGCCGCAATATCTCCAATACCAGAATTCCAAAAATTGCAATTTTTACGTATTCCTCTTCCTTACATCCATATGTAGACTTGATTAAATTTTGGTTGTAATAGGTCAACCAAAAGTACCCGCATTTGAAGATTTTAAGTTTTTGTTGAAAAAAAAACTGTTAAATATTATTTTTTGACATTTATGTTATTATAAATATTAAAGAATATTCTTGTCTATATACGAATTGATTGTATTTTATATTTCATATTCAATGGATATAGAGTTAAAGAACTATAAAGAAATTAAATTTTATAAATCAGCCAACTATGCTATAACAACGGAAACAACTACTATATTAAGAAAATTCTAACTGACAGATGTCAGTGTCAATGAAAACAAAATGAATGTGGCAGAGATGAGGATATTGGGATAGATGTTAGGGAAGACACGGAAAGATAGGGTAAGGAATTAAAGAATAAGGGAAATGGCTCGAGTGATATAAGTTTCTACTTTTCTAGGAAGATACAAGAGAGTCATTGGTTTGAACATATCATGAGGAGAGATGAAGAATATATATTGGAAGAATGAATAGCTTAGTAATAGAAGGTAGACGAAACAAAGGAAGACTAAAGATAAGATGAAAGGAATTTATTGCGTAAGATTTGAGAGAAAAGGAACTAAATGAGGACGACACGCAAAACAGAAATGAGTGGAAGAAAAAAATAAAAGATAGCGACTCCTAACGAATGAGAAAAGCTAAAAAAGAAGATGTCAGTGTCAACGGCAATTTGCATAGTTTGTTTATGAAATAATTTTACTGGAAATATAGGATCTTTTGCAATAAAATTTATGTATGGAATTTGTACATAATACACAGGATTGACGGAAGGTAATGTGCTGGCCACATCAGATTTTTTATTCGACTATTCGATTCAGTATTTTTTCTGAATACAACGATATAATACACATTTGAAATATGAAAGTTAATGTCACTTCCGGTCAAACCGGAAACGCAACCATCAAGCCAAAGACCATGATTTGTGAGCTCCTAAGCCCAGTTTACAAAAAATGAAAGAGAATTAAAAATAATTATAAATAAAAAAGTTATCTTGAGTGGCCTGTTTTTCAGTGTTACCCTATATGTCCATTAAGTTTGCACCCCAAGTTGTGAGACACCTGTATTAAAAAGGAATAAAATGATAAAAAGGGTATAGTAGTAAAATACAAAATTTTAAAATCATATTATATATTAAATATGTATTCACATGACAATTACACATATCATTTTTTTGTTGTTTTCTTATATGTCTACACTAAAAAAACTCTACAACTAATAATTCCACGTTTTTATGCTATTGTATCGAGTCTTTTGTATCCAAAATTTTTTTGTCATTTTTGTTACAGCATTTTTGCATAAAAACTAGACAACGCATGTGTGGCAGTACCGTATAAGTAACACACGTCTAAAATATATTAAAATTTATTGCGATAATGTATCATTTTTCTGATATTTTACATACGGTACTCTTATAACACATTCTGACAATTTGGATAACCTAAATGATCATTGCTTCTCTTATATTATTGAGATATTACATTTACTTTTTTATTTTCCATAATATCTTGCTTAACGTGTCAAAAATATATATACAACAATTTTTTATCTTTATATAAATAGATTTCCTACACTAAGAATGTTTGGTTTAAATCATTTGACGTCATTAATAATCCCGAATTTTCTATTTACTATCAAATTTTTACTTGCTTTTGAATATGAGCCAATATTATATATTTGAAAAATAAATTCGGAATTAATAATAACGATTCTTGTACTATTTTACGAAAAGTATAAACACAAAATGCGAAATGTTAAAACCGGAATATGTATACACTTCAGAAAATAATTTAAAAACAAAATGGCTGCCTATAAAAATGGCGCTGGAAGATTTTTTACATTTTATGGCATTTTATATCATTACGTCTTTTATTTTTAGAAATTCTAATATAATAAAAATTATTTGGCATCATATATTATTAACGTACTCTTAAATATTATAATTTAGCAATATATCTGCGAACTACTATTATTCTCGGTTCTATTCATTTAATATTTTAGTACTTTTAATACTCCAAAGACAATAATTCTTATATTTATAAACAAATACTAAAATATAAAACGAATATTATTCGGAGTAAATATTATATGCATAGGACAAAAATATATTACAACTTTGGGCAAAATTTACAAGGGGTAAAAAAATATGGACACTCCATCTACCTGAAATTTTGTCCCTATTACAATAAAAATTACAAATTTTAGTTTCAGTATTCCATAAATAAAATGTAGAGCTAAATTTTTACAAGAATGGATTGAAAGGTTCGCGTCCTAAGAGAGAGATTGCAACACAAGATACACAATTTTTTTGTGAAATGTGAACTGTCTTACTGCCTGCGAAATTTACGTTAAAACGACAATTTGTGACCAAATTTGGATTGAAGGCTATAAATTGTTTGTCAGCAAAATAGCGAAGCTATAATTGAAGATCGAAAAGAAGTTAGTCAGTCGAAATTTGTCTCGACAAAAATTCACCCTTCTCGCTGTCATACCGCCCACATGTTTAAGAATTTATTCGCACGCATTTAGTTGCAAGTATTTCTTTAATGTTAATTTCATTTGTATTCAATCATCCTAGTTTATATTAATAAATCATTTAACATTAATTCGCTTTTGATACTGAAGTGGTGAACACATAACCAGTCGACTCGTCTAGCAGATCCAAGTTCATAAGTCTTGGCACGGGATAAGTAAAATTACGTTTGTTTCTGAAGATGGCCTAACAAGCTGAAATCGATAAAACATTTTTTGCTAATAAAATTTCTGTGAAACTACATCAAGTGTTTGATTTTCATTCTTTGTCCATAATGTTTCACCAAGTGCCAACGGCCGAAACCTTTAAAATTATCCTTATTTCGCCCGCCCCCATTTCGATCCAACCTGTACGCCACGCAATAGGTTGTTGTAGGACGTACTTCTTTTCCCATCGCTATCCACCGGAACAGATATTAATAACCCCGAGTAAATTAATGAAAACATGGCAAATATTTTGATAAAAAATGGAAAGCTAAATTTAAACGTGGGATGAATTTTGCAACGCCCAGATGGGTAGGCCTGTAGAATCGGTTTGTGAGCGGCTTAACCCAATAGAGAAATTGAGCTGGGTAAAAGGTTGTTAAGGGTTAGGCGCCAGTTGAATAAAACAAGCCATAAGTGATTCAGCGCACCGTACGAAAAAAAAGGGTGTACAATGAAAACAGAAAGATTGTACAACAAAATAAATAAATGTGATTTCTTATCTGTACTCCTAGGGGTAGGACAAGGGGTGAGTACACTGTCGTGGTTGTTGTGGGGGTACTTCCAAATTTTTCCATAACGATAACGGCTCCAAAACTCTAATAATATAAGCAGTTGGAAGGGATGTGCATGGACGTATATGTTCACGTTATTTATGGCAACTTATCACTCTAAAAATTACCGGTACGATAAAGGCAACTGCATAAATGTGAGTGTTGAGAATAATATTCCTAATACGGTACTAATAAGAATTATAATATATTTGCAATTCAGATTAAATCCGAAATATAAATTAATGTAAAAGTAAAAGGTAAAGTAAAAGCCTGGAAAGAACGGCTAGAATTAGTTCATGAGAAATTACAACCAAGTGGAGATCTCACTTGAGTTGGAGTGCGGTTTTAAAGTGAAAATTGCCTCTGTTGCAGAAATACTGTTTCCGGCGGAAACACCCAAGTGAACTGGAACGATTAAAATCCCTCCAGAGGATAAAACTGACAAATCCAGCCACGTCCGACTCTCACAACATCTTGGCAACAGAAGGACGAACTTTTACCAAAAAGTAGCTAAACCGAAGTAATAGGTTCAACGTCGACGCATGACGTCACAAGATGTCATTTACCTCGACCTTGAACCGAAGAAGATTATGTTGTCTAAAAGAGGGGCGCGACTGTAACAGGGAAATGAGCTGTTACCAGAAAAAAAAACGTCAATTTGATTGACAATATGAGGCGTTTGCTCTCGGTAAGCGATCCAATCCGATCGGATTGTACAGATCTGATTGCATGACGTCATAATCATGACTCAAAAGAACTAACCGTATAATGATTACAATCATAAGGCATTTTGAAACTGTCAACCTGTCTGTGAACAAAGATGAATTTTCAAAATTGGATGTTATTAAATTTATTACTTAATTAAATGATTGTCAACATAAATTGACATTTTCCATTATAGGTACGTCGTTAAACTTATATCGCAAACAAAACAAAAAAAATTATATTTGTTTTGTGTACAGCCTATACAAACACTAACAGTAATACCAACTCTCCTCCCTGTAACTAGCAATCAAAGCAATTCGATTGAAGTAATCGATGTTTTCAAGCGATTTGAAAATTCGGATCACAATCCAGAATTTTGTGGTGGATTGCTCAATCCGATTTTTCCCGATCGAAAGAGAGCGAATTAAGGTTAGAGAAATGGCAGAAGCTGTGGGTATTTTCTATGGACGGGTTTAAAACATTTGACCAATAAAGAATGACAAAAAATTTTGCGAGATGGATGTTTGTTTCCATACGTTATGAAGCTGGTTTTAGTATGTAGATGGAAAGATTTTTTACTACTGATGAGACATTGGTTCACCACTATCAGCGTGAATCAAAGCAGTCGAAACAGATAATGCACATTTTAATTAAAATATATATATAAATGTTATAAATTAGCGGATTAATGTAAAATTTAGTAGTAACAGTTCACCCTCAAAAAAAATGTATGTTTACTGCTGCCCTCTTTTTATCAGTCCGCGAAATTTTCAACCCCTCTCATATTATACCGAATAAAATTCATGCAAGAGACAAAATTCATACAGAAAGAAGTGCTATCGTACGAATATGAAATGTAAGAGCCAGTTTCACGCCGGAAAAATATATTTATTAACGCGAAGCCGGGTACAAAGGCAAATCTACGGGACGTGTTTGAATTTGCACCGACTGATTCTGACTTTTCCCGAAACTTGATGCAAAAGTGATATATAAATGGGAAACACTGTCAAAATATCGGCGCAAATAATCTAAGACCCACAATAGAGAATGCATATCACGCGGTATAATTCTATAATGTCTAAGTGCTACAACACACAAAATTGTCATGGCTCTCTAATGTAACAAGTGCTAAAATTATAATAATTTAGTACTTTTTTGTAGGATTAGGCTGTGTAAACTCTACGACACTGGTATTGGGGATAAGTTTAGCACTTATTTCACTAGGGAGGAATGACATTTATAATGCGTAACATTTAGAAATGTAGGATTAAAACGCATGGCATACTTTATAAGTGAGATTCTAAATATTACGTGTTGAATCTGACAAAACTAATTTATATATTATATTCAACTCTGAATGTAAAACAAGTCTGTAGTAACATTGCTTACAGATTTGTAAACAGATAGTAAATGGCACATTTTTAATTTAAAAATATCTCCTTACATTTATCTGTCTATTCTAAAACACTGTAGAGGTATTTATGTTAGAAAACACGTTTATAACTCTTGTTCAGTTTAATTTTTTAAAGATGTCCCATCAAGGTCATTTGTATCAAACTAATTATTGGCATGAATTTATTTCTCATATTTGTGTTGACAATCAGAGCGCGCGAAAAGGAAGGATATAACACGCTTGTCTTCCAAAAATTCATATTGTTTCGTCTAAGACAAGCATTTTAAAACGATGTTTGTTCTTGGCAATACAGTCGCTGTAACGTAAGTTCATATTTTATTTGGTATATATTAACCTGATTCATTGCGATGCGTATAGCGTTTCATATTTGCTAACAAATTTAAAATAAATTATAAATTTTAAAACCTACGCAAATGGTGAGAAATTTTTACATATTTCTTTCGAATATAGATGCCGTCAAATAAATATGAATTAGAGGTTCATACACTGTTGGCAATTCAGGGGCAATATTGAAAATGCAAAGTTATAAAGAAACGACAACACCGCTGGGCGTAGAGGAAAAAGTTGAGCAACAGTCAATACTATTTGACGGCGAGTGTAGTTGAAAATATAGATTTTAAACTTACAAAAACTGAATATAGGATTCAAATATTGGGTTACATCGTCTTGATTAATAATAACAACTTTAAATGTATTAGTATTGTCCCATGTCTTGCAAAGTAGGTTTTATTGTACGACCTCGATTTTTACGTTTTCATATTGTGGATCTAGATGGAAGATAAATCTGAACTAGAAGATAATCCTTTAAATGCCGGTCAAACTATTATTTAAAGTAGTCGAAAGTATTTTGTAGAAATTTCTCATCATTTTGTAGGTTATATAATTATTATGAAGATAGGCTCGTATAGAGCGCAACTAGATACGTGACTCGAGCGACCTTGAAGTTCTTGTAATCAGCTGATTTGTGTGCGCATGTTACTTTGACAACAATAATGTCATTTAGACAAGAACAATGTTTTGACTTATTTTAATTTTGGACTGTCAAAGAGTTATTTTTAATTTCATGTATTTTGCTGCTTCAAAATTGTAAAATAACTTTTAGCACTTCAAAATGCTGAGTCCAAGTCCTTCAAGGTCGTTCGACTCACGTGTCTGCTCGCACCCTATTAACTTGATTCATAGCGAGTATAGCGCTATTTTATGTCATTACTTATACTCTTGTTCCACTTAACCAATTCAGTAGATGGTGCTCACATCGACGCCAGTTTTAAATCGACGAAATAAGAAATGGCAGTATTCAACTGCTGTCATCTGACTTTGTATTAAAATATTAAAAAGATATCATAATGCTGTAAAGATACTTGACATTGCATATAAAAATGACACGAGATGTCACATGTCATGTACATTGATACTAGTCTGAAATTGCATTGCGTAAACTTGGCTCAAATTTCAGCCAATCAAAAAGTTCAAAACTATGCCCTATTCTTTATAATACTGAATAGGTAAGGAGGAACACGGAATACATTTGTTAACAACAAAATAATAGTTGTACCCCATAAAAACTACTAAATTTGACAAAATGGGCGGATCTTAGCTCATACAATTTGAAGATGACATTGATCAGACATCTTTAAAAATTAAACTGTAGATTGTATGACTTGAAATTTGAATGCCTTGACGCGAGAATATATTTTATAGTGTATACGAATTTTGTCCGTATAAATTGTTCGATCGTTTCTCCAGTAATAAGAACTGTTCGTGCTCTACTATGACTATTATACTGTATAATATGCCCGTGAATCTACTAACACTATATAATAAGCAATTATCTTTTAAAAAAGAACACACTAAATATGATTAGATTATAACTTAAAGTAGCGAGTAGTTAAAATGATATCGTCTCATTGGCAGTTAAATAGACTAAACGTCACAATATATACAAAAAAGGTGCCTATCATTATTAAATATTCAAAATTTAACTAACTAATTATAAATTAAATGTATAATAAATACTTACGGCTAAATTAGCACTAGAATAATTTGACTGACAGCTCATGTCGAGCTGATTAAACGAAATGAAATTTTAATTCTTTTGGAAATGTTTAGCTTTGTACTGTTGGTAATAATGATGTTAGTGTTTGAGATCATAATAGGAAAATACTAGTTAGGCACTAATTTCATAAAAAAAAAATGGAGATTACAATCACGATTTACTGTCGACAAAAGAAAAATGCCACTGCCACAGTATAGAGTATTCGTGAATAAATATGACGAACAACAATAAAATGGTAACATTCAAAACATACTAAAACCTTATTAAATTAATTTTATCATCCGAAATTAATGCACATTTTCCGTTGAAATATATTTTAATTTCGGATACTAATGGCAACACCAATTAACTGTAGGAGTACGTAATAATACGTAAACAACCGGCCCTCTTTATTTTGAGGGCCGTTGTTTTCCCTATCCAACTGCTCCTCCCTCCTGGTACGGACCTGTCACCATGCAGGGGTGCATCGGGAATAAAGTAGTCCAAGACATGGTGGTTAAACTCGGCGCCCTCATAAAAATTTGTTTGCTGTTTTTAGCTGTAGATGCCTTCATCAACACAGCCATATCCATTTCTTCTTTTTTCTCATTTTTTTTATCTTCACTGGTTTGCCCACTCTGTGTCTGACTATTTGTTGTGTTGGTACTACCACTTGTAGTGGTAATACCTAATTTCCGTAACCTCATTTTTTCCTCCCATTCGTCTAAGCCGTGTTTAGGTTTGTTTAGGTTTCTATGTTGATAGAAAACCAAAGATATTCTGGTTGGTGATAATCTATTAGGTTTTCTTAGGGCTGTAGTTGAATGTAATTCGTGTTTAGCGCATTCAAATAAAACGCTACCATGGCCTAAAGCTATGGCTACTCCGCCCATTTGGGAATCTTTAAAACATTCGATATTGTCGATAAAATCTGTTACTTCACCAATTGGTTCGGATTTTGGTTGCTCTGGTACCAACGGAAGGCCAAATGGAGGTAACAAACACCAATTTGGTGGAGGGTTTTGTACCCAGTTTTGAGTATTTTGACACCAATTTGGATAATTTTGATAACCGTAACTGTTGTAAGGGTTGCGAAGATATTCCTCGCGTTTTAACTTTTCTGCATAATTGTAATCATAATTTAGGGAACTTGCTTCGTAAGGACTATACGGATAAGAATTAAAAGGGGCAGATATATTTCCATAAGTAGGGTTAGGATAACTTTGGTTCATATAAGGATCTGGCCAAGAATTTTCCGTTTTATTTTGTTGATTACCTCCACTGGTATTTCCAGATTTATTTTCATTCTTTACTTCAGTAGCTTCAGGTGTTTGTCTGTTTCTATTTTCTTTGGGAAATGGTTTCAAAAACGTAGAACCTTGCGTGTTGGGATCAGGCGAAACGGAAGTACTCGTTTGACTTCTGGAAGGCGGTCTTCCTTTTGGAATCCTGAATGGAGAAACTGGTTCACCTTGAGTGGAAGGAATTTGGTGTTCCCAATTTGGATTTGTCCAAGTTTTTTGCTGATTTGGTGATTCTCGTTTTGGTTCTGGTGAAATTGGCACAGGACTTGGCTGCTGAACGCATTGAGGAGTTTGGTTGAAATTATCTCGTCGGTGGAGTGAATTTGGTTGAGCTTGAGAATTATTTGATTCACTCCATTGGTTGTTTGGAGTATTGTTGGAAGAATTATATGGGTTTTGAGGTGATTTTCCATTGGAAGAAGTAATACCAGAATTTGGAGTAAATCGCCCAGTATTACGATTAAAATTTTTATCATCGAAACTATTGGAACTATCAACTTGATTAGGATTTTTTTCTTCATTTGCAGCAATAGCTGTAGTACTATCAGGGTCTTCTTTTATTCCATCTTTGTAAAAATTGCCTGGATAATCCCCCCAAGAATTCAAATACATATTTTGTCTTTTTTGGTGTTCCAACCAATTCTGATTAGTCGGGTATATTTGATTCTGATTTCCATATTGATTAACGAGCTGATTTTGATTATTCAATAACCCAGATTCATAATTCCACGCGGGATACATTGTCGGCGAATCGAGAACTGTACTGGAAACCTGGCTGCTTTGAAGTTGTGCGTCTGTGAAATTATCTAACATGGAAACCATATCGATGAGCGGAGTTGATTGATGGGATACTGGCGTTTGAGAACGAGGAGAATTTTGGTTAGATGTTCTCGGAGACTGATTATTTGATGATTTTGATGACTGGGTAGTTTCTTTCTTGTTGATGACGGCGTCTGGTTCGTCTTCTTTGCGTTTTTTGCCGTGACGGCGGCAGGGTTGAAGGGGTACAGAGCGGACTCGGACTTCGCAAGGATATCTGAAGAAAAATAATAATTAATATTCTAAAAAAAATGTTTGTCTTTGAGAGATCGTCTTAGATGTGTTAAGTGTGGCAACTTACTTTGATAGTACTTCAATGCTTCCATTTTTGAACTTTTCCTGCTGGCCTTCTTTGGACCCAAATTCATCGGAATCGTCAATAACATAGAGCGGCAAAACATGTAATTGTTCATCGGGAGGTTTTGACAAAGATCTATGTTTGGTCAATGTAGCAACAACGGTACAACCATTGTTCATATTATGCAGATCCCTATGCGCATGAGAACAAAAATCCATACATGCTGTTACACCAGAAAAAGGGCGACCAGTTTTGAATCCCAATCTACATTCGGGTGCCTCTCTTTCGAATTGACACTGATTTCTAAATGCGTCTGGAGCTATAGAATTATACAAAGGTGATAGCAATGTAGCTAATATATGCATTCTTTCTTCTATTTCATTTTCTTCTGATTTAACACTTAATCTGAATTTTCGTACAGTTTTGGATCGCGCGTATTTGCAACCATTGTAATACATACTCCATGAACAACCAAAAGAAAAACTTGCGCCACAGGTATCTGGATCAAGACCCTGACACGCGCATGTGCGTGGCTCGTTGGTTGCACATCTTCTAGTTGTTGGTAAACCATAACGATTGAGTTTATGGGTTAAGAGGTTGTATGTCTGGTCAGCTTCAGTTGGTGGAATGCCATCCCAGGCGACCATACACACTACAATAATGGCTGAACGACATGAATGACCTTGGCGGTGTTTTACTATTGCGAGAATTTTTTCTTCATAATTTGTACGGCGAATAATCTAGGAATAATATTTGTAAATTAGTTTTGTACTAAAAAATAATTAATTGTGCTATTATATTCCTTATGGGACAACTTCTACGAAGGCTATTTTTTCAACCCCCAGATGGTTACCAAATAATATTCTGTTGTTATGACGACACGGCGCTTGTGCAGTAGTGTTTAATAATCTGTCTACTTCCATAAGAGCTTAATAATCTTTGGCGTACAGCTATATTAAGTATTTCTCGATGTAAATCCAAAATTTTAGTCAACTTGCCCAGTTCCGATCGGAGTTGAGCAAGTTAGCTAAAATTTTAGATTTACATCGAGCAATACTTAATTTAGGCTGTACGCCAATGATTATTAAGATTTTATGGATTTTACTTCATGCTCCAGTTACCTTAATAATAGGTTACATCGCCTTTATTACTAATAACAGCTTTAATTTTATTAGGTATTGTAAGTATATTATTCTGTTAGACAAAGTATTGTCCCACATGTTTTGCAAGGTAGGTTTTACTGTTTAAATTTTTCGTATTATGCCACGTGGAAGATAAATCTGGACTAGAAGAAGTCGATTTTTTACCTCTCGCTAAGAGAGGTATTGGATTCATGCTAAAAATCGCATATCCAGATTTTATTGAATAAGCACGTTTTAAGGTCCCTACAATCCGATTTTAACATTTTTACGATGATGTCTGTGTGTGTGTGTGTGTGTGTGTGTGTGTGTGTGTGTGTGTGTGTGTGTGTGTGTGGATGTGTGTGTGTGGGATGTTGGAAGGACGGTTACTCAAAAACTATAAGACTTAAAATTTGTTTAACAACGTATTTCCCAATCGGACATTCATGGGAAGATCTGAAAAGGTTTTGGTAACAATTGGACAACCGGAAGTAGAAGATTCTTGAAAAAAAATCTTCTAAATATTATTTTTTGAAAATTTTTCTTGATAATATTAAAGAAAAATAAATTCTCTTTCTGATACATTTAAATATTTTTATACATATTTTATAGATTTAGAGATAAAAGGAATATAATATATAAAATAATGTAATTAATTTTACAACTGAAAGGATGCCATGAAAAATAGTTGCAAATTTAAATTATTTGTAACTGACAGATAAATGTCAGTGTCAGAAATAATGAGTAATAAAAGAAAAATGTATTTGGAGAATCCCTTAATTCTTGATCTGTGACTATTATGGAGATGACAAGTCTAGGTTGAAGGACTTAAATTTGTTTCAAACATTATGGGACAATGTACACCAGTACTGTAGACTAGAGTAACTTTGAATTGCGAAAAAGCTATCAAATTCTTCTCAAGTAAGTTGTAAATATTGACAAAATTACACATCGATATAAGAATAATCGGAGTGCAATCTATCCGTCACTTTATTAAAGGGAATTAAGGTTATTTAGATATAACAAGTATGAAAAAATAAAATGTAAAAGAAGAATATATATAAGAATAGATGCACAATCCAGATATATACATTTTAGACCGCCCAAAATTAATGTTTTTACTAGAAGAATATAAAGAGAAAGTAAAAACGTTGTTCGAATTGAGAATTGCTGTTATAATAAAGAAGTTTATACGTCATAGATTTATATGAATATATTATTTGTATTTATAAAAATATTCTTTGCTTTATGCATACAGCCAGGTAAAATATACGGCGAGAGGTTATGTGCTGGCCACATCAGATTTTTTTTGAATAAATTTCCCATTATTTGTGTAGGTTTTGTAATTTGTGGAAAATATAAGCCGGTCGAATTATTATGAGCCTGGGTTTGTACTAGTGGTGGGATCCGGATCCGGATAGTTTCGGTTTTGGATTCAAAAATATCCGGATAAATGATTGTTAAAGTATTCGGATCCAAATCTTAATATCGGATTTTGGATCCGGATCTGAGTATCAGATTTTGTATCCGAATCTGAGTATTGGATTTTGGATCCGAATCTGAGTATCGAATCTTAGATTCGAATATGAGTATGTCATATTAGTATGTTACGTTATATGTTTAATAATACAAATTTGTATTTTTTTTATTCATCATTTACTAAATATGAATGTGAAAGTATAAATTCTTTTTCTTTATATTTGCAAAAACTATCTGGCTATTTTAAAGGGGTTTGCCTTCACATTCAAAATGAAGAATCGGGCCCAGAATTAAAATTTGGATCCAGACTTAAAGTCCAGATCCGGATCCAAACCCGAATTAAATGTTTGAACATTGGATATCCGAGGAACTGGATATTTTAAAATCCAGGTACTCGGATCCTCACAGCACTAGTTTGTACTACTTTACCATTGTTGTCTTTTTGTCAGCTTACCGGAGATTGACGAAAAATAGCCTTCGTACTATGTGAAAATAAAAATAAAATTTAAAATTACCTAAATGAATAAATATGTGTAACTTAAATTTTTCGTGTTCCCAATGGTAATGATTTTGGCCCCAACTGTGAACTGAATTAAAATGGATTAAATTTCGTGTGTTAAATAATGTATAATCCAAAGTAAATTTAAATTTTAAACTAAATGTTCAAATAAAATTAATTCATTCTTACCCATTTAGCCATCGGACATCCTTGGGTTGTCTTTCCCTCTTTCCCGGTGTAACAAATTTTCTCAATCCTTAGAGCTTTTCCAACACATCCTATTCTGTTCTCGAGTTCTTTTCTTAGTTCAGTAAGACTGCTTGCACAACCTGTGAATATAAACTTCATTAAGCATACTGAATAAACATTCATATTAGCAATTCGAATTTGCTTTACCTACCTAAATGTGTGTAGTAACTGCCCGGTTCTGGAGGAGTCTTATCAGCTGCAAAGCAGTTACAATCTGGCACTTCAGTCTTCACGTTGTTCTTCAGTTTTTCTATATTGTCAAGTATTTGTTTATTGATGTTAGGTTTATCTGTTTTTGATTCTGTTGAGTTGGTTTTTTTGTCAGATGAATCTGCTAGTATTTCGTCTTGCGTTTGAAGGCCTAAACAACTTCCATCGCGTAGATGTTCAGGTGTAGGAGGTTCGGTTCCTCCTTGTCTACAACACCAGGACCCGGCTTGGTTTTTTATTGCTGCGGGACCGCCGTCTCCTTCGAAAATGTAAGCTTCTTTTTCTAATTTTATTTCGTGGGATGTTGGTTTGACTGCTAAAGGAGTGACTTTTTTCATGGGGTCGGGAATGGTTGGATAATTTTGATACGGAAAGGGGACAAAATGTTGATTGGGTTCTATTTTATATGGGTTGTATATTTCTGGAGGTTTATAATAAGGATTTTCTTGTTTAACTGTTTGTTCTTTGTTGGTATTAGTGTGATATAATTCGCTTACATTCGTGTTATGTCCGGGCCCTGGTGTCTGGAAGTTTTTTAGATTCGTCTGATTTGGTTTTTGGTTCTTGTAATATTCTTCGTTATAGTTTCCATAGAAGTTTTCTGTTTTCATATTCGGATTTGGAATGTTTTTCTTTTCCTGATTAGAGTTTTCCGTATATGGAAACGGCTTGTCATTCCATTTATTTTGGGTAAAACTTTCATTGCTAGCGAATTTAACAAAATTTTCCAGCGCTGATGTTGAATTTGTTTGTCCGGGGTTATAGTCGAAGGTGCCACCACCGTCGCTGTAATAGTTCATGCGACGATGGTGGCTATACGATAAAAAATGACCGGTGGTGTTTCCTTCTGCTCTTTGTGCCTCTTCCGGTTTACCATCTAGGCTTTGTTGTTTGTTTAGAATCATCGTTTTTATTCTTGAGTTTAAGTTGACTCTTTCTTGTTGTGAGTATTGTGATTCCGAGCCGTTGGAAGGATTGTGCATTTGGTGTTGTTGATTTTGCACTTGAGATTGCGAACTCTGCTGGTTCTGTAAGTGTTGTTGTTGAGGAGATTGTTGAAGTTGTTGTTGTTGTTGTTGAGGAGTCGAAGGACCTTGCCCAGTCTGTTGCTGCTGCTGCTGTTGTTGTTGTTGTTGTTGTTGTTGTTGTAAGTGTTGTTGCCCATGCCCCGGTCCAGGGCCTTGGGCATGGTTCTGATTTACAATTTGTGATTGTTGATTCTGCAAATTTTGCATCACAGGCATTTGATTTTGAGAATGCATCCCTGGATGATTGTTCTGCATTTGGTGAACAGGATAACCTGTATTATTGGCATTTTGCTCCCAATTTCTGTCGCGTTCAGGCGTCCAATTCTGCTGATGTTGCTGCTGCTGGACATCATTAGAAACTAAATTTTGTTGTCCGCTGAACTGGGTGCCTGGGTAACCACTAGAGTTGTGTGAAACTAGCTGCGGACTGCTGTTCACCTGTGGGTACCCAGGCTTCGCGTTTCCCGACGTTTGGTTGGTAGAGTAGTTTTGGTTGCTGCCGACAGAGCTTGGCCGCGAGCCGTTTTGTTGCGGTGAAGGGCTGGGCGTATGGGGGGGATATGAACCATTCTGGCGGGTTGCTAACGTCACGTGACCTGTGCTAGGCGGTCGTTGATTGGTTGATGTTAACACTTGGACTGGACCCGTGTAGAACGTGTTGTCAAACCCCGGTTGTTGGTATGTTGCCTGGTAGATCGGGTTGGCGTATTGCTGAGGGTATGTTTCTAACCCTGGTTGGGGAGCGTGGGTGATTTGTTGGATGAATTGACCTTGAGGCCAACCTATAGGATTCAATATACATTTTAGATTTTAGTCCAAGAGAATGGTATAAAAATAAGGGTTTATTCTACAAAATGTCAGGTACTTTTGATTTTTGAATATTTATTATCAATTTTCTAGAAGACGCCTTTTGTTTAAAACAGTTTCGGTGGCGAAATACCGCATCCCAACGACAATGATAGTCACTCACGCAACAATCATCCTGTTCATACATACTTCGCTCAGCTGATTCACTCCACCCTCTTAACAAAATTCTTATTAACCATAACCATACATCTTCATACAGAAAAAACTCCTCACTCATTACATATTGAAGTAACCGATTTTCGGTAGTGAAATACCGTATCCGGACCACAATAATATTTACGAAACAATCATCCTTCGCCACACATTCCTGTCTAAACACACTTCTTTCGTCCTTGCAGGCGTTTAACAGGCACTCATTGTTGGCGTGGAAAGTTCACCACAGGGGTAACTTTTTTGTGCCATTTAAAATTCGAAATAAATTTGGCATCGGTGGAATATGAGAACCTAAAAATCAAAAATACCCGACCATTTGAAGGGTAAATCTACCCTACTACTGGACTATTTAGAGTAGAAAATGAAAATAAAATTTGCATTTAATGTAAAAATGAATATAAAGATAATAACAAATGAATTTTAAATTTAAATGTGTTAACCCGATAAAAATTTAAAATTCCCTTGCGAAATATTAAACAACCAAACGTATTAAAAGACCAATAAGCATGTTAATTTCTAATTAAAATGCATGCAGAATGTAATAGTGTTTTTATGGCAGTTTTAATATATCATTACAATTTTTCATTTTCATACCTTGTGTGGGGTCTGTTTGCCAAACTGGGGTAGGAAATCTGTTGGGGTCGGCATAGAACGGCATTGGAGCCTGAAACGAAAGAAAAATACATTAAAATATATTCGCAATCAAATTTGGACATAGCACAAATTTATGCTGGGCTAAAATTATAAAATAAACAGAGGCATTTTATGTATCCATTTACAATATAGGGCGCATTTCGGGTTCGGATTGCCGACGCTTAAACCTTGCAAGGTTCAAGCTTACATTTCAAGTGGGTAGTGAATTCGCATACACACTGCGATCGCCGTATTTTTTCCAACAGAAACGCTGTAAATACTGCTTTTTATATGACTAACGTATGTCTTGGCACAAATTTGAACATTTTTTTGTAATATAAAATGCGTTACTTAAAGTTTTGTATTAATAATTAACTTTTTCATAAGCAACAAAATTATGTTCGTCCTCATTTTGAGATTACCAATCTATCGTGAACTTTACAAGATAAAAAACCCCAAAAACCTTCAATGGGACGAGCCTGGGGAAGGTTATGGGATTGTCGTTTCGCGGAACTAATGATACGTTTTAGTCAGTTAGCCAATTTGAGGGTGTGTTGCATAGTGCGAAAACACAAGCGGTACAATTTTCGCTTCAAGTGCAAATTGAGAAGGATCTAAACTGATTGTGAATGTACCTTAACTATTCCAAATTACCTTGGGAAATGGTTTATTAGATCAAGTAGTTTATACAGCTAGAACTGTCAGACAATTACCAACAACTTCATTCCTGTTGAAAATAGTTTTGTACACTCCGAGTTGATCCCCACGTCATCAATTTCTGATCCAAGAATAAGTAAACTTTTATCTAGCATCTTTGTCGTACACACATGGCATATATGAGACTTTTATTCACTATCTCATTATCGACGGTGTTTCAGAGGGGTATACGCTATCTCCGTCTAACCGACGGCAAAAAAATAATAATAAGAAAATGTATTGTAACCGCGGTAACAAATGTCGTTTTCAAATATTTGAATTATTTGAATATTCATGTCATTTTGTCAATCATGTGATAAAGATGATTTCGGCGTAGATAATTTGTGTTTCGTTGTGTGTTGGTAGTTTTGTTAATTCTTGGTATTATATTGTGCATTTTACTATTGCAAAGATAGTGTTTCTAAAATTACGGACAATTATAACACCATATTGATTTTGGACAATAAAAAGAGGTATATTTCATCCATTATACTTATATCGTATTTCTTCAATTCGTTTATTACTAAATAACTATTTAGACTTCGAATTTTGATAAATAACAAAACTGACACAATCTAGGTTATATTTATTATAATATTGTCAATTTTGATATTACATCATAATTATTCAACTGTTTTCTTATTGCGAAATAAATGTCTTATTTTGAATTTTGATAAATAATATATTCATACGGTATAAGTTATACACTGTATACTGTTTTGATTTGTATGAATATTACAGAAATCAGACGATTTTGCCCGATTTCACCCGACAACATGACATCATCAATTATCCTCCTCTGCCGCCATGGCGATTTGAATCATTTGAAATGGTAGTAAAAGGATAATGTTAGTCCTTTACTATCATTTTCAAATTCGGATTATCGAAGAAGAAAAGGATTTAAACGAAAAATCATTCAGGAGAAATTTATTTGCGACTTTTTATTTTCGAATACAATTGACAACTCTCTGCTATAAATACAATAAATAATTAAATATATATATATATATATATATATATATATATATATATATATATATATATAAACATAGGCTGCTATATAAAATATTAAACATTTACAAAACAAAATATAAATATATACATATAATAGAGTAAACGTGTGCTCTGTAACACGATAATATGTGTTTAAAATCGTCGGCACAATATGGTTAGGATTAATGACGTGGGGATCAAGTCATGAAAATGGATTTTATTTAGTAAAATTTCTATTCTGTTGGAAAAGGGAAGTCGTCTTCTTCAACTTCTTGACATGTCGAGAAACCAAATAAAACAATTTCTGTCAAATTCTGCGAGAAGGAAACATGACATGCGACACAGACCATAATCCGGCATAATCCAATTGTTTCAATGAAATCATTTTCGCGCTGCGGTTGTTTTCCACGCGAGATGTCTCTCTCCCTCTTTAGAAAAGCGAATCGCGCTATCCTTTTCTTTCGCTTCTCTCTTTTTTACGATTGGCGGGCACCCTTGTCGCTTTTCGCTTGTCGGTTGCTTCTCTTTCATTTCGGGTTCAACGTTCCGTCTTTTCACGCGTTTGAATAGAGTGAACCTGTTATCAACACCCGGAATCGGATTGAGGTTAAGTTTTTCTTTTCAGTTTGACCGGAAATAGAACTGATTAGAAACCAAATGGAATGGAATGTGATCATATGAGGTGCATAGAAGAGGAGAATGCATAAATAGGGTTTAACAACTTTTGCGAAATGAAATTTTTATAGATCTTGATATAAGGAAATGTGGTTTCATTGCAACTGGGCATTTTGGACATGATGTTGAAACCCAATTGGTCATAATGTATGTCCGAAAAGTTTTGACACAAATTTCAACATTTTTTTTTACCTCACGCTACCCTTGGGAGGTATGAGGATCGTGCTAAAATCGCATATCGAGATTTTGGTAAATGACCACCT
Organism: Harpalus rufipes; assembly: GCA_951394225.1. Lineage (NCBI taxonomy): Eukaryota > Metazoa > Arthropoda > Insecta > Coleoptera > Carabidae > Harpalus > Harpalus rufipes. Next base: position 12,796,888 of record OX596281.1, on the reverse strand, counting down.
TTTTAGGTCCTTACAATCCAATTTTAACATTTTCACGATGCTGTTTGTGTGTATATGTATGTGAATCCTCTTTACGCTGTAACTCAAAAATCGTTCAGAAATTTTTGAAACCTTGTATTTCTACTTTACTCTTATATGGAAAGATGCCATTACATTTTGGAGTAAATAAGATAATCGGGAATGGCACTTTACTGGAAGCTCAACATAGTTTTTCTTCGAAAAATACCTTTAAATGTTATTTTTTCGAGATTTATGTTATATAAAAATTAAAGATTATTAAATTTTCTACAGGTTTGCATTAATACTTTTTCTATATATTTTATGTATAAATTTATAAAACTATCTATAATTTTAATCCCGAAGCCTGCGATTTAAACACAACTCATACACAAGGTTATACAATTCAAATCTCAAATGTTTGTAACTGACAGATATGTCACTGTCAACAAACTAATCATTTCAAATAATAATATTAACGTTTTAAAAAGAAAATAGTAACTGGAATAATAATTATATGGAAAGGAACTTATACAGTTTCCAGCATAAGTAAATATGTAGAAATTAGGTAAGATAATAAAACATATATCATCACGACATATTACCCATTGATGAGTGAGCCAATCTGCTTTATACGCACTACGCAGATGTCGGTAATAATGATGACATATTTGTTCCGTGCAGGCGTTTACCAGGCATCATTTCACGCGAATCTTGGGAACGGGTTCAATTCCGACTGACGCCAAATATTTTAGAATTTTAAATGGCACAAAATTGACCCCTGACATTTACATAGATTTCTCGGATTTCACACTAAGCAACTACGAAATTTTGGAAAATGATCGTTTTTATACTGACAATATTGCAGAGGTCCTTAAGAAGGAAAAATTCGCAGATGTGTTGGTATGGTGCGTTATTTCCATAGAGGGTGTATCCAGGCCTTATGAGGGACGAGTGAAGTCGTATATAGTCAAAGGTACATCTAACAAAATTGATTAATTTTACTGAAGAAGAACACGCTGAGGATGATTTTATCTTCTGGCCAGACCTTGAATCCTCTCACTATGCAACACAAATTCAAAATTGTCTAACTGACCAAAACGTACCATTAGTTCCGCGAAACGACAATTCCATAACCTTCCCCAGGCCCGTTCATTAGAAGGTTTTTGGGCTCCTTTATCTTCACAATGGAGGTTGGGAAGCCAAAAATGAGGATGAACCGCAACGCAGAATATATAGGAATTCAGTAATGTCTGAGAATCGATATAAATATAGTTCAAAACCCAATGGTAGGAGTCCGTAGAAAGTTATTGCGGCGTGTGGAAAACACGCCATCTTTATTTAATTTAATTTCATAATTTTGTTGGTTATGAAACAGTTAGTTATTAAGTATTACAAAACTTTAAGTAAATGCATTTTATATTATAAAAAAAAATGTTTTAGGACATACGTTATATGTCTCGCAAAAGTACCGGGAATTTTGAGGCTTTTGGAGAAATGGGTGTATTTAGTCGATTCGAAGAATCATTTATATTTAATTAATTTGGGAATACTATTAGTACTCTTTCCATTTATTTTCTACATCTATGTCAACAAAAGTAACAAATTCTTATAAGTTATGCGTGTCAGGTAATCCCAATTCAATTTAAACTTCCCGCTTGGGTAAATTTAGCTAGGTTAGGGTTCTAATGATGAATGCAAAAGAAAGCATGGCGTAATCACCCCCCTGGCGGCTGAAACTGCAACCGAGAAAACAGGTCGACGAGCCGGCCGCGTCGGGACGTCGGGATGTGTCCTGACAAGAAATAATTCCTTCCTTGCACTTGACCTAGCAAGATACACAACAATGCTTTTCATAGGACTATCAAAAACTGCTTTAAATGATAACCTCTTAATCATAGGATCATCAATGGAGTTACCGATATAAATTAATTTACTTGAAAAATTCAGTCTCTTTTTTTACTTCCCGCTACCCTTAATAAAAAATCTGTTGTGGCCAGCACAATACCTCTCGCCATTTTCATTTAATCTTGCATAGGGCGCGAGCAGTTATGTGACTTTGTTGGCCTTAGCAATCAGATATGGGGGCCCGTGTCAGAATGACAGCTAGTAATATACATAGGTGTCAAGTATCATAAGTTTCCATTCGAAACATTATGATTTTCCAAATCCATGTGGATTATTTTCCTCGGCAAGTATATTCCGTACTAATGGATGACAAATAAACATAATATTATGAAATTTTGAATGAAAAATTATGACATATGACAATTGTGACATCTATGTAAATAACTACTAGCCGTCATTCTGACACGGATCCTCATATCTGCTTGCCAAGGCCAACAAAGTCACATGGCTGCTCGCGCCCTATTAGTAACGAATTTAACATTTCTTGAACAGACAAATAATTGAAATTGTTTCTCTTCTTTCGTTCTATGAGAAATTTTATCCTACTATTCTAATATGTTCAAAATACTTCAAATTCATTGACGGTATTAGCGGTAATTTTTAAGGATATGTATAATATTAACATACCTGCAATTTATATAAATATTTAATTAATAATACAATAATATATATTAAATGTACTCATACCTCCCAGAAAAATCTGACACTGACATGTTGCATTTATTTGTCAATTACAAAAATTTAAATATCGCCACTGTTTTTCGGGCAACGAGATTTATTACAACAGATTATTCTATATTATTATATACTATATCTCCAAACCTATCCGAGATATAATAAAAAATTTAAATGTGTCAGATTGAGAATTTAATTATCTTTAATATTTGTAGTAACAAATTTTCAAAAAATAATATTTAGAAATTTTTCTTTTAAAAACTACCACTTCCGGTTGTCCAATTGTTACCAGAACCTATTCAACTCTTCCCATTACTGTTAGATTGTGGAATCCGTAGTCAAACAGGTCGTTAGTCTTATAGAATTTGAGAAATCGTGTCTCCAACAACCTCACACACACACACACACACACATCCACACCCACCCACACACACACACACACACACACACACACACACACACACACACACACAGACATCATTGTAAAAATGTTAAAATCGGATTCTATGGACCTTAAATCGTGCTTATTCAATAAAATCTGGATATGCGATTTTTAGCATGAATCCAATACCTCTCTTAGCGAGAGGTAAAAAGGTATACGAATCATACTAAAAATCGCATATCAATATTTTAGTACATGATCACGTTTTAAGGTTCCTAGAATCTGAATTTATCATTTTCCCGATGTGGGTGTGTGCTGTGTGTGTGCGTGTTTTTGGACCCTCTAGACGCTCTAACTCAATTATAGGTATATAGGTAACCTAAAAAATACAAAAAATACATGCCAATCACCGTAAAATTGTTGATGACAACAAACGATTTTGATGAATCCTAATAATATTGATTATAAGAATGAATCTAATAAAGGCAATTTCATCAATATTTAAGTCAAACATTTTTCGAAGAATTAAAAGTATACTTTAAACTTTAAAGCATGTGTTAATTTGCAAATTATTCACTATGGGGGGCGCTGAAATATAATTTTGCACCAAGGCACCATTCACTCACGGAGCGACACTGACCATAGTTTTTATTTATTTTTTTGTCCTCTTGAAAGGAGTTTACTTCAAGGTGACTTTATTGAATTAACATTTAATTGAATTAAAGTTCTCGTAACTTAGTCAATCTCACTCTAATACACAAGTTTATTTTTAGTTTAATAGTAAACATGAGTAATTGAGGCTATCTGTGTTTGGCATATTCAATTCTAACTACACTCGAAGTGAGGGTTTGTTATTAGGAAGTTTTAACTACCCTCATTAGTTAACTTCATATATGAGGATTGTATTTCAAACATTATTTACGAATAAAGTTCACTTTGTATTTACAATATTTATTATTTGTGTTCGCGTTGTTATAAATTTAGTACAAATATGTATGTTTTCAGAATTTGATCTTTTTGAGCTATGTCCAAGGGATCCCAACTTGGAAAAGTAACGGGAGTGGATACCGGTTAAGATCAGTCGATAAAAATTACAACATACAATTACAAACAATTAATTTAAAAAGTTTTCTCAGCTATTAAACTTTCTTAGTGAAGGTGCGAAGAAAAGTTTCACAAACAATTTTATTTGTTTATGTTTAAAAAAAGTTCATCTAATTTTCGTACGATAATAATAATAATATCCTTTCTTTGAAGTGCGTGAAGTTGGCACCAAGGTATAGGGTACTAATTTTTAAATTGTTACTACGATTTAATACCCAATTTGTACCAATTAGCACCCACAAAAAACTTTTGTTTTTTACTCGGCATAGAAGTTATTCATTGTTTATTTATTTTGGTGCCAACTTCACGCTAGAACCACAACACAAAATTTAAAAAAAAAAAATTATATGAAAATTTAGTAGCCAATTGATATCTTTAGGTACCCAAAAAATTATTTCCAAAATGTTTATATGTTATAATTTGTGCTATATAAACAATAACAAAATAAATGTTATATTTATGAGAGGTACCTAAAAAGTACTAAATCTCTACATAGAAATAAATTCGAAAACGTTTTATTTTAAAATTATTGGTGCTAACTTCCCGGTTCAAGAAAAGTAAAACGTAATAACTTATTTAATATAAAAATAATATAATACTCTCTTGGGTACTAATTAGTACTATTTGGGTTCTAAAGTTTAGTAACAAAAAAATCTTTTTAAATATATACTTAGTGCTAGCGTCAAGTTGGCACCAATAATATTTAATTTGCAATAACTTATTTATCATAAACATTTTTGGATACCAATTGGGTACTAAATTTTCGTATAATACACACACACACACACACACACACACACACACACACACACACACACACACACACACAGAGACACACATACAGACATCATCGTAAAAACAGTAAATTCGTATTGTAGGTTGTATGGACTCTAAAACGTGCTTATTCATCAACAGTCACCATCGAATTGTTTGACCAAAGACAACACCTTCCTTACCTATAGGTGACGGAAGATAAAAAAAAAGATGGAAATAAAACAATTTCTGGATGTCAGCCAAATTTATTGAAATTTCGTACTCTACAGTTTCGACCCCACTTGGGTCATCCTCAGGAGCTATATACACAATTGAAAAATTAAAATACAATTTGTTAAAATACAGAAATGAACTTACTGAAATTTTTTATTTAATTGTTATGAAGCATGAAAAATGTGATGTCAACATGGAAAATATATCGTTAAGCATCGCTTAACACAGTCGTAATAAAATAAAATAATAATAATACACCATGTAATAATTGTACATGGAATATTAAACGTCGAGAATTTTTAATAAATAACACAAAATATAACAATATACAAAAAAAATCTGATGTGGCCAGCACATAACCTCTCGCCGTATATTTTACCTGGCTGTATGCATAAAGCAAAGAATATTTTTATAAATACAAATAATATATTCATATAAATCTATGACGTATAAACTTCTTTATTATTCAATAATAGCATGTCTCAACATAAAGATATTTACCATAAATTATGTTACAATAAATTACAAAGTAGAGTTTACCATATATAAATATTAGGCTGGTAACAGCAATTTTCAATTCGAACAACTTTGTTTACTTTCTCTTCATATTCTTCTAGTAAAAACATTAATTTTGGGCGGTCTAAAATGTATATATCTGGATTGTGCATCTATTCTTACATATCTTCTTTTACATTTTATTTTTTCATACTTGTTATATCTAAATAACACTAATTCCTTTTAATAAAGTGACGGATAGATTGCACTCCGATTATTCTTATATCGATGTGTAATTTTGTCAATATTTACAACTTACTTGAGAAGAATTTGATAGCTTTTTCGCAATTCAAAGTTACTCTAGTCTACAGTACTGGTGTACATTGTCCCATAATGTTTGAAACAAATTTAAGTCCTTCAACCTAGACTTGTCATCTCCATAATAGTCACAGATCAAGAACTAAGGGATTCTCCAAGTACATTTTTAATTCATTACTCATTATTTCTGACACTGACATTTATCTGTCAGTTACAAATAATTTAAATTATCAACTATTTTTCATGGCATCCTTTCGGTTGTAAAATTAATTACAACATTATTTTATATATTATATTCCTTTTATCTCTAAATCTATAAAATATGTATAAAAATATTTAAATGTATCAGAAAGAGAATTTATTTTTCTTTAATATTATCAAGAAAAATTTTCAAAAAATAATATTTAGAAGATTTTTTTTCAAGAATCTTCTACTTCCGGTTGTCCAATTGTTACCAAAACCTTATGTATCAGAAAGAGAATTTATTTTTCTTTAATATTATCAAGAAAAATTTTCAAAAAATAATATTTAGAAGATTTTTTTTCAAGAATCTTCTACTTCCGGTTGTCCAATTGTTACCAAAACCTTTTCAGATCTTCCCGGGAATGTCCGATTGGGAAATACGTTGTTAAACAAATTTTAAGTCTTATAGTTTTTGAGTAACCGTCCTTCCAACATCCCACACACACACACACACACACACACACACACACACACATCCACACACACACACACACACACACACAGACATCATCGTAAAAATGTTAAAATCGGATTGTAAGGACCTTAAAACGTGCTTATTCAATAAAATCTGGATATGCGATTTTTAGCATGAATGCAATACCTCTCTTAGCGAGAGGTAAAAATAAGTGAAAAATATAAAAAATATAAAAAATCGTGTTATCACACCCTAATGGACACTTAAACTAAGTACGGTATGGACCTGTAAAGTTGATGAAAGTTGAAGACCTATCCAAGGTGACAGCTGCCATTACCAAAAACTGGAACATCATCTCCACTAAAACTAAAATATTGTTAGAAGATTTTATCGAACTGATAACGTTTTGCCTCACCGAAAGTTCTTTTCAGTCCGAACAATCCTTCTACAAACAAACATGGGGGGTAGCTATGGGCTCTCCTCTGTCACCTGTAATAGCGAATTTAGTAATGGATGAACTTCTTAATGCTGTCAAAACATTGCTACCTTTTGACACTCCCTTCATAAAAAAATACGTTGACGATCTCATCTTGGCGGTCCCAACAAACCAGATCCAAAACACACTGGAAATTTTCAACAGTTACAACACTCACTTACAATTTACGGTAGAAATAGAACACCTACAAAAAATTGCGTTCTTGGACATGACCTTACTACACAATAATAATGGCACCATATCAACAAAATGGTACCGTAAACCAACTGCTAGCTCAAGATATTTAAATTTCAACTCAAAACACCCACTTTCACAAAGAATAAACAATGCGAGAAATCTTTTTAACAGAGCACTAACACTTACCACTAACATTTTTCATAATGAAATCGGCGATGAGGTCTCGCGCCTTTTAAGACTTAACAACTACCCAGCTAGCATCGTACATTCGTTAAAAAATGATGTTATGAACAAAATTAAAAAGAAACCAAATCAAAATAATCACAATATGAGGATGAATGAAAACATGATGACAGAAATAAATACAGAGAACAACAACAACCAGAATAATACCCAAAAAGAATGTTTTTACTCTCTTAAACATATAGATGGTATAGCTACTAAAATAAAAAAATGTTTCACTAACCACTTAAACATAGGCATTGGCTTTAAACAAGTGAAAACTGTAGGCACACTTTTTAGCAAACTAAAATCGAAAATACACAAGGACAGTCAATCTGGGATCATTTACAAAATTCCTTGTAAAGATTGTACAGCACAATACACGGGACAGACAAAAAGATATATGAAAACGAGGTTGGAGGAACACAAAAAAAATTGCAACAAACCACCAAACAACAATAATAAATGCGCTCTTGTGCATCATGCCCATGCTCATAACCATAATTTTGACTTTGACAACGCAATAATAATAGACACAGAACAAAATTTACACAAAAGGCTCACGTTGTAAATGCTACACATAAACAATGATCCTAATAACATAAATCTAAAAACAGACACAGTACACATTAGTAAAATATACAATAATATTTTAAAATACTACAAAAATAAAACAAAATAACATTCTTATACAAAAATAAAAATAACGTTCGTTTATAAAACTAAATAATATGATTTAACATATGTTTGCAACAAGCGCATTGATACACCTGCGCAGCTAAATCAATTGTGAGGCGGGTGTTCAGATTCAAATTTACAACCTTGGATAGGTCTTCAACTTTCATCAACTCTACAGGTCCATACCGTACTTAGTTTAAGTGTCCATTAGGGTGTGATAACACGATTTTTTATATTTTTTATATTTTTCACTTATTTTTTTTGTATATTGTTATATTTTGTGTTATTTATTAAAAATTCTCGACGTTTAATATTCCATGTACAATTATTACATGGTGTATTATTATTATTTTATTTTATTACGACTGTGTTAAGCGATGCTTAACGATATATTTTCCATGTTGACATCACATTTTTCATGCTTCATAACAATTAAATAAAAAATTTCAGTAAGTTCATTTCTGTATTTTAACAAATTGTATTTTAATTTTTCAATTGTGTATATAGCTCCTGAGGATGACCCAAGTGGGGTCGAAACTGTAGAGTACGAAATTTCAATAAATTTGGCTGACATCCAGAAATTGTTTTATTTCCATCTTCAATCCCAGCCAAGAAATAACCTCCTTTCTATAAAAAAAAAAGTTTTTTGTGGGTACTAATTGGCACAAATGGGATACTAAATCGTAGTAACAATTTAAAAATTAGTACCCTATACCTTGGAGCCAACTTCACGCACCTCTTTCTTTGTCGTATAAAATTTAGTGATACATGTGAAATTTCAATTCGAAATATGATAATGATAATTAATTGATTCCTTTGAAACGTAAATAAACATCCAAAAGTATGAACAAATATGTATACTGTATTGTTTGGTAAAAATTGCGTTGCCTTGATTTTTTAACGAATATTTATGATGTTGACATTAGCAACTAATTAACCGAACACTGTTTATTTGTTATACCTGTTTGACCAAAACTGCGCGTTATGAATAAATTATGCATTAGATTTTGTGTCCGCACAAAAAACTTGGTAAAAGGCAAATGTTTATTATGTCAAACAAATTTTGCTCCCCGTTGTATTTCATGAAAATTTTAAACACTCTCCTGACAAAATGTGCTAATATATTTACACTTGCGTTCATATACGTTTATATAGTCATTATTTTATCGGAATTTAATTCAATGATGCGATGATTGAAATGATAAAAGCTTCTGAAATAAATTTGTTTAAAACGTTTCACATTGCGTTTCAATTTTAATATTATTATATTGCACATGAAATTAATTTTATTTATTTTATACTCATGTAAAACGTTTTTTAATGATGTTTCATCTTTTATAAGTTTATTTAGGCGACATACATAACAACAAAACGCAAACAAGTGGGAATAATGGTAAAGAAAGTGTACTTTTGTACAAAATAATATTGAAATCGATCTGGATACAGCTAGTGACTCTTATTGACAAATTTCAACGTTTTCAATGAAAAATTTGAAGAATAATATAGTAGACGCTCCATTGTTTGTCAACAATACTGTTATTCACAATGACTTACAAATGAACAGAAAAAAAGTGAAATAGTTATTTACAAACCAAGTGCGGGACCGCTTGGTTCCCGGAAATATGTATTTTTTGCAAGAAAAGTATAGAACTAAATTTTTCTTCAAACGTTATAAAAGTAGCATCTTTTGTGACTTGATTCACAAGGTATAAGTTTAATTTCTACGCCGCCGGAGTAGAAGTAGCTAATATCTACGCCGCCGATGTAGAAATAAAATAAATAAATATCCATAGAAACTATACAGAATCAACGAATAAGAAGTAACTTTAATAAAAGAAACCTGTAATATCACCCTAAATGTCACTATGACACGCTAGGTTACCTAAGAATAAAGTTACTAAATACCATCAATAGCTGACAAATTTAAATAAATAACCTATGAATTGAAATATAAACAGAGTTTACTTTTGAGGAAATAACATATTAAAGAATAACAGACTTACAGATTACAATTACAGGGACGGTAATGAACATAAGAATACTTAGAATTAAAGTGATAAGAAAAGATTATATTGTTTTGCAGTGATTCCTGGACATATCTTTCAGCCACACTGTTAGATTTCCATCCAATTGAACAACTTCAGGGTGCGTACATTATAATATTTCAAATTCCAACATAATTTCACACAAGGAGGATATAAAATTGCACAGTTTTTATTTAAACGTCAAAATGTGAAAATTTTCACTTCAATGTTTATAACAAAAAGTGAACAAACAAGTATCCATAGCTACAGGGCAATTGAAATCGCAAACGTAATTTACGTAAAATGTAATGTCAGTAGTAGATATTTTTCTTTAAATATCTACGTTTGAAGAAAAAATATGTGTCATTCGGATTACAGTGCTTTGTACACAGATTTCGGTAATGATGATAACGTATTTGTACCGTGCGGACGTTTACCAGGCGTCACCTCACGAGCAATCATTGCTGGCGTGGAGAGTACACCACAGGGGTAAATTTTGTGCCATTTAAAGTTCGAAATATTTCTGTATGACGTCCGTTGTTAAAAAAATTACCTACTTATGTCCACTTTTGACAAATTAAATAAATATGGGAAATAAAAAAAAAGTATTTCCACGCTAGGCAAGTGAACAATAAAAATTTCGAGGTGTACATTAAAATAGGGTACTTCACGCAAAGCAAATGAACATATTATTATAATTTCTTGTCCACAATTTAAAAATTAAAAAGTGGTACCTATCTAACAAGGCATTATTCTGTCTGTCATCAAACTTATTAAGTCCATATACAATTATCAATGAATAATTAAAGAAGATTAGTATAATTTATAGGTTTGCGCAGCCTCTGAGGTATTCGAAATATGAGTAATGACAAATAATTTAATCAGAATTAATGTGGCAACATTTGGCAAATTGTGTAAATTTCTGTGTGTAAGGAAGCATTCAGCAGAATATATTTCCTGTTCCTGCGATATTAAACCTTCCTCTACTCTAACCAAACTTAATACGAAATGCTAAGCCACTATTAATTATACGGGCTTTAGCAACACTGCTCCTATATTTGACAACACTGTTCAAAGCCTAGACGGCGCTATTAAAACCGAGGACGCAAAATGCAAAACATCTAAAAACAAAAATGGCGGTTATATTAGCACACGTGGTTTCAGCCCTCATCCTTCATAGCGGCACATCGAACTTTTTACAAGACTTCAGATTACATAATATATTTTCAATTTTTTTTCTTTAATTTTATTTCATAATTCCAGCAAGATTTTAACATTCTTTGATATTATTACAATATGATATAATGTAATAATTTAAATACGTAGTAGAAATAGGCCTTTAGGATCAATGAAAATTTAACGAACAAAGATTAGGATTTAAACTCAGACTTTCTTAGCTCTTCCAATTCAGCTACAATTATATAACATCCTATACTTTCCTACGAGATAATATAGTAGGGTTCAGATTTTAAATCCTAGTGAGATCCATGATTTTTTAACAAAATCTATGTTCATTAATTAAATATCATTGATCCTAAAGGCCTCTCTACGCCAGCAATGAATACCCGCAAGTTGACGCCCGCACGATACAAATATGTCATCATTATTATCGATATCTGTGCATAAAACAGATTGACACACCCAGCAATGGGTCATACGCCGTCACCCTTTAGGTAAGGAAGGTATTGTCTTTGGTCAAAAAATTCGATTGTGAATTTTTAGTGAATAAATTTTACTATTCATATGATGTCTGTATGTATGTGTGTGTGTATGTGTGACGATTTTTTCAAAGACGATTTCATTCCATTTTATACTTCATATTCAATGCATATAGAGTTATAAAGATATTTCATAAATCAGCCAGCTAGCTATAACCATGGCAACAGCTACTATATTAAGAAAATTCTAATTGACAGATGTCAGTGTCAAGTGCAATGTACGTAGTATATTTGTGTTATAATTTTACTGAAAATGTTGGCCTTGACAAGCAGATATGGGGGCCCGTGTCAAAATGACAGCTAGTAATTTTGTATATAGATGTCAAATGTTATAATTTTTCATTAAAAATTTCAAGATTTCAATTGGTTAATTTATCAGCAAGAGTGTGGAATTGTCGAGGAAAATAAATCACATGGAATTGAAAAATGATGAAATTTACAATGAAAAATTATTACTTTTGACATTTATATAGCTCTTATTCTGATACGGGCCTCCATACCTGCTTGTGAAGGCCAACAAAGTCGCATAACTACTCGCGCTATATATGTATATGTACAATCTTTTGCAAGAAACTTCTGTTTGGCAACAACAGTTTTTATTTTATGATTACAATTCTATATTTTTGTAAACCTAGCTGACAAAATTGAGATAATATATTCGAATTATTTGTCTTCTGGAAATGCCCTACCATTTAATAAGGTTCTATACCAATATTTTTCTGCAAGAATAAGATGAACCTCTGATTTTAAAGAAAAAACGACTTAATAAATTTATGTAATAAGCAAGATATGAATTTTTAAAGTTCAAAACTCGGCTTGTGACGTTTCATGCCCTCACCAATCAAATTTATTTAGATATAAAACGTCATACAAACTTTTAATCGCTTCTAGTTTGCGAACGAATTAATATTGAAATAATTTTTTTTAGTATCATATACATAATGTAAAAATCTTTTTTTTTAACATTTAAAGTCAAAACGTTATTTAATTGTTGTACAAACCATTCTTAACGTGTTTGTTCCTTGGGGTGAGATTAACCTTGTCTAACTGCGCTAGCCCTCCGAGTACGTGAAGTTTAAAATATGATAATTTCCGTGTTCCGCTCGCGTGTATTCCTGGTCCTTGCTGCATAGTCTGAGACTTTTTGCTCCAGGAGTGGGGGCACAATCGATATGTGACGTCACACGGTTGAAAGCTTACAATGCGCAATGACGATGCGCCTTATGCACTGCAAGCTGAAAGCTCTGACTCAGGACGAGCTTTAAGCTTCAAGACCTCCAGCAAATTGTGCGAGGATCACTTTCAGTACATTGTTTCATAACGCACCAATCATATCACACATGGGGGGAAACTTTCATGAAGCATTTTTCCATAAAAAAGAAAAAACTTGTTTTAAAAAACACAATTAAAAAAAATATTTTTTTTCAATTTCAATTGAGGAACTCTTCGCAAAAACAACCATAGTCCAAATATTGTAATATATGGATTACAGCGACATGTACTTTCAGGGTTGCCAAACAGTTTTTCACAAAAGATATTAAATTTTAAAGTTTGCGCGTTTCTACAAAAACGTCCTATAAAAATGTCTAATTACATATTATATAATTGATCAAAGTTTATTTTTCTATTTCTAAACATCCAATAAATAATTTTCTTTTTCTATTTCAGTGTTCTTATGAGTCTATTTACGCACTGATAACACGTCTTTTAGAAAATCTATAAGCGCACTGTTTCATACAATCAGACAAAATTCACAACACACAATACATACACCGTTAAAATGTGAAATTTTAATTCTTAGCGAAAATCACTACCAATATAACTGACTAAAAAAATCTAATGTGGCCAACACAATACCTCTCGGCATTTATTTTTTATTAATTTAAATTTACCTACATACTTACTAATTCTGGAAACTATATAAGTTCATTTCCGTATAACTATTATTCTATTTACAATTTTCTTTTTAAAACGTTACTATTATTAATTTGAAATGATTATTTTTTTGACAGTGATATTTATCTGTCAGTTACTTACATTTGAGCTGAACTGTGTAACCAAGGAGTTGTGTTTAAAGCAATAGACTCCGGGATGTAAATTATAGATTATTTTATAAATTTATCAATAAAAGATATAGAAAAAGTATTAATACAAACTAGTAGAAAATTTAATAATCATTAATTTTTATTATAAGATAAATTGCGAAAAAATAACATTTAAAGGTATTTTTTGAAGAAAAACTATTTTGAGCTTCAAGTAAGTGTCATTTCCGGTTATCCGATTTACACAAAAATCTAATGGCTTCTTTTCTAAATGATGAGGACCAAGAAGATCCACACTCATACACATACATACCCACAGGCATCATCGTGAAAATGTTTAAATTGGATTCTAGGGACCTTAAAACGTGGTCATTTACCAAAATCTCGATATGCGAGTTTTAGCACGATCCCTATACCTCCCTTATAAAAAGTGGCTGAAGGTAAAAATACCAAAACATATTTTTGACGTATTTTTTTAAAATGTTTTTTGAAATTATCTCCATAGAAAAAAACTGATGTGGCCAGCACATTACCTTCCGTCAATCATGTGTATTATGTACAATTTCCATACACAAATTTTCTTGTAAAAGATTCTATAATTTTAGTAAAATTATTTCGTAAACAAACTATGCAAATTGCATTTGACACTGACATCTTCTTCTTTAGTTTTTCCCATTCGTTTGTGGGCGTTATTTTTTATTTTATTCTTCTACTCATTTCTGTTTTGCGTGTCGTTCTCATTCAGTTGCTTTTCTCTCAAGTCCTCCGCAATAAGTCCTTCCATCTTATCTTTACTCTTCCTTTGTGTCTTCTACCGTCTATTACTAAGCTATTCATTCTTCTCCCAATATATTCATCATCTCTTTTCATGACATGTTCAAACTAATGTAACCATTTCTCTATCTATTACTCCTTATCCCATCTTTTCGTGTCTTCCCCAACATCTATCTCAACATCCTCATCTCTGCCACATTCATTTTCTTTTCATTGATATTGACACACACACATACATACAGACATTATCATAAAAATAGTAAATTCGTATTTTAGGGACTCCAAAACGTGTTTATTCATTAGAAACTCACTATCGAATTTTTTGACCAAAGACACCTCCGTACCTAAAGGTGACGGAAGGTAAAAATAGTATAAAAAACATACTGTTTCCAAATTTGGACTCTACATTAACAGATTGCCTTATGATACTTGTTTTTTAATGTACTTTATTATATTATATTAAAGCATAATCATGGGTAAGTTAAGTTACAGATTGTAAAAAAATCCAACAAAATTCAAATTTACTAATACCTCATGTTTACAAAAAAGGCAGATAAAAGGTACTGCTTGGACCATCTGTTATATGTTTTCCAACTACTTATTCGACGAATAAAGAATAATCCCTGAATTTTTATGTTTAACCAACTAAATCACATTTAAAGTTCTTTTAATCACTCAGTATGACAATAATTTGAAAGTTACTCTGTCCTCCTTTCTCAAAGAAAAATTGCATTGTCAGATCCGACCAATTTTCTCGATGTTCCGTTAGATCTTCCGGGTTTAAAATTGTAAAACTCCCGCTCAAAAACCAACCAATTAACATCCTGCGCTGAGAGGTTTTTCCACTTAATATTTCATAGGTCGTAAAAGTGAAATGTTCCCACCACTGTCGTCACCGTTCCCGTTGCGCCATCTCTCTCTAACAACCAGGCAAATGGTATAAGTCTGTCTCACGTCTGGTGCATGAGAAGTTTCACCTTCGGCTGTTAGCAGAGCTTGCTTGGATTTTCCTTTGTTATTACACTTTTAATTAAAGTCTGCAAATCGGAATTTGTAAGTTCGGGAGTATTAATATTGGATTGTTTCTGGATAATGAATTTATTGATAGAAGTTGGGAATGTGAATTTATTGAGGAATAAATTTATACGCTACGAAGTTTGGTTTTATTTCATTCCATTCATCCATTCGTTAATGAAATTTTTGGTCAAGTGGAAGATTATTTCATAGTACCTTAATTACAATAAAAAATATAGAATGAATTATACATAACATTCTTTAAACATATATTATATGTCAGGTATCCTTTTACCGTAAGGTGCAGAGTGTACAAATATTTTTAATTGTGTACAAGTTTCTCCTTGCCATCTTCTTAGCGACTTGAATCGTCCTGTTTTTCTTTTCCGAGATCTTCGGTATTACCTTATCCCAGTTGTATTTAGGACTTCCTCGGTCTCTGTTATCTACCACGTTCGTTTATCTATATTTATCTCATCGGCCTATTTTCGTTCATACTGATCATGTGACCTCATCAAGCTAACTGTCTCTCCTCTATGAAGTCCAATACTGTAACACGAGGGGGGTGAAACGGCCGATGTTTATGCTGGTGGACTTACTGCTTTTCCAACGATGACCACTTTAACTGACTGGTGGTCGCTTGAATGGTCGACCACGACTTGATTAAGGAGGAGGAACATACACAAACTTGCACTTATCTTTGATGACAGATGAACACTTACATTATGGACACAGACATTATTTGGTATTTAACTATTTTTCTTCTGAAATAAAATAAATATACAGGGTGTTTATTAAACATAGGGCAAAAATTGAAGGGATTATTCCCTGGACCATTCTATGATGATTTTGTCCTTTGATGATTTTTGAAAAGCCGCTTTGTTTCAAAGATACAGGGCGAAAAAAAAATTCGACATAACCAATTTTGATATTTTTCAAATTATTAATCTAGTAACAGCAGGCAAGTTATGTGTCAAATTTGTTGAGACGTTTGGCTGTTTGACGTGTATTTTCTGTCTATAATACTTAAAATTTTGTTAGTGAAGTCCTCTTATCATGAATAGCTATTTTTTAACAATAACATACGGAGATCGCTAGATTAGTCGAGGTGAACCTCACTTATGGCCTGCTCGATCCCCGGAGTTAAACCCCCTGGATTTTTTCCTATGGGGCCATCTAAAATCATTAGTATATGCTACTCTATTGGCAAATTTGGAAGATTTAAGACATCGGATAATTGCTGGCTGTAACTCCATAAGAAACGACCCTGGTGTTTTTGAAAGAGTTCGGCAATCAATGAGAAGAAGATTGGATTCTTGCATCGTAGCTGGAGGTAGACATTTTCAATAGTACTTGTAGATTAAGAAACTATACATGTCATTTTTGGTATTAAATGTTGGTATTGTCGAAAAAATTTTTCGCCCTGTATCTTCGAAACAAAGCGGCTTTTCAAAAATCATCAAAGGACAAAATCATCTTAGAATGGTCCAGGGAATAATCCCTTCAATTTTTGCCCTATGTTTAATAAACACCCTGTATAATTGTGCGTTTACCGACTTAATTGAGTCTTGCACCGTAGCATCCAACCCAGCGTCTAGCGCAGAGCTAGACGCTGGGTTGGATGCTGCACTCTGCGTGCAGCGCCTACTAAAATACAAGAATGCTACCGACATCAATATTTCGGCGATATTGCTTTTTAGCTGATATATCAGGATCGGCGATATTTATTTGTCGATACATGATTCCCATCATTTGGCTTCATTTGACCAACCCTCCAGCATCTGACCCCTGATTCTCACAAAAAAGTCAAGATATATCTGAAAGCCCCTATTGCAAGAAACGCAGACCAGGATTTCTGGTGCTTTGAAGTTCTCCACCCAAATTTGAAAAAAATAGTGCAAAACTACTGCTGCAGGTCTCATTTAGACAGACTTGCATTATCGCTTGTCTCCGTACAATTTAAGGACGATATATTTTTTAAATAAAAGTTTTTTAAATGTTAATGTCATACATATGTTTTGAAGTATCGCGATCGATTTTTTTGAGAATTTCCTAGGATTGTCAAATTAGGCGAGATTCAACTCGAACAAATCTTTTTAAGGCCAAATGTCCATGCAATATTGAATATATGCTGGTTCCATTAAAGTCCAAAGACACCTCAACCTCACGATAAGTCACATGACGATCACGCACCGCATCAATGTTTTTCGGAACAACAACCGATTTTTGGACGACCTTCACTAAATTCGTCCTTGGGAGAACAACGGCCACGATTGAATTCGGTAAACCATCGATAAACACTGGTCCTTGATGGTGCTCCATCGCCAAAAATCGAATTAAGTTAATTGCACGAAAATGTTCACGATTTAATTCCATAAAAGCACAAATAGCGCTCGTACGTCAAAACACTCTGAGTATACCGTCAAAAATGTCATACTTTACGATAGACACGTCAGTTGCCAGATGGCAGCACTAGGGTTGCCCAGTCCCGAAATATAAAAGGCAAGCAACCATCGTATTTATGTATCTAAACCACACATTACCTACCTTCTAATTCACCGTGTGTAATGTTTGTTTACGTTGGAAAAGCGCGAAAAATCAATTATCTTTTCGTGAATAAAACAGAAACAATGAATGAAAACAAACTTGACCTTTCCCATCAACAGAAATAAAATACAAGGTAAAAATATCACGCGACGTAGTACATGTAAACGACTTCTAAAGCGCAGAGCGCAGGTGACACCGTTATAAATGATGCAATTCTGAAACACGTTACTTTCAAAATGTTCACAATACCAATACTCCAGAAACTAGATTGTAAGTTAGAAAATAAAACACCGCTAAAAATAAAATATTGATCAGGAAAATTGCACAGTATTACAGAAGTTGTTACGTTGGTGTAAAGTTACCTATGATTATGGTTTTACAAATTAAACTAACCTGTTATCTAACGCACTCAGCCTCGCAAATTGTTGGTAAGTAGCAGACAAACGTTAAGGTAGTTATACCGTCGAACCATTTTACCCAGAATTAATTGAAATTTAAAGTACATCTCAACTGAAGTATAATCTATCCGCTTTCCTAATTTAAAAACAATTGGCCACGCGGTAGCTGAAATATTTGCAATTAAATTCGACCTATTTAACACGTGAAGAATAGGAAATGGCAAAATAAACATAACATTTTAAATTGTAACTTTTATATCCAAACCGACATTTAATCAAAAAACTAGTATGTTATAGAAGACAATTTAACGGATTTTATATAAAAAAAATAAAATTATTTACTACCCACATTTAATTTTATTGCATATAGAAAATTATAATCTGAAGATACGATAAATAGGTAGAATTATATTTGACAACCATGTACAAGCGTTCCAGATGGAGTGTCAGTTAGTAACGCCCACTTTGGTATTAACAAATAAGAGGTGTTCTTTGGTTAAAGGAATTTCAGACGTACATTCGAAGGAAATACATTTTAAATGGAAATTTCTTATTTTAAGAAAGAAATATAGTAATTTGTTTTGCAGTTCCGATTTGAAGTTTAGAATGAGTATTATATCTCAAAATATATTATTACTTTTATACCTGAATGTAAAAATAAATGTGGGAATACTTCAAAATTAAAATTATTTTGAAACCGTTTGTATAGAAAAAGATATAAGATTTACTAGGCATTGTTACTAATAACAATGTAAATAGAGAAGCAAAATATTTCCTATCGTCCTTCCTTTGAAATAATTATGATAAATATAGTCTGAAAAATAAAATAACTTATTTGAACCCAAATTTGAGAAAAATCTATGAATGGAAATAATAAGAATATATAAATATTTATTCAATCTATTTTTTAACACAAAGGTATTATAAAAATAAAATAAAACCACATTACAAAAAACAATGTTTACATATTTAGTTTGAATTTTAGAACAAATTATCGATTTTTACTTAAAAAATTTCTCTAAAACTCTTTTGTTTCAAAGAAAAACTTTTCTACGAAAAAATAAAGAAAATTCATTTGTTACAGTGTTTGATATTTATTGTTTTCAGTTATACGTGGTTTATTATTACCGATTTTCATTAAAAATTGTGTAACACTAGATATTAAAATATCTCTATCCTTGTCTAAGCGCGATGTTGCCAAAGTTAATCTGCAACATTCATACTCTAGTATGAGTGTATTGGAATAGGACACTTGTATATGTGCTAGTGCGAGTAGTACAGTTGAAAGAAAAACTTTTCTACGGAAAAATAAAGAAAATTCATTTGTTACAGTGTCTGATATTAGTTTTTAACTATTTTTGTACAATCTGTGTATATATTTAATATAATGTTAAAAAAAAATATTGCAAATATAAACTGCATTAGCTTAATCTTTATGTTGAACAGAGAACAAGTTTTTGAACAGGTACACTCGAGTGACAACTACCTTAATGTAACCAGAAGTACCATACCATTTAAGTAAAAGTAAAACATAGTTGAAAATACAGTGTAGTGGCTTTTAAATTCATTCAAAAACCGTAGTAGGTTTTGTGCGGTTTTTACTCTGACAAACACGGAAACATTTTAGAAAAATCTTTTCCTTCCTTTGTGCAAAAACTCTGTAAACAAACTTGACCTTTGATCCGCATCCGCATTCATCCTTATCTCTCTCACTCGAGCTCTCGAGAGCATCCAGAGAGATCAAATTCAAATAACCTTCGCCTTGCTACAATCCACAATCCCTGAGCAGTTAGCACAAGCTACAGGTGACGGTCCCGGGTTGGTGTTCCGGGTTCCGTGTTGGCGGTTCCGGGCTCGGGGCTCCGGGGGCGTTCCAGCATCTGTTAGGTTGCGGCAGGTCGCGTGACATCCCTGAGCATCGCGTCCGACGCCCAGGGGAAAGAACCGGAGCCGGAGCGACGGATCACCTAGCATCGCGTGCGGCATTCGACCACGTACGAGCAAGAGCACGAGGGTTCAAGGGATGTTCAAGGGTAACACTACACGTGCCAGACCAAAACAAACCCGACCTCAATCAACATGTGTTCGGGATGTTTAGTGAAAAGTTAATGCGAGCGTTGAACACCGAACGGAAAGGTTATTTGGGCATACAAACAAGGGAGTGTATTAACATGGTCTAAAACAGTGATTCTCAAAGTGGCCAAAACCGCCCCGTTTTGGGCGCTGGATAGATCCAAGGGGACATTGGTGCCTCAGGGTTAACAAGGCAGAATTGAAGGGCAGTTAGAAGCAGGGAGTCGAACCGGACACGAACCCTAACCCTAAACCTCAACCAAAACTTTTCTAAAACCTGAACGCAAATTGGAACCTTAATTTTCAATTTTAAAAGAGCTGAATCCGAACCGAACCGATATTTCTTAACGGGGTTATCCGAAATACATAAAGGTTCACATTATGGTAAACATTTACTATTACCAGGGGCGGATCTGCGTAGAGTCCCTATGTAAGCCCTGGGCCCCCAAGAGTCAAAAGGCCCACAACAATTATTGATTATCATAAATTTTTAATACTTTTTTACTAGCAATGAGCACTTATCGGAGGTACCTGTACAATATCTAGAATGTGCAAAAATATTAAAAATATTATATGAAAAACAGTTAGTGGATACATTTCCGAATTTATACACAATTTTAAAATTGTTTGTTTATACGTTTTTGTTAATAATATTGCTTAATTTTTAAAAAAATTATATAATATGTTTGTCATTTAACATTTCATAAATAAATATATTTTAACACTAATTTTGATATTATTAAAAATGAATTTTAAACCCCAATTTAAAGATTTTTAATCTAACAAAAAGTGGGGCCCCCCTAGTACATCAAGCCCTAGGCCCTGAAAAACCTAAATCCACCCCTAACTATTACCCAACTTTTCAATTCTTTGCTAGTTGAAAATCATAATATAGAAACATTTAACATAAGAGCATTGGAAAAATAACAAATGTAATATTGCACCTGAACTACAAACTTAGTGCAAATTGCATTGTCTGTACTGTTATAAGTGAGGGTTGAACAATTACTTTCATCACTAAATTTTATTTTGTCTCCGTAAAAATATAAAAAGGGAAAGAATATTAGAAGACATTTTATTATTCCGAAATAACAATTATTTGAGCGTCAATAGATTTAAAATCATTTCAACTTAACCTTGCACTATTGTCAAACGTCTTTCTCGACCTAATAACAATACATCATTAATTATTTTTCTATTGAATTTTTTTAACCCTAACCGATATTAACCGTTATTTGAAACGGTTAACCGGAGCATATTTTTGTTTGGGTTTTAAAAACCATAGCGATAACCCTAAACTTTATTTAATTGGATCCGAAACTAAACAAAAAAATCAAAGAGCATACACATATCCATTTGCTCTATTCGGTTGTCGTTTTTTACAGCAAATGGATGTATGCTCTTTGAATTTTTTGTACGACGTTTTAATAAAATAGCTGAATGTTTTGTACGAATGTATTTTGTGTACATGAAATGTAACAATCTGTAAGATCTTACTTAGTGATAATGTCCATGTTATTTTGTATGTATTACATTTTTGTTATATAATTCTCGTAGAGAAGGTGCAAGGGTGCACCGAAACGTCGGTAGAGTAAGAATTGTTAACACCTTAATATAAATAAAGTATAGAGATACGTGAAGAAATGTGATTATTGATTCATAATAGTAAAAAGTAAAAAAAAATAACAATAAGACAAATAATTTCCATTATGGACTTGTCGAATCTTAAGATGAAGATGAGCAAACGATAACGGTTTTGAATCTTTGATAAAGCTCAAATTGCGAAAGTAGGTAAATATTTAAATTGACTCAGCAGTGCCATGTCAATTTCGGATTCTATTAATATAGACATTCATCAACAAACCCGAATGTTTAACTGGTATTATACAAGAACAAATATTAATACTTCAAATAATCTATTGCGGTTTTCATAGATTAATTCAAAATGCTTTCATTCAACAAAACCAAAAGATAATCACTAACTTTAGTATCATCCGCAGGAAATGTATTTCAACGAAAACGTCTCCTATTGGAAAACATACTTTGAATTTATTAATATTAAAGGCTAATAAAATAAATATGAAAGTTTAACGACTCCGGTAATACGTTGGGAAAAATTAATGAGTAAGGTAATATCGTGAAACTCAATACGAACATTAATTAATTAGTGGAGAAATAATGGATCACTTCATCACACACGTCCATCTTGCAATTTTCCCAATTACGAATCACAAACATGAGAAAGAGAAGGGGTTAGAAGTAGCTGTAACGAACGCGGACCATGGCAACACGATAATGAATTATGTCTACATGGGGTATTTTCCCTGTTTACGGGATCATTAATACGACCGAGGATTACGGACGATAGGGTTTCACACATTAAGGGTACTTTGAACTGATCACTTTTCCAAATTTGTAGCAGGTATATTAAAAGATCACATATCATTATTACAAAAAATGTCGTATGATGAAAGAATTTTCTTAAAACCATTCATCGGGAATCGACTCAGGCGAGTGTCAGAAAACACTATCGCTTTCTCAGTTATTAGAGTTTTTTAATATCGTAATAACTCACTTTCCAACTAGTGATGTCCAAATTTTAGAAACTTATTTTTTTGAAAATTTCACTGAAAGTTTCACAAAATGTCTCAATATGATTTTCAGTGAAATGACAAAAGACACAAATACACTTAAACTTATTTAATTATTAATACAATAAGATATATTAAATGTACTCGTACCTCAAATGTTTCAATTACAAACATTTAAATATCTCAACTGGCTTCCATGGAGTTATTTGGACTAGATTTATTACAAGAGATTATTATATACTATATCTCTGAACCTATATAGGAGATATAATAAAAAAATTAAATGTGTCAGACTGAGAATTTAATTATCTTTATTATTTGTAGTAACATAAATTTTCAAAATATAATATTTAGACTTCCGATTGTCCATTTGATACCAGAACCTATTCAGCTCATCCCATTACTGTTAGATTGAGTAATCCGCTGTTACACAGGTCTTCAGTCATATAGAATTTGAGAAATCGTACCTCTAACATCCACACACACACTCACACACAGACATCACAAAAATGTTATAATCGGATTCTAGAGACCTTTAAACGTGCTTACTCACTAAAATCTAGACATGAGATGAATCCCATACCTCTCTTTTATTCATTTTTATAAATATAATTTTTCTTCAAACGTCATAAAAGTAGCATCTTTTGTGACTTGATTCACAAGGTAGAAGTTTAATTTCTACGCCGCCGGAGTAGAAGCAGCTAATTTCTACGCCGTCGGCGTAGAAATCAAATAAATAAATATCCATAGAAACTATACAGAATCAACGAATAAATAACTTATATAAAATAAACCAGTAATATCGCCCTAAATGTCACTAAAACACACTAGATAACCTAAGAAGTTACTAAATACCATCAATAGCTGTCAAATTTAAATAAATAACCTATGAATTGAAATATAAACAGAGTTTACTTTTGAGGCAATAACATATTAAGGAATAGCAGACTTACAGATTACAATTACAGGGACTGTAATGAACATAAGTATACTTCGAATTAAAGTGACAAGAAAAGTTTATATTGTTTTGCAGTGATTCCTGGACATATCTTTCAGCCACATTGTTAGATTTCCATCTAATTGAACAACTTCAGGGGGCGCACATTATAATACTTCAAATTCCGACACACAAGGAGGATATAAAATTGCACAGTTTTTATTTAAACGTCAAAACGTGGAAGGTGAAAATTTTCACTTCAGTGTTTATAACAAAAAGTGAACAAATAAGTATCCATAGCTACAAGGCAATTGAAATCGCAAACGTAATTTATGTCAAATGTAACGTCAGTAGTAGATATTTTTCTTTAAATATCTACGTTTGAAGAAAAAATATAATGTGTCTTTCGGAGTAAAAGTGTCTTTGTGTGCCTCGCGTGCAATTGTCCGACTCGCTTCGCTTGTTATGCAAACTTCCACGCTCGCCACACAAAGTATCAATTTTGAAAGTTTAAAATTGAAACTTTCAATGTGAAACTTTCATATGGTACATCTCTATTTATAACGTAAATAAGTATTAAATTCACTAAATAAAAATTGCATTACAACTTCTAAAGATATGGGGTCTCGTGGCTGTGTGCCTGAGTGTCTGGTCGCGAATCTGGGGACCCGGGTTCGATCCCGACCGACGCCAAAAATTACATCGAATTTTAATGGCACAAAATTGACCCCTGTGGCGCACTCTCCACGCCAACATTGAGTGCCCGTGAGGTGACGCCTGGTAAGCGCCCGCACGGTACAAATATTCCATCATTACCGATATCTGTGTATGAAGCAGATTGGCACACCCAGCAATGGATAATATGCCGTGATGAAATATTTTTTTTTTTTTAACTTCTAAAGATGTTTCTATGGAATACTCCTTGTAATTCTGGAACACAGTACTAGTAAACATTACCGCAAATTCCAGTTTGAAAAAAACAAATTACCATGCAAATTACTCCCGAAATACCATTCGGTAATATTCATCATATCTCCATTAACAGAACTAGAAATTAGATTCTGTACAATAACATTGATTAATCTCCGAGTTCTAAATATCTCTGTTGTAGTTAAGTGCTCGTGAATTTCAGCTTATCATCAGAAAATACATCAATAAACATTCAATAGTTCCTAATTGATTTATTTCAGAGACTTCTATCGTATTAATATAGAAATATACTCGGAAATGTTTTTGGTTTACGAAGTTTTTCATGCTTCGCTGGCCAAATAAAAAGGATTACAAATAATAGGAAATAAATTTATTGACTAGTTCGCAATTTTAATGTTTTATTTGTGGAGAAATGTGCTCTCGAATAGGAGAAACTTTCAAAAGTGGTTGTTTCGCAGGCGAATATGTCAGAGAAATATTTTTTTACTTCGCAAAACATATTAATAAATATAACTGGGCAGTTATAGTGAAATAAATAGAGATTGTGATATATTTTACAGTTATAGTTTCGAGAAGACATTAGTGTATCCGAATGGTGAAATATATAATTTAATGATTTGGTGGAATACAGTGGCGAATTTAGAAAATTATGATACGGGGGGCACAAAATTATTCGTATATTACTTTTATCAGTAAAATTTAAATAAAACGAGTTTTCAACAAAGAAATTCTTTTAAAAATAAAATGATAGTCATAAAATTTAAAGAAATGTTTAATTTACTTTATGTAATTTTGTTGAAAACAAATGTTATACAATAATTGAGAAACAAAATTATTCGTACATCTACAGATATAAAATTAAATAGCACATAATACCATAGTTTAATATTTCATAGGATATTTACTGGCTTTAATTAGAGCTTCAGTAACCTAAACATTGATTTTGTTAAATTAGATTATATGAAAGGAGGAATTTTTCCAACTCTTCAATCAGATTCGTCCGAAGTTGCTAAATAGTGGAAAATATATTTTTTGTGTGTTTTAAGTTGTTTCAGTAGATTGTAGAACAGCCATTTCTTAACAGTATTAGCTGTATGTTTAGGATCATTATCTTGCTGGAATATAAAATCCCCTCCTAGTCCAAGTTCACCCGCAAAAGATTGCAAATTTTCTTTTAAAATAGATAAATAATTATATTTATGTCATACTGGTTTCTAAAGTAACGTTTTTTGAACGATTTATAAAACAAAAAGTGAAACATTAAAGTCCTAGAACTTTAAAATGATACTTTAAAATTTTACCTTCATACTAAATCCTTTGTTTATGCGGCATTAAATTGTTCTTCGCCTCAGTAGCTTCATCCAAAATATCTCGAGGAATGTATTTTTCATCAATTATAGCGAATAAGAATGTTAATGAAACCAGAAAAAATCAATTTCAATCTGTCAATATTTTGCTAGGATTTTCGAACAATTCATACTGCTACAAATTACTGAAAATTTCTTTTAATAATTTAATAACTAGAAACCCATATGACATAAAATTATGTATGTGCCTCAGACGAAAAGTGTCTTCAAAGTATTCACAAGTAACAACAACTTGCTCATACCTTAAAGATTCACTTTTCGTCCTAGATACATAAAATACTATTATTCATAGTTTTATGCTTCCCCAACCCGTCAGCAGACATACAGCCCCAAACAAAAACGTTTACACAATCGTTTTTATTGTGCCACACAAATTATTTGTATCTACACGCTACATTATTACTGTATTTTTTATTATTTTTATTTTATTAGTACATATTTGATTTCTATGATGTATATAATACGTGAATGATAATAATATATTTTTTTTTAAATGATAGCGAGGTACGTGCCCAAGTGCCCCCCCCCCCCCTTTAAATTCGCCACTGGTGGAATATACAAATTTATTTTATTTGTAATCATTTTGAAAATAGATACTCTCCTAACAATTTAGTTTTAACATTACTGTGTGACGTAAATTCATGGAATCAGTTTCGACCCAAACTATTCTAATACAAGTTTAAGTTGAAAACGAGACCATAAATAGCCGTGTTCCCTGAGGTTGTGATTGCAATTTTGTGATTCCTGATTAGTTTCATCGTGGTCCTTTAGAATCATGATTTAAAAATTATGTCAAGAAAACAACTTGAATAATATAAACACAACCTAGCGTCAAATGTCATATGCAGACCAATTCAAAGTAACTTATTTTATTTTATAAATTAAGTACTGTCAAGTGTTATAGTCAGCATTAAAAATGTGTCATATAGAAGTAAAAAAAATGTTCTTGGTAAGGAATATGAAGTATGTTTACCTAAAACAAATCTTTTATGTAACATATTATTTTGTTTTCTAAATTATGATGCTTTTGTAGGAAAATCATATTTCCATTTGATAAATTTCTACGCTCGAAAACCTATTGTCATCAATCATCTTTAAATTTTCTCTGAAATGAATCCGTGTGATCACTCAATAAGGATGATTCAGAAGGGAAAGGGGAAAGTTGCCTATTGATCACAAAATGAGAAAATAGGGATAACGAATAGGAAACGAAAAAACATACTTCTTAATCATGATCACTTTGATAATTTAGATTGCAAATCACAGCTCGAAGCAACACGGCTAACGAGTGCAAGTCTGAGAGCCTGGTAGTTTGGCGCGTTTTTCAAAATTATTTATTAATTTCAAGGAAGTTTACATTCTTACCTGTTTATCTGTATATTTATGTACAACTTCTTGTACATAACTTTTATTTCTCACCGTTATTCCCGATCAAATTTTATTACTTGATTTAATAACACTTCATCACTATCTAATGATTAAGAACTTTCTAATAATTTCTGGAATTGTCAATATAATTTTATTTTAGACGCCATATTTGCACTGATATTCATGCACTTGCTCCTGAAGTCGTACAAAAGTGCGCATTCGCTGCGAACTCAGTGCAATTTCACGACAAGCCGAAAACGCTACTAGGTACGAAGAAAGTGCGAACATATAACGTAACGTAAAATGTTATATGTCCACAGTATTTCTGATAAATCATCCGAATTTATTCCCATTCCCCATGACATCATTTCTTTCATCTTTCTCTAAGTGTATCATCTCTTTGTTATTTTCAACCCTATTCCCAATACCGACTATGTTTTGCTATTATGTATGAGCAACTCACCATAGGCTGTTGAACAGGAGCAGTCTGGTCAGGTTTGAGCATGGTGGCTTGGGGCGGTGATGGGCGGCTAGTGGGCTGTGGACTGGGCTCGGGGGCAGCCACGGTGCTGCTGGCGGCGGCGATACTCACACCCCCGGCTGGCTTCCTACCGCGATACGTCTACAACAAAGATAAAGAACGTGTCAAAGAAAAGTAAAAGATACAATCACTAATATAAAGTAAAACAGAATTTATTTCACTGATTAAAATTATGGACTTCAAGATTTTAAATATAGATGATTCGAACAGTATCAACAAATTGAAAATAGAAATAGGAAACCTTAGAGTTTATGATTGTCCCAATTGACGTCGCTCTGCTTAGGGATCTCAAGAACTATAAGCGCAAACTCTGTACTATAAGATATACAAAGTCGGTGAACATGGACGGAACTTGCCCTATTAGGAGACTATTTTAATGATGCATTGTTAATTCAAAAGAAATACGTAGCTCACAGGGTATCCAATATGAGAGCCTCGAGAATTATAAGAGTTACGAGCATTTTTTGTTATTTTTGAAAATAACTTCCTCCAAAATACTGTATTAGTTTGGGGATTTTTTTACCAGCCCTGCCTAAGTATGAATGTTGTCCAACTGAAAACTATCATTCGTTGCGTGGTTATATGTTATATCCATGATTATCTTCGTTATAAACAAGAAATAGATGTAAATAAATGGCCACAAATTAAAATTTATTCTTAAATTTGCTCAATATATCCGTTAAGTCCTTGTTACATAAAATGGATTGTACATTAAGAAATTATTTAATTTTATTCTTTATATTATTTCGAAGCATTTTATTTTATAAAAAAATTATACAGAAAGTTTCTTGGAAAAGATTCTATATTATCAGTACAATATCTTCCATCAGTTGTATGTATTTTGTAGAAATTCCATACATAAATTGTGAGTAATTTCTCGACTGTGATGTAGATTAGATACTAACAATTACCCGAAAGTTCAGTCAAATAGCATTTATTCTTACTATACCAACATTTTCGGTGCACCCTTGCACGTTCTTCAGGGTAGTAAGATCTGACAGATTGTTTCAATTCATGTACACAAAATACATTCATACAAAACATTCAGTTAATATATTAAACACCGTACAAAAAAATCTGATGTGGCCAGCACATAACCTCTCGCCGTATATTTTACCTGGCTGTATGCATAAAGCAAAGAATATTTTTATAAATACAAATAATATATTCATATAAATCTATGACGTATAAACTTCTTTATTATTCAATAATAGCATGTCTCAACATAAAGATATTTTACCATAAATTATGTTACAATAAATTACAAAGTAGAGTTTACCATATATAAATATTAGGCTGGTAACAGCAATTTTCAATTCGAACAACCTTGTTTACTTTCTCTTCATATTCTTCTAGTAAAAACATTAATTTTGGGCGGTCTAAAATGTATATATGGATTGTGCATCTATTCTTACATATCTTCTTTTACATTTTATTTTTTCATACTTGTTATATCTAAATAGCCTTAATTCCCTTTAATAAAGTGACGGATAGATTGCACTCCGATTATTCTTATATCGATGTGTAATTTTGTCAATATTTACAACTTACTTGAGAAGAATTTGATAGCTTTTTCGCAATTCAAAGTTACTCTAGTCTACAGTACTGGTGTACATTGTCCCATAATGTTTGAAACAAATTTAAGTCCTTCAACCTAGACTTGTCATCTCCATAATAGTCACAGATCAAGAATTAAGGGATTCTCCAAATACATTTTTCTTTCATTACTCATTATTACTGACACTGACATTTATCTGTCAGTTACAAATAATTTAAATTTGCAACTATTTTTCATGGCATCCTTTCGGTTGTAAAATTAATTACAACATTATTTTATATATTATATTCCTTTTATCTCTAAATCTATAAAATATGTATAAAAATATTTAAATGTATCAGAAAGAGAATTTATTTTTCTTTAATATTATCAAGAAAAATTTTCAAAAAATAATATTTAGAAGATTTTTTTTCAAGAATCTTCTACTTCCGGTTGTCCAATTGTTACCAAAACCTTTTCAGATCTTCCCATGAATGTCCGATTGGGAAATACGTTGTTAAACAAATTTTAAGTCTTATAGTTTTTGAGTAACCGTCCTTCCAACATCCCACACACACACATCCACACACACACACACACACACACACACACACACACACACACACACAGACATCATCGTAAAAATGTTAAAATCGGATTGTAGGGACCTTAAAACGTGCTTATTCAATAAAATCTGGATATGCGATTTTTAGCATGAATCCAATACCTCTCTTAGCGAGAGGTAAAAATGAAAGAGCAAATGGATGTATGCTCATTGAATTTTTTGTACGATGTTTAATGAATTAACTGAATGTTTTGTACGAATGTATTTTGTGTACATGAATTGTAAAAATCTGTAAGATTTTAACTACCCTGAAGGTGCATGGGTGCAGCGAAACATTGGTATAGTAAGAATAAATGCTATTTGACTGAACTTCCGAGTAATTGTTAATACCTAATCAATACATAAAGTTTCTATTTCTGTATTATATCTGTCAATGTCAATCAGAAATTTCTTAATATAGTCCCTAGTTGTTTCCATGGTAAATAGCATAGCTAGCTGCTTTAAGAAATTTAATTTCTTTATAATTTTTTGACTATATACCCATTGAACATGAAGCTTAAATTTCAATCAAATCATACAGAGAATAAAATATTCTTTAATATTTATAATAACATTAAATGTGAAAAAATGATACTTCATGCGTTTCTCAAGAAAAATTGTTAGAATCTTCAAATGAGGGGGAATTTCCTGTTGACCAATTATAACCAAAACGTAATCACGTCTGCATATGGATGTAAGGAAGAGGAATACGAAAAAAATGTAATTTTTTGAATTTAGTATTGAAGTTATCGGATCCGAAAGAATCGTCTCATACACATACACACGTACATAGTAAAAATAGTAAAATCGTATGCTAGGAACTAGAGATTGGCGCGTGAGTAACTTTTTGTTCACGATCACGCACGCTTACGAAATTAAAAATATAATCACGACCAATCACGCACGACTTTTTATGTTTGCTTTACGGTCATTTACGCTCACGATTTTATTTTAATACTCACGACCGATAACGCCCCATGGGTCACGATCGTGTCACGTAATTGTTTCTGAATTTAAGATATTACTCTATTCTCTCATAAAAGTGGAGCAAATTTTATGTAAAATTTCCTGTAACAAAATAACTATTGTCGAACAAAAAAAAGATTGGTATTGACAAGTTTTAACGAAAGTAATAAAAAATAAAATAAAATATGCTATACTTTGGTTCACGAAATATGACTATCCAAGGTCACTTGTTCGAAGAAAGAATACACAGCACGTAATACAGTAGTAGCTTAGCAACATTATATGTTAGAAAGAGAGAGATTATTTGACGTATGTCTATATAATTTATGTTGTGTGATAGATATAGGTAAATGGTGATATTACTTTCTAACACGTTACAAATAATAATGACGTATGTCGTAGAGTTACAGATATCTATTTATCTATTGCACTGCCCTATGTCTTAATATTTACCCAGTGACGTTGACATTTAAATAAAATTATTATTTCATGGTTTTTGTCAAGCCTATATTTTTGTGTTTTGCAAAAACATAGATGAAGCGCATAAATCTTTGGGAAAGGCATTATTCAAAAAGAAACATAATTTTCAAATAAGTTACTTTTCAGTTAAAATGTGTTCATAAATATTTCATGTTGCACGTCTATGTATAAAAAATGCAGTGAAGTTATCTGCAAGTAATATACCATACGGATAATAAATGACTTTGAATAGTCATCTTTCGTGAACCAAACTATACTTAAAATTAGGTTTTATAGGATAAAAAATAGGAGAAAACATATCACGTACGCCTGATTATATTTTCAATCACACCCGCCCACTCACGACACCTTTTTAGGCCCTCACGCTCACGATTCAAAATTTAAAATATATTCACGATGTGACCCATCGTGGCCCGCAAAATGCACGATCCGCTCCCACCTCTACTAGGGACTATAAAACGTGCTTATCCATTAAAAACTCACATCGATTTTTTTGATCAAAGACAATACCTTTCTTACCTGTAGGTAAAAAAGAACAAAAATATTAAGATGATGTCTAAAATAAAAATATGAGATAACAGAAAAGAAATAAGAAATACAGACCCATCCAAGATCAGGAGAAAGGAAAGAATTGCAAAGAAAGTAGAAGCGAAAAAAGGAAAGAAAATGCATTACATTTACAATTCCAAGAAAGTTTTTCATAATGTATTGAAAAATAAAGTATTCCACTGGTACGACTGCAATACTTTACTTTAAAATAATGAAAATTTAGACATGAATAAAGTTGTAGTTCGTATATAAATTAATAAAAATTAAATAGCGGCAGGTATTGTGCTGGCGACATCAGATTTTTACATTCCGTCACTTATATAAGGAAGATATTGTCTTTGGTCAAAAAATTCGGTGGTGAGTTTTCAATGAATAAGCACGTTTTAGGGTCTTTACAATACGATTTTACTATTTTTACGATGATGTCTGTATGTGTGTGTGTGCGTGTGTGTGTGACCGCGGTTTCGGCCGCGATATCTCCAATACTAGAATTCCAAAAATTACAATTCTTACGTATTCCTCTTCTTTACAACCATATGCAGACTTGATTAGATTTTGGTTATAATTGGTCAACCGGAAGTACCCTCATTTGAAGATTTTAACAGTTTATTTTGAAAAAACTCAGTTAAATATTATTTACCTTAAAAAATATATTATTCTCTATACGATTTGATTGCATTTTATATTTCATATTCAACAGATATAAAGTTAAAGAATTATAAAGATATTAAATTTCATAAAACAGCCAGCTATGCTAACTTAACCATGGAAACGGCTAATATATTCAAATAATTCAAATTGACAGATGTCAGTATCAATAAAAAGTAAATTAACAGAATAAGGTAAATAACTCTAATGTTAGAAATTTCTAGAAAGATATAAGAGAGACGATTACATTGGTTTCAGCATGTCATGAGGAAGAATATATTGGAAGCAAAATCAATAGCGTAGTAATAGAATATAAGATGGAAGGACTGTCTTGCGGAAGACTTGAGAGAAAAGAAATTGAATTGACACGCAAAACAAAAATGAGTGGAAGAAGAAAATAAAAAATAGCGATCCCTAACTTATGGGAAAAACTAAAGATGTCAGTGTCAAGTGCAATTTGTATAGTTTGTTTATGAAATAATTTTACTTGAAATTTAGAATCTTTTGCAAGAAAATTTATGTATGGAATTTGTACATAACACACAGAATTGACGCAAGGTATTGTGCTGACCACATCATATTTTTCCAAATAAGTTTGTATACATTGCATAAGTTCTATTTTGATTCTGATATTTATGCACCCTTTTCATTCCATTTTTAAATCTTGAACCGGCATTTCAAAGTTTACTTTGTCTGGTTTCAATATAACTTTACACACAATGCGTCCGCTGATTTTTGTTCTTTTTAAATGTTATCGCACGTTGTTTTGGCTTGGTTACAATACTCTTCACGAATCAACAACACACGATTTTCAACTTTATTATATCGCTACATTGAAGCTATATCTCGATGCAATGAACAGGTTTTAATGCCGTGCACCAGAATAAATGAGAATGTAGACTAAACATATTTTACTTGCATTGTTTTCTTAAAATTATGCACATTTAATGATATACCGGAGCAGGGATTTTTGTTTTATTTTTGCTGGAATACATTATCTTAAATTTTACTAAAAATAGTTCACATAATACTATGCTTTTATATCAGGACGTGCATATCAAATTTTGCATATGGATTACTCTAAAAATAAACTCACAAGATTTCAATGTATATAAATATGATGCGGCCAACACAATACCTCCCGTTTAATTTAATTTTTATTCATGTAAATACTTAAAATTAAATTAAACTTAAATATCGGGTTCGATCCCGACCAACGCCAAATATTTCGAATTTTAAATGACACAAAATTGACCCCTGTGTTGCACTCTCCACGCCAGCAATAACTGCTTGTGAGGTGACACCTGGTAAACGCCCGCACAGTACAAATATGTCATCATCGTTACCGAAATCTGTGTACAAAGCAGATTGGCACACCCAGCAATGGGTAATATGCCGTAATGATATATTTATTTTATTTATTTATATACTTACCTATATTCATTGCTGGCGTGGAGAGTGCACCACAAGGGTCAATTTTGTGCCACTTAAAATTCTAAAATATTTGGGGTCGGTTGGGAACGAACTCGGTTCCCCAGATTCGCGTGATATGTGACGCCTGGTAAACGCCCGCGCTGTACAAATATGTCATCATCGTTACTGAAATCTGTGTACAAAGCAGATTAGCTTACCCAGCAATGGGTAATATGCCGTGATAATATATATTTTAAGTTCCTTTCCATATAATTATTGTTCCATTTACTATTTTCTTTTTAAAACGACACTATTATTATTTGAAATGATTAGTCTGTTGACAGTGACATATATCTATCAGTTACAAAAATCTGAACTGTGTAACCATGGAGTTGTCTTTAAAGCGTAGGCTCCGGGAGGTAAACAAGTATTGGAATGAAATTCTTTTGAAATCCCAATGTAAGTGATTAAACAGCCTTAGGCCCAGTATTTTTATTTGTTTAAACTATTTGTGACCTTAACTGTCAGTTATAAGAAAAATCCTATCTTAGTTTTCTGGAAGCTTCCAGAACTCTCATGAAATCTATTTTCTGATCTCATTTGCGCTTATAAAAATATACTCTTATAAATATGTATGTTTAAAATAATTTTCGAGGTTAATAATTGGAAATACGCCTAATAATTAATAAAGATAAAGAACAAATATTAGTCGATATCGAAAATGTTTCGATTCATACATAAAATCTGGTCCTTAACATTTTCAAGTGGATAGCACAAGGCTTGAAAGTAGTAATAATTTGTTATATAGATGTTAAATGCATTAAAAACTCGAATATTTTAAAAAACTAATAACTTTTTACCTCCCGCTACCCTTGGTAAGGGAGGTATAGGGATCATGCTAAAAATCGCGTAGAAAGATTTTGATAAATAGAATTCGATTTTTACATTTTCACAATGATGTCTGTGGATGTGTATATGTGTGTGTGTGTGTGTGTATGTGTGTGAGTGTGTATGTATGTGTGTATGTACGTATGTGTGTGTATGTACGTATGTGTGTGTATGTGTGTGAGTGTAGATCTTCTGGTCACTCTAGCTCAAATACTATCAACCGCAGAATTTTGAAACCTTGTATTTCGACCTTACTCTAATATGGAAAAAAGCCATTAGATTTTGGTGTAAATCAGATAACTGGAAATCGCACTTTACTAGAAGCACAAAATAGTTGTTCTTCCAAAAATACCTTTAAATGTCATTTTTTCGCGATTATGTTACTATAAAAATTAAAGATTCTTGAATTTTCTACTGGCATGCATAAATAATTTTTCTATATATTTTATAGATAAATTAATAAAATAATCCCGGAGTCTATGTTTTAAAGATAAACACAATTTCTTAGTTACACAGTTCATATTTCAAATTTATGTAACTGACAGATAAATATCACTGTCAAAAAATAATCATTTCATATTAACAATAGAAACGTTTTAAAAAGAAAATCGTAAATGGAACAATAGTTATATGGAAAGGAACTTAATATACATAGTTTGTAGCATTAGTAAATACAGGTATGTATTTATATATAAAAAAAATATAAATATATCATCATAGCATATTACTCATTGCTGAGTGTGCTTTGTACACAGATTTCGGTAATGATGAAGACATATTTGTATCGTTCGTGCGTTTACCAAGCATCGCCTCACGAGTACTCATTTCTGGCGTGGAGAGTGCACCACAGGGGTTAATTTTGTGCCATTTAAAATTCGAAATATTTGGTGTTGGTAGGGACCGAATCCGGTTCCCCAGATTCGCGACCAGACACTCAGGCACGCAGCCACGAGACCCCATAGATATATGTATTTAAATTAATAAAAATTAAATGGCGGGAGGTATTGTATTGGTCACATCAGATTTTTTTCTAATTTGTTACATTGTTACTATAGTGGAGAGTCCCATTGGCGTTAATAATAATATACAGTTCTTCGAAACGTTTGTTGTTTGACGCCATTGCTAGAAAATACAAGCCTAACCCTACTTTCGTGTTATTAATGTTCCTACTATCTTCGTAATTTAGCTCAATTTTATTGGCAATAAATATTATTGGAGAGTAATTCAGGTGCAGGTTCTCACAGAATTTATGTGCTGACTGCGAAACGAACGTTTAATTAAAGTAAGTACGCCTCGTATTATCGTTGCTTATTACTATTATTTATCTTGCATTTCGATGTGAATATAGGGCTATGTAAATACGAATCATTCGTAAATGTTGTTTTATTTTATTGCAATTTAATATTATCACAAACATTTGTTGTTTGAGTTATCAAATTTACTTGTTCATATTTACTTTGGTATATTATATTATTATTTAACTAAGTACTCTGTCATATAATATATTGTTAATTTAACATTTAGAATAAAAATGTGAATATGTCTTTACATACATACATAAAAATTGCACATATCCCACTAAGTGGGTTAGAATAAACCCGAAAATAACAATAAGAGCATAGCTGACTCAGTCCAACCTCTTAACATCTTAACTACATTCTTACTAATCGTATATCTTCATACAGCAAATATTCCTCACTTCGTACATATGATTTTCCGTAGCGAAATACCGCATCCAGATCACAATAATAGTTACTCATACAACAATTATCCTTCGCCATATAAAGTGACCGATTTTCAGTAGCGAAATACCACTTCCGAACCACAATAATAGCTAGCTACTCATGTAGCAATCATCCTTTGCCATAAATTCCTGTCTAAGCACACTTCTTTCGCCTCGGTCACATTCATAATCGCATTTTATTAAACAAAATGTGTCCACCATTTCATAATCTGAAGCTTTTCTTGATGAGAAAACTGTTCCATACTTTCAAGGAAATATGTTATTGAATTA
Organism: Harpalus rufipes; assembly: GCA_951394225.1. NCBI lineage: Eukaryota > Metazoa > Arthropoda > Insecta > Coleoptera > Carabidae > Harpalus > Harpalus rufipes. The sequence goes on along the minus strand of OX596281.1, from coordinate 12,759,368 downwards.
AAATCATAAAACACAAACTTTTTTTGACACTTAAGATGGCATACAATTGTTCGAAATTTTGTTCGAATTCCATCACTACCGCTATAAATCAGCTATCTCCAGAAACATTTAAAAATGATTTTCTTGGTTATGAAATGTCAAAAATAAAATCTTATTACTAATTCGGGTGCAGAATTTAATTCTCTACAACATTTATTTGACGTATTTTTGTCTAAAATAATTTGGGAACTTTTGCGCAAGGAAAAACTGATTTCCCATGTTAAACGCCTATGGCCAGGTTTTTAATTAACACACTGTATATATATATATATATATATATATATATATATATATATATATATATATATATATATATATATGTATATATATATATATATATATATATATATATATATATATGTATATATATATATATATATATATATATATATATATATATATATATATATATACAGGGTGTATCAAGATAATGGAACAGTGCCATTTATTCGTGAAAATGAAAAGTTACACAAAAAAGTGATTAAGATATTTTGTAAAGCATAGAGGGGGACACAGTTTGACATCATCATTATTGTTTTAAAGCCAGTGGTACTCAACTTATAGATCAATGTTACATTTTTTTAAATGGCATTATATATTTTTTATATATCACTTTTTCGTGTAACTTTTCATATTCACGAATAAATGGCACTGTTCCATTATCTTGATACACCCTATATATATATATATATATATATATATATATATATATATATATATATATATATATATATATATGTCAAATGTCATAATTTTTCATTCAAAATTTCAAGATTTTCTGAATTCAAGTGATTAATTTGTAACCAGGAGTGTGGAATTTTCTTATCGATGAAAATAAACCGTATGGAAATATGAAATTTTCAATGGAAAATGATGACATTTTAAATCTAAGGAGCTGTCTTTCTAACACGGGGTCTCATATTTGCCTGTCAAAGCTAACAAAGTCACATGACTGCTCGCGCCCTATGAAAAAAAATTGTTCTATTGTTCTAATTTTTCGAGATGTTTCCAATTCATTGTCGGTATTGACAGTATTTGACACTGGCATTTATCTGTCAGTCACAAACATTTTTCAATTGGTTTCCATGACATTATTTTCGTTGTGATATTTATAACAACAGATTGTTTTATATATTATATTTCTTTATCTCTAAATATATAAAAGATATAATAGAATATTTATATGTATCAGATAGAGAATTTAATGTTCTATAATACTTAAAAGAATAAAAAATTTCAAAAAAAATTAAGATTTTTTTAATAATGTGCTGCTCCCGGTTGTCCAATTATTACCAAAACCTTTTCAATTCTTCCCAGTAATGTCCGATTGAGAAATACGTAGTTAAACAGATTATTAAAGTTTTTAACGCATTGTCCTTCCAAAATCCACATACACTCATACACTCACACACACATACATATATATATACATCATCGTAAAAATGTTAAAATCGGATTGTAGGGACCTTAAAACCTGCTTTTTCATTAAAATCTGGATATGCGGTTTTTAGTATGAATCCAATACCTCTCTTAGCGAGAGGTAAAAATTATACGGGCAAAATATTATCTCCCCGAGAACATATTACAAATACTGATACCCAATACTCCATGTTTTGTAGAAATATAATCCTATTACATCGAACAAAGGAGGTATAAATATTTCTATTTTCAAAGATCATTCATCCATAAGAGAAGCATAAAGCCCATCCCTGCATTTAAAGATTTGAAAACACCGTCATTAGCAGAGGACATTACTTGCAAAAAATCATATTTCAAAAAGCTTTGTTCAAAAAATATGGTTTCATATATTATCATGCAATATTCAGCCGTATTGCAGGCACCATTAGCATCCAAATTCCATCCCTTAAGATACGGTCCCTAACGGCGCGAATCGCTAAGCAGAGTTGAATAGTTTTCATCGAACATGTCAGGACCAATAAACGTCGTTTCTTCTAACGATAATATTTTCTATAGAGCGATGATAATTTATAAATAATATTGGTTTAGAATCATACCTGAGGCTAGCTTAACTGCAATACGGCGGGTACGTAGTACTCAGCTACGAAAATATGGAGAAGAATGAAAAGAAACGTAAATAAAAATATTTGTCATGCTCCACTGACGTGAATTCTTTCTCTATATGAATTTTAGATGAATTTTCTTGCTTTTACTTTAAATATTGACATCAGCGAATGTTTTGCTGATTTTAGAAGAAAATAACAGCAGTAGAATGTTTTGAATTTTGTAGAAACTTTTATATTTAGGTTTTAATATTAATACAAGAATTTGAATTTCAAATTTCTGAGAACGTATTAAATTTAGATAGTGTTGCCAAACATTTCACATCTGAAATATCTTTTTACAAGGGTAGTAACTTTATAACAAAATATTTTATCCATTTTCAGTTCTTATAGTCTATTCTGTGTTTATGTTTATTATTACTGATATTTTATTTTTAATAGTATTACAACAATGTATTAAAATAAAATAATACAATGACTCGTTTTGTTATACGTGGTTTTCATACTATGAATTTTTTACCTCTCGCAAAGAGAGGTATTAGATTCAAGCTAAAAATCGCATATCCAGATTTTAATGATTAAGCACGTTTTAAGGTCCGTACAATCCGATTTTAATATTTTTATGATGAAGTCTGTGTGTGTGTGTGTGTGTGTGTGTGTGTGTGTGTGTGTGTGTGTGTGTGTGTGTGTGTGTATGAATGTGTATGTGTGTATGTATGGGTGTGCATGAATGTGTATGTGTGTGTGAATGTTGGAAGGATGATTTCTCAAAAACTTAATATCTGTATAACTACGTATTTCTCAATTGGACATTAAAGAGAATAGTTGAATAGGTTTTGGTAGCAATTGGACTACCGGAAGTAGCAGATTCTTAAAAAAATTCTTCTAAATATTACTTTTTGAAATTTTTTGTTCCTGCAAATATTAAAGAAGATTAAATTCTCTATCTGATACATTTAAATATTTTATTATATCTTTTATTGATTTAGAGATAAAAGAGTATAATATATAAAATAATCTGTAGTAATAAATCTCACAGCCCAAATAATGCCATGGAAAACAATTGAAAAATTAAAATGTTTGTAACGGACAGATAAATGTCAGTGTTAGAAATCCGGAGACATTACTGAAGACTTTATCTGGGAAGTTCATACATATATTATTTCTTATTGTATTAATAGTTAAATCATTAAAATTTTAGGTATATTACACATACTCTTCAGAAATACTGTTAATCTCGACAATGAATTGGAAACATCTCGAAAAATTAGAAGAGTAGGACAAAGTTTCTCCATACAATGAATTTAAATTTTTAAAAATCTAAATATAAAGAATAGATGTAAGTAGAATTTTTAGTGTAGAGTGTACGTATACAAGAAATGTTAAATACAATAGGGCGCGAACAGTCATGTGACTCTCTTGGCCTTTACAAGCAGATACGGGGGCCCGTGTAAGAATGATAGCTAGAAATTATGTACATACATGTCCAAGTATCATAATTTTTTCATTTTAAATTTAGAAAATCTTTAAATTTTGAATGAAAAATTCTGACATTTGACATCTATGTACATAATTACTAGTTGTCATTCTGACTCGGGCCCCCATATCTGCTTGTCAAGGCCAACAAAGTCACATGACTGCTCGCGCCCTATACTTATGTAACCACAAACGGAAGTGGCGAGAGGTATTGTGCTGGCCCAACAGATTTTTTTTATTTTATTTTGCTTTAATTTAATTTTATTTCGAAAGTATTATTTAAACTATTTTTTTTTGTGTGGGAAATGACAACTGTTTTCATGATAACAAAAGTTTGCGAAAACTTCTTTTCCGTACGATTACAGAAGAAAATATTGAAAATTTCATTCAGTTTTTCAAAATTATTTGAATTTTACTCAAAAAACAATGTTTGACTGTGTTTGGGATGGAGATAGAAACGGAAAGAAACAATACTGTTGAGCCCTGAAGAAGACTATGGTATAGTCGAAACGTTGGCATGAATAAATTTTATTACTGACTGCAAGTTCGAGAAATTGGTTCTTTCCGCTTCCATCACCATTTTAAATTTAATTTATTTTCACATTTTGACAAAGTTATTTAGAATTTAGGTTAATCAAATTGAAGTAATATTACTTAAGCAATGACAACTAAAATGATGCATCTATGTTTGACGCTTAGACTAAGTTACCAAATAAAAAAACCTTAAAATATAATGCGATGGTCACAAGAATATTTTTTATTATTACACAAACTAAAATAAGTAAAGGTTTTTAGTGGTTCTAATTTTATTTTTCTTTCATGTAATCGGATTTACTTTCTTATCAAACCAAACAATTAAAAACTTGTTCGTATACAGTACATCTACATCTGTTTAGTGTTCTAAAAATAGAAATACTTGAATCATAAGATGGACCAACGCGGTGTATCTTCACCTCGCATCTATAAAACAAACAATATCACATCATAAAAGCACATCGTAACAATCTAAATAAAATGACACTTTTTATTACGCTCATAAATATTTAATTTAATTAATTGGGTTATTTAATATCAAATGAACAAAATTTAAACTCGAAAAGCATTTAAATATAGTTTCACATTGTAATTGACAGCGCAAAATATATTACTGGAAAATATATAACATTTTAAAATGCAATTATGTACAAAGATTTTTGAGATTTGAACCTAGGATCTTCTTATACAGGTGACACTGAAAAATGGGCCACTCAAAAATAACTTTTTTATTTATAATTATTTTTTAATTCTCTTTAAATATTTATAAACTAGGCTTAGGAGCTCACAAATCATGGTATTTGGCATGATAGTAGCGCTTCCGGTTTGCCCGGAAGTGACATTAAATTTCATATTTTAAATGTGATTCGTATATATTTTTATATATTTGGAATCTACGTAACATTACGAATTTATAGATATGCTTGAAGCTTGAAGTGCATTTTTATTGAAGAAATAAATTACAAAAACGTAAGAGAAAATTATAATTAACCTGCAAGCTGTGAAACAGTTGAGATAACATTAAATAATATTTGAGTAAGATGCCTTATTTTGTTACAAAAAATGTTATCACAGCCTACCTGATACGGCTTACCAGGTTAATTAATAATTTTCTTTTGCGTTTTTGTAATTTATTTCTGCCATAAAAATTCACTTCAAGCATATAACATAATTTATTTTGAGTGGCCCGTTTTTCAATGTCGTCCTGTATATCTAGTGGGATGATACAGCACCTTATTAGACCTAGGGAAGGTATTGGGTTCAAATCTCTAATTTTCACAAAAACCTCTTAGTAAAAACAACCATAATCCAAAACATTCTACATTATGACTTATATACACCGACAGGTATGTACTTGAATGCCAAACAGTTTGGTAAAACTCGCAAAAAGTATTTTAGTCATAAATTATTACATTTTAAAGTTTGAGCGTTTCTGCAAAAATGTCTAATTAATATATTTGTTCATCAATGTTTATTTTTCCATTTTTAAACATCCTTTAAATAATTGTCTAATTTAAATATGATCTTTTCATTATCTCAAATTAGAAAAAATGGACTAATAATATTTTTGCTAAGAACCCCTAACTTATAATATGGTTTTAAAAAATGACGCAAAATTTGAAATATAAACAATTGACAACTTTAAAAACAATCGAATACCTGTCACTATTTCAGTTGTTTCACGGAGCACTAATCGCAAATTTAATTTTAATTAACCACTAAAAAATTCATTAAAATGCATCACTTTTCACAAATTTTCCCTGAAAATTTCTGGTAAAACACGTGACTGTCCAACAACAAAAATAAACACAAAAAAGTTGTTTATTTTCCCCGCGGTACGCAATTTTTCTTAAAGTTCGCGGGCGCCTCAAATCACATGTGCCGCGAAAATACGAGTATACCTCGCAGTCCAGTTATCAAGACTAAAATTTGTAAGTTATTTTTGCCCCTCCTTCGTGAGTTCTATTCAGTGGTGCAAGCTAGGACGTACGGCCAGGACTCATATCGGCAGTGTGCATTGAAAAGTGTAAGTCAAACGGAGGACGTGAGTCGGATAACAACCGAAAACGTAGACGGAAATGTACGATTCTGCGCGAGAATAAACGAATAGAGAATGAGGTTTTGGACCTTAGATACCTCATGCAAGGATGAATCCGGGAAGGATAGCGCGGAATATTCCGGGTTTTCTTATAATTCTTGCAGGATCTTCCGTCCTGCTAAAAACTTTGCACTTTACATTTTACATAATTTTTTAATCATTTTTCGTACGATAAATAAAAAATTAAAAGAAAAATTTTAAAGAAAAAATGTTAAAAATTATATATTTTATAAAATTCACACTGGTAAATTAATTTGTGCAATGTAGTTTAAAACAAAAGTGTAAATACAAAAGATGTTGGGAATTACAAAAATTTAATTGATACAGTACATTCTTATCACGAGATAGACATTAATTATAAATTCCAATCTTAAGCTGATATTAGAGTGCTGTGAAACAACGGAATACAGTGTCATATGTTGTTTGGTTTGATATTGAGTATGTGTTTACTTAATTTTTACTTTAATTTTATTTTTAATTTTATTATAAATGATAAAGTTCTTAATTTGTGCAAATATTAATTTATTTTAAAGTAAGTGTCAAATTGTCATTTATTTGGATATTTCAATTTATTTTATTTCTTATGGCAATCTGAAAGCAGCCTGAAACTAGGACTTTTAATTTGTATCTATTACGTGACAAGAATGTACTACATCCATAAATTAGAATTTTTTGGATATCATTTTTAATTCTGAACATCTTTGATATTTACACTTTTATACTAAATTAATTAGGAAAGCAACAATAATTATATGAAAAAATTAGCATTGTTTTTCCTACATTGCATATTCACCCCCCGGTATACAATTCGATATCATTTCAAATGTCATTAATTGGGCACATAATAAATAATTCGTATCAACTTTCGATATTGTAAATTTATGGACAAATACATTATGACACAAACATCAATTTTAATTTGTCTTTAGAGAAACAACGATTTTTTTTACAATTTTTTACTATACGAGTAGAATTTCAGTTTGTATTACAGTATGAGTTTAAATTATAATTCAGTAAGACAGTTTAAAATACAAATACATATTTTCAAAAATAAATAAATAAATATTTATATCATCACGTCATATTACCCATTTCTGGGTGTGCCAATGTGCTTTGTACACGATCGACGCACAACATTAAAAAAAAAATTTGAAAATTATTTAGATACATTAAAAAAATTTGGTTGTCAATTTTAAAGTAATCTTTGGTCGTTGTTTTTATTTACTTACCGCCTCCACCTCCTGATCGGTGATTCACATCACTTACCGATCAGTATTTATAAATAAAGATTACTGCCTTGGAAATTAAAATTTAAAAAAAAGATCATGCAAAAAATAATATAAAGAAAACTATTTATAAAAATAATAAAAAAAAATCTGATATGGCCTGCACATTACTTTCCGTCATTTTTATGTATTTTGTACAAATTTCATACAGAAAGTTTCTTGCAAACGATTCTACATTTTCAGTAAAGTTATAACTACTGTCAGTTGCACTTAACACTGACATCTGTCATTTAAAATTATATAGCTGGCTGATTTATGAAATTTAATTTCTTTATAATTTTTTAACTCTATATTCATTAAATATGAAATATAAAATGCAATCAAACCATATAGAGAATATAATATTCTTTCATATTTATAATAACATAAAATGTCAAAAAATGATATTTAACTCCATTTTTTCAAGATAAACTGTTGTAATTTTCAAATGAGGGTACTTCCGGTTGACCATTTATTACCAAAATCTTAATTTAGATATAAACTTGAGGAATACGAAGAAATTATGGCCCATTTTCCGACCGCACTTTTATAATAAAAGCGCTTTTATGGAGCACACTCCTCATAAGAATATAATGTTAAAAGCGCGCTCCATAAAAGCGCTTTTATTATAAAAGTGCGCTCGGAATAAGAGCCAATAATTTTTTGAATAGAACTTTTCAATTTACTGATAAAGAAAATATTCACAGTGATATCTGTGCATAATAAACCAACAAATGGCGGGAGCAAAATATGCTTCCTTTCTGAAATCCATGGCGTTTGTTTTTCCAAATTCAGACGTAAAATGTGAGAAAAGTCTTTCACAGCTTCAAAAAACTTCTCGAAAGAAGCGATAGAAAGAGATAGCTGTTAAATTGAAAAGGTCTATTATGGTATTGGAGTTATGCGATCTGAAAGAATCGTCACATACACACGTACATATAGACATCATCGTAAAAATAATAAAATCGTATTCTAGGGACTCTAAAATGTGCTTATTCATTAAAAATTCACCATTGATTTTTTGACCAAACACAATACATTGCTTAGCTGGTGACGGAATGTAAAAATAAATGAAAATGTGATCGTGAATATGAATAAAAACAAAAATGTGACCAGCAAAACAATAGAGATGTACAGGTTGCATCACGTTCGTTATTCAGTATTTTTCGGGCAACTGTAGGATTTTTTTATTTATTAGTGTAGTTTTTTAATATTAAAAGTGGTGACACCTGGTAAGCACCCTCTACGTATATATGTCGTAATTACGAAAATCTGCGAAAAGAAACAGATTGGTACACCCAGAAATGGGTACAAGTAGTAATGATATATTTATTATATTTATATTAAATTATTTCTTCAAAAATTTGTCTAATGTAAGTCTGTAGAAAAAGCTTCCGCGATTTTTGAAGTCCTTGAATCCTTGAAGGATTGATCTATACATTAGTAGTCAAACGTTTGCATACACCCGAAGTTTCCCGAGCGCACAAAATTTAATCTAGACTTTGTCGGAAATGACCGAGCCGTAAAAATAATGGAAAGTTGTAAAATGCTTTTTTGTAAGAAAAAAATATATGTACAGAATTGAGGATAAAAAACACAGCCATTCAATATGCTAGTTCAACATTTGTTTAAGCAATTAGATACCGTTAGTTTAAAAGAAGAAAATTACAGCTCTGCCGATTTTCATAATTGGAAAATATTATTTGAAACAGCAGAGAATGTAAATATTTGAATTGTTTTTTTCAGAATGCGAGATAAAAAATTTAATTAAAATTTGCAAATTCCACATTATGGCTCTCAGAAACAAAAATCACTGAATGAAATTGAAAGCAAACATTTATTTAATTTTAAAATAAGTTTCATACATATTTATTTCCGTAAACTCCAGACATTTTACTGCTGAGCGCTTCCATCAAGTTTTAAATCATTAAATGAAGAAATTATTAATTTATGACGTAAAATTCGAGATATGTAAATGATCAGAAATAAACTTTACTACCGAATTTAGCAATTAAAACATATAATTTTCATCTTTATAGTCTTTTTAAGTGTCCAATTAATTTTTGCAAATTTATGTTAAAAAATAAAATGTTGATTAAGTCCTCTTTTTATGACAAAATTTTAATGGTATTTTTTTATTTCACGTTTTTACAACCCCTGTAATGACGTCATTAAAAATGTTATCATACTTCAAAATAATTTTACTGCTGCCTGTACTTGGTAATTGCAAATTTCGTTCAAAATGTATTCAAGTTACACGCATGCGCATTGCAGGAATCAATATTTCCGCTAAGCAGTACAGTCACTGTTAAAAGTGTTTGAATTTCCCGCTCAACAAATTTAAACACGAGGAGTTTCATTTCGTTTTCATTTTACCGACAAAAGACAATCAAAAAAATTTACGACTGCAATTGAAACTTTTCAATTTTGTACCGGTCTATTTTAGGTGCTTAATGTTTTTGTAAAATTATTACACGGGGACTGTTGAAAGAATTTTTATCTTTCTAAAAAATATTGTTATCTAAATAGCCTCAAATTTGAAAATATTACGAGATATCCATACATTAACAAGTACTCGAAAGTTCAGTCAAACAGCATTTATTCTTACTATACCTAAGTGTAATTTAAAATTAATTATTGAAATTTGTGGAATATTATGAAAAAGTCACTTGATCTGAAACAGAATGTGACGTAAAACTATTGGCAATCAACGATGTGCTATATGCAATTTTAAATCTAAGTTGTTTTTTTTTTGGCGCCAATCTTTTTATTTAATTATTTGCGGTAATAACAAGAAATTAATATTATTATTTTATTATATTTGCCGTCAAATAAGTATGGACTGAAAATTTCGACAATTCTTTTCCTTACTTTTATAGATTTTCTTTTATAGATTTTTGTAACTTATTTCAACTCAATCATGTTTAGATATTAGCATGTACATAGATTTCGGTAATGATGATGACATATTTGTACTCTACGGGCGATTACCAGGCGTCACCTCACGGGCACTCATTGCTGGCGTGGAGAGTGCTCCACAGGGGTCAATTTTTTGCCATTTAAAATTCGAAATATTTAGCGCCGGTCGGGATCGAACCCGGTTTCCCAGATTCGCGACCAGACACTCAAGCACGCGGCCACGAGAAATAGAAAAATAAATTTATGAACAATTATATAATAATTAGACCTTTTTATAGGACGTTTTGTGGAAAAGTTTAAACTTCGAAATGTACTAAGATACTTTTTATACCTTGCGTTCAAAAAGTCATTACAAACCCTCATTGCGTATCGCAAGAGCCTTAATTTCGATACGCATTTTTTTTGTTTTAGAACGTTGATACTACATGACATTTACTTAAATTTTCAAACGTCATAAATCATAATTGCCATGAATTTTCGCTAATTATATCAATCCAATGTCACCAACTACAACATTGCGTATACAAATTTCCCCAAAATCAACTCAATTTATATATGGTTACTTTTTGCCAAAAGCTTCTCAATTCCAATTTGACCCTTGCATGACGTAGATCTTAAGCTCATTTTGTTTTCAAACAGTGGAGTTCGTTAATAATTACAGTCACATAAATTAATCATTTTTAATACTTGAAAATGAATTCCGTACTTGAAAAGGGCGATGTAGAAGGCTTGAATGTAGCAAGAATTTGGAGTAGAACAGATTTTAAGGGCATTTTAAAAACTAGTAACTTTTGTTAAAACTTTGATAGTCCCTATCTTACAGTTTTAGTTTAAATGATCCTTGTTCTATTTTGGAGGACCTCATTCTTCAGAAGTGGAGGTAAAATTATTAATAAACATAACCTTGACTCTGTCATAACACGATTCCGAAGTTTTAATAACATCAAATTCCTCGTTTCAATTTAATCAGGTTTGAAGAAGGTCAAATATTTAATTTAAAGAAGAAAATATTAGCGTGCAATCATAAAACAAGTAATAATAAAGTGAGAAAGTGAAAATTTCAACTAGTGACTATTCGTGAATTAAATTTTAATTCTGATTGGCAGAGCACGTACCCCTGTGCTTCGTCCTTTCCCCCGCCCTCGCCTAGATTCTCCACGACCGAAACTTCCGTCGCCATATAGATTCTAGAACAAAACAAAACAAATAATAAACAAAAAATAAAACAAACGATAAACTACCCAACCGTCAAAATCAATACGATAATTAAGTGCATTTTTAGAACAAACTGTGAAAATAGAAAATAAAGTCAAAAAGGATAGAATATGAAGTGTCCAGAGAGTACCGGATGTACGCACTGCCATCTATGGCAGCTGCAGCGAACTAGTAGTTGTGAGTGCAACCCGCTTGGAGGCGGCACTTGTGGCTTATAGTTCCAGGACGGGCCGCCAGTGAGCGGTAAAGTATTTTAAACCACCACCAAACAGATCCAACAGAGATTAAATGCATGCATAAAAAGAGAATTACATACCAACGATATGAACACTGTGCATGGAATAATAGTCAACACTACTGTAAACACTAGTATTTAGAGAAAATAGGAGATAAAAATACATTTTTATATTATATATATATACTTCTAAAATATAGATTATTTCTAGAAGAATGTTAAGCTTTAAAATATGATAATATTTGCATGATTATAATTTTAATCTTGCATATTAAGTTGAAATATTTTTTTTCAGTCAAACACAACCAGCCACGTAGCCAGGGGAGGGGCTCGAGGGGCTGAAGCCCCCCCCCCCCGAAATTCTTATAAATTTCGTTTACATCTATCCAAAGGTAGCTATCATACTATCTAAATTTGAATAAGTGAAATTTCACTTTTCCGTAGTACACGACTTATAACTGTTTGAAATAGTGAATATTCACTACGAGACAGTGAATATTAGCTTTTTGAAAACGTGAATTTTCACTTTGGAAAAAAGTCAATTTTCTTAACACGCGCGGGATAAAGCCCACTTTTCCAGCCCTTCGGGCTGCAAAAATGGCCTTCTCCCGCGTTTGTCACGAAAAATTACGTTCATTACACGACGGAAAAGTCGATTCCTCACGAGTGTCATTTAGAACTCAGCTTCGCCTCGCTCCGAAAGTACACTCGTTTCGGAATACGAACTTTGCCGTCCTAGTAACGAAAATACCTATTCAAATTATTTGAATCACGCGCGAAAAGAATTTGAAGAGGTTGAAATGAAGCGATCTAAAACGAGTCAATTAAGCATCGTTTCTTTTTTTAAGAAACCTAAATTTGATTTAGATTCTAATCGTGAGTACAGGTTGTGTTGTTATGTCTTTGTTGTTTCGTATTGTAAACGTTTACTGTTTTATTTGCCAATTTATAAAAATACAGATTATTACATTTACATAAAATTTCACATGATTATTTAATAACTATTGTGTTGAGAAAAGAAAACATTGCTACTTGGATACAAATTTGATAGAGGAAAATTAATTAATCCCTCCCCACCATTTCCTAAAATCTCGAAGCCCCCCCCGAGAAAAAATCCTGGCTACGGGCCTGAACACAACTAAATTTACATTTATGAGAAATATTTATATTCGTTTTAGTGTTTTTAATGTTATAAGAGTATATACAAGGTGTTCATTTAATTTTGTCCACTATTGCTACTCTTCTAATTTTTCGACGTGTTTCCAATTCGGTCGGGATTGACAGTATTTCTGAATAATAACCTATAATTTTAAATATTTAACTATTAATACAATAAGAAATAACATAACGTATGTACTTCCCAGAAAAAGTCTTCAGTAATGTCTGGATTTTCGACACTGGCATTTATCTGTCAGTTACAAACATTTTAATTTATCAATTGGTTTCTATGACATTATTTGCGTTGTGAGATTTATTACAAGAGATTATTTTATATATTATATTTCTTTATCTCTAAATCTATAAAGATATAGTAAAATATTTATATGTATCAGATGGAGAATTTAATGTTCTTTAATACTTGCAAGAACAAAAAATATTAAAAAACAATATTTAGAAGATTTTTTTAAGAATCTGCCACTTCCGGTTATCCAATTATTACCAAAACCTTTTCAGCTCTTCCCAGTAATGTCCGATTGAGAAATACGTAGACGTAAACAGATATTAAGTATTATAGTTTTTGAGAAATCATCCTTTCAACATTCACACTCTTATAAAGAAGTAAAAAATAAATACAGATATAGCATAATATTTATAACATAATAATATGCTGAATTGGCTTGTGGCTATAATATGTTGTATTACTTTATGTTATTTGTTTTTGCCACATTAAATTATTTTACATTTTTATATTTCCAGTAAAATCATTTCACAAAGATATTTTATAAATTTTATTTGACACTGACATCTGTCAATTATTAATATTTGAATATTCTGTTTCCATAGTGCAGTTTTTAGCAACATAGGTTGCAAGATATTTCTTTATACTTCTTTATTTCTAAATTCATTGAATATGAAGAAAAAAATATAATTAAATCGAATAGAGAATAGAATATTCTTTACTAGGACATAAAAGGTTAAGAAATGATATTTAACAGCGTTTTTTTCAAGAAAAACTGGTAAGATCTTCAAATTAGGGTACTTCCGGTTAACCAATCGTATCGAAAGAGAAATTCTCGTCACACACACACACACACACACAGACACACATACACACACACAGCATCGTCGTAAAAATGTTAAAATCGGATTGCAGTCCCCTTAAAACGTGCTTATTCATTAAAATCTGGATATGCGATTTTTAGCATACTTGCATTACTCTTAACGACAGGTAAAAATAAATTTTTATTAGAGTAATGGTTAAATATTAGAACATATTTTTTTACATTATTTTTCTTCTAAAAATTGCAACGTCTAGAAAAACACCTCCCCATTCGCAATCCCGAAATACCTCCCTAAAAATAAAACACCCCGTGTTTTTGCGTGTCTGCTGGGGGTGTCTAGGCCCCGTAGGGGTTGTCCTACATCTCACACATGCCGTAAAAGGCCTAGACAGGCTGGCTTAGCTTTGCGTTCGCAGAGCTGATCGTCAGCGCCTCAGTGCAGTGTCTGCTAGCTAGGGCCATATCCGGTAGCTATAGCCAGGTGCGCTCCTCCAGGGATGCACAAAAACACACCAACGCTAACGGTAAATCGAACATCTGTGGCGCCAAAATGGATTGAAATTTAATATCGGAGGAAATTGGATGGTTTTTTTGGGTTGTACACGTTATTATATGAAATGCAACTCATGGTAGGTACTGTTTTTGTAAGTTGCAGTTATAACACATTTTTAATATATTCACTAGCTATATCTACAGTATTTTTATACCGGATGGTGGCAATTAGTTTAATAATTTAGACTTTCTAACTTCCTTACTTTTGTACATTTCTTCAACTTAATTTAACTCAGGATCATGTTTAAATACTAGAAAATTATTTAGTGGATGTTAAAAAATATAAAAATCTGTTGTCGCCAGCACAATACCTATCGCCACTTCCGTTTTTGATTACATAACTTAAATTCAGAAAAGGGCGCCATTCTTAATTAAAAGTTAAAAAATATATCTAATTCATCTGACGACTTTGAGATTTTTAATGTTTTTTTTTTTTTTTTTTTTTAAATTTGACGACCAGTGTTTGTAATTTGTATTATTTATTTATTGTTATCTATCAATGTTATTTAAATTGTAAATGTTCACCTCCCGAAGAAGACACATGAGGTGTCGAATACGGCAGAGGCGGAAATAAATAATAATTGACTGATATCCAATAATTTCTTCTCCCCAGTCACCTTTCCAGTCAAGAAATTTTGCAACCATTGTATTTAACATTTCTTGTAGACCTACACTCTACACCAAAAATTCTACTTATACCTTTCTTTATGTGTAGATTTTCAAATTTTAAATTCTTTCTATGAAGAAATTTTGTCCTACTCTTCTAATGTTTCGAGATGTTTCCAATTCATTGTCGGGATTGACCGTATTTCTGAAGGGTATATGTAATATACCTATAATTTTAAATATTTAACTATTATTACAATAAGAAATAATATATGTATATACTTCCCAGAAAAAGTCTGCAGTAATCTCTCCGAATTTCTGACATTGATTTATTACAACAGATTATTTTATATATTATATTCTTTTATCTCTAAATCAATAAAAGATATAATAAAATATTTAAATGTGTCAGATAGAAAATGTAATCTTCTTTAATATGTACTTACAAAAACAAAAAAATTCAAAAAATAATGTTTACAAGTTCCGGTTGTTCAATTACTACCAAAACCTTTTCAACTCTTCCCATTAATGTCCGATTGAGAAATACGTAGTTAAACAGGTATTAAGTCTTATGGTTTTTGAGAAATCGTCCTTCCAACACACACACACAGATCATCGTATACATGTTATAATCGGATTCTAGGGACCTTAAAACGTGCTTATTCATTAAAATCTGGATATGCGATTTTTAGCATGAATCCAATTCCAATGAACATTGTTGAGCAATTACAAAATAATTAGACATTTTTATAGAAACGCTTTTGTAGGCACGCTGAAACTTTAAAATGTAACAACTTGTGACTAATAGCGTTTTTCATGCATAGTGCATTTTAAATTAAACATGTTACAAGAGTCCAGTGCAAGTTTGTTTGCTGTCACTGTTAAATAGAAAGGTACCTAGCAATATATATCACTACATAAGATTCAATCTGTAAAGACTTATTTTATTTACATCCATAGTAGTTATGCAGATACGTTTACAACTCAAAAATGTATATGAATTTGGCAGACTATAATGGTAAGAATTGACGATCGTAGTAAGTGCAAGAAAGTGTTCACTTAGTTCACTAGAAAAATATAAATGAAACACCTGGAATTCAGTTTTCGCACACTGTTACGGAACCAATGCAAAAAAGTTCGCACTAAATGGAAAACGCTATAAGATTTTGTGGAAAACAAAGAGTTTTACCAAATTGTTTAGCATCCTTGAAAGTATATGTTGCTGTGTGTAACTCACATTTACAATATTTGGACTACCATTGTTTTTACCAAAAACTCCTCAATTTAACATGTGACATTAATTTTAAGTATTTTTCTGCTCTCCTGTTCATTTTACTGCAAAAAACAAAAAAATATAGAGTGAACATTTGTCCAGAATGAAAAGATTTATTGTTTTCACATTTTTGTTATTTGATTTATACCTAATTTTAAAAAGAAATTTAAACATTTCTGTTAATTAGTAGAAATAGCCATAGCATTTATTTTGTGTGATTCAAAAAATAATATTAAAAATTTGAAAGACTGCGTTGATATTATGAATTAGTAGTATTTAAATTATTATTTTTATTCCATTGAATATTTAAAGGTTGTGTTATTTCCGTTTGAAATTACATATTATTTTTTTCTAATAACTGCATCATACAAATCTTCTAAATAACTTAATCTTCCATCTAAAAAAAAAAAACTATTCTTATAATCAAATACCGTTATCCTCTATTGTAGATCATAGACCCTGCCATTTAATTCTTGCACCGGGTGCTCTATTTGTGTTTTGTACAGCCCTGACAGGGCACACGTGGTTGCCGGCGGCCGCTGACAGCTGTGGGTCACCCCCGCCCCCTTGAACTACCGCCCCCGCAGTCTTCCGCAAAGCGTATTCTTTCCTCAGAAGCAGTTTGGTGGGTTCAATGAGGAAATACAAAGAGGATAATAATAAGAACAGAAAATTATAGGGATGGGAGAAAAATGGGAATTATTTTGAAGGTTGCAATGTTTTGCAGGACAATGTTTATGAAATTTATAATAATACTAGGTACCCTTAGTTTTTGTAACGGAAACAATAGTACTGTTCTTATACAGTTCGGGTATTTTTAAATTAGTTCGTTTTACCCGGAAGATCACTATGACCGGGTTTGTTATAAGCAGACATTACTGTATTTCCTATTTTTATTTCAGACTCGGATTTAGTTTATCTAATTTACGAAAGATTTCTATTTGAAATAAGTGATTATTATCAGAATATTCACAAAAGTATTGTTTTCATCAGACCTGGTCTTATTTTCCCCAACCTAAAAAAAACCCACCACATAGAATAACCCATAAGAAACCCAATAAAACCCAGATTAGTTATTTATGTGTTTCTTTGTAAAATTATTATATATTTCGCACTAGATTTGAAGACGCCATGCATGTGCAAAAAATATGATTTTACAACGTATCATATACTAAGTTTTTTTCTAAATCTGTTTAAATTTAACAAGAAGCAAATAATGAACTATTATAAATTAGAACTGTCGCTTTTTGCATTCGTGCCTAAAAGTGACAGGCTATCGCTGATTGACTGATTTGGTCAATTTTTCGCATTAGTTTGAAAAAGTGGTAAATAAACGCACAAATGCGAAAAAGAATATATTTTTGAATGTTAAATTTAATATATAATAAATAATTAATACAAAAAATATATTGAAATATTAAGTTTATAATAAATATCTAATAAAGACCAAAAAACCCAAAAAAGTACAATAAAAAAAACATTAAGTCAATTTTTTTTAAACCCTGGGTTTTTGGGAGCCCTGGTTTTCAAACAGTTTGAAAAATTTAAAAAGTAAATGAAATAACTTTAGCACACTTAAAAAAGCGCTTTTATTACATTAAATTCTTATGAGGAGTATGCATGCTACATAAAAGCGGTTTTATTATAAAAGTACGCTCGTAATAAAGGTCTTTGTGTTTGAATTTTTGTTTTGAATTGTTGTTACAATGTAATATACGAATACATTTGTCCTTCTGAGAACTCATTCACCATTTACTGGTTTTCGCGTTTCGTTACAATTCTCAGAAATAGTCATTTGGTGGTTGTGCTGTAAATTTGAGATGTTATTGCCACTAATTACCTATTACCTTTAACAAAAAATTCGTTACTTAATTTCATAAATAGGTGTACAGGTGTTATGTTAATAATATGAATCTAAAATGTAAAAATATCATTTCCTGTTTACTAATTTCATACGAAAAAATTAGGTTTACGATCACTTCATACGAATATGTTTATGTACTGACAAATTTATTGATATCTATTATTTAAACAAATTCACCATTCGTTAATCATGAGTTGATCTACAGATCAACGTTGATTATGAATCAATCCATTACCAGTAAATATCAAGCTAATTTACTAATTAAAATCAATGATCAACTGATTGGTCATATTCCATGAATCAAGGGTTGATCACATCTTTCATTTCTAATTTTGATATTAGGACTCTATGGCTTTTGTAACTTTGTCTCATGTCTTTTTTATCTTTGTTTAAAACCGCATTGATTTTATTATTTTCAAATATACTTTTATATCTTTCATTTTCACTATATTTAAAACCACTCCTTTATTGGAATCAGTGTGAGTTCTACCTATATCAAAATAAAAATATAATATTATTAAAGCAAAATTATAAAATATATTTTATAAATAAATTAAAAACATATATTAATACATAACGGAAAGTATAATTACCACAAATAAAATTACATAACAGGTACATTAACTGTGAAAAACCAAAACAAAACTGTGAATCTGTTAATCATAATTCCTTGACTCAGAAGTTGTTGAATTAGAACGTATCTACAGATCAGCTTGATCCCTATCAGCTGTTTAATAATTAAAGGATTAATAGTGAATTCGGTCATGGGTATAACTAATTTTTTAAATGAATTTCTTTTTCGGATACCCTTTTTTACCTCTCGCTAAGAGAAGTATTGAATTCATGCTAAAAATCGCATATCCAGATTTTAATGATTAAACACGTATTAAGGACCCTACAATCCGATTTTAATATTTTCACGATGATGTCTTTCTGTGTGCGTGTGTGTGTGTGTGTATGTAAGTCGGTTGGAAGGACGAATTCTCAAAAACTATAATATTTAATATCTATTTAACTACGTATTTCTCAATCGGACATTACTGGGAAGAGCTGAAAAGGTTTTGGTAGTAATTGGACAACCAAAAGTAGCATATTCTTAAAAAAAATCTAAATATTATTTTTGGAAAATTTTTGTTCTTACTTGTATTAGAAAAATTATTGAAAAATAAAAAATGTTTGTAACTGACAGATAAATGTCAGTATCAAAAATCCAGAGACATTACTGATTTTTTTTTCCTGGAAAGTACATACATTATATTATTTCTTATTCTATTAATAATTAACTATTTAAAATTATAGGTATACTACATATACCCTTCAAAAATATTGTCAATCCCAGCAATGGATTGGAAACATTTCGAAAAATTAGAAGAAAACAAAATTTCTTCCTAAAAGAAATGTTAAATACAATAGGGCGCGAACAGTCATATCACTTTGCTGGCTTTGACATGCAGTTATGGGGCCCATGTCAGAATGATAGCTAGTAATTATGTACATAGATGTCAAATATCATAATTTTTCATTCTAATTTTAGTGATTTTCCAATTCCATTTTTTCTCGACAAGTAAATTCCACACTCCTGGTGACAAATTAACTACGTGAATTTAGAAAATCTTGAAATTATTAATGAAAAATTTTGACATTTGGCATCTATGTACATAATTACTAATTGTCATTCAGATACGGCCCCCCATATCTGCTTGTCAAAGGCAACAATGTCACATGACTGCTCGCGCCCTACACTTATGTAACCAAAAACCGAAGTGGCGAGAGGTATTGTGCTGGTTACAACATATTTTTATTTTACATTTTACTGATAAAAGTAAATTGTACGAATAATACTGTGATCCACTGTATGTCCTGCCAAGTAAATTATAATATACGTACAAATATTTTTATACCAATTTCCATATGTTGAAATTGAAGGTATACTAAATTATTATGCTCGTATAATTAATATATGTATTATGCATTTGTGATTTTTTATTTCTGGATCCCTTTATTATAATTTCCATCTGAGGGATAACAATATCCCTCCCTCCACCCCCTCTTGTTCTCTCGCTAAACAACTGTTATCTACGGTCAGCTGAGGGTAAGTCAGAGACCTCTCCTTTCAGGGTTGTCCACCCGCACCCGCCCCCGCACGTCTGCCGAGCTGTCGGCAAGGCCAGGCCGTCTGGTCGCGGTCTGGGCTATGGCTCACGGGAACACCCTGCTGACCTCACCGGGCCCAGATTGATGAGGGTGAAATGGAAAGGGAAGAAAGTCAGCAGAAAGAAGGGGTACCTGCTAATAGCCCCACAGGTGGGATAAGCGGATTTGGATAGAGTTTGGGAGGGCTACTTATTTGTAATCGCATTACAAATGGGATTATTTACTTGGACTAGGTAAATTTACTCATATGATAAAGTAATTTTACTTCTTGTTTAAAACGTACATAAATATTGCAAATGGGTTTATCTAACATGTTAAGGGATTATTTTGAGTCGAAAATGTTATATAAATACAGGGTTAGCCTGGGAAGATGTCCCCCCCCCCCCTTTAACGTTTTACCTTTCGTCACCAATAGGTAAGGAAGGTATTGTCTTTGATGATGAGTTTTTAGTGAATACACACCTTTTAGGGTCCCTAGGATACGATTTTTCCATTTTTACGATGATGTCTTTATATGAGTGTTTATGTGTGCGTGTGTGTATGTGTGTGACGATTTTTTATAGACGATAATTGTTTCGTATTCCTTTTCTTTACATTCATATAAAAAGTTGATTAAATTTTGGATATAAATAGTCGACCGGAAGGACACTCATTGGAAGATTTTAACAGTTTTTCTTGAAAAAACCCCGTTAAATATTATTTTTTGACATATTCTGTGTTATAATAACTATATATCTATACGAATTGATTGCATTTTATACTGCATATATAATGGATATATATTGTAGAAGAAATACTGAAGAAAAAAGAAGATATACAAAAAAGATGCGAGAGAGATTGTAACAAGGAAAAAAGATTGGCATAATTTAATAAAAGAAGAATAAAAACAGAAAGAAGAGTACTTCGACACCCGAAAGGGTACAAGAAGAAAAGATTATATATATATATATATATATATATATATATATATATATATATATATATATATTGTAAAAAAATAATTTCATAAATCAGACTTATTAAGATGTCAGTGTCAATGAAAATAAAATGAATGGCAGAGAGATGAGGATGTTGAGACGTATGTTTTCGTGTTCGTGTTCTTGTCTTGCGTAAATTCTGGCTCGCATTTTAAATTATTTCTATATAAAGTTTGTTATTCCAAAAACATTAATTCAGTTTTCATTAGGTAAAACCAAACCTGAACCCGGAACAAAACCGCAAATTTTATTAGTGTTTGAATCAGAACCGCACCCGAACCCATCTCTTCGATGTCCTGTTTTAAATATACTATTTGATAGCAGATGTAGATATTTTTTATATATTTTTTTTATTCTAGGGACTCCAAAACGTGTTTATTCATTAAAAGCTCACTGTTTTTTTTTTTTTTGACTAAAGACTACCTTCCTTACCTAAAGGTGACGGAAGGTAAAAAATAGTTCTGATGGAAACATTTTCCCTTATTTGTGAGATCGAAAATAGTGATTCATAAATGTTTATTGATTCTTCGTCCTCGTCTTCGAGTTCAAGTAATGACGAAGATGATGATAAAATAATCCTACCGTGAGTATTTTTTAACATGAAACATGGGATTTGTCATATCCATGGTTACGATTTAATTGACAGCAATGTATTTGCCTGTCTCATTTAAAATGAAACATAGGGGACAATTTTGACATATGTCTACTCTGTCAGTGTCAAAAAACCAATTTGAAATACAATGGTTTATACTGTGGAAGAGAAGGTGCAGATTATTAAGTGGTATTATTCGAATTTTAATCCAAGATTAAGGCTAGTGTCGGACTTGTTCTGCGCCTACACCAAGTGCGGCAATTTTTTTAAGAATAGTGAATACCTTTAGGAAATGGTTGCATCGAGCCTGCACATAACAGTAGGAATAGATCCTGTAATATATTAACTGCGCAGAAAAAAACATGAAATTCTGACTTTAATACAAAAGAAGAACAGATTAACATTGAGATTGGGCAAGCTACTGCTGTAAACAAAGCTACTGTACACAGACTATTTAAAAAGGATCATTACAGATCATACCATTTCCAAAATCACCAGGAGTTAGTTATGGACGATACGAAACGAAGAATAAATTTTTGTGAAAGAATGTTTGAAAACATTAATAACAATCCAGATTTGCTGCAAAATATACTTTTTACGGACGAAGCAACTTTTTATTTTCATGGCGAGGTAAATTCACAAAATTGTCGGAATTGGTCCAGGGAAAATCTACATTTGTATCATAGTACGAGGACTCAACGACCCGAGAAAGTTAACGTTTGGGCTGGCATAATAGGAACCCACATTATTGGGCCATTTTTTATTAACGGGAATATTACTGCTCAATATTTAAATATAATACTTCTGTCAAATTCATCTCCTATGTTTCATTTTAAATGAGACAGGCAAATACATTGCTGTCAATCAAATGTCAAGTCGTAACCATGGATATGACAAATCGCATGTTTCATGTTAAAAAATACTTACGGTATACGTCGCTGGCGTCAAATACAACAAGCGTGCTTACAGTGTTGGTACTTAAAGCGTGATTCGGACCGTACCCTTACTGCATAGAGATGCCATGCCTTCTTCTGAAATTGCACTACACACCATTATATCTGAAAACTTTGCTTTCGCTTTAAATTCAATATTGAAAGTTTTAGGCGTTACTTACACGAAAGATATACAACAACCTGTAGGAGCCCCAAAATTAAAAAATTAGGGAGAGAAGGATTTTGCAAAAGGTACGCACAATAAATTTTAAAACTCGACAAAGGCTCATGAGGATGTCAGAGCTAAACTTCGTCGCATATAAAACTCATCTGAGTTACAACATTAACACTTTTTTGAATCGGTCCATTGTAGTCTTCCTCTCCTTCCCTTTCCTTATCTTGCTACACATATGTTCTCCCCGTAATGTTTTGTGGCTATCCTTGTCTCCCTGTCCGGCATAGTAGCCCTTGGGGCATGCGGCGCGTGGGTGGGCGTGGTGTCGCGTTGGGCTAGGTAAGTGTCGGGCCGGTCGAGGCCGTGACCCTCTGGACACAGGGAAATCCCTACGTTGCCCGGATCATCACGCGAGGATATAGTATAGTGAGAAGATGGATGAGCTTTGCCTCAATAAGGGCAAGGGTAAGGTTGACAGAAGAATGCAAAGATTTTGTGGTCAACCGGGTGATTGATACAACTATTGACTAAATAATATATGTACAGTTCGATTTTTTAAAGATGTCTGATCAAGATCATCTGTAAAATGAACGAAATATATTTGCATTGACAAGTAGGACGCGATAAAGATGAATATAACACGCTGTCTTTCAAAAATTCATACTGTTTCGACTAAGTTACGAAAAACTATTTTAAAACTATGCTTGTTGTTGACAGTACTGTCGGTGTAACGTATGTTCATTTATTATTTCGGATAACACTGACATTGTCTATTGTATAATTATGAAAATAAATAAAATCTGATGTGACCAGCACATCATCTTCCGTCAATTCTATGTATTTTGTACAAATTCCACACAGAAATTTTTGTGCAAACGATTGTATAGGTGCTTTCTCTTTATGGAAGAAATGAACTGATCTAACCTCATACATTCTTTAATATTTATAATAACATAAAATGTCAAAAAATAATATTTAACAGTGGTTTTTCAAGAAAAACTGTTAAAATTTTCAAATTTGGGTACTTCCGGTTAACCAATCGTAACTAAAATCTCATCAAGTCTTCATACGGACGTGCAAACGGGGAATATGAAGGAATTATAATTTTTGGAATTGTAGTATTGGAGTTATCGCAGGAGAAATTTTTGTCACACACATACACACATATCATCACATTTCTATCTCTTTTGAAATGTCAAAATAAGAATAAATGTAAAATAATATAAATAATTCATTATAATTTAATACTGGAAAAATTAATGGCATTTGGGATTCTGCACATAGTAAGCGAACAACTGGCGGGAGTTATGGTTACGCGCTTGCCTTGCAATCCGTGGCGTTTGTTCTTTAAAAAACTATACGTAAAATGCGAAGAAAGTGTTTGACAACTTTAAAAAACTTCTCGAAAGAAGTTACAAAAGTTTTTATTGAAGCTCAAATGCGTAACGATACAAATTATCACATAGATTTTTTAGTAACTGCAATATTTTTGGTATTTCGTTTGACAACCCAATTAACAATTGCAGGCGCCATTTTACTTAGTATGTGCAGAGATTGTTGTTAAACTGAAATGGTCTATTCATCCTCCAGTGCTGAATTTAAAAACATTTTGTTTTCTATGGTCATTCATTTTGACTTTCAAAGAAACTGCTTGTGACAGTTTTAAATTAGGCAGAATCTGCATAACCAACAAATGGACCAGACGATTTTTAGCGACACCACTGACCACATCATACCGTAACTAATCCTACCAAGTGAACAGATATGTCGCTCGAAATCGTCTATAATATCAATATTACTTCAAATACGATAGCAGTAAGGATTTTATCCTCAATAACATGTAAAATTACCACGAAATATCATTCCAAAAACCAAGTTAAAACACTTCCCTCTAACAATTCTTCCCTCAGGATTTCCTGTATCCTCCCTCAAGGCTCCCCTGCAATCCGGCGACATTGAGGGATCACCTACCGTTCCCTCCCGAACCCACCTGACGCTCGGCTGCATTGGACTCAGGCCCGGGAAGAACCCAAACATAGACGGGGATTCTCCGGGCTCAGTCTCGGCCAGGCAGAGGCAGCGAAGGGATTCCCTACGTAGCCGATTGTCTGGATGCCGTCTGGATGGCTGTTTGTGAGGTCACAACGGGAAGAGGGATTGTTATGACGGAAGGGATTGAGAAGAAGAATTGGGATACGTGGAACAAATAATCCGGGGGGATTCTGATGGGGATTTGTTGAGGGTCGGAAAGTTGCTAATATTGAAGTGATTTTTTGAATGTATTATACCAAGTTTGAGGAACATATATTTTGTATAACAAAATTACAATAGTATTTTATGTACCTCCATTAAAACAAAGTGAACGTCACTACTGTATTTGACGAAAAGACGACACTAAAATATTAACTCAATTAATCAAACTTCTTTAAAAAATTGAACTGTACAGGATGGAACAAATACGAGAGTTCCTTATATGAAAAACCTTCTTATTATGCCTATTGAAAATTGATGTAGGATTTTATAGGCCAACTTTTTGAGACAACAATAATAGGCGCCACAGGAATTTTCTATCGTCTTTTGTTTTGGATTTACAGGCTAAACATTGTGTTTCGCTTATTTTGAAAATATCTCAAATCTCACTTATTATACAAAGTAAAGAAAAAATATAAAATCAATGACGCCCAAGTGTGAAATAGTTATTAGGAAAAAGGTTTTTAAAATAAAAACTTAAATAAAATAAATAAATATATCATCACGGCATATTACCCATTGCTGGGTGTGCCAATCTGCTTTGTACACGAGATATCGGTAATGATAAAATATTTGTACCGTGCGGGCGCTTACCAGGCGTCACTTCACGGGCACTCATTGCTGGCGTGGAGAGTGCACCACAGGGGTCAATTTTGTGACGTCGGTCGGGATCGAACCCGGGTCCCCAAGATTCGCGACCAGACACACAGCCCACACAGGCACACGGCCACGAGACCCCATTAAAAAACTTTAAATGTCTTATTAACACTGTTCTTTTTAATTCGGCTGACCGGTTTCGATTATTTACATGATCATTTTCAAAGTCCGGTAGAGACTACAAATTACCACCAAAAATTATTAATTTATGTTTAAAACAAAAGAATGTAGACTTGTTATACATCATTGAAAGCTTATAAAATAAGGAAAAAGATGAGACTATTTTCAACATGTTTCCATTTTAAAAAAATCTGATTTGGCCAGCACATTACCTTCCGTCAATCCTGTGTATTAAGTACAAATTCCATACATAATTTTCTTTGCAAATGATCCTATATTTCCAGTAAAATTATTTCATAATCAAACTATGCAAATTATTTTCCCATTCGTTAGGGTGTTTTATTTTCTTTTTCCACTCATTTCTGTTTGCGTGTCGTCCTCATTCAGTTCCTTTTCGATGAAGTCTTCCACATGCAGTCCTTCCATCTTATCTTTGACCTTCCTCCGTTTCTTCTAACTTCTACTACTAAACTATTCATTCTTCGTCCAATATATTCTTCATCTCCCCTCATGACATGTTGAAACCAATGTAATCGTCTTTCTTATATCTTTCTAGAAACTTGTATTACTCGAGCCATTTCCCTTTATCCTTTAATTCCTTGCCCTATATTTCCGTGTCTTCCCAACATCCTCATCTATGACACATTCATTTTCAATTTGAATTATCTGAATATATTAGCAGTTTATGGTATTGGAGTTATGCGATGCGAAACGGTCGTCACATACACACACACCACACACACACACACACATAGATACACACAAACACACACACACACACACACACACACACACAGACACACACAAAAACACACATACAGACAGCATCCTAAAAATAGTAAATTCGTGTTCTTAAAGATCCCAAAATGTGCCTATTCTACAGAAATTCACTATCGAATTTTTTGAGCAAAGACAATACCTTCCTTATCCAAACATGACGAAAGGTAAATATTATGTCTGTTTGAAAAAATCCAATTACACCACTATATTCTACGTAGAAAACCATTATCTAAACATTTTTTCTTTATTTCTCATAATAAACGCGGTACGAAATATTTCAAAATAAACGAAAATCAAGTTTTAGCCTATAGTGCAGGGGGGGCCAACCTGCGGCTCGCGAGCCACATGCGGCTCTTTGAAGGTTTATTTGTGGCTCTCGATAAATGTATCCGAGTTCCCTTTTCATTTTTGTGCTATTATATTTTTAAAAAATATTATTTTTTACTGAATTTTGGAAATTTGTACCAGAATTGAAGTATCCTGAATTAAAAAAAGGCTGCTTGTCGAATTATTTCAATATTCGAAACAACGTACTTATGTGAATCATTTTATTCCACTTTAAAATTCGTGAAATCCAAACACCGATCAGTATTAATTAACCAGCATCTCAAAGAATTACTGAGAAGTGCTGTCACCAATTATTCACCAAATTAAAGAATTATCAAGAGAAGTAAAATAAATGTGTTTAATTTTTAATATTTAAATTCAATACAAATATTTTGTACTTTTATTTATATGTTTTGCATACCTTCTAAATACATATTTAATTGCGGCTCGCGAAAAATTTCAAATTTTGAAAAATGGCTCGGACTATCAAGCAGCTTGGCCACCCCTGCATAGTGCATAATACGTTTTTCATATAAGGAACTCGAATTTGTTCCACCTGTATAACCATTAAATAAACAAGTCATATTCAGAATAACTATTAGTTTATAAAATATATAGCTAGACTGTTCAGTTTAGACAAAGACAAACTAAACATATATAAGCATTGTTGCCCTAGTCTGACTTTTGTCTTTCAATTTCAACATCCTCATTTACTTTCACACTACAAAACATTCCAATTACCATTACCGTATCATTAAAAACAATACCTAATCCTGCTGTATTCATTTGCCCACCCATCTCAAGTCTTGGCTACTGTACAGCTATTTCGTTCTCTCTGTTGGAGTTTTACACTCATGTAACCCTTCAGCACCTGTGCCATCGTTGGCGATCCCTCATCGCGTGCCCGTGAGGGGTCGACAAGGCTACCGAAGGCACGCGCTCAAGTCTAGGGGACAAGATAATACGTGGGTGGGTTCATGTCAGTAGCAAAGTGAGTGTTAGGGTAGGTAGGGGACTGATTTGTATATACGAACGGGCCAGTGTTGGTTTTTGTGTAGGGAAATGTGCTCGTTAGTAGTTGGAGAGAGTGATCAAAAGAGTTTTTACATGACCGAGACTAAAAATCAATTTCTTTTGTATCAGAATAGAAAAAGAAATAGGTGCATTATTCCCCTAAGGGAGTTTTTATTATAGTGAAAATGATTAGGCAGAAGAATCATGTCATCAATATGAAAAAAAAACCTTATAAAATAAAATATAACTTATAAAAATTTTTGGGTGTTATTTATTTTTAAAAGAAGAAGAAAAGTATTAGCATTAAGTAATGTATATATTAATGATATTTACAATTATTTCTAAGTCAATCGTTATTTCTTTTACGGAATATAAAATTATTTGAAATAATTGTAGTTTATTTTAGTACCATACGTTGGCACTACTGAGAATGACCATATTATTTCAAAGAATTTTATATTCCGTAAAAAGAATAAGGATTGACTTAGAAATAATTGTAAATTCATTATATATATACGTGTCTTTAATATTAGTAAATTTTTTCTTCTTTTTTAAAAAATAAATAACAACTAATAATTACTACAAGTTATATTTCTTTTTATAAGGTTTTTTTCAGGATGATGACGTGAGTCTTCCCTAATCATTTTCACCATATTAACAAGATCAAATCTGTTGCATCGGTACCATAATCTATTTCTTGCGGTTCTATAAAACTGAACTAAATTATAATTATTGACAGCTAACAACAATATGTAACAATTCAACTACAGTTTAGTTCACGAAAGATGACTATTCAAGATCACTTGTTCGAAGAAAGAATACATAGCACTTTATAAAGCAGTAGCTTAATAACATTTCATGTTAAAAAGAGAAAGATTATTTAAAAATAGTGACATTACTACAAATAATAATGACGTATGTCTCAGAATTACAGATATCTAATTATCTAATCATGTTTACCCAGTGATGTTGACGTTTAAATCGAATTATTATTCCATGGTTAACGTCATGTCAAGGTCATGTTTTTTGTGTCTTGCAAAAATGTAGGTAAAGAATATTAATATTTGAGAAAAGCATTATTTAAAAAGAAATATAATTTTCAAATAAATTACACTTATTTATTTCAGTTAAAACATATTCATAAATATTTCATGTTCCGCGCCATGTTTACGAAATGCAGTGAAGTTATCTGCATGTTATATTACATCAAACGGCTTATAAATGACCTTGAATAGTCATCTTTCGTGAACCAAACTATATAAACAAATTTCTGTTATCTGGTCGCAAACGTAGGGACCCGGGTTCGAACCCGACCAACGCCATAATTATTGTGAATTTTAAATAGCGCAAAAGTTACCTCTGGTAAACGCCTGTACAATACGAATACAGTAAAATCTCCGTTATCCAAAACACTTTTAACCGAAACGACCGAAAAAAAAAATCTGTTAAATTACGAAAGATGCAACGTATCAAGCGTTCTGACGTTCTGCCAATGAAACGGTGACGTGACATAGCAGCAATAAAACGCTGTCAAAAGAAAAAAAACAAAAGAAACTAGAAGACTTTAAAAACAATAGGCCTACTGTATAGTTAAAGTACTGTATATACACTGTGGCTCATTTTTTTGTAAATACTGTACAGTACACAAAATTAAAATAATTTAACATTGTACAGTATTGCCTTCATTTACTTTGACCTAAAACTTCAAAAAACTATTCCGTATCTCTAAAAATGGCATTTCAATTTTTATCCGAAATTTTGGTTATCCGAACCCTCTTCCCCCCTTTGTTTCGGTTAACAGAGGTTCTACTATATATCATCATTACCCAGCAATGGGTATTATGCCTTGATGAAATATTTATTTATTTAATAGAGGGCTGTTGAATTTTTTTTTGCAATCTAGTAGTTCTAGCGATTTTCTACTGTTATATTCATAAAATGTTACATTTTTACCTTCCGTCACCTTTAGGTAAGGAAGGTATTGTTTTTGTACAAAAAATTCGATGGTGTTTTTTAGTGAATAAGCACGTTTTAGGTTCTCTAGAATACAATTTTACCATTTTTACGATGATGTCTGTATGTGTGTGCGTATTGTACGTGATACAGTTTCGTTGTTTTTCTCGCGAGTAGTACGTCGAAAACAATTCTCCCTTTGTTAGTTATTAGCGCGTCTTACGAATCGATTATCTCTTCTAAATCCATCAATGACGCGAGCAGATCCCGGGGAAAGGACACGAGAAGCCGAGTGTGAAATAGCTGATTTTACGGCGTAATAGTTCGCATCGCAGCTATACTGACTTGCTAACACACTCTCCTCCGATGCTAATTCCTCCTCTCTTCATCCACATACATACAACCCTTCACGACAACATTTGCATGTTTTTGTTATTAACACAATAATTATTCATTGTTTTCTCAAGTGTAGAACGCGACTCCGCATCAACTGTGTCTTAATAACTTCGAAATTGCGTTTTAATTGAAACGAATGAAACAATATAATAGAATTCAACTTAGAGGATAAAATTACTCATGGTTTACAATGTATATCGATAAATTATATTCAAAATTTAAACGTAAAAGTTGATAACAACTACAAATCCAGCTTGGTTTATAAAGATCATTGTTACAATTATTTTTGATATTTCTTAAAACCATTAAATGTTTCTGTTTTAGCCACGTGTTTGCGTTTTAACCAATCCTGTCATTATTATACTGAGAATAAAGCTCTAGAGATTATGTCTGGGAATAATCTATGTAGCTTTTGTTTTTGCTGACAAATGTCAGATAGTTATCAACACGTAAGTAAAATGAGTGAAAAAGACCAATTTTGTGCTGTTTCTGATCCTGAAATAAAACAAAAAATTGTAGAAACCACTTCTAGAAATATCATAATTGCGCTGGACACTGACATCTTCTTTAGCTTTTCCCATTCGTTAGGGACCGCTATTTTTTATTTTCTTCTTCCACTTATTTCTGTTTTACGTGGCATTCTTATTCAGTTCCTTTTCTCTCAAGTTTTTCGCAATACAGTCCTTCCATCTTATCTTTGGATTTGCTCTGTTTCTTCTACTAATAAGCTATTCATTCTTCTTCCAATATATTTTTCATCTCTCCTCATGACATGTTTAAACCAATGTAATCGTCTCTCTTATATCTACCTACAAACTTCTATCACTCGAGCCATTTCCCTTACACTTTAATTCCTTACTTATCTTTCCGTATATTCCCCAACATCTATCTCAACATCCTCATCTTTGCCACATTCATTTTCTTTTCATTGATACTGACATCTGTCAATTTGAATTATCTGAATATATTAGCAATTTCCATGGTTAGCATAGCTGACTGATTTATGAAATTTAATATCTTTATAATTTTTGTACTCTATATCCATTGAATAAGTATAAAATGCAATCACATCGTATAGAGGATAACATTCTTAAAAATATAATAACATTAAATGATATTTAACTGCTTTTTTTCAAGAAAAAACTGTTAGAAGTTGCAAATGAGGGTACTTCTGGACAACTAATCATAACCAAAATCTAATCAACTCTTAATATGGATGTACGAAAGAGGAATATGAAAGAATTATAATTTTTGGAATTGTAGTATTGGAGTTATGCGATCCGGAACGATCGTCACATACACAAATACACGCACACCGTAAAATTAGTAAATTCGTATTCTAGGGACCCCAAAACGTGCCTATTCATTAGAAACTCACTATCGATTTTTTGACAAAAGAAAATACCTTCTTTACCTAAAGGTGACGCAAGGTTAAAAATGGGCTAAGGTTGTTTTTGACACAAGGTCTTCAGTTGTTAACATTTAAACTAATTATATTATGGTGTAAATATGGCTGAGCACTGACCAATCTCCTGTTGGAGAAATTTAAGAACGAATACTGTGTTTGAGTTCCTACTTGTAAACTTTCAACTTGGTGGGTATTGATTTCAATACAGGTTAAAGGAATAAGAATAAAATGCAAAAAGTGGAAAGTATTGACTAAATATAAAAGGCGAGTGACTCATGGTTTTCTCATAGTATTGACCGCGACTGTACCGGAAAACGCAAATGAATCACTTACGAAATAATGGATTAGAATATTAGAATAATTATCTAATAGATATACTTATTAGCTGTTTAAAAAATAAACAGAGCTTAATTCATAACTGGCCATTTAGAGTTTGTTCAACTACATGTAGCATACCTCAACAAAATTGAGGAGACGGTTTGTTGAAAATGTAAACTGATCGAACTATTATGAGTCTGGGCTCCATGGGCGAGTGGCCATGCGGCCCCCTGCCAAAAAACGGTAAAAATCACTTCTTATTTGGTATAATTAAAAATATAATTTATTCATATATGTACTACAGCATAAAGCAGTTCTATTGTAACGTAAGTAGTTAATAGTTAAATATAAAACATTTGAAATTTAAAGAAAAAAGCCGAAATATGCACCAATGGATGGAGAGATGACTAAAGAAAAGGCAAAGAATTTGCACCCAAAATTTTGCGATAAAACTTCATTTTATGCTGGGTATGGAAGGCTTCAGATATTTAAAATTCGCTATGGTATTCGATTTTTAAAAATCTGATGTGAACAACACAATACCTCCCGCCATTTAATTTTTATTAATTTAAATACATATACCTATGGGGTATTGTGGCCGTGAATCTGGGGAACCGGATTCAATCTCTACTAACACCAAATATTTCGAATTTTAAATGGCACAAAATTGACCCCTGTGGTGCACTCTCTACTAAATGAGTGAGGCGACGCTTGTATGCCGTGATGATATATTTATTATTATTATTTATTTCAATACATACCTGTATTTACTAATGCTGCGAACTATCTATATTGAGTTCCTTTCCATATCACTATTGTTCTATTTACAATTTTCTTTTTAAAACGTTACTATTATTAATTTGAAATAATTATTTTTTTGACAGCGACATTTATCTGTCAGTTACATACAATTGTGTAACTAAGAAATTGTGTTTATCTTTAAAACATAGACTCCGGTATTTATAAAATTGATTATTTTATTAATTTATCTATAAAATATATAGAAAAATGATTAATCCATGACTGTAGAAAATTCAATAATTTTAATAATAACATAATCTCGAAAAAATGACATTTAAAGGTATTTTAGGAAGGAAAACTATTTTGAGCTTCTAGTAAATTGCGATTTCCAGTTATCCGATTTACACCAAAATCTAATGGCTTCTTTCTATATTAGAGTAAGGTCGAAATACAAGGTTCCAAAATTCTGTGATTGATAGTATTTGAGCTAGTGTGACCAGAAGATCCACAGTCACACACATACACACCAACAGACATCATTGTGAAAATGTTAAAACAATCTTCATAGAGAAATAATTTAAAATGTAAGCCGGAATATAATGCAAGACAAGACATGAACACAATTTTCACGAACAATCAACACAGGCAGCAACGCAAATGCAGTACGCGTTGATGATTGGCTGTAAGTTTTGCGATTACGTTTACATTTCTAACTGAAAATGGACCTGGATCGGAGCTGCACCCTGAACCCAAATTTTAATACCCGTTTAATACCTGGGTTCAATTGCAAAATATATATGAGGTTCGCTCCTGTGTTTGAGTTCGCTAAAATGTTACGGTTTGGTTCTAGTTTTGGTTTGGTTCGATACCCTGGGATCGAGACTCTACTGTACTTTTAATTTTTTACCTCTCGGTAAGAGAGATATTGGATTCATGCTAAAAATCGCATATTTAAAATTATAGCTATCGTATATACATATACCCATCTGAAATCCCGTCAAGAAATTGGAAGAAATTCGAACATTTAGAAGTATAGGAGAAAACTTCCTCAAAAAATAAATTTAAAATTATAAAAATAATCAAACATAAAGAAAAGACATGAGAAATTTATAGGGCGCGAGCAGTCATGTGACTTTGTTGGACTTGACAAGCAAATATGGGGGCCCGAGTTAGAATCACAGCTACTAATTATGTACATATATGTCAAATGTCAATTTTCCCTTCAAAATTTCATGATATTCCAATTCCATGTGGGTTATTTTCCTCGACAAGTAAATTCCATATTCCAGGTGACAAATTAACCATGTGAAAAATGGCGACATTTGACATTTATATAAATAATTACTAACTGTCATTTTGATAAGGGCCTCCATATCTGCTTGTCTAGGTCAAGTATGACAAACTAACTACGTGAATTTAGAAAATCTTGAAATTTTTGATGAAAAATTCTGACATTTGACATCTATGTACAAAATTACTAATTGTCATTTTGACACGAATCCCCATATCTGCTTTCAAAGCCAACAATGTCACATGAATGCTTGCACCCTATACTTATATAACCAAAAACGTAAGTGACGAGAGGTATTGTGCTGGCCACAACAGATTTTTTTTAATTGCTGCGCCCCTCCGGTTGCAAAGACACGATCCGCCACTGCTGGGCTCATTCCGTAGCCTGTATGTGTTAGGGCTTTTAACTTCCTTAATTCGTGCGACAATCATTGATTACTCTTGTAACCAGGTTAACTGCAGAAAACCATCTATCCTATACTTAAGAAAATAAACTGACCATTAATCGTTTCCCCCCATGTAAAATCAACCAAATTGAAATATATTTTCGCTATTCCTCCACGCACCTTAACCTTCCCTACTTTTTTCATCACCCCCGTGACAATTTCCGCGTGCGTGACCTTGAACCCCTAGCCAGGTGTCCGAGGGCGAGGGTGCATACAGCAACGTGGAAATGAGAGTTTAAGCCCTGCTGCCTGTTCTGTAGTGCAGGAGCCACACAGCGTAATCCACCACTGATCGGGCAAATCAGCCAGGATTGGACTTTCGCTTTCATGCACGTTCACACTGCAACTGACCTTTGTGTCAAAGGAAAGTGAAGCTGATGTTTTGTTCGAGGTAATTTATAGCAGAATATACGATCCATAGTTGGATAGTTATTTTGCGATATTGAGGCTTTCAGGGTAGTAGGATATTTTCATGAAAGTGGCAGTGAAAGTACAAGAGAATCGCGAAATAGTGAACACATTGTATATTGAACTATGCAATGTAATGAACACAAAACTAAATACATTGACTTTATAATGAACTCCATATAGTGAACAATTAATGCCTCAATATAGTCAGTTTCGCTAATGGTCTCTTGAGCAACTTAGGGTCTTTCCCTGTGTACTGTAATAGGTATAAAGATCTGGTATGTGTTTTATATAATACAAATTATTGTAATTCATAATGCCACCTCAAAGAAAACATTTGAAATTGAGAGAAAAAAGCCGTAATATTGAACATTTAAAAACAGGTAGAGGAGCTACATTTTTATGGCGAAAATATGGGTTAGCTAAATCGACAATAAGTTCAATAAAAAATCTTGTGGGGCTAGCACATTACCTTCCGTCAATTCTGTGCATTATGTACAAATTCCATACATAAATTTTCTTACAAAAGATTCTTTACTTCCAGTAAAATTATTTCATATAAACAAACTATGCAAACTGCACTTGACATTGACGTCTTCTTCTTCTTTAGCTTTTCCCATTCGTTAAAGGTCGCTTTGTTTTATTTTCTTCTTCGGCTCATTTCTCTTTTGCGTGTCATCCTCATTTAGTTCCTTTTCTCTCAAAGCTGCCACAATAGAGTCTTTCCATCTTATATTTGGTCTTCCTCTGTTTCGTCTACCTTCTATTACTAAGCTATTCATTTTTCCAATATATTCTTCATCTCTCCTCATGACATGTTCAAACCAATGTAATTGTTTCTCTTGTATCTATCTAGAAACTTCTACACTCAAGCCATTTCCCTTATTCTTTCATTCTTTATCCTATCTTTCCGTGTCTTCCCCAACATCCTCATCTATTCATTTTCTTTCATTGACACTGACAGGTTTCTAGGGTTATAGCATAGTTGGCTGATTTATAAGATTTAATTTCTTTCTGATTTTTTAACTCTATATTCATTGAATATGAAAATATAATATTAAATCAATTCGTATAGATAAGAATATTTTTTAATATTTATAATAACATTAAATGTCAAAAATACAGTGTTTTTTCAAGAGAAACTGTTAAAATCCTCAAATGAGGGTAATTCCGGTTGACCTATTATAACCAAAATCTAATCAAGTCTGCATATGGATGTAAAGAAGAGGAATTTTTATTTTTGGAATTCTAGTATTGTAAATCATCGTAAAAATAGTAAAATCGTATTGTAGGGACCTTAAAACGTGCTTATTCATTGAAAACTCAACTCCGAATTTTTTGACCAAGGTAAAAAATTAAAGGATACAAATTATGAAAAAAATCAATTGCACATTCACCGGATTTGGAAAAAGAGAAAAATTAAAATCGGCAGCATATCCTAAAATGGAAAACGCTCTTTATAAGTGGTTTTTAAAACGAAGAAAACAACATGCACCAGTTGATGGAGAAATGATTAAAGAAAAGATTCATTATTTACATCCAAAATTTTACGATAAAACTTCACTTCATGCTAGCAATAGATAGGTACAGATAATTAAAATTCGCTATGGGATTCGATTTTTAGAAATATAAGGAATGAAGAAAACGCATATGAAATAGTTTTCTAAAATTCTTGTTCTTCAGGACATACGAACTAAAAATTAATATTTTTCCCCAGCCTAAGATCGGATTCTTTTTAGACAGGCCTCGTATGCCCAGTTTCTGTCAATTTTTATCGTCAAAAATCCGCCAAACCATATTATAAGCAAATACACATATTATGTAATTTGTGATATTTATATAACAGAGTAAAATGATTGACCTCGATATTAAAATATATTCACAAATATAGAATGTAATTAAAAGTACCGACCAATTATAAGGATTACGCTATACTCATGGCGTTATGAGATGTCCTGTTACAATTTTTTGTTAATCCTGTATCAAATTGATCCTGTATTAAAAGCCAGGCTTTATGAAAGGATAAACCAACAGGACAATTTTAAAAAACCACTAAAAATTCCTGATGAAAAATGCGAAAATTGAAAAACAGATATATTCAATATTACATAAACTTGGTTATTCTATTATTGTATAACACCTTTAGTAACAATAACCATTTGATGAAAATGGTATTTTGAAAAGAACTTATGTGAAAATGACTCTTCGACGTTATTAAAAAGCACATACATATTTCGCATTTATAATATCCTTGATAATATCATTTTGTGTTTGCTACGCACATTTAATTCATGAATTAAACATGTAACAATCTAACCATGAAGAACAAACATTTCGCGTTGGCAAGGCACAAGAGTAGATCCACTAAAGCAAGCCGCCGACAATTTTAATCAGTAAGCATTTTCGTAGCGTAAATAATCCACAACAACCGACTGCCATTTGCCATTGAGAATATTTTCATACCAACTCATTTCCATCAAAAAGACTTCAATAAATAAACAATAATAAAAACAATAGTACCTAACAAGTAACCAAGGTAATATATTACAACATATTTTATATATGGTGGAAATGATTAGGCAGAGGACTCACGTCATCAACCTGAAAAAAACCTTGTAAAAAGAAATATAACTTGTAGTAATTACTAGTTGTTATTGATTTTTAAAAATCTGTTGTGGCCAGCACAATACCTTCCGTCAATCCTGTGTATAATGTATAAATTCCATACATAATTTTTCTTGCAAAAGATTCTAAATTTCCAGTAAAAATATTTCATAAACAAACTATTCAAATTGCACTTGACACTGACATTTTTTTCCTCTTTAGCTTTTCCCATTCGTTAGGGGTCCCTATTTTTGCGTGCCGTTCTCATTCAATTCTTTTTCTCTCAAGTCTTCCGCAATACAGTCCTTCCATCTTATCTTTGGTCTTCCTTTGTTTCTTCAACCTCCTATTACTAAACTACTCATTCTTGTTCAAATATAATTCTTCATTTCTCCTCATAACATGTTCAACCAATGTAATCGTCTTTCTTGTATCTTTCTAAAAACTTGTAACACTAGAGTTATTTTCTTACCGTATCTTTCCGTGTATTCCCCAATATCTACTTCAACATCCTCATCTCTGCTACATTCATTTACTTTTTATTGATACTGACATCTGTCAATTTGAATTATATGAATATATTACTAGTTCCCAAGTTTGGCATAGCTGGCTGAATTATAAAATTAATTTCTTTAAAATTCTTTAACTCTGTATCTATTGAATATGAAGTATAAAATGTAATCAAATCGTATAGAGAATAATATATTCTTTAAGTTACCCAAAGGGTAGAAGAGGAGCAGACTATATATATATATATATATATATATATATATATATATATATATATATATATATATATATATATATATATATATATATATTGGTTGACCAATTATAACCAAAATCTAATCACTTGTTCTTCTGGATGTAAACTTGAGGAATGCGAAAAAATTATAATTTTTGGAATCGTGGTATTGAAGTTACACAGACACATACAGACACACACAGACACATACACACACACACAGAGACACACATACATACATACATACATACATACATACATACATACAGACATCATCGTAAAAATGGTAAAATCGTATTATATGGACCCTAAAACATGTTTATTCCTAAAAACTTATCATTGAATTTTTTGACCAAAGACAATACCTTCCTTACCTAAAGGTGACGAAAGGTAAAAAGAATAAAAAATATACTAGTATTAAAGAAACGTGTATATTAATTAATTTACAATTATTTCTAAGTCAATCCTTATTCCTTTTACGGAATATAAAATTATTTGACACAAAATGATCATTCCCAGTAGTGTCAACGTATGATACGAAAATAAACTACAATTATTTCAAATAATTTTATATTCCGTAAATGGAATAATGATTGAGTTGGAAATAATTGTAAATATCATTAATATATGCAGTACTTAATACTAGTACTTTTGTTTATTCTTCTTGTAAAAATAAATAACACCCAATAATTTCCACAAGTTATATTTCATTTTATAAGGTTTTTTCCAGGTCGATGACGTGAGTCCTATGCTTAATCATTTTTACTATAGGAAGACATTCTCAACAAATCTAAATCGTCACAATGATTAGACTATTATTCTTGGTTTTGAAAATCCCAATGGCTTCTCTAAATAACTTGTTGAGGTGTCTAAGTCTTGCAAGAATTTTTATTTCTTCGAATGTTATTCCATGGAATTCTTCCAAGGCACGCTCTGCAACTGAAACTTTTCCAGGCTGGTTCAATCTGATCGATCGCTGGTGTTCATTCAACCTTGTTGAAATAGTTCTACCAGTCTGGCCAATGTAAACTTTCCGGCAGACACATGGAATCTGGTAAATTCCTGATGACTGAAGAAGGATGACGTCTTTTACTTGTCTCAACATATATTGAAGTTTAACATATGGAAAAAACGATATCTTCATGTTCTTCTTACGAAGAATTCTACCCATCTTGGCCGTGACATTTTTGACGTAAGGAAGCGAAGCAAACAATACACTCCTTCCATTAACACTGTTAGATGGTTTTTAGGCTTCAGACGTGGCCGTGTTCCTGTGTGTCTAGTCGCGAATCTGGGGACCCGGGTTCGATCCCGACCGACGCCGAAATTTACTTCTAATTTTAATGGTACAAAATTGATCTCTATGGTGCACTCTCCATGCCAGCAATGAGTACCCGTGAAGTGACGCCTGGTAAGTGCCCACACAGTAGAAATATTTCATCATTACCAATATCTGTGTACAAAGCAGATTGGCACAACCAGCAATGGGTAATACGCCGTGATGATATATTTATTTATTTTTGACATAAAGAGGCGAAGGTCATTTCCGTTTCAAACATCTTTCGATTAAAGAATGAAAAAATCCATTCTTTATAACAATATTCTTAATTTCTTTCAGCTCTTCTTCTAAAAGAAACGTTGGGTATGTAATAAATATGCAGAACATAAACTAAAAGGTTATACAGGGTGGTGACCGGCATAGCCGAACCGGACTTTAGTATGTAAAATCAGACTTTCGTAATTTCCTGCTTCCCTAATTATTTTACATAAAAAGCTTCATATAATAGTTGTAGGGCATAAAATTCTGTACCGGAAACAGTAAACAAAATTAATTTTGTGTGGCTTGTAACGGCAAAAATTAGGTATGAAAATAGCTATAGTCATGAAATTAAAACAAAAAATTAACAAATGTTAACGATTTAACTGTCAAGCTAGATTAATTTATTTTTGTACTCATGCTTTGAAATATGTCTCCACCAGATAAGCGACCGCGAAATTTTGGAAAAAATACTCTCCTATTTCTAAAGCATTTCTTAAAGACCCAAATTTATAATAATAAAGTATAGTTTCTCAAACACTCTGTCGCTTAATTATAATAAGAGAAAATGGTGGAACATTGAATGCAAATTAATTTTAAATTAAAGAATTTAGTGCATTTGGTTCACGATGTTGGCAACAATTTCTGCTCGGCGAAAGTTGGGAAGACAGAGTACTCGGGAAGTCGGTAACACATAACCTACAAACTTAATATTAATTGTAACAAAACAATATACTTTTATACTTTTCGTACAAAAAATATTGTACAAACCGCTTGCGTGAACTTGGTTCCCGGAATACTCATTCGGGAACCAATCGTTCCCGCACTTGGTATGTAAATAACTATTTTATTATTATTTGTAATTCTGTTAAAGTGAACAAATATTTTAAATTAACAGATAATTGTTAACTGGAACAAAAATTATTAATAATACTTAATAAAAATAAATTACCTTACTATGACAGATAAATCGTTAAACATTTGTTATTTATTTTGTCTCAATTCCATGACTATTGCTATTTTTGAGGTGATTTTCGACATTTTCATACCTAATTTCTGCCATTACAAGGCAAACAAAATTAGTTTTGCTTATTCATTCATATGCAGAATTGTATGCTCTACAACTCTTATTTGAGGTTTTTTTTTTATCTAAAATAAATAAGAAAGCAGGAAATTAGGAAAATCTGATTTTACATGTTAAATTTAAAAACACTTCAGTTCGTAAGCAAAACATTGTTCAGATTTGGAACTATTCAGTCAACTCAAATATTGGAGTTTCATATTCATGTGTTCAATATTTCGAAGTTCAATACTAATGTTTGTCTTTGTTACATTTGACATTTACAAAACACTGTATAACTCTTCCTCTTGGTTAATTATGATGGAGGAATTAATGCCAGAAAAAAACATTGCCAAAATACATCAAAAACATAGATAATAATTTTCTGCATATTCCCAGCAGGCAGCAGATTCATTTTGCATTGAAAATGCTAAATTGAAACATGCGATTTGACGCTGTTTCTGTGATTCTTTGTAATTGGGGAAAAAATCCCGTGTAAAGTGTGTACTTTGGGATAAATAATGGAAAAAGGTGTGATTATAAATTTGATCCTTCGCATTTGGCGTGTGTGATTGCGTGAGGACATAATTAGTACCTATATGACGGCGTGAATCGCCGGCTTTACCCGCAATGCGAGCAATACAAGCCGACAACTCGTCACGCAAGTTAATCCCCAAGTCTAGACAAATTTTCCAAATTTTCCCGCTGAAAAATTATCGAAGGTGGCCTGCCATATGAATAACGATGATACGAAAGTGTTAATTCTGTATACAGCAGCGGGATTTGGCTGATTTATCGGGTGGGTTGTGTTTTTACGTCAGCTCTGTTACTCAGTCGATAACGCGTGATGGGTAAATTTTATGACTTCACGGTTCATCTATCGGATTAAAATTTGAAGCATTACCGTGACCTGTGCACGCGTATATTATCCCGTGAATTATAATGATTACTGCCCGTAAAAAAGCTCTACATGGCGATGAATTTTCATTTCATCTAGATGCCGCGAGCAGAATGACAGCTCTCTGACAGTCACTGCTACTGCTCTGCAATGTTGCTATACTATATGCTTTTCGACAGAGCCGGACGCAAAAAAAATACACCGGGAAAATATTGTATTGGTAGCATTGTTTGTAAATATATGTCGGTAAAGTGATTTATATTTTGTCGAATGCCTATTAAACTTAGTCAAATTAAATCAAAACAGTAAATAAATTCAAACTTTGTCGAATTCTTACTGATTTTAGGTAAATTGTGAAAAAAATTAAACTGTCGAATTCCTAAACTTGGTCAGATTGTAAAAAAATAAACCAAGTCAAATCAGTGAAAGAATTTAAACTATGTTAAATTTTCTTTAAACTGTATCAAATTGTATAGATAGACCTAAACTGAATCTAATAAATTCATAGATTTAAACATTGTCGAATTCATAATAAACTTAGTCAAATTGTGAAAAATTGAAACTAAGACATATTAGTAAATGAATTCAAAGTCCGATTAAACTTAGTCAAAATATGAAAACTGAATCTAGTAAGTAATATATATATATATATATATATATATATATATATATATATATATATATATATATATATATATATATATATGTATAATTAAACATAGTCAAATTATGAAAAATTAAACTTGGTCAAATCAAAAAAATGAATTTAAACTTTATATGAAAATTAAACTGTCAAATCTGTAAATGAATTTAAAATATATCGCATTCCAATTAAACTTAGTCAAATAGTGAAAACTGAATCTAACAACTACATGGATTTAAACTTACTCGTATTCCTAATAACCTAAATCCAATTGCCAAAAAATTAAACTAAGTCAAATCTGTAAATTAATTTGAAATGTATCGAATCCGATTAAACTTAGTCAAAATATGAAAACTGAATCTAATAAGTACATGGATTTAAATATTGTCGAATTCATAATAAACTGAGTCAAATTATGAAAAATTAAACCAAGTCAACTCGGTAAATGAATTTAAAATGTATCGCATTCCGAGTAAACTTAGTCAAATTGTGAAAACTGAATCTAATAAGTACATGGATTTAAACTTACTCGAATTCCTAATAATCTAAATCAAATTGCCAAAAAATTAAACTAAGTCAACTCTGTAAATTAATTTAAAATATATAGAATTTCTAATAAACGTAGTCAAATTATGAAAAATTAAACTAAGTCAAATTTGTAAACTAATTTAAAATGTATCGAATTCCGATTAAACTTAGTCAAAATGTGAAAACTGAATCTAATAAATACATGGATTTAAACTTAGTCGAATTCCTAATAACCCAAATCAAATTGTCAAAAAATTAAACTAAGTTAAATCTGTAAATTAATTTAAAATATATCGAATTTCTAATAAACACAGTCAAATTATGAAAAATTAAACTAAGACAAATAAATAAATGAATTAAAAATGTATAGAATTCCCATTAAACTTAATCAAAACATGAAAACTGGATCTAATGAGTATATGGATTTAAACTTTATCGATTTCCTAATAAACTTAAACAAATTATGAAAAATTAATCTGTCAAATCAGTAAATGAATTTAAATTTTGTCGAATTCTTATTGAAAAT
Source organism: Harpalus rufipes (assembly GCA_951394225.1). Taxonomy (NCBI): domain Eukaryota; kingdom Metazoa; phylum Arthropoda; class Insecta; order Coleoptera; family Carabidae; genus Harpalus; species Harpalus rufipes. The sequence goes on along the minus strand of OX596281.1, from coordinate 12,715,570 downwards.
GTGAAAAAATGAAGAAGCTCATTTTTTCCTTTCCTTGCTTATGAGCGGAGGACTTTTAGAAAGTAAAGGTGCCCTATTTTCTTGCACCTTCAGCCGGCTCTGCCATTTACTCACTCGTATGTTTGGTAGTGTGAGAACTCGCGTTGCTACCGAGTGTAATTTGATTTTTTTGTTATGATTGTGGAGTGTGGAAATTTTAAATGTGGATTTGGGTTGTGATACCGCATTGCGCTGGTTTAATGATTGGTTTTGGGGATGCACGCTATTATGTGTATTGAAAAAACAAAAATCTCGATTCGTTATTTGATTTGGTGTGACCGCGGAAAATTCGGTGAAATGTGGAAAATTGGAATATACGTCAGTTATATTTTCATAATTTTCAATATGAGCCTGATGGTCCACATGGACTATTTTCACACACATTCAAACCGGCTAATTACATTACCGAAACATCAATTTTGCACATTTTTACAAGGTTATGTAATTACTATATTGCAAATTTTTATTATGTGAGTGAAAAAATATCCGTCAGAACCTTTTGCATTATTTATATACATGTTGAGTAATCCCAATTTCTTTTTAACTTCTTCATAGATTTATGCTAAAATTTGCATATCCAGATTTTAACGAATAAGCACATTTTAAGGTACCTAGAATCCGATAACATTTTTACGATGATATCTGTGTGTGTGGGTGTGTGTTAGGATGTTGTAGATACGATTTATCATATTCTATAAGACTAAAGACCTGTTTAACAACGGATTCCACAATAAATGGAAAGAGTTAAATAGGTTCTGGTCACATACAGTATATAATAATACAGAATAATCTGTTGTAATAAATCTCGTTGCCCAAAAATCTCCATGGAAACCAGTTGAGATATTTAAATGTTTGTAATTGACATATATGCAAAAAGTGTTAAAAATCAGCATTTTTAATGACATTATTGGAAGATTTTTCTGGAAGGTACGAGTACATTTAATATATATTATTGTATTATTAATTATATATGTATTTATATTATAGGTATGTTAATATTACATATATCCTTAAGAAATACGGCTAATATCAACAATTAATTTGAAGAATTTTGAACATATTAGGATAGTAGGACAAAATTCGTCATATAACCAAAGAAGAGATACAATTTCAAATATTTGTATGTACAAGAAATGTTAAATTCGTTACTTATAGGGTGCGAGTAGTCATGTGACTTTGTTGGCCTTGGCAAGTAGATATGGGGATCCGTGTCAGAATGACGGCTAGTAGTTATTTACACAGATATCACAATAATTGTCATGTCATAATTTTTCATTTAAAATTTCAAAATATTCTGATGGATAGAAAATCATAATGTTTTGAATGAAAAAGTATGATACTTGACACCTATGTACATTATTACTAGCTGACACGGGTCTCCATATCTGCTTGCCAAGGCCAACAAAGTCACATAATTGCTCGCGCCCTATGCAACATAAAATTAAAATGGCAAGAGGTATTGTGCTGGCCACAACAGATTTTTTTTATGTATTCTTATTATCCGTAGTGTATGTGATGTGAAGATAATAAAATTATTTTATGAATCAAGTTATACTGCTGAACATCTAGTGACTTTTACTACTATGACTATAAAGCATTGCCATCGCTTTTGGTTTCGGCTTTAAACTGCGAAGTAAATTTAATTCCGTTTAGGCCGCGCTGTGCGCACGTTTGATACGGGTGCTGATATATATCTAGAGTAAATATTTAATATATCAGTGCCAAACTGCGAGGCTGTAAATGTCGCATTTGCGAGCAGGAATTTATTTAAGTTTGGCTCTCATTCCGGGTATCGATCCGGTGATGGTGATCCGGAATACGAGTCCGGAGTCCGGACCCCGCGAACACGCACTCGCATACTACAAAACCCGGTCGACGTGTTATTCACTTCAAACTGACATTTTTCATGTTGTGTTTCAACGGGTTTTTGTGTCAGATGAAATACAAATCCTAACCAATTTTTAAATAGTGACTTATCGCAAAATAAAAATATATATGGAAAAGATTATTAATAGAAAAAATTATGTTATCGTAATCATACTATTTGTGAATATTAAATTACATAGTTTTATGATTTAGATTTCAAAAAGCACAACAGTGACACCTGTGGTTCTCCTACTACAACAGTTTTAAAAGTCCATAAGGTGACGCCTGGTAAACGCCCGTATGGTACGAATATGTCATTATCAGTACCGATATTTGTGTACAAAGCAATTTGGCACACCCAACAATGGGTAATATGTCGCGAATACAATTTTATTTTATTCGTTAAATAAATAAGAATAAATATATCATCACGGCATATTACCCATTACTGAGTGCGCCAATCTACTTTGTAAACAGATATCGGTACTGATGATGATATATTTGTACTATGCGGACGTTTACTAGGCCTCACCTCACGGGCACTCATTGCTGACGTGGATATTGCACCATAGGGGTCAATTTAGTGATATTTAAAATATTTGTCGCAGGTCGTAATCGATCCCGATTCCCCAGATTCGCAACCAGACACTCAAGTACAGTATCTTTGTGAATATACAAATTTAGAAAGTACAACATGAATTTCTCTGTTGCTCGTAGCCTCAGTAGCCGTGATCGTCTAGTGGTTAGGACCCTACGTTGTGGCCGTAGTAACCCAGGTTCGAATCCTGGTCACGGCAATGTGCAAACATTGTCACGGGGAGGCTTACTTTTTACATTTATTTTTAATCCTATAATTAATTTGCTATATAATACGAATTAATTAAACATTTTCAATCAACTGAAATTAATAAAATGAATTTCTAATTTTCTCCGACCATTAATTTTATTAATGACAGATAATGATTCGGTTTAAAATATCAATTGAGTATTAAATTACAAAATCGAGTAAAACTTTATAAATTTTCTCGGCTTCCAAGTTATCAGATTTCATTTGAATTTAAAATTCGAAAGTATAATTAAACTCTTTAATTATGATCCATTTTCAAATTCCAAAAATCATATCCATTAAAAACATTATTAAGTCATATACAATTACATGAATTTGTAAAACAACCAAACATTAAATCACATTTTGACAGAAAATTTCATTATTTAAAAATATTATTTTATATTCAAGATAAAATTCATCGAAAATTCACCGGGATTTGAACCCAGGACCTTCCTATAATCAGTAGGACGCTCCACAACTCTCCGTTGAAATATACATTTCTGGTTTCTGGCAAAATATTAAAAGCAAAACTAAATTAAAATACAGTAAAAATTTATCATAAAAATTGTTATTAAACGTAGATGTGAATAGCAGGGACAGATATTTTGTTCCTGAAGATTTTCCTTCAATTCAATAACGTTTTTTAAAGAAAATTATGAGAATGGCACGTTTTGTTCTAACAGGTCTATTCGTTTATTGCGGCATTGAATCGTGTTCAGTTTTAGTTTATCGGTATCTCGGTCAGAGTAAACAACATTTGCAATATGTCTAATGTTATTAACTATTTCTATTGTTATTAATAGTAGTGTTTTTAGCGTGTGTTAAATGTAAACAATATTGTAACGTTCATTGTTAATGGTAGTAACAATTAAGAATAGTGGAATAACAACCTGAAATTGATGAAGATGCAGATATTGTAAGTCAATTTGTTTGTTACTAATTATTCTGTTTTTGTGTATTATTAGTAATATGTGTTATAAACGTATAGGTATTCAAAAACTTAAAAATATAAATATTTATTTACAGCATATATTATTTAAAATAATATAAAATCTATAAAATATTTATGGATAATGTAAAACGTCAGGAAAACAGTACTTAAATTGTAGACAACAACTGTCCAAAAGTAGTAAAACGAAAGGCTTTGAAATTTCCATTCGTCTGAAGCGAATACGAATTATGCGAATGGCTAATAATACCGTTACTATAGTTTTCGTTAGTATTGGCGCGAATACGAATAACCTAGGCAAATACGACTGCTGAAGAATAGAGGCCCTGAATTTTACTAAATAACTGTAACAAGTTTTACAAAAGTCGCTTTAGTTTATAAAACGAATCACACACTCTTTCTACGGCTACAAATTAAGCCAGAAAAAATAAATACATTTTTTATATTTTTATAGAATGACAGTTGTCAGCAACGTGTCCTGTGTCCAATAGAAACAAAGCAACAACATACTGAGTTGTGCTTAAAGTCATGGTAAAGCCAATACGCTAGTAAAACATTTAAATTAATTCATGACTTTTTAGAAAAGTTCTCGAGTATTTTTCGTTGATTAGTCAATATTAACTCTACACAATATTTTTTTTTTCGATCGAAAAAATAGGTTTTTCAAATATTACTTAATTACAGAAAGTGAATAATTGATAACAATTTGGCAAAAACAACCTGTCCATTTTTACCTTCCGTCACCTATAGGTAAGAAAGATATTGTCTTTGGTCAAAAAAATCGGTGGTGAGTTTTCAATGAATAAGCCCGTTTTAGGATCCCTAGAATACGATTTTACTAGTATGTGTGTATATGTGTGTGCGTGTGCGTGTTTGTGCCAAAAATTTCTCCGACGATAACAAATATTACACAATTCTCAAAGTATATTTTTTTCGTATTCCTCTTCTTTACATCCATATAAAGATTAGATTTTGGTTATAATTGGTCAACAGGACGACTTTCATTAGTTTTTAACTGTTTTTTTTTTTTTGAAAAAGAGTAGTTATAAATATTAAGGAATATTTTCTTCTCTATACGGTTTGATTACATTTTTTATTCATATCCAATAGATATAGATTTAAAAATTATATAGATATTAAATTTCATAAATCAGCCAACTACGCTAACTATGGAAGCTGCTGATATGTTAAGATGATTCAAATTGACAGATGTTAGGGATTAGAAAATTAATGTGGGAAGACAGAGAAAGATAGGACAAGGAATGAAAAGATAAGGGAAATAGCTGTAATAATAGAAGTTTCTAGAAAGATACAAGAGAGACGATTACAATGGAATAATTTAGTGTATGAAGAATATATGGTTAGGAACAATGTTGTTAGACAGTTTGTGAGTCAGTTGAGATGGTTAGGTCATGTGGAGAGAATGGCGAGTCAACGGCTTGTTAAGCGTTATATCTTGGTGAAGTTGAGGGTTTTCGATTGCGTGGCCGACCAGTGCGTAAGTAGATGGATGAGGTTGGTAGGGTGCTTGTATGAATGTGGCCGAGGTGAAAGTAGAGTGCTTAAACAGAAATGTGTAGCGAAGGGTGATTGTTTCGTAACTATTATTGTGATCCGGATGTGGTATTTCGCTACCGAAAATCGGCCACTTTAATATTTTAAGAGTGATGATTTTACGTAGTATGTATGTATTACTTTGTAAGAATAATTCCAGGCTTCTGGAATGAAAAAGTGAATAAAACACGACCAAAAGATATATCATTCGTCACAAAAATAATCACCATTAAACTGAATAATAAATCACGCTTAAGATTAGGGCATTAACACCACCAGGTACATACACCCGTTTAATTTAATATTCCATCTGTGAACTCGTATGGCATCGTCCGCCATTTTGTAAGTTAATAGACACACGTGTGTATCACACAGTGACATTGACACACGTGGTGTATGTGCGAAGCCGCAGCGACGCTATAAATAAATAAATAAGTCAATTGTTTCGCAGCGGCAATTTTTAAATCTAGAACAATATAAGCTAACGATGAGAATATTTTCACAAAGGAAGTAGTGAGTCGGATGCAGGTTCAGTTGTGTGCGTTTGATTTAACAATCTATTTCCTAAATTAGCCAGTGCGCTCGCCGCTCGAGTCGAGGCTACTTCAGTGGTTAGTCGACTCACTCACACACATACACATGCACACGCATACATACACGCGAACACATGCAGAATCGACAGGGGCGGACTTGCACATATAGTATCTTCGCGTAAGAATAACAGCGCAATAATAATTCATTTATAGTTAGTTAAATTCGCTTTATAATCTATGCTGACATCTACTCGGGAACTATATTTTACTGCATCAAAAAAAGTACGCGCAAACAAATCATTATTCTAGCCCTTTTTGATAGTTTTTACTTTCCATCACCTTCAGGTAAGGAAGGTATTGTATTTCGTGAGTTTTTAATGAATAAGCATGTTTTAAGATCCCTAGAATACGATTTTATTATTTTTACCGATGATGTGTGTGTGTACATATATGCGTGTGATGATTATTTCGGTCGCGATAACTCCAATACTACAATTTCAAAAATTACGTTTTTTACGTGTTCCTCTTCCTTACATCCATATGCAGACGTGATTATATTTTAATTATAATTGGTCAACCGGAAGTACCCTCATTTGAAGATTCTAACAGTTTTACTTGAAAAAACGCCGATGAATATCATATTCACTAGATATAGATTTAAAATATTATATAGAAATTAATGGCGTACAGCAGTCAGATATGCTTTAACCATAGAAACAGCCACTATATTTAAAAAATCCGATTGACAAGAGTCAGTGTCAAGTGCAATTGACAATATGTTTGTTTTATCATTTTACTGGAAATATAGAAAATCTGTTTAAAATTTGTAGAAAATTATATAGAACTGACAGAAGGTAATGTACTAGAAATATAGACCGCTAGTATGAACTGATTAAGGGTGATTAGCGAGCATTTGATTAGCATGGTTTTATCTCTGTCTATCGTTTATGGATTGTTTTAGAGAACGGCCGATTTTAATTTTCTTTGCTTTAAAATATTGAGAATTTTACAACCTTTAAAATGATGTATCACACATGGGGTAGTGCCATTTAAAATTTTGGGGTGGGGGTGGCTGGAGGGGAGGGTGAAAGTTTCCCAACTGATTGGAATAGGTTATTAAATGTCCCCCTCCAAAATAACATTGACCTGTTTTAGTGATTTTTGATAATTTTATTAATTAAAGAGTTATTCAAGGTGGGAAGTTTTCAAATGATCACCCGGTATAATTAATAATATAATAAAAAATATTAAATATCGTTCCCAGAAAAAAGCCTTCAGTACTATCTCTGAATTTTTGACATTAACATTAGTGACATTTATCTGTCAATTACAGACATTTTAATTTCTCAAGTAGATACCATTATATATCTATATCTTTAAATCTATAGAAGGTATAATAAAAATTTTGAATGTATCGAATAGAGAATTTTGGTTTTTAATATTTGTAATAACATAAATTTTCAAAAAATAATATTTAGTTGATTTTTTTTTAAGTACTACTATTTCCGGTTGTCCAATTGTTACCATAATCTATTCAACTCTTCCCATTACTGCTAGATTGAGGAATCCGTAGTTACACAGGTCTTTAGTCTTATAGAATGTGAGAAATCGTACATACAACAACCTCACACACACACACACACAGACATCATCGTAAATATGTTATTATCGGATTGTAGGGTCCTTAAAACGTGCTTAATCATTAAAATCTGGATATGTGATTTTTAGCAAGATTCCAATACCTCTCTTAGCGAGAGGTAAATATTACATGGCGGGATTTGTTGTGTTGGCCACATCAGAACAAATTCTATAACTTGTGTGGGAAAAAGAAACTACTTTTATATGACTTTCTAGAATCTAGAACCACCGATCGCTTTCAATTTAGTTGAAGATTAATAAAAAAAAACTCGTTTTATTCGTTGGGATACGTTCAAATCTTTAATCAAAGCCCTACCAGCAGGCATTGAACAAAATCCCTATGTTGGTATGTTTATCAGCCTGAAAAGATTGTTGATGAAACGTTTCTGAATGCAGTCCTGAACCAGTAATGCCAGACTGTATGTCTCGGGCTTGAATGAACCAAGCACTCGAGTTGATGCTGCAACATTGAGTCATGAGATGAATAGTAAGCAGAATTTCTTTCAGTCCCATTTAACAATCAAACTATCTCACAGCTATAGCTAATCACACTCATACAAATTACTTTACAAGCTTTAAATCAGCCGCTACAAACAGAAGAAAATTTCAACAATTAAATTTTTCTAGTAATATTTAAAAATTTATCTTATTCAAATTAAATAAAGAAGTTTGGTGTGTAATCTTAACAAAATATTTTGATAAGGTGCTACTCCTTCCTACGGCTGGCTGGCGATTTCACGGGGTCTTGGGAATATGTTATTAGCAGGGCCACAAAATATTTGTAAAAAAATCTGTTGTGGCCAGCACATTACCTTCCGTCAATCTTGAGTATTATGTACAAATTCCATACATAAATTTCCTTGCAAAAGATTATATATTTCCAGTAAAATTATCTCATAAACAAACTATGAAAATTGCACTTGACACTGACATCTTCTTCTACTTTAGCTTTTCCCATTCGTTAGGGGTCGCTATACGGTGGTTGCACTTTTTTTTATTCTTTTATGTGAAAGATTATACAAATTGATTCATAATAAACTTTAAAGATACTATATTATATGTTATTAGGAGTAGAAAGCGATCTTTTTGTGTTGAACCCAGCTACTGCGGCCAAGGCGTTAGCGAGGCTAGGCAAGCTGGGTAAAATACGAAAAGGGCGTTCTGCTCCAAATAACATATACTATTTTTTCTTCAAGTGTTTCAAAGAAAACTGGGGATTTTTTAAATATTTTTTTGTAATTGTTTATTGTAGAGTTTACAATTTGAGCTAAAGTTTGCTGTGTACACTACAAAACACAAACGATATAACTGTCAAATAACAATATTCAGTATGGTCTGCGTCCCTATGACGACTGCTGCCGCCAGCGGTGTACTAAGAAGCTAATATTTTTCTACTAGTGCAATAATGAACAACATTGTTGTACTAGTAAGATAATGAATATCTTTTATAAAATTTGTGCATATTTTTTGAAATATTGAATTAAAAAGAATCGCGCTAAAAACTAGACAGCAACTCCCCTCCACCCCCCCTTCCTGAACACAAGCAACCTTTCTTGTTCATCGCGTGCAATCTCCGTCGCTTGTAAGCAAAACTTGATATGTGCTTTAGTGTTTGACATTATAAGCTGTTTCCTTGGATGCGCTGCCGTGAGTACCTTTTGACGTCACTATGTTTTTTATCACATGATATATTTGAAAATATACACATTTTTTAACAATTAATAATTCATTATTTATAGGAATTATTATATTTTTTTCAAATAAATAATGTTTAAATAAGCAAAGTTACGAGGATATGTTATTTTATAAATACAAAAATCGTGCAACCACCCTATTCACCATTCCTTAATCATGAGTTGATCCACAAATCAACGCTGATTCTGAATCAATCCAATTGACCATTAAAAATCAATCTACTGATCAAATTCAATGATCAACTGATTCGTCATATTCCATGTTTCAAGGACTGATCACATCTTTGACTCCTAATTTTAACATTTATAGCTATGTCAGGATTAACTGTCAAAAACCAGAAATCAAGTTGGTGAATTTGAACATACGTTGATCCACAGATCAGCTTGATTCCTTACTCAGCTGATCATTAATCAACAGATTAATGGTGAATTCGGCCGTAAGTAAGTTAAAAATTATTTCATAGCATTGAAATTTATATTTTAGTAACAGGATATATTTTTTTATTATGAATATGTCTACTCGAACTAAATAGAGCATGAAATCTAACCGCCCTCTTACATTTTGAATGCGAAATGTCCCATGTAACCTGGGAACAGCAAACAAGCAAACAGTAAACTATAAAGTTTCAAGTTACTAGTTGGCGCTCCGAGTTCATAGGTGACCGGAAACGATTCACAACATATGTGGCCGGTTTCCGTCCGCCATTATCCCCAACCACCCCTGATCCCCACCCTTCACCCCGCCCATGCTTCCTGCTTCTGCCTCCACCGCCACCGCTATAATTTATGTGATACGTTTTTTGTAATTAGTAAACAGTAGTTAGGAGACAGAGATAGAGTGAATACAAAACCAGCAAGAGTGAAAGAGAGGGAATGAGTGGCAGTCGCCACGCGCTGTTCGTTTGTTACGGTTATTTATCGTTTTGATATTTTTGTTTGGGCCCGTGACCATTTCGTATGAAATTTATAGTTTAAGTTACGTGAAAAATCGGCCGAGACTGGATTTTTTTCTTTTCCTCGCGGAAATTATGATAAAAAATTGCGTTGAGACGGAAAATGGATTTGTTTTATGTTGAGAACTAAATGGTAACTTTTGTATTTACGGATCTTTGATTTAAAGGCCATAAACGTTTAAAAAATTGCTGGACTTTTAACTCATTTATACACTTACCCCCTTGGTAAAAGCGTGTAGGGGAAAATGGAAACGATTGTCATTTGTTAAAAGCTACCTCTTAATTCTTTTGTTTTGGTTTTGGTTGGGTTATGCACAATAACCTAATCAGCTCTTACTCTTTTTACTTGATTCGCAATCAACATGTAATTGTAGCTTTTTGTAATTCTTCTCACACTCTATTCATTAAAACATACACTTATCTTTTTGAATTCAATTGCTTTGGAATTAAGTTATGTAAAAGTTTTGAAGAGTATGAATCCGTAAATAAATAGTTTTATTTATTATATCGACAAATGGAACGTGTTAGTCCACGAGCTAAAGCGAATCAACTATTTTTCACGAGTACAGACCCTTTATCATCGTGTGTATTTTATTTTGTACCTGATCTTTTCGATATTAAAATGTCAAGCCGCAACTTTGTTCCTAAACTTACTATCACTAACTTTACGCGGGTTTGTCAAAATTATAAATTACAACTTTTCTTTACATTGTGTATTACTATTTTTATGAAGTGTAGATAAAAATTCAAAGTGTAGATAAAAAAATTACTTTATTTACTGTTCATGTTAAATTGTTACTTTGTTATCAAAAAATGAACGCACAAAGCCTACTTCTAACATCAGGTACAAAATAAAATAAATATATCATCAGAGCGTATGGGTGTGCCCATATGATTTGTACACAGATTTCGGTATGATGATAACATATTTGTACCGTGCGGGTGTTTACCAAGCGTCAATTCACAGACTTATTGCTGGCGTAGAGAGTGCACCACAGGAGCAAATTTTGTGCCATTTAAAATTCGAAATATTCCCGTCGGTCGGGATCGCATCCGGGTCCTCAGATTCGCGACCAAACACTCAGACACGCGGCTACGAGACCCCATATCTGTTCACATCTGTAAGTCTTACAGATTTGTATTGTAAATCTGTAAATAATGAACAAAATCGCATCGAAAGCTGCCACTCTTATGTATAATTTTATATTAATCAACAAGAATAGACGTGTTTTTGTCACGTTTTTACATTAACAGATGTGTAAGACATACAGATGTGAACAGAATCGACCCATAAATCAGAGATGGAAAACGTAACGTAACGATCCCCGATAACGCTTTAATAACGTTTATTATTTTGTTTTAAATAACGTTATAACAAATTTGACACATAACTTGCCTGCTGTTACTAGATTAATAATTTGAAAAATATCAAAATTGGTTTTGTCGAAAATATTTTTCGCCTGTATCTTCGAAACAAAGCGGCTTTTCAAAGGACAAAATCATCTTAGAATGGTCCAGGGAATAATCCCTTCAATTTTTGCCCTATGTTTAATAAACACCCTGTATAACACGGGAGTAAAATAAAATTATTTGCTTCAAGCTACGCCTTAGGATTCAATCTTCGCTCTCGACAAATAATGACAAACTTTACTTTACTCCCTTGATGTATAAAATACTATTATTATAATTATATTGTTCATCCTTTTCAATTAGATTCAAATTGTAATATCAAATACCAAACAAAAAACATATTCAAGAAACATTAATAGTGGATATTCAAAATCAAACAATGTAAAAAGTATTTCATTTCAAATACACATTCTTATACAAATATCCATATAAAAGCATTCTTTCCTCCATCCGGTGAGACTTCCTCTGAGATCAGGTATCCAACCATCCACCAGCATCCATATTATCCAGTAGCCTGTCCTGGATATGGATCTCGATCAGAGGCTGGTAGAAAACAGAAAACTTTCTCAATAGCACTGCAGCTCCATTGTGAAGAGTTCGCGGCTGGGCTGTCCGCCTTGCCTTGTCTTGTCTCCCAACAAGAGCTGGAGAATTCTAATTCGCCCAGTTTGCGCACTTGGACCCGAGTTCACTGTCTTTGTTCGCGGGATTAAGATGCGTATAGTGTTGTCACGGTCTTAATTACACAGAAACAACGAATTAAAGCTGATGGACTCTACAGAAGAATACTTAGAGATTGGAGTTTGGAATACCTATTGGAGATTAAAATTATACAATAATATAAATTCTAAATAAATATACAGTTAAAAGTCACAATTTTGTCAGATAAATAAAGTTAAAATGGCCAGCACAATACCTCTCGCCACTTCAATTTTTGGTTACATAAGTATTGTATTTAACATTTCTTGTATGACTACACCCTACACAAAAAATTTACATATACCTATTTTTAATTCCTTGTACGTAAGTAAAGGAAGTATTGTAATCGCGAAAAATTTCGGTTTTCAGATTTCAGCGGAAATATCCATTTTGTTCAGCCCTGAATCCATTTTGACTAATTTCGTCGTGACGTCTGTACGTACTTATCTCGCATAACTCGAAAACGGTAAGCCGTAGAAAGTTGAAATTTTGTATTTAGGACTGCTATAACATCTAGTTGTGCACCTCCCTTTCTGGTTATTACACAATTTCCAGAAGTGGCACTTTACATGAAGCCTATAATAGATTTTAATGAAAAACTGTTTTAAAATATAACCCAAAACTTTTCAAATTTGGTATACAAGACTTTTATGTCAATCGAAATAACATAATAGATTTTGGTTAAAATAGGCTAACCGGAAATGGTACATTACTTGAAGTTGTTAACATAGTTTTTCTTGAATAAAATTATTTTATTTTGATTTTAGAAATAAATGCTTCAAATAAAAGTAGAGTAGAGTATTAATTTCTGCGTATAGCACATCAAGTATTATTAAATTAGCCCTTTGTATAAGCGAGATATGTAAATTTAAAAATTATATACTTTTTTGTTTTTGTAATAAAGCTTGCTATGGATTAAGACAAAAAAATAAAAAAATGTTCATGTCAAATTACGTTAAATACGTGCAATTTTATGATTCGTACAATGACAAATATTATATTTTTATTGTGAAATTAGTCATATTCATTGTTGTAATCAAATATTTCTTTGTTGTAATCAAAACTCTCTTTAAAAACTGCCTTTATGGTCGCTATATATCGTACTGTTTTGAAGTTAAAATTAATATTTTGTAATTTATTTATTAAAAAAATATGTATAGTTTAATAATCGTACAAGGAAGTCGTGTGGTGTCCACATCAGATTTTTTATATTTAGATTTATAAATTTTAATTTCATTCTATAGAATGCGGGCAGTCATGTGACTTTGATCGCCTTGACAAGCAGATATGGGGGCCCGTGTCAGAATGACAACTAGTAATTATGTATAAAGATAACATATGTCATAATTTTTCATTCAAACTTTCAAGATTTTCTGAGTTCAAGTGGTTAATTTGTCACCAGAAGTGTGGAATTTACTTGTCGATGAAAACAAACCATATGGAATTGGAAAATTATGAAATTTGCAATGGAAAATTATGACATTATATATCTATGTAGCTATCTTTCGACACGGGCCCTCATATCTGCTTGTCAAAGCCAACAAAGTCACACGACTGCTCGCGCCCTATGAAGAAATTTTGTCCTACTCTTCAAATTTTTCGACATGTTTCCAATTCGGCCGGGATTGACATTATTTTGAAGGGTATATGTAATATGTAATGTATGTACTTCCAAGAAAAAGTCTTCAGTAATGTCTCTGGATTTTTAACACTGGCATTTATCTATCAGTTACAAACATTTTAATTTTTCAATTGGTTTCCATGACATTATTTGCGTTGTGAGATCTATATCTATTGAATATGAAGTATAAAATGCAATCACAACGTATAGAGAATAATATACTCTTTAAAATTTATAAACATTTTATGTCAATAAAAGATATTCAACTGCGTTTTTTAAAGAAAAACTGTTAAAAGTTGTAATGAGACGCACACACATACATAGACACAGACATCATCGTAAAAATAATAAATTCGTATTCTAGGGAACCCAATAATATAATAATAATAATAAATATTTATTGTATATAAGATCTATAATCTTTTTACAATGATTGGCAATATGAAAATAATTTACAGTACATACATCTATACATATAATATATTATATTTGTACAAGAAAGAAGACCGTATTTATATACTTATTATTTTTTAACCTTACCAAGATGTGGATTACCTAATCACATTACAAAATTATTACATTTGAATATACGAATTCAGGAAAATTGATTAAATTGAAAAATGAACTTTAACAGAACCCAAAACGTGCTTATTCATTAGACACTCACTATCGATTTTTTTGACCAAAGACACTACCTTTCTTACCTATTATAGGTGACGGAAAGTAACAACTGATTTCTTTCAAATGAAATTTATTGAATAAGCTTGCAGCACGCGGCACTTTTTGTTCTATCAGGTCTATTCGTTTATTGCCGCATTGAATAGTGTTTGATTTTAGTTTATCGGTATCTCTGTCCGTGTAAAGAACATTTACAATATGTTATTAACTATTTCTATTCTTATTAATAGTGTTTTTAGTGTGTGTTAAGTGTAAACATAGTACAATAACAACCTGAAATTGATGAAGATGCAGATATTGTAAGTCAATTTGTTTGTTATTACTTATTGTTTTAGTATATTGTTAGTAATATGTGTTAACTGTTTAATATTATATTTATATTTATAAACGTAGATGTCCAAAAACTTAATAAACTTAATAATTATTTACTGTAAAATTAAGGTTATATTATATTATTTCAAATATATAAAATATTTATGAAAAACAGTACCTACTTCTAAATAATAAATAATACGACTAAAAGTGTCCAAAAGTAGTGAAACGAAAGACTTTCACTATTCGTTACGAGTCAAATGAAATTTCCATTCATCTCAAGCGAATTCGAATTAGGCGAATGTCTAAGAATCCATTACTATGGTGGCAAAATTAGGGGAGTACCAAAATAAGCTATTTACTCGTATTTCAAAAAGTATGAACCCTCTGTCTTTCATATTTATATTGGTAATTCTACATCTACAACAAATAACAAATGACAATAAAACACCTAAATATAGCCACCTACTAAAAAATGTTTTATGGTGTTCACTATGGATCAAGGGTTAACAATCATTTCTGCTTTTGTTGTCGTTTTAATTAAAAGTGTTTAGAGTATAAAAGGACATTAAAGGATGAGAATATGGTATATATCATTAACAAAATCATTTATTAGAGCAATGTGACCTCGAAACAAAGGGTTGTAAACAGGGAAATAAAATCTTCTTGGAACATTGTTCTCCACCATTTTATAATCGCGGTTGTAAAACCTACCACACATAAAAAATAAAACCGCTTTTCTCTTCTTCCTTTTACTTCCTTATTCTTCGCACATCTTTTTTATTCCGTAAATATTTTACAATGAAACATATAAAACAATAAGTTAACGAAATCCTTCAGCATGTACAATATATTTGTGTAAAAATCAATATAAAATTTTGTAAAATTTTGAAAATTATAAATAATAAAACTCTTAAATAATATAATATATAGAAAAATAATTTCATTCGACACTATGATCAGTTCTATCGTGTTCCAAATGAAATATGTTAAAAATCGCAAGCTAGTAGTATTTTTTATTATTATTTTATTAAAAGAAATGTTTGAGCTTTCTTCACTACTTAATTTTTGTTCCTTTTTATTTTATTGTCAACTATTTTTTGCTATATTATTTGTCATTAATGTATTTTATTACTATTCTTGATCTATTCTTCTTGTAACGTGTCTTTGTATTATTCGTATTTGTTTGGTTAGGTGGAAGAGCAGTCTTAGCACAGACAAATATTTTTATCTCTGGTCTTAGTAACCTTAACTTTCCAGGGACGATAAGAATTGGGATGAAAGAGGGGCCGAAATGAAGGATTTTTTCTTTACATTTCCTCACTTTGCACCGATATCAATTGACTCTAAATAAAGTCAAAAAATATAGTGGATTTATATAATTTTCAAACACACATGTTCTTGTGTTCTATGCATGAATTAGCGTTGACTTCATTCATTGTAAATCGTATTTCGGTTCATTTTTCATTGAATCAAAGCTATAACGTTTTTTATTGCGATACACTCGCGAGATTTCTCGCTTCTCGCAGTTCTTATATCGCTCTCGCATCGAATTTTAAACTGCAAATTGGCTCTCGTTCTCGTTTTGCAAAAAGCAACGAGACCAGGCGAGTTTAAAATCATTAAAAAAATCTAAGTAGGTAATTTCCGAAATAGAGCAACGGTTCACCGCATGAGTACACTCGGTAGCGTACGCGTACACCTCTTTTTCAAATTCTTACTACTTTCAATCCTTCTTATATCTACAAATCGTTTTATAATAAAAAAAAATCGTGGAAAACCCATTGCAGTTTTTTTTTGGAAAGCCATAAAGGTAGAAACGAATTTCCATGATTCGTTTGGAAATGTGTCCATTCAACTCATCTGCAATTCATTGAATGATTTAAACAGTGTCGCTTCGATGTTCAATACTTTTTGATCTGATATGCACGGCGTAATTTTTGTCATTTAAATAATTTTTTAATAAAATGGAAGCAGAGTTCGAGTGCGACACATCAGTTGTAATAAAAATGTGGTTGCGCTCCAAATCAAATTGTAATTTATCGACATTTTTAAATTGTAAAAATTTTAATTAAATCGCAGTCCCCTGCACGTCATTGCAAGGGGATGCACGATTTAATCTCTCGGTAAATAAATGCGCCAAAATATTTGTGCGCCACATTTTTTACCAATGAATGAATCACCGCCGAATTAAATAAAAACATTCCCCATTAATTATTCTAGAAAACATTGACAAATTGCACAGTGGGGTCTTTTACCATAGTAACAAATTAGAAAATAGGTCATTTATATTTATGCTAAACCTTAAAAATAGTATGATACAAAGTTTTAAAAAAGATATTAGTTTTTAAAATATTCGAGTACCTACTCTATTCCAAATACTACTTTTGCACTTTCATATCTTAACAATAAAACAACCTTTTAGTTCATGTATTTTAATATAAACCCAACGTTTCGGCAGCATATCACATTGGATGTTGGATGCCACGTTAATTTAGACATTTTTTGCCTGATCCCAAAATTCATCGTTACCAGGGCCGTTCCTAGGGGCACTGCCGCCTCTCCTAAAGCGATATTTACTTTTGCTAAATACAGAATAATTAATATATGTTGCTCCGTAAATTAAACATATATATATTATATATATATATATATATATATATATATATATATATATATATATATATACATATATATATATATATACTTTAATAATTAAAAATCCAGGGCATCGAACCCGCCAAAAACTGGGTTCGGTTCAGGTTCAGATTAATTTATTTTTTGAGTGATGGGTTTGGGTACGGTTCTGGTTCAAACAGTAATAAAATTTGCGGTTTTGCTCCGGGTTCAGGTATTGGGTTCAGGTTTGGTTCGACCTAATGAAAATTGTATTAATATTTTTTGAATAACAATCTTTATATAGAAATATTTAAAATGCGAGCCAAAATTTACGCAAAACAAGAACACGAACACAATTTTCACAAACAGACAACACAGGCATCGATAATTGGCTGTATTACGATTACGCTTACGTTTCGTACTCAAAATGATCCTGAACCGGAGCTTAACCCTGAACCCGAATTTTAATAGCCGATTCGGTTCTGACTCGGGTTCAATTGAAAAATATATTTGAGGTTCGGTTCCAAGTTTGGGTTCGCCAAAATGTTACGGTTTGGTTTCGGTTTTGGTTCGGTTCAGGTTCGGGTTCGAAGCTTTGTAAAATTCATACTTGACAAGTTTCACAAGAGGCTTCAGTCCACCACACTGATGAGCTGCAAGAAGATCGAAAAGCGTCTGTAGTTCTATTTGAGTGAACGCTCTACGAGCCCAATCCCAAATGTATTCATACCCTCTGAAATAAATATATTAACAGCAATAAAAAATATTTTTTTAGGTTACAATAGTTAAGACTATATTTGCATTTTTTTATTTTATGTATTAATAAAATGTACTGGATTTAAATACAATATTATTAACTAAATATCTCATTTAAATAATAATCTACGGGCAAATATATGACAAAAGACAAGTCCCAATTTTTTTTCTTTCTAACAGTAAATAATACAATATTTATGTTAGTATTATCTATAAAACTGAGGGTAAAGATAACTGACAACATACTCAATTAATTGCCATCTTAAATTTTATTACTTTAATAAAAATTATTTGCGAATTATTAACGACGAAAACATTTGTCACATGCAGACAATGGTTTATTTACAAATAAATTATTATTAAACCTAAGAAATTTTATTATAAGCAGTGTATTCACGTTCTATACACTCTTTTAATACACCATATCAAAATTTTGTTGAATTGGAGTGATAATCATAGCATCCAGAAGTTTATTTATTCTTGTTTTTAATATAATTGTAAGTGGTACTTTAATAAATAAATATCACTTTGCAAATAATTTTACAAAAAAAAAAAAAAAATATATTAATTACTTGAATATATTGTCAGTTTCCGTTACCTTCAGTTTTATAAATAATACTAACATAAATAATATATTATTATTAACTGTTGGAACTAAAAAAAAATTGTACGTGTCTGTTGTCATATATTTGCCCGTAGATTATTGTTAAAATGATAAATTTAGGTAATAACATTATAATTTAAAAACAGTACGCTTTATTAATACACAAAATAAATGCCCAAATATAGTCTTAGCTATTGTAATCTAAAAATTTATTTCTTCTTGCTGTTAATATATTTTTTTCGGAGGGTACGAATACATATGGGGTTGGGCTCGTATAATAATTGACCGAGAGATTCAGTCAGACTGGAATCTTGTGAAACAATTTTTGGTGATATTTTTTTTTTAATTGGTATACTGCAATATATACACTAAATATCGCAACAGACGGAATAAAAAGCACAAATCACTGTCACCAACCAACAATTCTACAAAAATTTCCCTTAATGGAAATTGTTAAATATTTTTGTAAAATATAATAAAAATGAAAACCTCAACACAAGAAATATTATAAAACACACGTTACAGAACTCAATTCAAGCTCAATTGACTCACTCACCGCTGCGCACTCGTGGGCGAATTTGTATCTCGTGCTAGAATACGTTGCCTTCTGTAACTTATTTTTTAATATACTATTAAATATTAAATTTTAAAATAATTTCACCGAGTATTGTAACTATACTTTATTGTACATTTATTATTGTAGATATAATTACTGACACATTAGTATATTTCACATATTACGTCAAAATTATTGTTTTATATTTACAGCCATGCATGTATTTGTAATAATTAATTACAATCCGATAAAAATAACAATGAAATATGTTAAAATAGGGTGCAACAAATATGTTGCGTAATAATAACATACAGTTGAAATATTTAATCCAAAATGCACCGTTGCACATTTAAATTAATCCGTCCAAATACATTTTACATGAAATTATATATCATTAAAAACATATTAATTAATCAATAACATAATTATATTTCCAATTAGCAACAAACGCATTGCAGTAGAAAGTTTTTATAATTTCCCTTTGCGCATATATACCAGGGAGTGAGGTCTGCCCAAGGCTATGATCATAAAATGGTGTATTATATGTTTGACAGGGTGAATTTTGTCAAAATTCTAAAAACAGTGATTTTTATCTGTGTTTTATGTCAGATTTTACACACCCGTTGAATAGAGGGTACGCGTAAATCCTAACCTAACTTGTATATGAAATAAACAGGGGTTTCTAAACTGTCGAAGGGTTAAAGTTTTTAGGGTGAAAAGTGTATGTGTGGATTTAATGACTAAATACAAGTAGGTGGATGAAGTTAATAAATGTAATTGGAGGTTTATTAAAAGGGTTTGAATTTTTTGGAAAATAAAACTGGACATTAAATAATTAAATGATGGACATTTGTTAATTAAAAATTCAAAAATTAACAAAAGTGTTTTAATCTCATAAACTTTTTTTTTCAACAGTTAAGTAATTTATGTAAAACTGTGAAACATAGCTTAGTTTCATTCAATTATGTCATAAATAATATTGTTTTGGTGTGTGTAACTCTAATGATTTGGAAATCGTCTTCGATTCAAAATTAAGCTTTATTTCTCATTACAATAATATTCTAAAAGTGCCTTTCAATACGTAATACCAATCTTTTTTTAAACGTCACTCTTAAATTGCTCCACTATTCATATGTCAGAAGTAAGCTTAAGTATATAGTGAAAATGATCAGGCAGAAGACGCACGTCATTAACCTGAAAAAAACCTCATAAAATGAAATATAACTTGTAGAAATTATTGGGTGTTATTTGTTTTTAAAAGAAGAAGAAAAACGTATTAGTATTAAGTAATGCATATATTAATGATATTTACAATTATTTCTAAGTCAATCGTTATTCCTTTTACAGAATATAAAATTATTTGAAATAATTGTGGTTTATTTTCTTACCATATGTTGGCACTACTGAGAAAAACCATGTTGTGTCAAATAATTTTATATTCCGTAAAAGGAATAATGATTAACTTAGAAATAATTGTAAATTCATTAATGTATACGTTTCTTTAATACTAATATATTTTTTTCTTCTTTTTTTAAAAAATGAATAACACCCAATAGTACATTTCCCTTTATAAGGTGTTTTTTTCAGGTTGATGACGTGCGTCTTCCGCCTAATCATTTTCACTGTATAACAAGCATGTAAAAGCTATTGAGAACATTTAGAGAAAGTTAATATGCTATTGTTATAATAAATTTTATTCGAATTCTTCAATTTTTTTTAATTATTCCAACTGCCTAATAGAATTTGGTGTTGTTATCTTGGATTCTAGTAGGAAAATCCAATCTTGTTTATTCTTATATAAAGTGATAAATGGCTTAATTGATAATCAATATTTACTTAATTGTATTAATTTCCGCGTTCCTCGCATCAATTCAGGAGATAAATCATTATTTGTTTATAAGACTCCTCGAACAAATTACGAGGTCAGATCTCCAGTTAGGCAGTTGTGTAACACTTATGATGATATTTGTACAAATTTCATCGTGTCTGATATTTTTGCTGACTCGCTCTCTAAATTTAAGAAAAAACTATACCAAATAACTTGCTGAATCTCTTGCATGAATAAAAATCTGTTGTGGCCAGCACAATACTTTCCCTCAATCCTGTGTATATAATTCCATACATAAATTTTATTGCAAAAGATTCTAAATTTTCAGCAAAATAATTTCATAAACAAACTATGCAAATTATACTTGACACGAACATCTTCTTTAGCTTTCCCAATTTGTTTGGGGTCGCTATTTTTTATTTTCTTCTTCCACTCATTTCTGTTTTCCGTGTCGTTCTCATTCAGTTTCTTTTCTCTCAAGTCTTCCGCAATACAGTCCTTCCATATTATCTTTGGTCTTCCTCTGTTCCTTCAACCTTCTATTACTAAGCTATTCAGTCCTCATCCAATATATATATTCTTCATTTCTCCTCATGACATTTTCAAACCAATGTATTCATCTCGCTTGTATCTTTCTAGAAACTTGTAACACTAGAGTTATTTCCTTACCTATCTTTCCGTGTCTTCCCAAACATCTACTTCAACATCCTCATCTCTGCCACATTAATTAACTTTTTATTTATACTGACATCTGTCAATTTGAATTATATGAATATATTAGTAGTTTCCATGTTTAGCATAGCTGGCTGAATTATAAAATTTAATTTCTTTAAAATTCTTTAACTCTATATTAATTGAATAACGTTAAATGTCAATAAATCAAATTTAACTGTTAAATCTTCAAATGAGGCTACTTCCGGTTCACCGATTATAACCAAAATCTAATCAGTTGTTCTTCTGGATGTAACTTGAGGAATACGAAAAAAATATAATTTTTGGAATCGTGGTATTGAAGTTATGCGATCCGAAACTTTCGTTACACACACGCACATACATACATACAGACATCATCGTAAAAATGGTAAAATCGTATTATAGGGATCCTAAAACATGCATATTCACTAAAAACTCATCATTAATTTTTTTGACCAAAGACAATACCTTACTTACCTAAAGGTGACGGAAGGTAAAAATGATATCAATATAGTGTATATAAATATGTGACTACCTTATACCATCTTATGTAAATTTTGTATTCTTTGTATATTTTTTGTGCTACAGTTTATAATATTGTATTAATCCAGTGTAATTGGAAACATGTTTCCTGTAGAGTGATTACAATAATAAATAAATAAATAAATAACATTGCATTATACTTTTTTTTTCTGAATTTCCAATAAAACAGATGTAAAATGTATCTATGGAAATAAGAATATACCTAAATAAAATTTTAATAGTCCACTAATAAAGCATCTTCAATATTATAAAAACTTATTCCTTGTCCAGTAGCACAAGATAAAATTAGTCCTCTTGGATCACTCTGTGGTTAATTACCGTATGACGAGAATCTGTAATGAAGTTACACTTGGCGTCGCGACGCCAGTCGTGAACGCAGAGGGCGCTTAACGTTGCTCGTTGCCCGGCAGCTCGGATCGGGCTCTCGGCTCTTTTTGACAGTGTCCCTTGCCACGCTGGACAAGTTAATTGCTCGTATAATTGTCCACCCCTCACACCCAAGGACTGTTACATCATGATATTGACAAGACTTTTAACCCTAATAGCTTCGCACTAAAAGTGAATGGGATAATTTTTATATTTACGGTACTGTATAAACGCGGTGAAAAATAATGTTATTTTTATGGATAGACGGAAGACAGTTATAGCTAAACGGTACACTGATAGATGTATGCAAGAAACTTAGTAGAGTTCCATAGATAGGAATAGGGCTATTTCATAAATTTTAAATTTTGTTTAACCGAAAGGAAATAAAAAAAAATGTACCCCCAATTTTTTTTTACACTAAAACTCTAATTATAAGCAATATAAGTTTCCCGCCATTGAAACCCCCACCCCTTAAATTCATGACGTTAGGTCTTTGACTAGTCCATACAGTAGCCATCATTAGAATTTAATTTCCTTATAATTTTGGACATTTTGTAAAAAAAAAACATTAGGAATTTTATATACAAATTCAGTCAAAAAATGAAAAGCCAATGAATCCAAAAATTTTAGTTATTGAATAAAAGAAAATTAATAATTATTTTTTATTGTAATCAGTATTTAAACCACCTATCCATCTTGTCCTTGGTCTTCCTCATTTTCTTCCACATTCTATAACTAAGCTATTCTTTCTTATTCCAATATATTCTTCATCTTTTCTCATGACATGTTCAAACCAATGTAATCGTCTCTCTTGTATCTTTCTAGAAACTTTATCACTCCAGCCATTTCCCTTACCTTTCATTCCTTACCCTATCTTTTGTATCTTTCCAACATCTATCTCAATATCTAGTCTCTGCCACATTCATTTTCTTTTCATTAATACTGACAATCTGTCAATTTATATGAATATATTAGTAGTTTCCATGGTTAGCATAGCTGGCTAATTTATGAAATTTCATATCTTTATAATTCTTTAAATCTATATCTATTTGAATATGAAGTATAAAATGCAATCAAATTGTATAGAGAATAACATATTTTTAAAAATATAATAACATTAAATGTCAATAAATGATATTTAACTGCTTTTATCCAAGAAAAACTGTTAAAAGTTGCAAATGAGGGTACTTCCGGTGCAAATGGATCTAACCTTGAAGATTACGAAAAAAATGTAATTTTTGGAATCATGGTATTGGAGTATTACACACATTCATACACCCACATCCACACCCACACACACACATACAGGCATCATCGTAAAAATAATAAATTCGTATTTTAGGGACCCCAAAACGTGCTTATTCATTAGAAATAGAAACTCTCTATCGAATTTTTTGACCAAACTTCGACCTAAAGGTGACGGAAGGTAAAAATGTAAATTATTAAGAAATCTTTCATAACTCATAATACAACAATTATATAACCTTTTAGTTTATATGTATGTTTAAGTAAAAGAACTAAAAGGCTGAATATATTAAGAAAATATAGAAAGTATAGTCCATGGAATTCAAGAAAGAAATGCAACATGTCGCAGTAACTAATATTGCTTCATGTTCAAATTAAATTTTACTGCTCTACCATGATTGAACTGAGCATCTGAAATACACTATCTCTCACACAAATATGCGTTTTTTTTATTGATTTATTTTCGGGTGCTTCGATAATTCGAATCACTAGCACTCGGGTACAATTTTTTACAAACAGTAATAGTTTAGAATATACACACATATATTATATTTTATTTTGTAATTCAATGTCTTTTAGGTACTGTATTACATTGTGTGATGTGTTGTTTGCTAGTATTTGTTTTAGGGTGTCTGGTAGGTTGTGCTTGTGCCTGTGTGTTGTGTATTTTGTGCATTGTGTAAGTATATGTTCGACTGTGATGGGCATGTTACAAATGAAATATGGGTTTACCTTCGATTCTCAACAAAAAATCTGAATATTGAAAAAACACGTGTGGTTTTTTCAAATAGGTGATACATTTGTAGTTTTATAACTAATATTACTAGTAACTAGTATTTCAAACAAACCTATTTAATAATACAACAAAAACTTTTTAATATGTATTTTGGAGTAAATTTTGCAAGTTTATTTGCATAAATACATTAACAAATACCTCTGGCTGTCTGTTTATTACAGTCAAACTATATCAAGTCAAGCCAGTGAGCTGGAAATTTGTATGCAAACGAATCCCATCCCGATCCCAGATCGTATAACTTTTATCTGTAAATTTTTTACAACCTAAAGCAAAATTAAACAAAAATAGACATAAAACCCGTAGCGTTCGGAAGCATTTTATTTACGATTTTTTCGCGCTGGCAAATTTGTTGGACGACAAACTATTGCGTTCGTTCCTGCGTTCCGATAAAGCAGGAGAGTGGGGCAGGAGCAGGAGCAGGAGCAGGATAGTAAAAAGCAGATTTAGTGTCTGCCTGGTGTCGTAAACAACACCGATTACTTTTATTCACAGCCCCGTAAACGACTATGGAGTATAGAAATTTCGGTCATGAAGTCAGCACAGTAATAGAAGCTTAAGCAGGATAGATACATGCATGATGTTTATGTTGACGCAGTATCTATTAATATTAGTGAGAAATTTTTACAAAAAAATTTCGACTAACTTAAAATATAGATTTTAAACTAACAAAAACTGAGTATGTTATTTAAACATTATATCCGCAAATCCTGCATATTTTGTTAAGAGTATTGTCCTATAATATTGTAACGTTTATTTATATGGGTGAAGTGTAAAAATCAGAGATACTCTTAATTAAAAGAACACTATGATTAAATATTTATAAACACTAATTTAAGACCAAGAATATTATTAAATGCTTATACACTAAGATTATTTATTTAACCAATATTTATATCACTAGATTTATTTACATAACTACATTTATTTATGTTCACCAATCGTAGACTATTTATTTATATCACCAACTTCATTGCTCGTCGCTTCTATATGTCAGACTATATCTCCGCTGTCGTTCGGACGGTATTTATACAGCCCAGTCTCCTTCTGTAACTTTCTGGCGCCACAATGATATTGAATACAATAGATTTAGGTCATCGATGTAATTAACACGTCTCAACGCGTATGGGTTATTCCGTCGCCGGGATTACGTCATCGCTCGGGAATATTCTCCCAGTAGCGGCGCCCGAATACTTTTTAGTCAGTGGCGCACGTTACAATATCTATTGGATTCTTTTTAAATTATTATACAGGGCGACACAGAAAAACGGGCCACTCAAAATAACTTTTTAATTTATAATTATCTTTTAATTTTTTTTGATATATTTGTGAACGCTTCCGATTTAACTATATATTTATATCATACTGCTTTCTAAAGCAATATTTTTTGAACGATTTATAAAACAAAAAGTGAAACATTAAAAGACCTAGAACTTTAAAATAACCTTGATACTGAATCCTTTATTTATGCGGCATTAAATTGCTCTTCACTTCAGCAGATTTATCCAAAATATCTCGAGAAATGTATCTTTCATCAATTATAGCGAATAATCATGTTAACGAAACCAGAAAAATTCAATTTCAATTTGTCAATCTGTCAAAATTTTGCGAAGAATTTCAAAAAAATGCAACTTGCGACTTAGCCTACTTATAAAAAAGTCATACTGCTAAATATTTCTGCATATTTGTTTCAATAATTTAATATCTAAAAACCAGTATGACATAAAATTATGTATGTATCTTAGACGAAAAGTATCTTTAAAGTACTCACAAGTAAACAACTTTCTCATACCTTAAAGGTTCACTTTTCCTCCTAGATACATAAAATACTATTATATATTTGAAATTTACATAAAATTACAAATTCAACGATATGCTTGAAGTGAATTTTTGAAGAAATAAATAACAAAAACATAAAAATAATAATTATTATTACGGCACATTATCCATTGCTGGGTGTGCCAATTTGCTTTGTACACAAATATCGGTAATGATGATGACGTATTTGTGCCATAAGAGCATTTACCAGGCGCCGCCTCACGAGCACTCATTGCTGGCGTGGAGAGTGCACCACAGGGTTAATTTTGTGCCATTTAAAATTCGAAATATTTGGCGTCGGTCGGAATCGAGCCCGGTCGTCTAAATTCGCGACCCGACACTCAAGCACGCGAAGCCATTACAAAAACAAAAGAAAAAATTATGAATAAATTATGGGTAAATTTCTCGACTATGATGTGGATCAGGTGTTAAAAATTACTCGAAAGTTCAGTCAAACAGCATTTATTTTTACTACCCAGAATAAGTAAGAATAAATGCTGTTTGACTGAACTTTCGAGTAATTTTTAACACCTAATTATAGATAAAGTAAGTTGTAATACCAAACTGATTGTTTTTTTTTGTAACAAAATAAAGAATCTTACAAAAGTAACTTACTATTTAAACAATAATTAACTTAAATATTACTCAGTATTATCTCAACTGTTTACACAGCCTGCCTGATATCATGGCTTAGCAGGTTAATTATTCATAATTTTCTCTTGCGTTTTTGTAATTTATTTATTTAAAAAAAGTACACTTCAAGCATATCGCTGAATTCCAAATACATATATAAAAAGAAATTTGGCGACCCATTTGAAATACGAAAATTAATATATCAAGAAAATTTAAATATAATTATAAATAAAAAAGTTATTTTGAGTGGCCCGTTTTTCAGTGTCACTTGATACCATTGCTCCACATGTGAAGAGTCTCGTTAAAAGATAAATTTGGACTAAAAGATGACCAATTAAATGCTGATCGAACTACTATGAGTCTATATCGAGACGGCCGAACTATTACGAGCCTAGGCCCATTCCTTAGTTGCTTTTCCTATAAGTACAGTACACCCTGTGAATATCAAAATTAATATCCCTATTGATTGCTTGTAAATGCCAGTGCCATAGTGCGGTATTAAGACCACCCAGATGTTTTCAGGAAAGAGAGTAGCAGAAACCTGATGCAACCAACTTTACACGTACGCACAGGCTGCGAAACTGCGTATAAAGTTCGCAAGTACAGACGCGTCAAAATTTTCTAATCCCCAACATTTTAAATATTAAATGGAAGAAGTTTATTCAATACCAGAAGCAAAAAAGTCGTGTTTTTATGAGAATGAAATAAATGTCTAGACATACACTTGCGTGTTTTCAAATAATAATTTTGTTTGTTTGTTTACTGTCTGTGTATTCATAAAATAGAGGAATCATCTCTAATATGAATATTAGAGTTTATTAGGATTAACGATTCGTAAATCAAAATACAATAAAAAAAAAACAACAAAACAGAGCAATCTTTATATCAAAATAAAATATACCAAATAATATTTGTTTAATTTATGATGCCAAGTCAAAAATAAACCATGTGTGTTTGCATGAAAGTAAAAGACATCTTGAGCTACGAATTATCAGAATTAAGATTTTAGCTCCGCCCATTCTGTCAAGTTCAATAGTGTCGTTTACTTAGTTTTTATGAGGATACATAAGATACTACTGTTATTAAATTAAATATAAATATAAATATATATATATATATATATATATATATATATATATATATATATATATATATATATATATATATATATATTACAATAAAAGCATAAAAAATTCCAAACTAAGTCTATACTGATACTGGTAAGTTTATTAGTAAATGTTAAAACCAAATTTGTGAAAAATAAGATAATTATACAGTGTCAGTGACACTGACAGAAAATAACATTATTCGTACGGATATGAATTAAGGTAATATATAAATTAACAAATAAATGTTACAGCGAAAGTATTGTTAACAATGAGCATCGTTTTAAGATAACAGTAGTATCTTATTACATACCCTCATAAAAACTAAGTATACGATACTACTGTAATTGACAGAATGGGCCTAAAATCTTAATTCATACAATTCGTAGATTACCTTGATCGGACATCTTTAAAAAAAGACTATATAGATATGAAATTAAGAGGAAATGATACCCCTGTACTAAAATATGAAGCGAAAATTCAAATTGTTTCTAGACTAGAACTATGGTGGAAATGATTAGAAAGTGGACTCACATCATCAACCTGAAAAAATCTGTTGTGGCCAGCACAATACCTCTCGCCACTTCCTTTTTTTGGTTACATAAGTATAGGGCGCGAACAGTAATGTTACATTTTTGGGCTTCACAAGCAGATGTGTGGGCCCGTTTCACAATGATAATTAGTAATTATGTACATAGATGTCACATGTTAGAATTTTTCATTAAAATTTTTAAGATTTTCTAAATTTACGTCAATTTATCACCAGGAGTTTAAAATTTACTTGCATGCCTTAGATATTTGACATTTAATTCTGCTCCACATGGAATTGGAAAATCACTAAATTTAGAATGAGAAATTTATACATAATTACTAGCTATCATTCTGACATGGGCCTCCATATCTGCTTGTCAAGGCCAACAAAATCATATGACTGCTCGCTCCCTATTGTATTTAACATTTCTTGTATACTCTACACCAAAAATTCTACTTACGCATATATCTATTCCATATATATTTAGATTGTTTAATTTTAAATTCATTTTTGATGAAGAAATTTTGTCCTCTTCTAATTTTTCGAAATGTTTCCAATTCTATTAATACATTAAGAAATAATATAATGTATGTACTTCCCAGAAAAACTCTTCAGTAATGTCTTCGGATTTCTGACACTGACATTTATCTGTCAGTTACAAAAAAATTAAATTTTCAACTATTTTCCATGGCCATTCTTTCGGCTGTAAAATTTATTATAACAGATTATTTTTCATATTATATTTCTTTTATCTCTAAATCTATAGAATATATTATAAAATATTTAAATGTATCAGAAAGAAAATTTATTTTTCTTTAATATTATCAAGAAAAAATTTCAAAAAATATTATTTAGAAGATTTTTTTTCAAGAATCTTCTACTTCCGGTTGTTCAATTGTTACCAAAACCTTTTCAGATCTTCCCATGAATGTCCGATTGGGAAATACGTAGTTAAACAAATTTAAAGTCTTAACGTTTTTGAGTAATCGTCCTTCCAACATCCTACATACATACACACACACACACATACTCGTACATCCACACACACACACACACACACACACACACACACAGACATCATCGTAAAAATGTTAAAATCGGATTGTAGGGACCTTAAAACGTGCTTATTCAATAAAATCTGGATATGCGATTTTTAGCATGAATCCAATACCTCTCTTAGCGAGAGGTAAAAACCTTATAAAAAGAAATATAGCTTGTAGTAATTATTAGTTGTTATTTATTTTTTAAAAAAGAAGAAAAAATATACTAGTACTAAAGAAACGTGTATATTAATTAATTTACAATTATTTCTAAGTATGGTACGAAAATAAACTACAATTATTTCAAATAATTTTATATTCCGTAAAAGGAATAACGATTGATTTGGAAATAATTGTAAATATCATTAATATATACATTATTTAAGGAGGAAGCTGGAAAGAAATAAAGAAACTCACAACAAACAGGACATCTGGAAATAATTTTGGAAAAGAACACCAAATGAAGACAACTCAACTCAACAAGCCTGACACCGAAAGGTATAAAGGCCTAGGATTAAGATTAAAATATACATTATTTAATACTAGCACGTTTTTTTTCTTCTACTATTAAAAATAAATAACACCCGATAATTGCTACAAATTATATTTCATTTCAGGTCGATGACATGAGTCCTCTGCGTAATCATTTTCACTATATTCAACACTAGACGTACATACTTTGATATGAACCTGCATTAAAAAAACAAAAGAAGCAGTGTTATTGAAATCTATTAGTACTTAACTCTTAATGGGAAAACGAGAAATGCTACTTTATTTATTTAAAAACTATTTATTATTAGCAATGTTTGGTTTCACGAATTTAAATTATTTATTTAATGTATGTAAAAACGGTCGGCTCTCAAGCGCCATTTACTATTTTCTTACGTGAAATGAAGCATAGGTCTAATACAGAAACAGTTTTCACTTCATATTTTAGTACAGGGGTAACCTTTTCTCTCAAGGAGAGATATAATGTGCTAATGACATCAGATTTCTTCATTGAAATTGTTAGTAAAATATATATTTTCAAGTTTATTTTAGTATTTATACCTACAATCACATAAATCCTACTAATGATAGAAATTTAGTAACAATTGTTAGTTGTACCCCTTAATAACTTTTCTTTGACATTTATATTTAGCAATTCATCATCTATACCTATAGGGTCTCCAGAAACTTTCCACTAGTACATAGTAGTATAAATTTGGCAACATTTGACATTTGCTGCACACGATTGATTTTTTTCCCACCCCGGCAAGTGCAAGTCGGGGTTGTGGTACGGTGAGTCATCCGCTGCACTCCGAGTGCCAGTCCTGCTATATCTTATCGATCCTGCTAGCTATCCTGCAACGCAACCGACGCTACGGTACGCACAGCGCTACGACGCTACGCACAACACAGAGCGTAAGGTTAGTCAAGCAGCTGAGCAGAGAGACGCTGTTGCCAAACGGGCACAACCAACAAAACACTGAGGGATATATTTACAAAATGTGTGCAAGGAGATTCTCTCCAGATAATCTCAAACTAAAACAAAGTAGTATTTCTTTTCTAAGGTATTATCTTTGTTTAATGATTAATTTTTCAATGCTAGGATTATTGACGGCAATGATAAATTTGTCTTTTGACAGTTCATTTCGTTTCAGTTTGAGATCAATGTTAAAAACAATCTTAGTACAGTTTTTTGAATTTGAGATAATCAAAGAAAAAAAATACTAGCTTCCTTATTATTCTGTAACTTAGTTTAACTCAGGATCATATTTAAATATTAGAATAGTATATTGTTCAATTAAAATGTAATGTATCCTATTACTAATGAATAGAATTTTAGAAAATTGTTTGTTTACAAAAATAAACATAGCGTTGATCGCTAGGTATTTGTTGTAAAAAAATTATAAAGTGATTTGACATTTAGCAGAAAAATTTAAATCAACTATTCAGCTACATGTTAAGCTTAAGAAGAAAATAAAACTATATACCTGAGTGCCTGGTCACGAATCTGAGGACCCGGGTTCGATCCCGACCGCCGCCAAAAATTACTTCGAATTTTACTGGCACAAAATTGACCCATGTGGTGCACTCTCCACGCCAGCATTGAGTACCCGTGAGGTGACGCCTGGTAAGCGCCCGCACGGTACAGATATTTCATCATTACCGATATCTGTGTACAAAGCAGATTGGCACACCCAGCAATGGGTAATATGCCGTGTGATATATATATATATATATATATATATATATATATATATATATATATATCTTTATTTTTTTTAAAATGAGAAAACTAATATAATTTTGGGTTTTTATGTGGAAAAAATTACTTATTAAAAGGTTATTAATTGATTAAAAACGATTGAATTATGGGTATATTATTTGACAGTGGAGGATAATAGTACATTAAAACACAAGTATCATAAGGCAATCTGTTAACGTACGAGTCCAAGTTTGGAAAACGAGCCGCTAGGCGAGTTTTACAAAGGACGAGTGCGTCAACAGGCCTTATGATACGTGTTTTTTATACTATTTTTTCTATTGAGGTAATTTTACGATTAAATTTATTTAAATTGCGACGTCAAATTATGACTAGGTATTTTTTGTTAGTTATGTTTATGTTGGTAACGCTTCCCGCTAACAATTGAAATTTCATATTTTGTTCATCTATTGATTAATTAGTGTATTGCAAGGTGTATTGTATTTATGATTCAAGGTCTGATTCTGGTTGTAAAATTAATATTATATTTCTTTCTAGTCCTATCTCCTAAAGAAAGTATAAAAATCCATAATTAAAAGTAATATGTTGAAATATTATCAACAATTTACCATTTTGAGGTTACCTGTCATCTGTCAGTTATGAAAGCATAACTACCAACTAGAGAACATAAAAGGCGCCAAAAATAGTACGCTTATAGATCTTCTAAACGTCGTGTTTGCAGTACAAAACAGTGCGTTTATAGAAACATAAGAACACCGAAATAGAAAAAATTATTTATTGGATGTTCAAAAAAATCCTAACTTGGAGTGGCTATGAACAAGGAAACGTTTGTCAATTTAAAAGTATTTATTAAATGTCAAATTGACACGACATATTGTCAAAAATGTTATCAAAAGAAACCAGACCTTTTTTGTTCTTGAATCATTTTAAAAATAGAAATAAATTAGAAAATGGCGAATAGCATACTGTATCCTTCTTTATCATCTTTTCTCCTTAAAATTACATTTCAAGATCAATTTTAACAATTTAACTTTTGAATTGAATAATGATCAGACATACGTTTCTCTGTGATCAGAAAAAAATTACATACCACTCTTTGTATGCTTTAACAAATAAACATTTATTATTATGTATTATTATTATTATTGTTATTATTATTGTTATTATTATTATTATTATTATTATTATTATTATTATTATATATGTATTTCGAGAACTAAGTTCTCATCATCAGTAGTACAAATTTAAACAGAGTAGCTAAGATTACTCAACATGTATACCACGCCAGAGGTCCTAACAACTCTGAAACACAAACGAGATCTTTAGTTTTAATTATAATTTAACCTTAGGCTCCTTTTATTACTAATCATTTATACGTTATATTCATGAAGAAATTATTATTAAGCATAAATAACATAAATAAAATGTATTTTTTTCCTAATAAATTATAGAACATTGAATCATTGAAACAGTTGTTTAGCAATATTGCGATACAAACTATGGCGGCGGGTGGCGCTAGTATTTATCCACTGATGGTTTTACGATAGGCGAGTCTCGCTTTAAAAATCAATATGTCATTATAATTATTAATCAACTTCAATTATTTGTAATTTGCTAATTAATTATTATTTAAACAAAATTATTTCGCTAATACTCATTAACAAGTCTGAGTATTTTTATTTGTTGTAATTGACTTTGACTTGAATTTTCGAAGAGGTGCCCCAGTACGCATGACTATTCGTACATATTACCATAATATTCTAAGTCGTCCAATATTTTCTACCCTCTCTCCATCTAGTTATTTTGATTCCTCCACTTATACCATCCTTCATTTCTCCGTCCCCCAATCTTATATCGATACCACAACGTAAACATAAACACCCAGTTCATTCACTGTCCCTCCTTTTTGCTTTTGGCCACCGTTTGAGTTGTATCTGTTCTGAAGATCCTCGTGACATAGACGCACGCGCATTCGAACCCATGACAGATGTCCAAGGCACGATGGCACGCGACAATCCAACGCTTTATCTCCATGTTGTTTCATCTGTTCATCGAACGGGTGATAGGATAGAAAAGAATAAAGGGTAGTATGGGTGAAACGGGATTGTAGCTTGTTGTCAGTGACATGGAGATGGTGACAGATATTGAAATTGTATGGTCGGAAATGGAAGTCATTAATTATTATTTTTAAATTATCCTGTTATTTGTTTATGTTGCACTCTCCACACTAGCCATGAGTGTCCATACGGTGACGCCTAGTAACAGTAGTAACCTGCCGCACGGTATGAAAATGACATCATTATTACCGATACGAATATTGCTTAATAAATAATTTACAGGAACTTTGATTAATATTATATATTAACATGTTTCTTTATATAAATTGATTAATGATAAAACGAAAATCAATAATCACTTTCTGCTGAACAATCATTAAATTAAAATGTACCCTTCAGTTTACAGTTCAATGGCATTAGATACGCCAAATGTTTCTGTTTTTTCTTATTTTAACGGCCATTGCAATATGTCTGCCTTGCTACAGTATTTAATTTTATGCCAGTTTAATAACCTCACTTTTATGTTTTTTGTTTTACTGTCATGGACAAAAACGAAACGCCTGCCTTATTGTTGTTCCAGTTTTTCGATAACCATCTGTTCGATAGTTCGATTCGATAATATGCAATTCATCATTTCTTGTACTAAATTAAATATAATCTGTCATCATTCAATTCGACAGGCCTACACAAATGAAGATGATGAATACAAGCTGGAAAACCACTAGAAAATGACAAAATGAATTGCATTAGTTTACACAAATATTTCAAAAAAAAAAAATTTTCGCACTAAACCAGTCCAATCCAGTCCTGTCCAGTTAAATCACGTTAAGTCATTTCGCATAAAACACGTCTTGTCTGTGAAAGATTGATTGACAATGCTTATTCAGGATATAATTTTAAATAAAATTCAAAAAGGAAGAATTAGACGAAAAAGAAAAATGAAAACATCCTATAAAAGTACAAGAACATATGTTTTCGCATCATTTTTACTCATTTGTTTCCCGACATATTGAACGATCCAAAAAAAATACAATTACTTTAGAATGAGCCAACACTTATTTTTAACTTAGAAAATGTAACAGTTAAAGAAATTCGGAAACAAAAAATAATTATTGGAAATGCAATTTCACAAACAGGAAGTTGACAAGTCATGACTTGACTCGATGCGACTGGACTTGATGTGACGCGTTCTATGTGATACCTAATTTTTACATTTGTTTTATTTTAGTAATAAACTACTTTGTTCAATCCAGTAACGTCTGATGCGACTGTACATGACTGGATTTGACTGGCTTGATGCGAAATGGCCCTTAGATACAATTCAACACGCGGATTCCAAATTTTGAAACCGCAGGTCGATATCTCATTTCTTTTTTGAGATATTTCCGTTTAAAATTTTACCCAATTTAGGCCATAACATAGAAATGGGTGAAAATTCTGCGTGCGAAATTACGTAAGTATACCAATTTAA
This sequence comes from Harpalus rufipes, assembly GCA_951394225.1. Lineage (NCBI taxonomy): Eukaryota > Metazoa > Arthropoda > Insecta > Coleoptera > Carabidae > Harpalus > Harpalus rufipes. The sequence continues at coordinate 12,679,926 of OX596281.1, read as the reverse complement.
AATAACCAAAATCTGAAAAAATTTGCAAGGGTACATGTTTTGCGATTTTTTGCCATTTTCAGATATTTTGCTCTAGAAATTGTATCCTTTGTTCAAAAAATTTAATAATTTGTTTAGTTATGTAATTTTTACCTGCAGAATCGAATGGTGATATCGCCGAATACGTATTTCGACCCATATTTGGGTTGTTACCTAAATTAAAGCATTTTTAACGAAATTTTTGAAAGCTAATATCTCGAAAAAAAAGAGATATGTGGTTTCAAAATTTGGAATCAGCAAATTGGATAGTATCTAGAAACTTTTCGACAATTTTCAGTAATGTTAATTATAAAATATTTGATAAATAAATTATCCGTATGACTATTTTGTTAAAAATTGGTATAATTATAGATTAAAATACGAGGAATTCATTGATGAAGTCGGAACGCGTTCTATTCTAACCCATTTTTGGGTCTAGCTGATTGAAATCACCAGGCATATATCTCCACCAATTTTTTTTTTGTTATTGCCCAAAAATTCTATTTTAGTAAAAATTACAAAATTTGGAATGGTTATTTTTACTAGACATTCCTCAATTAAAATTTCTCTTATTACAGATAGCTTAAAAATTAGCTGAAGTTCCATAAAAAAATCTGAATTGTGTAACCATGTCAATGAGTTGTATTTAAAACGTAGGCTCAGGGATTAAAATTATAGATAGTTTTATAAATTTATCCATAAAATATATAGAAAAATATTAATGCAAACCTGTAGAACATTTAATAATCTTTAATTTTTATATAATATAAATCTTGAAAAAATAACATTTAAAGGTATTTTTCGAAAAAAAACTATTTTGAGCTTCCAGTAAAGTGCCATTTTCGCTTATCTGATTTACTCCAAAATCTAATGGCATCTTTCCATATAACAGTAAGGTAGAAATACAAGCTTTCAAAATTTTCTGAACGATTTGAGTTAGAGCTTAAAGAGGATCCACACACACATAAATCATCGTGAAAATGTTAAAATTGGATTGTAGGGATCTTAAAACGTGGTCATTTACCAAAATCTCGACATACGATTTTTAGCACGATCCCTATTATACCTCCCTTACCAAGGGTAGCGGGAGGTAAAAATAGTGGAAGACAAAAATCTATACAGTTCAAAAAGTTTTAAACAAAATTTGTATTCGAACCTAGTGGGTGCGTATTACGTAGGTACTATATATGTATTTCCATTTAAAGCTTTGTGATATCACTAACAATAAGAGAGTGTTAACAAACGCTTGCAATGATAATATCAATAAGCATGCCTAGCGACGTATTCGTAATGCCGCCATGTCGTTAGCCATTTCGCGGGTTTTTTACTGCTCAGCAGAGCACCTAACCTCCTGAACAGAATCCGAATCCTCCGTGGAAATGGGATTTCGCCGCTGTAGAAACTAAATCGAAATATTACCGAAAACGAGAGAATCTGTTTCTGCGTCGTAATGTTATTTCCGCCGAGAGAGGCCAAAGGGCGCTTTAAACTGCATTTTAACGTTTGTGGATGGGAGTGGGAATACCCTGAAGCTACAGCAGAGGCGATAGACTCTATGGAGCTGAAAGTTTTTTAAACGACCAAGATATTTGATGGTATTTTTATTGGGGTTATCGATTGGATTCTTTATTTAGTTATACTCCTATATTTCATATTATCTACTAGATACGTCTACTTCAATTTAGAATTTATGTGCTACACTCTATATCTGAATTCAGCACTGTCTGAAAAGTTTGCATAGAGCTAGTTTTGATCTCTTGAAAATTCCCAAACTCGAATTTTACGATTTCATCGGATATTACTTATGTACTTATTCTCTTTGTTTTCGTTCATGAACGAAATCGTTAACGATCTAATATTTTTGAACGAAATATACAACGTACGTTACAAAAATCATATTCTGTAATTTTGTCGTTTACGTTATACCCTTGAAATTTTGTTCAACGAAAACTGTAAATGCACTTAGGATTTCTGTACCTACTATACGGTTAACGCTGTAGTATTGTATTGTAACCTACTCAGTTTTTACAATGGGGTAGTTACCATATGTTAAAATTCAATGAAATTTTTATTTGTTTACAATATATGAGTCATAGTAAGATATACAGGGTGTTTATGAAACATAGGGCAAAAATTGAAGGGATTATACCCTGGACCATTCTAAGATGATTTTGTCCTTTGATGATTTTTGAAAAGCCGCTTTGTTTCGAAGATACAGGGCGAAAAAAAATTTCGACAAGAACAACATTCAATACCAAAAATTACATGTAAAGTTTCTTAATCTACAAGTATTGTTGAAAATGACTACCTCCAGCTACGATGCAAGAATCCACCTAGCTTGGAATGAATTGCCATCAGCAAGTCCATAAATGAAATGCATGTCAGTCATCTCGGCGTTCGTATAGCTATTCATGATAAGAGGACTTCACTAACAAAAGTTTAAGTATTATAGACAGAAAATACACGTCAAACAACCAAACGTCTCAACAAATTTGACACATAACTTGCCTGCTGTTACTAGATTAATAATTTGAAAAATATCAAAATTGGTTTTGTCGAATTTTTTTTTGCCCTGTACCTTCGAAACAAAGCGGCTTTTCAAAAATCATCAAAGGACAAAATCATCTTAGAATGATCCAGGGAATAATCCCTTCAATTTTTGCCCTATGTTTAATAAACACCCTGTATACTGCAATAAAACGCCATTTATTACGTAAATATTTCAAAAAAGTTATTTAAAATATTAATAATTCAAATCGACCCCTTCTCTGTAACGTCACGCTTACATATTTAAAGCCGCAAATGTTGCTAGTGTCGTTTTGCAGCGATGGGATGTGACATGTCAAAGTGACAGTTGATGGTGATACTGACCACATACTGACGCCGCGGACATAACCTTGTTTCTGTTTATGAACTGTAATACAAAACTTGACAGCAATCTAACCTAACAAACAAGTTCCCCTTACCCCGCAAGACATAAGTCGCAAAATATCTTTGTCATACTTCGAGCAGCACGTCGGAACTAAGTTGCAACGGAAACCGCAAGAGTAACGTCACAGTGGCGGGAATAGATATGTCCGGTATTTTTAGTATTTTTTTCTCATTTAAAAACAAAAATTGTGCAAAAAAAATTTGGAAAATTTTATTTTAAAAATACTTGCTTCTAACAAAAAAAATCAAAAAAGGCGAAACAACCCCCATCATGATTTCTTCAATAGATTCAGGATATTTTATGTCTCTTTATAAAAAAAATTGAACAATTATGTCAGTTACTTTCCATAAAAAACCTGAGATAAATGATAGTGTCTGTTCTTGCTAATATATTTCTGGTAACCGCGTTGAGAATAAAAATACAATTAAAGGATAAACTAAAACGTAACAAAATTATTAATTAATTCAGCTAAAAATTAATATAAATTTTAAGAAAGGATTTATTTGCAAAAATAAATTGTTCAAATTGATATAATTTTCTAAATAAATCATCCGGTGTGGTATTAAACGGATCACTAGTACCTCGTAGTTATCTCATTATCATCAGATTGTTTTCAAGGGCTGCAAATTTTTCGAAAAGTAACCTAACATAAGCATTATTTTTGAAAAATATTAAATACCTTCTTATCATATTTGTAATTCGTTTAATATTGTGTTTAAAATGTCGTTTTCTTCCATTTTCCACAAATTGTGATCATAATTTATATTTTCGTGTGCCAACGACAGCCATATGAGCACTAGTTCATAAACTAATGGTTTGTACGAAATTGTATTTGATAAACGTTTGTTATAACTTTACAGAATAAGAAAATTAAGCAATGCTAACTAATTTAGATAGAGAACGAATGTTTCGTTCACGTACGTTCAACAAAAAATTAGAGAATACGGCAAGGCGTTCACAAACGGTTTTCGTTTCTTAATATTATAGTTAAGTATCAGAATAGGTACATGATTCCGATTTGAACGATAAATGCTTAAATTATGTTACAGTTTGTTTAAAAAAATGATAAAATAAATATCAGTCTTTGTAAGTTTAGATAAATCCACAACATGTTATACCTGTTTTTTCGGGTTAGGGAATTTTCAGATAGATAGTTTAAATAGTTTACTATTTTCTTGTTTGTTAATGGCTCTATTTTGAACAAATCTATAAGTCTTACAGATCTGTAAATCTTGAAAAAACTGACAAAAACGCATCTATTTTTGTTGATTAATATAAAATTATACGAAAGAGTGGTTACTTTCGTTGCAATTTTATTCTTTATTTACAGATTTACATATTTGTGAGACTTACTGATTTGTTCAAAATTGGTCTATAAATTTTGTAATTAAGGTACATTAATTATTTTTTTTATAAAATTATTTATGTTTGCTCATCTTCGATTTATTCTCTGTTTGGTACAACAGAATTTTCGGTTCTAATTCCTCAATTCTTCAAGCAAATTTTATGTTTCTCATTACAAATTATGTATCGATAGACGCAGAATAGCAGAATTTTATAAAGAATTACCTAATCTTTAAATGTTTTCATAACTTGGATTTCACTGCAACTTGAACCCAGGGCCTCCTATGTCTAGTAGGAAGCCCCCTAACTGAGCTACGAAGTCCACTTGAAGTTAGTGAATTGTTTACTTGTCTTTTACTAGTCTTAAACGAGTACACTCTCAGGTTCACAGTAAAAACAGTATTTTATAGTTACTAAAGTGTCATTCCTTAAATCACTAACTGATTAGGAGAGTGTACCTATAATAAAAAACCCACATGTATATATCTGTTTGTATGAGTAAAATATTCAATTATTCGGCACAAAATATTTTTTCCGTACTGGACTTTTCAAACTAATGTAAATGTCGCTGGTATATATAAACATACACTGTTTACTCGTTTGTTTATCAAACAAAAAATTAATTTTACACTTTTACATTCATAACGTACGCACTAATTTTCCATATTATCACTGGAAATATTTACAAAAGATTAAAAATTCATTTAATGTACCAATTGCTGACCATGTTAATTAAAATTTGAATACATACATACATGTGTTATAGTGATTGTAAACTGCGTCATTATTTTTATAACGTTATTTTAATCAAGGATTATATTTATCTGGTATTGACTCATTGATAAATTGTTATAGGATAATATATTTTATGCGCAATACATCACCTGTGCATATTTTAAAATAGCTGTTCCAGTTATTCCAGTTATCGTTCCAGATTTGAAATAGAATTATTTGTGTTATGTTTATCTTCATCACAATAATACATACCATTTTCACAAGATCTGTTAGGTCGAGTAATAATTGTATCATGAATAATATAATTAATAATTTAATTACAATAGTAATATCATTATTAATAGACAAGATTGGACACAGTAACTAGGTTAATTAATAATTAAATATTGATAGTTAGATGTCTGGTTAACTAATAGCGTTTCTCATATATTCTACATATTCAATGCGAACTTTTTTTACACTAAGTGCGCACTTTCTTGCACTTACTACAATCATCAGTACTTGTCAGTGCAGTCTGTCAAATTCATATACAGGTGGTGACCGACACAACCGAACATAGGACTTTAACATGTAAAACCAGACCTCCGTAATTTCCTGCTTCCCTAATTATTTTAGGGAAAAAAACTTCAAATAAAAGTTGTAGGGCATAAAATTCAGTATCTACAACAATAAACAAAATTAATTTTGTGTGCCTCGTAATGGCAGAAATAAGCTATGAAAATATCGAAAATCAAAAATAGTTATAGCCATGGAATTGAAACAAAAAAATAACAAATGTTAAGGATATATCTGTCAAGCTAGGTTAATTTATCTTTTATTATTATTTGTAATTTCTATTCAAGTGAACAAATATCAATTTAAATGAACAGATAATTATTGTTAACTATAACAGAAATTAGAAATAATACCTAATAAAAATAAATTACCCTAACATGACAGATATTTGTTATTTATTTTGTCTCATTTCCATGGCTATTGCTATTTCTGCTGTTCGAAGCAGAGAACGAAACCGAAAAATTTCGTTTCCGTTCTTAATGTTCCCACCTAAATATTTTCGTTTTCATTCACAGTAGTTAAATACGGTTACTACCGGTTATAACTATTAATGAGTAACAATTGATGAATATATAGAAATATAATAAGATTTTTTTATTAAACATGAAAATAAAACATACATATAAAGGAAAGATAATACATATATAAAAATAAGAAGAAAAGCTCATGCTATGGCCTGATTTTTTTACAATATAGAATAAAACATTAATTACATTTTATTTCACCTTAATAGTACGTTTTCAAGCAAATCTTCCTTTACGTTAGTTCTCTTATATAAGTATTTAAGATAACTAATAAGACAAATACCGGCAGTGTGTGCAAATGAAAATTATCGCAGTCAGTGTTCAATAGATGAAACTACGAGTATACCGTGTAACCTAACACGTAACAGGGTTAGCTACTGGAGAGTTACTTTGAAAGTCTGCTTGTTTGCAACTCAAATATCTGAAAATTCAATAATATTTGCGTGCAAAATATTTGCTGTAAATGAAATAAAATATTAAATAAAATAACGGTTAAAACCGGTAACCGATATTAATTATTATGTTTTCAATCATGAACGAAAAAAATATATTGCGTTTTCGTTTTTATAAAAAACTCGGTTTATTTAGTTATTTCGTTTTCGTTCTCATTTCGTTCTTAGTCCCTGGTTAGAAGGCATACATTATTAATTTTGCCTATTGATTCAGATTGCAGAATTTTATGCTCTACAACTTTTATTTGAAGATATTTACCTAAATGAATTAGATAAGCAGGAAATTAGGCAATTCTGATTTTACATGTTACAGTCCTATGTTAGGCCGGTTACCACTCTGTATATTTTTCTTTTATTTCATTTTGTGTTTCGTTTCAAAATACCATCTTATCAAAAAATCATCCTCAGTTCGTTATATGATCCAATCTCATCGTCAGTTCTCCTGACAAAGACGGTTACTTTTGCCAGAAAAATCCCATAATTTTTCTCGTGTAATCTGCATCATTCTTTGATCCATCCACGGCATCCATGAGCCATGAGGCGTTTACTTTTCAAATGCATTTCGCTATTATGTGTTCCTGGAGTGGTCTTTCCAATTCTTGCTTATATTCTGGCGGGTTTAGGACGACTACTCAACTGATCTACCGGCAAGGACCAGCTGGCGAAAGTTTATTCTCCAAATGCAGCTGTTGTGGCCAGGTATACGGCCGTGCATATAATGGCATATGTTAGATGGATACCAGTGGCGGCTCGTGAGGTGATTTATGGAAGGATAGGTTTTGTCACATGAAGTTCAAGGATGGAAACGATTTTTTATTTGTCAATTTGGGAATTATAAAGGAAAAATAAAATTTTGGTAGTAGGTAATAAAAATATTTCTATTATTAAAATATCTGATGTGGCCAGCACATTACCTTCCGTCGATTCTACGTATTTTGTACAAATTCCACACAGATTTCTTTTTACAAACTATTCTATGAGCGTTTTCTTTTAGGGGGGAAATGAACTGGTCTTACCTCGTACTGAACTGAACTGAACTACTCCTAAAAAGAACAGTATGTTTTTTTTTTAAATAAAAAGTAGAAAATAAAATCTTATGTAGCATTATATTTATACATAATATGCTGAATTGGTTTGTGGCTATAATATGTTGTATTTCTTATGTTATTTGTTTTTGCCACCTTAAATTATTTTATATTTTTATATTTCCAGTAAAATTTCACATTTCACAAAGATATTATGTAAATTTTATTAGACACTGACATCTGTCAATTAGTAATATTAGAATATTGTAACTGTTTCCATGGTGCAGCTTTTAGCAGCATAAATTGCAAGATATTTCTTTATAATTCTTTATCTCTAAATACATTGAAAAAAATATAATATAAAAATAACAAAAAATAATATGAAATAATAATTAAATCGAATAGAGAATAACATATTCTTTAATATTTATAATAACATTAAAAGGTCAAAAAATGATATTTAACAGTGTTTTTTCAAGAAAAACTGTTAAAATTTTCAAATTAGAGTACTTCCGGTTAACCAATCGTAACCAAAATGTAAACAACTGTTCATATGGACGTACGAAAAAGGAATTTGAAATAATTATAATTTTTTGAATTGTAGTATTGGAGTATCCAAGGAAAAAATTTGGTACCCCCCCCCCACCACACACACACACACACACACACATATACACACACAGACTGACACACACATACACACACACACCCACATACATACATCATCGTAAATTCGTATTCTAGGGACTCTAAAACGTACTTATTCATTAAAAATTCACCATCGAATTTTTTGGTCACACAATACCTTCCATACCTAAAGGTGACGGAGGGTAAAAACTTATTTTGAGAACTATAGTATACTTCACGTAAGAATGAGATTGCGCAATAAAAAAATCATGATTCTTGACGAAATACGTATTTTAAGTAGTTTCTTTATGTCACACAAGTTGTATAATCTGTTCAAAGGCGATATATGTCGTAACTCTGTTCAGGGAATAATTTGGAATTGTCAACATAGCTTGTAAACATTGGCATGTATTTAAGTATTTTGGTGTTTCATGTACAAATTCAAATATATCAATAATGTCAAACAAAAACTATCGAAAATGGCCAAAAATAGTTTTGTTCGTATCTGCATTTTGTGATGCAAATAATGATAGTTTTCTAGTCAATATTAATTGAAAAGTAAGTAAATAAATAAATAAATATAATGAATGTATCATCAAGACATATTAGCCATTTCTGGTGTTGGAGAGTGCAACATTTTGTGCCATTTAAAATAAGTGAGTTTCTTATTTAAATAAACATTTTCATTTAATTGTATTGTTTTTTTTGTTTTGTTTGAAAACACTTGACGCCACTGGTATGTCGGTCGGTGCCGCCATATTTTGCTGCTACTCTGATGTGTAGTGTGAGTATATACATGTGTGACACATTGGCCACAATATTATTTCAAAATTCCGTTATTCGACGTGTCATCTATAATATGAGTATACCCACATTTTTTCATCTTATAAATTTATAAGTTCTTTTTCGTGTATTTTATATTTATTCCTCACACATCCTCATTTTAATTACTTCATTTCCACATATCATATTAGTAAAAAACATTCTCACATATTTCTTTTCCCATATTCGGTAACAGTCTCCCCAGCAACCAGTAAACAGCGAAAACAATTTTTGGCGTTTGGTTGTGTCTAGGAAACGGACTTTTTAGGCATTTCCGGTACGTTCGTTTTACGCAGTATGTTCTAATTCACAGAGCGAGAAGTTTTTGTGAGTGTGTGAGTTATCGCACCCGGGATCTCCAGCAACACTTGGTTTGCTATTTCGCAACCCAGCCAAATGTTATCGTACTAAATGACGGCTTTATGATTGTGATTAATATGCGGGATGATGCAGGATATAATTTTTGGTAATTAATTGACGGATTGAACGTGTAATTCACTTACAGAATTAGAGGAGTAACGTGACCAAAATGAGGGTATTTTGCATTTTTTAACCAATGCATAATTAGTACGTATTATATTTTTTTATTTATAAAATAATCTGTGGTAATAAATTTTACAGCCGAATGAATGCCATGGAAAATAGTTGAAAATTTAAAATCTGACAGATAAATGTCAGTGTCAGAAATACAGACATTACTGAAGATTTTAAGTACGTACATTATATTATTTCTTATTGTTTTAATAGTTAAATATTTAAAATTATAGGTATATTACACATACCCTTCAAAAATACTGTTAATGCCAACAAAGAATTGGAATCATCTCGAAAAATTAGAAGAGTAGGACAAAATTTCTTCATATAATGAATTTATATATAAAAAATCTAAATGTAAAGAATAGATATAAGCGAGAATACAGCTCGAAGGAAGACGATATTTAAATGTTATAAACACAAGATGAAAGTGAAGATGGTCTCCACTCTGCAACGTAAAATACAGAATAATTGTATCTCATCGAAATAAAGAGTAATGAAAGAAAAATGTACTTGGAGAATCTCTTAATTCTTTATCTGTGACTATTTTGGAGGTGACAAGTATAGGTTAAAGAACTTAAATTTGTTTCAAACATTATGGAACAATGTACACCAACACTGTAGACTAGAGTAACATTGCACTGCGAAAAAGCTATCAAATTCTTCTCAAGTAAGTTGTAAATATTGACAAAATTACACATCGTTATACGAAAAATTGGAGTGCAATCTATCCATCACTTTATTAAAGGGAATTAATGTGTTATTTAGATACATGTATGAAAAAAAAAATGTTAAAGAAGGTATGTAAGAATAGATGCACAATCCAGATATATACATTTTAGACCGCACAAAATTAATGTTTTTACTAGAAGAATATGAAGAGGAAGTAAATATAGTTGGAGGAAGAAATATTTGGAACTGACTTATGCAGGGTTTACAATCTTTTATGGATGGTTGGGTTTGTTTGTGGTCAGAACTCAAATTATTCGAACTTGAAGGCATCAATTTTAGGGTTAGAAATGGGCCGTATTTAATAATGATGTTAGAAGAAGTGTATTTTAAACGCATTGTTATTTGAATACAGATTTAAAAGTACATAATTAGGAAACATCTTATAATATTTTAATCTCTTTCACTTTACAAATTGACGTTAGAAAAAATACATTTAAAACGAATTATTATTTTAATACAGATTTAAAAGTACATATTGAATGCAAATTTCGGGTACGGCCCAGTACAGAAAACTCTACCTAGCTCAGAGTACCATTACCGCAAAGTCCATAAAACTTTATAACGACCAATTGGCAGAATCTATAATGAGTTCCAAATATTTCTTCCTCCAACTATAAGAACGTTGTTCGAATTGAAAATCCGTGTTACCAGTCTAAAATTTCTAAATGGTAAACTCTACTTTGTAATTTATTGTACATAATTTATGGTAAAATATCCTATAGATTTTGTAAATATATGTGAAAATTGTTTTATGTTGAGACATGCTCTTATTGAATAATAAAGAAGTTTATACGTCATAGATTTATATGAATATATTATTTGTATTTCTAAAAATATTCTTTGCTTTATGCATATGTAAAATATACGGCGAGAGGTTATGTGCTGGCCACATCAGATTTTTGTAATATATTATTCAGAAAGTTTAGACGGAGGTAATGCTATGACTGGAATATTTCTAGATTTATCTAAAGCTTTTGACTGCGTTGATAAACTTATAGAAATTGTGAATAATTATGGACTACGTGGTATCTTTTTAAATTGGCTTGAATCACATATGTTCAATCGAAAACAATGTGTGTTTTACAACAATAATATATCTGATTATCAATCGATTTCGTGCAGAGTACCACAAGGTAGTATACTTGGCCCAGTATAATTTATACTATACATAAATAATATAAAACAAACACACCTTGTTATCTCCAATGGGTTGTATGGGGGTTCCCTATGTTACCTGTAATATTTGATCATTTCTAGCCCTGAAGAAGAATAAATAATTTTCTCTAGACTGCGTATCCGATTATTTTCCAATTTTTCCAATATAAAACAAGTTATTCAACAACATTCTTTCGTGACTTACGCTGATGATATTTCTATTTTGATGCCATTTACTAACACTATTGAACATTCAGCCAATATATCTCACTTGGTAAGCGAACTGTCTGAGTGGTTCATGTCTTTGCAACTCACACTTTTACTAAATCTGTTGTTATCAATTTCAGTACCAGTAAATGGAATGAAAGTATGTTGATAAAATTCAACTCTCAATCTTTGCCACAAGTTGATAGCAACAAAATTTTGGGCCTACAATTACATGAAAACTTGAGCTTCCAATAACTCATTTTCAAAGGGTATTAAACTATTTAACAAAGTCCCTCAGTCCATATAATCAAATAGTTTGTTTAAATATAGATTGAAACAGTTTTTAATAAAACGAACATATTGAATGGTGTTAATGAATTTATGCATGATATTATTTTGTACCTATGTGTTGATGTATTTTGTGTTTTATTGACTTGCTACATATCTGTACTGGACAACTTTAGCCAAATAAATTATTAGTATTCAAGGTAATATTTAATTGTCTGTTATGGTAAACAATTTTGATGGAAAATACCCCTTTTTAAAATCAGGGTTGTTCAACGTCTCTGCTCGTGTCACCGTGGGAATACAGCAGTTTATTCCATGTTTCCGTCTTAGTGAAATAAATATCCCAGTCGGCGTTGCTCGTGTCGTGGCGATGTCACACCCCTCCGCCGCGGGGGTGGTTTGGTTGGTGACCTTGAACACACAGCGCTTATTTCTTCAAGTGTTTCACTCGAAAGATGAAATTATAAAGCAAAAATTTAGATGAAATAATAACATGATAAATGGTTACAAATGGCATCCTGATATATACATATTCTTTCTCTTCTTAAAGAACTTGTTCATTTTTCCCGAAAGTTCGCTAAAACCGGGTTCGTAGTAAGTAATCATTATTGTAATTTTAATAATTCAAATAAAGTTTTATTTTAAAACAAAATATGTTCCATTTTGCAATAATAACAAAAACGCAAATGTTGCTGCATGAAATGTGATTTGTCTGAAAAACAAATTCCCCTGTCAACTCTCAGCAAAACATGTCAAATTAAAATAATAATTAGATAAATAATTAAAAAGCCTGCACTGGATCATAAATCGTTTAAAAAATGTCATCATAAACATAACTCGTTTATCATTTATTTAAATTCAAATGCGAAAATTTTAACAAGACGTAACAGAGTAACAAAAAATAAATAACGGTTAGATTCGGTGATATATAACTCCTAATTATATTCGCCGGCATTTTTAAATGCTCGCGATGTGGTTAATGGCGGCGCGAAGTACAAGGCGTCGCGGTGGCCAACGAACCGACGCCGACGAAGGACGACGCCGAACAAGACAAAAACAACTAACATATTTAAACTCCAACAAGAATAACCAGAAAGATAATTTATAGGGCGCCAACTACTTGGAAGCGAGCAAGGCTGTTTTAAAATCTTCTCACGAAATATGTTTTACAAAATAAAAAATTTCGTGTTAAAAAACTAACTCGGAGTAGGCTATGAACAGAAAAACGTATGTCTGATCATTATTATATTCAAAAGTTAAGTTGTCAAAATTGACCTTGAAATGTAATTTTCCTAAAATTTATTGTAACAAGCAGCATAAAAATATTGCCAATAGCCGTTTTCGAATTTATTTTAAAATAAGATTCAAGAAAAGCTTTGATTTCTTTAGATAAATTTTTGACAATATCTCGTGTCAAATTGACATTTAATTAAATATTTTTAAAGTATAAGTATCTTTGTTCATAGTATACTCCGGGGTAGTTATTCTAACACACTGTAGAAACAACGTTATTATCATAAAAGTAAAATATAGTCCTCATCAAATATAATTTCCTTACTTCACTTCAAATAATAAAAATCTGATGTGACCAACCCAATACCTCCCGCCATTTAATTTTTATTGTTATTTATGCATACCTATGGGGTCTCGTGTCCGCGTGCCTGAGTGTCCGGTCGCGAATCTGGGAACCTGGATTCGATCCCGATCAACGCTAAATATTTAGAATTTTAAATGGCACAAAATTGACCGTGGGTAACGCTTGGTAAACGCTGTCACACCATTACCGAAATCTGTGTACAAAGCAGATTAGCACATCCAGAAATGGGTAATACGCCGTGATGATATATTTATTTATTTGTTTTATTTAAATACATACCTCCATATTTACTAATACTAAAAATTATGTATACTTAGTTCAATTTACAATTTTCTTTTTAAAACGTTACTATTATTAATTTGAAATGATTATTATTTTTGACAGTGACATTTATCTGTTAGTTACATATATTTGGTCTGAACTGTGTAACCATGAAGTTGTGTTTAAAGCATATATTATTTTATAAATTTATCCACAAAACATATAGAAAAACTATTAATGCAAACCTGTAGAAAATTGAATATTCTCTAATTTTTATAAAAACATATTGCGAAAAATTAACATTTAAAGGTATTTTTTGAAGAAAAACTATTCTGAGCTTCAAGTAAACTGTCATTTTCGGTTATCCGATTGACACCAAAATCTAATGGCTTCTATTCATATTAGAATAAGGATACATGGTTCTAAAATGTTCCGAATGATAGTATTTGAGTTAGATCCACACACACATACACACACACATACACACCCACAGACATCATCGTGAAAATGTTAAAATTGGATTGTAGGGACCTTAAAACGTGGTCATTTTTCAAAATCTCGGTATGCGATTTTTAGCACGATCCCTATACCTCGACCAAGGGTAGCGGGAAGTAAAAATTAACGAAAATTAAATTCCTGTAGGTACTGTAATTGTGTAGTGCACCCAAACAAGTTCATACCCGAAAGTCCAAGTCCACCATTCATGATCTCGTGTGAAAATCTCAAGTCACCGAAAATCTCAACGAATTTATTACAAAAAATAATAATAAATCCAGTTCTAAGCCATAACAATAGCTCTCTCTCCACATCCACTTCTAGTTTATCTAGCGAGAGAGTTCAAAGTTCACGTGCATGCCTGCATCTCGGCTGCTCCTGAGCTCGGAGCCTGTGAAAATCCCGCAATTCTTCGCAAACGAGTTCCGCCTCTATAGCCGAGAGCAGAAGGGCCTAGTATTATTTTAGATAAACTAGACAAGCTGGTTCCCTAGACAGGAGGTAGACTTAGCTGATAAAAAATTAATTCCGAGATGTCTGATACAAGTCTAGAACTAGTTGGAAGAATTGGATATTTAAATGCGAGAGAAATACGTTTGCTCTGATATTTACTTGTGAATTATTAATGGGTGTTTTGTATAGTTAGAGAGGAAGATGAGGGAAATAACGAAAACTTGCCCGTAAAACTTTCGCATCACATTTATAAACTATCTATGAAATAACTTTGAATATTAATGATCAATGAACGTTAGCATCGTTTGTGTCATGTGGGAATATGTGTTAGTACGCTTTGCGTATGTTAGTGGTACACACCACTACCTCTGGCAGCGTTCATGAGCACAGGATCGATATGAAATGAAAGTGACATCTCTGTGCCGTGCTGTGAGCATATGTACACACCACGTTTCGCTTTCATTGGCAGTGATGGTTTCAGATATATTCAAGCATTCGTTCATTCGCCCTATGGTATCGTCTCTCTTTTAAAAGAATTAACGAAAAATCTTTTAATTGCCATATTCTACAGTAGTTGTTTTACATATTATGTTGCCTAAACATTTATTTATTTAATATAAATGGGAGAACCAACAGCTCAAAAGAGACCAAATAAAGGTTCTCACTTATTAGGTATTACTACTTAAAATAGTAAAGCAAACAGAACTTAACTTAAAGAATTTTTAACACATTTCTTGAAACTATGAAGAGATGAATTAAATAAATCTAAATGAATAATTTGATTGTTGTAGAATAACAATATTCGATTTATGCAAGAAAATTTATAGTTTTTGGTATTATTTTGTGGCAACTTGAATAAATTACAAGATCTCGTACATTTAGCTGGAACATATATAGAGAATAATGGAATAATATTATCGGAACAAAGCAGATTGTTGAATATTTTAAATAGGAACAGCATATCGAAATATGTTCGTCTACTCTCTAAACTATGCATATTAAACCTTTCTATTTTTTTGTTACAAAACTCGGACAGTCTACTCTAAACTAAAGCATAATAAATTAATAATTACCATCCGTTACCTTTAGGTAAAGAAGGTATTGTCTTTGGTCAAAAAATTCAATGATGAGTTTTTAGTGAATAAGCATGTTTTAGGGTCCCGATAATACGATTTTACCATTTTTACGATGATGTCTGTATGTATATATGTGTGTGTGGGTGTGGGTGTGTGTGTGTCTGTGTGACGAAAGCATATTTTTAATGTAAACACGAACTTTTCATTTACGCGGGAATTCGTGACAACATAATTTATTGCCTTTCTAACGTGTCAATGTGCACTCAACTAAGAAGCAAAAATTGTTACTCATATTACAATATCTATGTGTCAATTTAGATACACAAATATGTATAATATTTATCAATTTTCTAATATTATATACTTTAATAACAAGTCAACCTGTAGTTTATTATTTTGCCATCAGATGTCATATCGCTTAGCAATGCCAATACATCATAGTTTTTTTGATGTTTTGTACATAGATTATTTTTGAAAGTCAGAAGTTTAATAATCAAAAATAACTACCTGCAATAATCAGAATATTCTCAAAAATGAAAATATATTAGCCCCTGGCAATACAAACCGCATGTATTTACTGATAGAACAATATTTTGTAGGTTATGTTTTTTACATTAGATAGCAATTTATCTAAATTTAAATCAAAGTATTTTATTAAAAGAACAGGAGAAAACGACAACCAAAAAATAGTTATTTATTTATTGTACAGTGTATTTTAAAAAAAACTGTAAATAGAACATTTATCAATATTACTGTATTACTATATTACTAATAATGTTCATACAGTTTTTACTTTAAAAAAATATGGAATTTGTATTGTCGCAGAAATTTGTTCATTTCCACCAATATTTTGTTTCTATAATTTGGAATTTTTTTAAACAATTTTAAAATTAAATTTGCTGTTGCCAATATTATTTAAACTGTACATTTTAGGTAAATTATGTAAAATACGTACGTAATAATTAATAATCTAATTTTCCTTGTGATAAAAACTATATCTTCATTCAAACAAAATATTTTATATTTTATTTATATTGCACTCGTGCGATGAAACAGAGCATTGGTACATTTGCACCCAGTGGGCAATGAGTGAGCCCTTGTGCAATGAATCGGAAACGCTATAATATACTTAAACTGAAAGAGATTTCAACGATGCATCAAAACACATCACTATGATAAAATTATTAGTAATGTGAGAAAAATATTGTATGCACCCACATGGTATATTCATAAACAAAATTCAAGATCTGATATCTAAATAAGTGAAAATATCGACAAAACAAGGAAAATAATAAAAATTTATATCATGATTAACATATCTACTACGCTTTCCAAGTATAATTACAATAAATTACATATCTGACATGGTACATTACACCAATATTAATACGTAATAAGTATTTTATTGTATTTTACGACCGTGTAACACCGAAAACCATATGCAGCTGTTGTGGAAAATAGCACATTGTGTCTTCGGGCGTTCATTCATCCATAAACTTATACTCAAAAATAAATGTACTGGTTTGTACATCGAATTCTATACATATAAAGAAATAAAATTCGATATTTTTTCTGTATTGCTTTTTTGAGTGACTTATCTGAACACTTCGTAAATCTTTAGGTTTTAAATTTGAGATCAAAATGAGATGAACATCTACTTCATATAATATTAAAAAAATCTGATGTGGCAAGCACACCTCGCGCCATTTACCTAAT
Organism: Harpalus rufipes; assembly: GCA_951394225.1. NCBI lineage: Eukaryota > Metazoa > Arthropoda > Insecta > Coleoptera > Carabidae > Harpalus > Harpalus rufipes. The sequence goes on along the minus strand of OX596281.1, from coordinate 12,662,378 downwards.
TTTCGATAACTTAGATACATACTTACATATTTAAGTTTCTTCGCATAATATAACTATTATTCCAATTTATTATATGTATTATCCATATTTTCTTTTCCAGAATCTTACCATAATTTTATTTTGTGATGTGACGTTAAATTCTTTTCAATTACAAACATATGAAAATTAATTTATTGATTAGATATTTTAAAAATTCATATTTTAACATTTTCATCTTAAAATACTACCATTTGTCTGTCAATTACATAAATTTAAGATCTGAACTGTGGTAACCAAGGAGATATATTTATCTTTAAAACATAGACTCCGGGATTTTTAAAATAAATTTTATAAATTTATTCATAAAATAAATAGAAAAAGTATTAATGTATATCTGTAGAAAATTTAATAATCTTTATATTTTATAATAGCATAAATGGCGAAAAAATGTAATTTAAATGTATTTTTCGAAGAATAACTATTTTGAGCTTCAAGTAGTGACATTTTCGGTTATCTGATTTACACCAAAATCTAATGGCTTCTTTCCATATTAGAATAAGTCATAAATACAAGGTTTCAAAATTCTCTGAATAATAATATTTGAGTTAGAGTGTAAGGAGGATCCACACACATATACAGACAACATCGTTAAAATGTTAAAATCTGATTCTAGGAACCTTAAAATGTGCTCATTTACCAAAATCTCGACATGTGTTTTTAGACGATCCCTCTACCTCCCTTACCAAGGGTAGCGGGAGGTAAAGTTATTACAGCCTAACAAATGACAATTATTAAGACTTTCTACAACTATATAGCTTGCTTTCAATTTAGATAAAGTTTCATAGGAAGAAATAGGGAATAAAAATTGTTTCACTTTAATACAAAATGATGAACAAACAAAACACAAGTATTCTCTTCTCGTCGCCCTATTCAATTTAAGTTGCAGCTTATCCATCACTTCCATTATTTCCTCATAGAAGTTTCCTCCTCTACGTACGTGTAAAAATCGCGTAATTTCGTATTGACTGGATGACAAAGTGATGCGAATTTTTCTCGTGTCCCGTTTGAGGAAAACATTGCTCTGGGGAGCAAGAGCGGTTGCGGGTTCTGATTCATTGTCAGAAAACGTAAGGGCAGGGGCCCAAGAGACCAGGAGTCCACTACGGGATTCAAGAGATTTAAATAATATAGATACGATTTTGGAAGAAGTTGTTTTATAATTTTGATTAGCGATGAATTACTAAATACAGAATTTTTGACTTTGGGTAGCAGGTACCGCTACCCCTGTTTTTATACGATTAACCTACCCATTAAAAAAGTTATAACATTTTGGATCGCCTATATTACTGAAATATACAGTGTGAGTCTGAGAAGACGCACCCTCTCTCCTTTTAACTTTATTATTATAAATAATAGAAAAAATGGGTCTTACAAAGTTTTATTATTTTAAATGTACTATTTGATGGCAGATGTAGATATTTTTTATAAAGTCAGGTTTACAAGATACAACTATCAACTTTTATTTTTTAAATAGCAACCTGTAAGTACTTTACTTAATTATAAACCGCCATTTCTTTCTCTTTTCAACGATGTATTAGTTTTTATTAATGTATTTGAAAAAATTCGAGAAAAATAAGAAAATTGAGATATATGAGAAATGATCCTTATTCAAATATTCTAGGTGGCTATGTAAAAATAAATAATAAATAAATAAAAGGTAAGTAATAAAGTAGTAAACAAATGTATACTTTGTTGATATTAGCATTGTTACATTTTTTTTATTTTCAAATTTTCTCGATTTTTTTCAAATACATTAATAAAAACTAATACATCGTTGAAAAGAGAAAAAAAATGATGGTTTATATTTTAGTAAAATAATTATAGGTTACTTCTTGTATTATATCATATGTTGTATTATTCCCTTGGAGGTACATTTTTAATAATATTTCTAAAATAGAGGTATAACATTAAAAATAAAAATAAAAAGAAATATTAATTATAGGTTGTTATTTAAAATATAAAAGTTGATTGTTGTATTTTGTAAACCTGACTTTATAAAAAATATCTACATCTACCATAAAATAGTTTATTCAATATAATAAAACTTTTATATGAGCCATTTTTTTCTATTACTTATAATAAAAAAGTTAGGGAGGGGCGTCTTCCCAGACTGACCCTGTATAATGAATGGTACTCGCATACTCTATCAGCGTACGCTGACGTGAAGGCCCATTGAATGGCAATTGTTGGCCCTGATCGCGCATGTTCGTGTCGAACCTGAACCGAACATAGCCGAATAGTCATATACACTCTTTATTCCTCTTCCCTTCTACACACATTTAAAACCTACGCCATGGCCTATAAACGGAGCGCAAAAAACGAAGTAATTTTCGTCAGCTCACGAATTGTCCCGATGTTTGCCGATTCCTGCAGCAGCCGACATTCAATAGGGCTTCACATAGTAGGTATACATATGCATTTTTCAGTCAATAATATATTTATATAGAAATCATTTTATAGAAAATGTAAAGAAGTGAACTATTATTCTTGTAATGCATAAAGTTTCTCTTTTCCGTAAATATTATACTTGCAGAACTCATACCATTCTCATAGTAATTCTGCGCCATTTAGGTGCATTCATTCACCGCGCAAATTTAATTAAATTAGTCATAATGAAAATGAAAGGCAACTCAGCTACGCTGCACTGAGTACTCTGAACATCTCACGCATACTCTGCTACGTACGCAACGAACGCACTATCCAAGTAACCTAACCACCCCTCACCCCTTGGTAATGTGGACTCGACCTAATTTACAGTTGTGCGTACATAATGCGTGCCGCTGGCGACGCGCACACGCATGTTGGACACATATTAGCAGAGCATACGCACTCGCATAGGAATTTATGCTGATGTGAGGCGAGGATACATGGCCATGGGCATGGGGTTATAGTATAGTTATGAACGCTTTTTACGACTTATTTTACACACTAATGTCACTGAAATGTCGCAGGATTGTTTTATTTCGGATTTTGACTTTGTTGCGGTTGTCATTTATTTAATTTGATAGCTCTTTTCCGGAAATATATAATAAAGGCACCCATTTAACCGATATTTAAAAAATCTCATCTTTGCCACATTCATTTACTTTTCATTGATAGTGACATCTGTCAATTTGAATTGTCTGAATATATTAGCAGTTTCCATGGTTAGCATATCTGGCTGATTTATGAAATTTAATATCTTCATAATTCTTTAACTCGAACACGTGCTAATTCACTAAAAACTCATCATTGAATTTTTTGACCAAAGACAAAACCTTCCTTACATAAAGGTGACGGAAAGTAAAAAGGAAATGATCCTTTAAAAACTAGTTTTGATATTTAAAAATATATAAATCATCTTTTAAAATAATTATAACTGTTATTTTAAAAAAACAAGCTTGATCTTTATGAAAAAAATCTGATGTGACCAGCACATGACCTTCCACCAATTCCATGTTTAAAATAGTAATGGGCCTTAAGTAAAGTATCACTTCCGGTTAATCGTTTGTAAACAAAATCCAATTAGTTGATCCAATGAATAGAAGTGTATAATACGAAATTTTAAATTATATATTGTTTTTCCTAGAAAATCTGTTAAGAGCTCCAAATTATTTACCACTTCCAGTTTATCATATGTCCAAATATAATATGTTGTTTCAAATTGTATACAAGTTTTAAAGACCATATTTTAAAAGTTTTGGATCATATAATATACTTTTCATGAAAATCTGTTCAGAGCTTTAAATAAAGTATCACTTCCGGTTTATCAATTTTAGCTAAAATCTAATATAAAAATCTTAAATACTACAATTGAAAAGTTTTGGATTATATTTTAATATAGTTCTTCATTACCCAAAATCGAATCAACTCTTTATATGAATGCAAAAAGATTAAATACGGAAATCAAATTTTTTTGAATTTTGATATAAATTGTCGTGGAAGAAAAAATCGTCTCACACACACACATCATTGTAAAAATAATAAAAACGTGTTGTGGGGACCCTAATTCGTACTTATTCACTGAAAGCTCACTATCGAATTTTTGAACCGAATACATTAACTATTTACAAATTTTATTGTATAAATAGTTTAAATTATTGAAATAGAAAGGCAGCTTTCATGGGATTGACATTTGATAAAGAAAACAATTAGTTTTATAAAAAAAAAAAATTGAAAAGAAAAAGTTAATTCTAAAACAATTATTTTACAATATTTATTTAACACCAAGAAACTTATTGTTATCATATTTTTTGCACGATCAGGTTTTTTTAAACTTTACCGATAGGGTTTCCAAGGCAGTAATTTTTTTTTACAAATTACTGATCAGTAAGTGATGTGGTTCTGATCAGTAAGTGATGTGACTAACCGATAAGTGATGTGACTACCTACCGATCTGGAGGCGGTGAAAATTACATAAATAAAAAATCTGTTGTGGCCAGCACAATACCTCTCGCCACTTCCATTTTTGGTTACATAAGTATAGGACGCGAACAGTCATGTTACATTGTTGGCCTTGACAAGCAGATGTGGGGGCCCGTTTCAGAATGATAATTAGTCAGTATGTTTCATTCAGAATTTCAAGATTTTCTAAATACACGTAGTTAATTTGTCACCAGGAGTGTGGAATTTACTTGTCGAGGAAAATAAACCATATGGAATTGGAAAATCACTAAATTTAGAATGAGAAATTATGATACATCTATATACATAATTACTAGCTATCATTCTGACATGAGTCCCCATATCTGCTTGTCAAGGCGCCCTATTGTATTTAACATTTCTTGTATACCTACATTCTACACCAAAAATTGTACTTACATATATCTATTCCTTATATTTAGATTGTTTAATTTTAAATTCATTATATGAAGAAATTTTGTCCTCTTCTAATTTTTCGAAATGTTTCCAATTCATTGTCAGGATTGACTGAATTTTTGAAGGATATATGTAATAGACCTATAATCTTAAATATTTAACTACTAATACATTAAGAAATAATATAATGTATATGTACTTCCCAGAAAAACTCTTTAGTAATATCTATGAATTTCTGACACTGACATTTATCTGTCAGTTACAAACAGTTCAACTGGTCAACTATTTTCCATGGCATCCTTTCGGCTGTAAAATTTATAACGTTATTTTATTTATTATATTTCTTTTATCTCTAAATCCATAGAATATATAATAAAATATTTAAATGTATCAGATAAAGAATTTAATTTTCTTTAATATTACCACGAAAAATTTTCAAAAAATAATATTTAGAAGATTTTTTTTCAAGAATCTTCTACTTCCGGTTGTCCAATTATTACCAAAACCTTTTCAGATCTTCCCATGAATGTCCGATTGGGAAATACGTTGTTAAACAAATTTTAAGTCTTATAGTTTTTGAGTAACCGTCCTTCCAACATCCCACACACACACATACACACACACACACACACACATACACACACACACAGACATCATCGTAAAAATGTTAAAATCGGATTGTAGGGACCTTAAAACGTGCTTATTCAATAAAATCTGGATATGCGATTTTTAGCATGAATGCAATACCTCTCTTAGCGAGAGGTAAAAATAAATGTACAATTTTTAAAGCTTTAACGATAACAAAACAACGATCATAGCTTACTTAAAAATGACTATAATTTTTGTTAAATGTCAAAATATTTTTTAAATAATTCTAAACTTTAATTTGTTATTATTGGGATGGGACGATCGTGCAAAAAATATAATAAGCATTGCGGGCATTCAGTGCTTCTTACCCGTAAAGTGCACTTACTGCCATTAATACTTAAATAACTATTAATAACGTCAATGTCATTGTCATATTATCCCTCCTGTCAATTTTCAAATGTCCAAGTGATTTTAAGTTACATCCAATCCGGGAAATTTCGCGGCCTGTATTAAGTCTGCGAAATGTTTAGTTCACGTACGGTTGCACAAACAGTATATTATTTCATTGTATTGGTATAATACTGGACTTTTTATATGAACCAGGTATAAATGCATTTTTCTAATACATGAAATTATTAATACCAAAATTTTTAACCAGAGCATTATGTTTTGTTGCAAAAAATCATCTATCAATGTTACGTTATAATCTCCCCAGAAAAATCCTTTTTTCGCGTATGAAAAGCGTATAAATGTCAAAGAATTGCATGTTTATGGTATAGATTATACATTATCTGTATGAAACTGCGAATTTGGAACAGTGCAACTTTATTATTCTCCATCGACTGGAAAGATAAGGCCATACGCACCGAATTCCAATCGAAAAAAGTTTCTGTTCATGCTGTCACCGCGAGTTAAACAAAAATGTAAACAAAGATAACTAAATGTCCGCGTTTGTTGTTTAATCTGACAAAACTAACCTAAACCAACCCGTAATATGTTTAATGTTTACGGATCTACAAAATGTTTACGTATTTTTATGGTTATACAGTTGGCAACCAGAGAACTGTCACCATAACCTAACATTTAGATGCTGGATAATTTCACTCGCGTTTTTTTCATAAATCGGTGATGGTGACGGCAACTTCCGGTATTTGAAAAATCCCGCGTGATATGACAAATGAAAGTGCGTTTTAGAAACAAACGCATCTGGCGGTAATTCCAAACTTTCCAACTGTTTCTTGCCTGATTGAAATACGGCAAAGTTTTTGACGTATTTCTCACTGTGAATTTGGAACAATATGTTTTTCAATAATCAATGAAGAAAGTTTTGTTTATCTTCACAGTCCAGGAAAAAGTTGGACGGAAAATAAAAATATGGCAAGAAGCAAGAATTAATGTTATATTAAAATACTTTTGCCTCTTTCGTTGATAGCTTAGTTGGTAAACATGGAAACACATTTTATCAACATTAATAATAGTTATACGAAATAGTTCTACAAAGTTTTACTATACATCATTCTAGAAATTTATAGCAGGTGATCATCAAACAGATAGTCAATAGTCATGCTCGTATTCACAACAAAATAATATTTAAACCAGATTTAAATCGGGGAGAAACATAGTTTCTGAAAATTTTATATATAAATCTACATGGCAAAATATGAGATACGTATTTTTTATTTTTTCTATAAAGTATCATTTACTGCGAAAAAAACTAATTAATATTTAACTCCGCCGGAAGTATGACGTATTTGGCCCTAGAATATGCATGTGATTATAGCATGACAATTGTTAACGAGTAAACATGGATAGTTATACTATGTTACTATGGCGCAGAGACAAAATATAATAGAAACGCTTAACATAAATATCTTATCGACATCTGACATATGTCATTCAAAGTGTCAGCTTACTGACTATTTAATATTTTATTGTGAATCAACGTACATTCCAGGATTCTCTTATTCGCCATTTTTTGCCACTTTGCCAATGTATAAACAGAAAAATGATTAAATATTGTTTTCTACCAGGTTGTGCAAATACATCTGAACATAATACTTAATACATTCTTGCATATTTTTGATTTGCCTCTATATTGAAATATATTTGGTGCCACATAATTGATTGAGTTGCAGTTTGATCATTCAATACACCGTAAATATAATTTAAGAAGTTTTAGAACATTTTCTTCCAATGTAACCAATGTTAGTCTGCCGACGTAGCAATTAGCTCCACATCGATTCCTTTCTGTTCTCAAATATTTATCTATATTTCACTAATAGAATATTATATTAATAGTTGATTAAATTGTAATAATTAAAACACAGATTGAAACTTGATTTAAGCTTTAATCAAGTAAAATATGTACAACTGACATATAAACTGCTGTCAGCCATGTTAGCCTCCATTTTCCACTTTTAACCTCTAAATAGAAACATGCGAAGTAATGCCATCCAGCGTCCGTCTTGAGAGATAACCAGGGCCGGATACGTCACAACCGGATTTTTATGTGGGGCTTTTAATTTCGATTTTTAATTACAAGATAATATAAATTTGACTCATATTTCCTATTAGGCTACTTATATGATATACTTTTAGTATACATTACCAAAAAAATTAAATTTCTCTTATGCCCGGTTTTTCAGTGACGGTTTTAACATCAACTTAACTTGAACTTGAACCTGAACTATCTTTTGTTTATAATGTGTGTATTTGAACTAGTTCAGTTGAATTTAAATCAAATGTAATAATATAGAAGATTTGCTATGTAATTTGCGTTTTCTTTCAATTTTTTTATCATTAATGTCATTTTGACATTCCGTCACTTCATTCTGACATATAAAATATATATTTAAGTATTATTCTTAAAGATATAAATGGATAATAATGATAAAAATAATAAGAAACAAATTTTTTTCCTGAAGGAATAGACATTTTGATGTAAGGTATATAGCAAAAAGTAAAAACTATTCAATAATATAGAAAGACCGATAAGATATTTTGGCAGGACAAAGAAAAGTGTTATGAAGAAATTACTAATCAAATTAAATAACATGCCTGGAAATTCTGTAGTGTTTAAAAAGAAGTATAAATATTTAAAAAAAGCTCAAAAAAAAAAATTGTAACCGAAAAATATTTTTTTAATCTACTAGTGGCAGTCCTCGTATTCAAATATCACCTACCAATGTAATTGAAAATAAAATACAAGAGTTGCAGCAAAAAACCGAATGTTAAAAGTAACATTTGTTCAGGTGTCACCGCTGAATTCCTGAATATTCAATAATATATTAATGTATTTTTATTTTATACATTTTTACTGGCTAATAGTACAAGAACGTATTTGGTACAATGTCTTGTAGTATTCGTATAACTGCTAATTTCTTCAATCGATATCTTACAAAAATATTAAAATCATTCTTTTGAACAAACTGAATCATTCTAGATCGTATTATTTTTCGTATCCTATCTTGGCCAAGGTATTCAATAAAATTAACAATATCTTCATTCATAATATTATGTTTCAATTTTTAATACTTTATTGTAATGTCAATACATATGACAACCAATGATAGCAAAATAAATAAATGAATTATGAAAATACTGTCAAAACATTCCACTGAACCAAAAATTTAATATTTAAGCTAAAAATGTTGGCGGTTCAAGTTCATGTCAAGCTGAGCTCATGGTTTATACCAGACTGGAAAACAGTTTAAACCCTGAATCTGAATTTAAACCAAATTTCTGGTTTAAACCAGATATTCATAAAGCGACGTATGTCGTAACTCTGTTTAGGAAATAATTTGGAATTGTCAACATAGTTCGTATACATTGGTGTGTATTTTAGCATTTTTGTTTCATATTGATTTACATGATTTATGAATAATGTCAAAGAAAAACTATCGAAAAGGACTAGAATAATAGTCTTATTTGCATGTCCGTTTTTTGATGCAGAAAAATAAAGTTTCCTAATTGAAGTTAGCACAGATTATAGAGCGAATTGAACTATCTATTTCCAATAAACGAAACATTGTTCAGCAGTGTTATTCTTGAAGAAGAAAAAAATAATTAATTCTTTCAGAATAATTGAAGCTCCACCTGGTTTCATATGTCATTTTATTATATTATGTTGTTGAATACGAGCATTTCAAAAAGAGAAAACTACATTTAAAGTGTTTACAAGAAGATCTAGAAAAGAAAGAAACAATTTTTAAAATCTTACCTTCTTCTCCGTGAGCTTTTCACATCGTCGTTGCTTGCAGATCTGATGACTTTTATCGTTCCTACACGGTGCACAATCACCACAATTGTCTTTGCGTTGGCAACCAATACATTCCCCGCACCTCTTACGCTTCTTTTTTACTTGTTTATCACCGTTTCCTCCGCTAATTTCATCCACTTCCATCCCACCATTCGGCTGCATTGTCTGGTGAGGAGATTTGAACCCGGCCGTGCTAGAAATGGCCGCGACTTGACCCGAATTTTCCGAACCGATTTCCATATTACTCGAAGCTCCGTCGCTTTCAGTGGCTGAGCTTTCGAGGGAACTTGCGCGGATTTTTCGGCGTTCTTTTTTACGAAAATCGCTGCGAGTGGGTGAGCCTAAAGTCGCGGAAAAACCGTTTATTTTTTTGTCTAAAACGTTGTAACCGTTGTCCAAGACGGTGGACATTGGGTTTTGGAATTGGGTTGGGTGTAACCCCACATTTTGCACTTTAAGTCCGTCGTTTAAAGAGGTTAGGTTTGTGCCAAGTTTGAGATCAACTAGGTTAGCTGGTTCTGATTTAAGCACTGTAACAACAGTCGGTCCTTGGATCAGTTGATTGTTTTGAATCAAAGCACCGTTTTGTGCTTGGTGAAAAATATTCGTTGGGTGGATTGTGTTGTTTAACGTAGTTAAATTCGTAGTTGGGTGAGTGTATAGTTGTATATGCCTTTCATCTAAAAATTGTTGTTGAATACTTGGAATTTCTCTGGCTTGGATGGGCGCAGGAACCAAAGGATAATTTCTGTTGACTGTATTAAGTGTGTGAAAACTTGTGTTTAATGTTGTTAAATTCGACGAAGAATTAGGCGAAACTGGAGTTAAATTAGTAAGGGTAGTTAGACTAGGTTCACTGGTAGGAGTTTGTGTTTCATTAAAGGTCTGGAACTGCGATTGAAAAGACGGTAATTTTGAAACACCGTTTTGAGCGAAAGCATCAGCAAAACTATTCACAGATGTTGTAGCAAAACTCTGTCTCAACGAATCTTGTGATGTAGAGTCAATAGGTTTAGATTCCCAAGGTCTATATTGAGGTTGAGAAGTAATGATTGACAAACCATTTTCGTTTCTTTCGAGGAGTCTTCCACTTAATCCTTCGTAGTAGTCCCAATTTGAGATATCTAGAAGTCGCTCGGTGGTGACTGGATACCCAGTAGCTGCGTCGATTTCTCCGGTGAAAGCTGAGCCAAAAGACGGCAGGTTTGAGTTTGGGACGTCCTGTACGGTGCTGCTTGGGGTTGCCGGTGTAGATGGATAAGCACCGTACCCCGGGCCTAAAGGCTCAGGATCTTGGCTCAACGTCTCACTCATCTCCAAAAATCTGTCGTCCACATCACGAAGTAGTCACTTCTCGCGTACAAGGTTAAACAAACGTAGAGGTTATTGTCATTATCATATCTAGACCTGAATTTTTTCACTGAGATTTGTTTATACTTTTGGAGTATTTAGTAAATGTTTCATAGAAAATTAAATCAGACTTTGTGATTTGTACTCTGCGGAAATTTGTACTGTTTTGTTGCTAGTTGCTAGTTTATAAAAATATTTTGTTCACACTTTGGTTTCGGCATTTGAATTCTCACTATTTGGTTGATGACGGCAATAAAAAATCTGCAACACATGAACAGACAAACAAATTAACTATAACGCTATTGTCCCGACAATTTACAGTCAACGTTCAAACATGCATGTCCACATAAATCTACTTCAACGAGCATTAAACAAAATTACTTTTTTTAGGGGGTAATATAAACACCTACCAATATAATATGAGATTTGTAGATACAAAAATATATTTATACATAGTGTGGTTATAAAGATTTAGGAATGACTTTTTGCAGCGCCATCCATGAAAATATTTTATTATTTTATATGAAGGCATAAAATTCTACATCTGAATCTATAAAAAAAATTAATTTTATGTGTCTTGTAACGGTAGAAATTAGGTGTGAAAATGTCGAAAAGTACGCGAAGAATAGCTATAGCCATAGAATTGAAACAAAAAATTAACAAATGTTAACGATTTATCTGTCAAACGAGGTTAATTTATTTTTATTATTTGTAATTTCTGTTCAAGTAAACAAATATCAATTGAAATTAACAGATAATTTTAACTGGAACAGAAATTAGAAATAATATATAATAAACATAAATTACCCTAACATGACAGATAAATCGTTAGACATTTCTTATTTATTTTGTCTCAATTCCATGGCTATTGCTATTTTTAAGGTGATTTTCAACATTTTCATACCTAATTTCTGCCGTTATAAGGCATACATAATTAATTTTTTCTACAGTCTACATAGAAAGTAGCCATTTGCGCTCTCTTTTGTTAACGCAAAATGTTACTTTGCCGCTCTAGCGCGAGAAAGTAGAAAAAAACGCTCGCTGTCCAAATTTCTCACTATACAATGTTGAGAAATGTCACTTGTCTACATTATTAATGGAAACGTTTAGTCAGGAACTAATGGCACTGTAGCGACACATATACCACCTTTACAAATCAATCTGACATATAACTGCTCTGTCGGTATATTACATAACCAAAAAAAATGCCGCACTATTGTGAAAATAAAATAGGGCATTCATTTACAAAAACGAAAGTATAAAATGTTGAGATTAGATTGAAGCAATAGCTCAAGAAGAATGGGAAATAACGATAAATTAAAATTAAGTATAAAAGACGTTTTTTCTTTATATTAATTCTTATTAATTGAGTAGTAGTGTAAGTACAAAGTGTACATTTTATTATTTTTTGTTAGGGTGGTGGACCCCACTGTGGCGACTGTAGAAAAAATCTTGTGTGTTTCGAGCGCAAATGGACATTGTCGATTTCGAGAGAATGTCGCGCTCCTTCGTCGCGCGGCAACAACCTCTCAATCGGCAATATCCTATTTTGCGCTCTTAATACACAAATAGCTATTGCTTCCTGATTCAGATGCAGAATTTTATGCTCTACAACTTTTATTTGAAGATTTTTTTACCTAAAATAATTAGGGAAGCAGGATATTAGGAAGATCTGATTTTACATGTGAATGTCCTATGTTCGGCGGTGCCGGTCACCACCCTGTATATAATTACAAGTAATACGAAAAAGTAAATGCATATTTCTAAATTAATAATCAACTCATCGTCAATCTTAAAGACCAGCCCTCAGTGCACATGCACCATTTCGTCCGATCATCACGCTCAGGTTTCACGTTCACGTTCGCGTTCTGGTTGGCGCGGTGGTTCACCCCCGTTCGCGACAAGACGTGAGAAGTGCGTGTGCGAGAGAGAGCGCATGACTCACGCACAGCGCGTGAGAGTGAGACGCTGAAAGTGCGAAGACGCATTTCCTTGTCAGGTCACGGTCGCAGCTAAGCGCATGCGCAAACGACAGAAACACGCGGTCGATTACGCAAGATTTGGATTGGATTGTTTATTGTAAGAAAAGGATGGATTGATAATTGGTTTAATATGGGGATATAAGTATTGGAGAGAGAGAGGAAGAGAAGAGCAATTTCTAGATGAGGGATGAAGTGATGTTCATAATTGAGGAACAAAGAAAGAGCAAAATCTTGAAAAAGAAATAATAGTTAGGATATAATGTGCTGATTACATTTTTAGTGAATTAAAGTACATTGAAACAAAAGCCAATCTCATCCTCCTTATGCTCCACCGGGGAAAATCGATCGTCATATGTCACATCCCGATTCTCACCCTGGGATAACTTTATCTCCAAAGAAATACGAACTCTTAGCTCCTTATATGTCATCATATCAACGATGAGCACTACTGTGTTTTGTTATTGTTGCTTATACAGCGCACCACGGAACAAGAAAACCGTGAAACGAACACGTTCATATTTACTGTTGTCGCTTTTCGTTTGTCGAGTTATAACGGGAACAAAATACAGCCCCTAGAAGTTGTAAAAACGCCGGTTTATTGGAGAAATTTCCAGAAGAGGAAATTTTGTGAAATATGGTTTTGTGGCATAGTTTTTATGGATATGCCAACAGTAAATTTTACGTATTTATGAAATTTGCGCGCAAGTTTTGTAAATTGTTTTGTGCAAGAGATAAATATTAAAATTTAATTTAACAGAAAAGTTTTTGGTAATGTGTTAGAAAGGTTATTGTTCTCAGTAAAGTTGTACAAGACAAAGTAGACGAAACTTCGGGACAGACATAACTAAAAATAGCTAAAATCTATGACCAAGCAGGTCGAAACTTTGTACTTATATTATGTTTAACGAATGCATGGTAATAACTTGCATTATTAATACACTAGTTCTTCTAATAAATATTTAATTTTTAACATCAAAGGCTGATGGCATGAACAACAGGTTAAGGATGATTAGCGAGTAGTTAACTACAAGGTTTATGTATTATTACCCAGCCCAAAAAACCAGTCGGTTTCTTTAAAAAACCCGTATAAAAAACCATGTTGTCAAACATTATAGGCAATATTGAATATATAATATTGTAAGGCAATGAGAGTATATGGATTTTTAAATAACCAATAAAAATAAAACGAATTACCTATATTATTAACATTTTAATAAACTAAAACAATCATACCAGATTAACAGTTTTCTGTATTTACATGTTCTGTTCTTAAATATCTATTTAATATTTTTTTCATGTTTTCGTGTCTTTTCTCAGGCTAGTCTATTTCTTAGTTTGGACCACACTAATTCAATTGTGGGAAAAATCCTTTCAATTCATGCCGAAATGGCTGGACATGAATGAATCCTTATCAGATAACAAAAACCTTCTGGCATAGTTTAGGTTTGTATTTTTTGTCCTTATAATTTGCAACCATTTTCCGGAAGAGAACTGTTTAAAAAAATATCTTTATCTACGATTTTAAACACAAAAATGTAATTTTTCCACAAATTATTTTTTTCCTGATTTTACGGAAGACAAATATTTAAAAAAATATCTTTATCTTCGATTTTAAATCCAAACAGTATTTTTTCCACCAATTATTTTTTTTTTCCTGATACATGTCAACTGGTAATCACTTTACATAAAATCCTATAAAAACAAAAAAAAAACAATAAAAGCCAAAAAACCCAATAAAACTCAAAAATCCCCAATAAAACTCAGGTGGCTTGAGTTTTTTATATATAACCCGGATTTCTTTCAACCCTTGTTAACTAGGATTATTTTACGTGTCAATCATTTATGGATTAATCTAATCCAGCGATATTCAAATCGCGAAAGATTTTTTTTTGTGTCGCCATTCAATTCGAAATATATGAAATTCATAGTAAATTATTGTTCATACTGTTTTCGTCCAATGTTTAATATTTTCAAATTTAATGTATTGTAGGAAAAGAATAAATTAATCTAATTATTTTCAAAATATCTAAATTTTTCTTCATATTTATTTAACAGTGCATTTAAGTAAATGTTCCCTATTTTTACTTTCCGTTACCTGGTATGGAAGGCATTATCTTTGGTCAAAAAATTCGATGGTTGTTTTTAATGAATAAGCATGTTTTAGAGTCCCTAGAATACGATTTTACTATTTTTACGATGATGTCTATAAGTGTGTGTATATGTGGCAAAAAAATTTCCTGCGATAACACCAATAGTACAATTTCAAAAAATATAATTCTTTCATAATCCCCTTTTGTACGTCCGTATGAAGAGTTGGTTTTCGAAAAAACGCAGTTAAATATCATTTTCTGACATTTTACGTTATTGTAATTATTATAGAATATTTTATTCTCTTTGTGATTTGATTGCACTTTCTTCTTCATATTCAGTGTATTTGGATATAATAAAATTATATATAAAAAAAAATTCATAAATCTTGCAACCTATGCTGCTGCGAGCTCACCATGAAACCACAATGGAAAAAGTAAATTTTATTAATTGATAGATGTTATTGTCAAGTACAATTTGTATAGTTCGTGAAATAATTTTACTGGAAATGTATAACCTTTTGCAAAACACTACCTTATTTGTGAGTAATTTACATAAAATACATAGAATTGACGGAATGTCATGTGTTGGCCACATCAGATTTTTTTTTAATAAAATAATTTGTAATTACTCATTATTTTAATTTAATTACAACATACTTAAGGCTGATATTGATATGCATTTACATTTCTTTTTAAAAAAGCGATGTTTTGGAAACCCCTTTGATCAGCTTTGGGTCGCGATGACCAAAAGGTTAAGAAACGCGGTTCTAGCCTATCAGAAGAGTAGATTGGCTAGAGAAACTTTGAATTTATTTCTCTTCAAAATGTATTAGTCGGGTACAATACAAATACTTTACTTTCGGTATCTGGTTTTGTAAGAGTTGTTATATCTGATATTTTATCTGAAGAATAAGTAACCCACCATCTGTCACCGATTAAAACTTCAAATCTGGACAATTCACCCCCTACTTTACACCTTATCCACTGGACCACCATCTCAATAAATCCCTTCCACCCCACAAACTTCCAAAATGTCACCTCTTTTAAAAGTTCTTTTCACCTCCGTTGAAAGCCTATGTGAACTCTCGGTCTAACAGCTACAGCACGACGACCGGTTACGCGCCAAAATTTATTGATTGGGTCATCCGGTCCGACGTCGGTCGTCGGAGTCAGAGTACGACGCCTGGCGTCGCCGTCGTTCGCCGCTTGCCCGCCATTCATCCTCCATGAATGAGAGACTTTGTTGAGACGCGTTGTCATGGAAACTGTTTACTATGACGGTCACGCCGGACGCCCGATGTTTTGCTCTGCCAGCGAACGGAGCGGAGAAAATGGTTTTCAGTTAGGAAATTGTTGGTTGAACCTTTCTGAGTGTTGTGGAAATATTAAAACTACTAGTATAATAAAGTTTTATTGAAATAATATTGAAGGTTCGACCAGCTTATTATTTCAACAAATTGTAAAACCTACACTAATAGCGAGATATTTGTACTAAATTCTTTCGATTATTTTATTATATACAGGGGGTTCATTTTATTTTATCCACTATTACAATCTCGAGAACCATAAGAGCTACGAGGTCGATTAAATTAGCAAACAATTTCTATTTTAGAAGACTATTTTAATGAGCATAACATTATTGAGTACGTTTACACTGCGCGTACTAAGCATACCAAGTGACGTAACAAGATGGCGACGAATGATGTAAACACTCTGTACCAAACCTTTGGTACGCAATTGATACACATGTTTGGTACATTCAAAGGAGGATGTGCCAGACCTTTATCATGCACGGTGTAAACAGCATACGTACTAAAGCGATTTGTCTGCCATCTATGTTTAATTCAATTAAAATTGTGTATCAATATTTTAGGAAATTTTGTAAGTTTAGTGGTATTTGCAATTATAATAATGTAGCGATGTAAAGTACATAATTCACAAATATTTTTTTCTTATTAAGCGCGTAGAACGTACAAAAAATATTTAGTATTGTTGTTTAGACACCGGTATACCATACCGTACTAAAAGAAATTTTAGTACGCACTTAGTCCACGTACCAGAATAGTACACACGGTGTAAACGTAGTACTGTTTTTCACCAAGTGGTTCACAAACTGTGGAGACCAATTATGTTATTTTAAATGGAACTATATATTTTTTATTTGCTTATTCGATAGAGAATTTTATTCTGAATTTAGTTATATATTTTTATATTCTTACATATTTTTTTTTGAGCAAAATGCATATTTTTTTGTATTAATTTGATTAAAATATGGCTATAATAAGAGTTCCACGAATGGAAAAAATAAATACGTATTAATTTTTTACATAGAATTAGAATGCCATTAAAGAAATACATGAATATTTAGTTTGTGTTAACATTTATGCTCAATTAAAGAACAAAATATTCATTTCTTTTTTTCAGGCAGGGCACTCTAATTACATGTAAAAAATAACATGTATTCATTTTTTTTTCATTCCTGGCACTCTTATTATAGCCATATTTGAATAAAATTAATATAAAATTTTAAAAGAATTTTTCTAAAAAAAATAATAATAATTTTTATGTAAGAGTATGTAACTATTATATCGCTGAATTCAGAATACACTTCTCTATCTAATAAGTAAATGAAAAATATATGATCCCATTTAAAATAACAAAATTGGTCCCCACAGTTTGATAACCATTTTTTTCTATCATGGCACTCTAATTCTATGTAAAAAAAATAACGTCATTTTTTCCATTCCTGGCACTCTTATTATAGCCATATTTTAATCAAATTAATATAAAACTTTATAGGATTTTTTTTTATAAAAAAATGTTAACAAAGGATATGCAAATCTTATATCATTGAATTCAGAATAAAATTCTCTACCTAATAAGTAAATAAAAAATATATGGTCCCATTTAAAATAAAAAAGTTGGTCCCCACAGATTGAAAACCACTGGTTAAAAAAAACAATTTCACGCTCGTTAAAATAGTCTAGTAAAATAGAAATTGTTTGCTAAATGAACTACCTATAGACTTAAAACTTACAAAAACTGTGGGCCAAATAACGGGTGATAATAGTTCGATCGGCATTTAAAAGGCCATTTCTAGTCCAAATTTATCGTTTACTGCGACCTTTACTTTTGGAATTAGACAAACGATTTCGTAAAAACTTCTTGTGAAACGGAGTTCGTATATTGTTATAATATCCAAGGATTATCCATCCATTTATTGACGAATATACCCTGGGTCCCATGTTGTGAAATTTTGCTAATTTCATTGCTCAGACTGTATCGTGCACCCTCCGTTGCAAAGAATGACTCATGATGCATCCCTGAGCGTGCATTTCACACACGCACACACACTCGCAGCTAACACGTATCACATGGGCTTGAATATCGTGCAGTAATGTGCCGCGTGCGTTGCCTCTGCATGTGTGAGTTATCCACGAATCGCAGAAATTTCCTTCGCTCGCTGGCTGAATTTCGATTAGGGTAGTATGTATTGATTTTGCAGAGATGTAGTCGGGATTAGGATTAGTACGGGCTATGACGAAGACTGCACTTCTAGTACTGATGAATTGTTTGCTACCGAATATTATCCACTAGGTCTGATATTATTTTTTCCAACCCAAAAAACCCAACCGAGATTTAAAAAAAAAATAATGTGGCCAATATATGACCTTCAGTCAATTAAGTGTATTATTACAAATTTCGTACATAAATTTGACGACACTGAGTTCTTCTTTTTCTTCTTTAACTTTTCCTATTCGTTAGAGGTCGCTATTCTTGATTGTCTCTATCCATTCCTTTCTATTTTGCTTGTCGCCCTCATTCAGTTCCTTTTCTCTCAAGTCTTCCGCAATACAGTCCTTCCATCTTTTCTTCGGTCTTCTTTTGTTTCTTCTATCTTCTACTAATAAGCTGCCCAATCGTCTTCTTCCAATATATTATTCATCTCTCCTCAAGACATGTCCCAAACCTTGTATAATTTAGAAACTTCTATCACTCGAAACATTTCCATTATCCTCTCATTCTTTTTCCTATCTTTCCGTGTCTTCCTCAACATCCATTTCAACATCCTCATCTCTCTACCACATTCATTTTCTTTTCATTGACACTGACATCTGTCAATTTGAATTTTCTTAATATAGTAGCTGTTTTCATGGTTGTAGCATAGCTGGCAGATTTACGAAATTTAGTTTTTTTATATTTATAATAACATGAAAAAAAATTATATGCAATAGCGTTTTTTCAAGAAAAACTGTTAATATCTTGAAATGAGGGTACTTCCGGTTGACCAATTACAATAAAAATCTAATCAGAATTATAATTTTTAGAATTGTTTTGTTGGAGTTATCGTACATACAAACATCATCGTAAAAATGGTAAAATCGTATCCCAGGGATCCTAAAACGTGCTTATTCACTAAAAAGTCATCATCGATTTTTTTGACCAACGACAATTCCTTCCTTACCTAAAGGTGACGTAAGGTAAAAACCCATAAAATGCAATAAACCCCAGATTAGCTATTTATGTGTTTAGTTGCAAAATGATGATGTTTTTCGCACTAGACGTGAAGATACCATGTGCAAAAAATACGATTTTGCTACGTATCACATATTAGGTTTTTTTCCAATTCCGTTAAAAAATTAACAAGAAGCAAATAATGAACTATTATAAATTAGAACTTTCGTTATTTTGCATTAGTACGAAAAAGTGACATTAATTTCAAAGATGCGAAAAAGAATCTCATTTTGGATTTCAAATTTAATGTATAATACAAAAAAAAATATTGTAACATTCAGTTCATAAAATAAATATCAAATAAAGCCCGAAAAACCCACAAAAAAGCCGAATAAAATCCATATAAGTACCATAAAACCAAAAAAAAAATACTGTGTCGGTTTTTTTTAAACTATGGGTTTTGCAAGCCCTGTTACCCACTCCTCAATTTATATAACTCCAATTATTAACGAACTCCATTTAAAAACAAATTAAGCTCAACATCTACGTCATAAAATATTAAATAAATTATTACGGCTTAACGACTTTGTAGATCTGCAGATCGCTTTTAAGCAAGGCTTCGAACTCGAACCTGAATCGAACCAAAACCGTAACATTTTGGCGAACCCAAACCAGGAACAGAACCTCAAATATATTTTTCAATTGAACCCGAGTCGGAACCGAACCGGGTATTAAAATTTGGGTTCAGGGTTAAGCTCCGGTTCAGACTCATTTTGAGTACGAAACGTAAGCGTAATACAGCCAAATATCGACGCCTGTTGTCTGTTTGTGAAAATTGTGTTCGCGTTCTTGTCTTTTGTAAATTTTGGCTCCCATTTTAAATTATTTCTATATAAAGATTGTTATTCAAAAAACATTAATTCAATTTTCATTAGGTCGAACCAAACCTGAACCCGGAACAAAACCGCAAATTTTATTAATGTTTGAACCAGAACCGCACCCGAACCCATCTCTCAAAAAAATAATTAACCTGAACCCGAACAGAACCCAGTTTTTGGCGGGTTCGATGCCCTGCTTTTAAGTCAGATAAAGTTTCATAAAACAAAAAAAAAGTGAAGAACCCCATATTTTCGCTACATTTTCATATTAAACTGACAAAAATTCTGTACAATAGCGACACTTTTAATTCTGCTCTTTAGTCTACTCATAGTAACATCCACTTTCCACCTTTTGGTCCATTAGAATAACGAGAAAATGGCACACTTTTCCTAATTTCCTTTCAATGTAGTGTCGCAGGAAGCTATAAGCTCGTGCGAGAATGAGAGAGAAGGGGATGCAGAGAGAGACAAAGAGAAAAGATATGCGTGGAATGGTCTTGCAACGGTGCAACCGGAGCCAGCTCGATGGAGTAAATAGTACAGCTTCGGGAAAAAACCTAGGGGGTGTGGCAGAGCTCTATACTTATAGAAAGCGAGAATTTACAGATGAATAGAGGGAAATATGTTTGTTCTGCAGTTAAAATTACAATTTTATCAATTCAATTAAATATTTGAGCATATTTCAATACAATTTATATTATGTTCGACATCTTTAGTGAAAACTATACATACAGTATTGATTTTTCAATATTGCAACTCATTATTTAATGAATTTTAGATATGATAAAATACAAAGGCCTATTTTATATGTTCCCGCCAGAAATTTCAAAAATAGGCAATCCATGTTACATTTAATAGTCGTGTTCCTTCGGGCTATGATTGTGATTTTGTGAATCTTGATTAGTTCAATCGTGATCCTTTTGAATTATGATTTACAAATTATATCAGGAAAACAAATTGAATAATATAAACACCATCTAGCGTCAAATATCATATGCAGACCAATGCAAACTAATTTATTTTACTTTATAAATAATCTACAGTCAAATGTTATAGTCAGCACATTAAAAATAGATCATATAGAAGTAAAAAAAGTGTTCTTGGTAACATATGAAGTATGTTTATTTAAAACAAATCTTTTATGTAACATTTTCTTTGTTTTCAAAAGTATGGAGGGTCATTACATGATTTTGTAGAAAAATCATATTTCCTTTGTTGCAACAAACACCACATTGATAAATTTCTACGCTCGAAAACCTATTGCCGTTAGCCATTTTAAATTTGCTCTGAATTGAATCCGTGTGACTCAAAAAGGATGATTCAGAAGGGAAAGGGGAAGATTGTCTAGTGATCACAAAATGAGAATGTGAGGATAACGAATAGGAAACGAAAAAAACATACTTTTTCTTAATCATGATCACTTTGATGATTTCGATTGCGAATCACAACCCGAAGGAACACGGCTCAGTTACTTAGCTTTACAATTTTGTTTTGCTCTTGTCGCTTGCAAAAAAATCGCGTACACCTTAAAAATCAAGTAACCGAATTTTTATCATTTTTACCTTTCGCTACCCCTTGGTAAAGGGAGATATAGGGATTGTGCTAAAAATCGTATGTCAATATTTTTAGTACATGAGCACGTTTTAAGGTCCCTAGAATCAGATTTTAACATTTTCACGATGATGTCTGTGTGTGTGTGTGTGTGTGTGTGTGCGTGTGTGTGTGCATGTGTGTGTGTATGTGGATCCTCTTTACGCTGTAATTCTGAAAATTTTGGAACCGTGTATTCTTACTCTATTTTAATATGGAAAGAAGCCATTAGATTTTGTTGTAAATCAAATAACCAGATATGGCACTTTACTTAAAGCTCAAATTTTCCCCCGAAAAATACATTTAAATTATATATTATCGCGTTTTGTATAATTATAAAAATTAAAGATTATCAAATTTTCTACAAATATCCATTAATATTTTTAGTTATATATATATATATATATATATATATATATATATATATATATATATATATATATATATATTTCATCACGGCATATTACCCATTGCTGGGTGTGCCAATCTGCTTCATCACAGATATCGGTAATGATGGAATATTTGTACCGTGAGGGCGCTTACCAGGCGTCACCTCACGGGCACTCATTGCTGGCGTGGAGAGTGCGCCACAGGGGTCAATTTTGTGCCATTAAAATGCGATGTAATTTTTGGCGTCGGTCGGGATCGAACCCGGGTCCCCAGATTCGCGACCAGACACTCAGGCACACGGCCACGAATAAATTTATAAAATAATTTATTATATGTCATACTGGTTTCTAAATCAACGTTTTTTGAACGATTTATAAAAAGTAAAACATTAAAGTCCTAGAACTGTAAAACGCCTCGGCTCATACCTTAAAAATTCACTTTTCGTCCTAGACACATATACATAAAATACTATTATAAATCTTGGAGTCTATGCTTTAAAGATAATCATACCTCCTTGGTTACTTAATTCAGATCTCAAATTTATTTAACTGACAGATAAATGTAACCATCAATAAATTAATCATTTCAAATTAATAATGGTAATATTTTAAAAAGAAAATATTAAAATATAAATTTATAAACTATTTAACAAATAAATTAATTTTCATATGTTTGTATATGAAAAGAAATTAACGTCACTATCACAAAATAAAATTATTAAGATTCTGAAGAAGAAAACACAGAAAATACATAACAAATTTGAACAATAGTTATAATACTATATCATACAAAGAAACTTAATGCAATACTAGCATTAGTAAATATGTTGATACGTATTTAAGTTAACAAAAATTAAATGCTGGGAGATATTGTAACATTAGTTTTTTCATTTAATTTGAAGGTTAGGAGTAGTTTTTAATTTTATGATCCAATAAAAATGTTGATATTTATTGTACGAGTATGCATATGTTAAATATGTATCGCAAAATTTGTGTTATACTTTCACGCACATCATTTCGCATTCAGGTTCACATACAAAATTCAATTTGTATTACACATTTGTTCGCTGATTTGTATAGGAATTATGCGAATGCATACGTATGTGAAATAAAGTATGGATATTTGCAAACCAATAAATTATGCTAACCAAATACCGGGCAAGATAGAATCTTTTCAGTGCAGCAAACAAAATGTAAATGAATGTCCATTTATTGGGCGCACATGTGCAAACTTTAAAATTGAAAAACTCATTTTGCTAGCGGCGACCGCACGTATGCACCTAATTAACAATTTTAATGATTAATCAGCAACAAACAATGCAAATATAGGGTAGATACCCCTAAATATAATTTACACAAATCATTGAAATGAATACAATTATAATTCCATACATAGTTGATGCGAAAAGGAAAATTGTCACTAATTAACTGAAATGCAAACAACAAATTATATTTGACCCCATTCAGTGCCATTATTAACCAAAAACACAATTTAATTATTACACATTTAGATAGACCAGAGATAATTTCGATTTTATTTGCCTCCATTTAAAATATTTGTACACATTACCGAATTTCTATCGAAATTTTCATTACAGATGCTTAGAAATTCAGCACATTTCATATGAAATGTAATTTAACGTTTTCAATCAAAATTAAATTCATTTAATTTATGTATTTTTGCTCCATATATATAAATTTAATAATTTGTATGTTTTCATAAATATTTGATCAAAATCCAAATATTAATAATTGAAAATATCGTTCTAGTATCAGAAAAATCATTACACACTAGTGTGTTATTATATCGCGCAGGAGTGTTGCCAACTGACCGGTAATTTGGGCTAAATTAGTACAATAATTTCACTTCCGTTTTACTTTTATTTATTTGTCATTTGTTTTTGAGGTTAGACTAGTTCAAACATGTTGTACAATAAAACTTATTTGTAGCTTAAGCAAGTAGCGCTTAAAAATAAGTAACACTTGTAATAGTAGTATCTTTGCATGAGTTCCTCTTAAGAAATACTTTAATACGTTCACTTACGTATTAATCTGGAGAATTTGATTTTTTTATTATTGTCACTATATTCACTTCTGTGTAGTAACATTTCATATACAATATGTCATTACATATTACTCTTGAGATATGTTTGAATCTTGTGTATCTATTATCCATATAATACACCTTTATAAGATACGTATTACAATGTACTGAATTTTGATATGTGTGCATTCTATTTAAGGAAACACAACTATTTCAAAAAAATATTTTGTATATTTTCTTTACCTCTTGTTGTGCAAGGAAATTTTATAAATTATATTGTCAGAGTGATGCTATAGCTTCTGCATTATCGCAATTATTCGCGATACAGTCGAATAATGCATTCCTATAAAATCTGCCACTTGTCACATTTGGAATGTAACCAAAAATTGCATAAAAACGCAAGATTATGAGAATTTTATTCATAGGAGATATTAACTCCAATATTTTTTCCTTTGTCAATCGAAATCATTGAAACAATCTCGTCATCAATTGTGCCAAAAAAAATTGATCTACTATTAAATTATTTTTATCAAATTCATCCGCCTCAGCAGCAATATATTCATATTCGATATCGTTTAAAACATGTATCTTATGTTTTTGACATGGCACGAAATGTCACAATGGATATAAGTGTCACTTAATGCAGTTGAGCGGTAAATTAAGTACGACTATAAGCGTCACTTAGTAAAAATAAAGTAGAATTTAAGGTATAGTGCAAAGGTTTTTAGTAATTTAAACTCTCTCATTTATTACTAAGTACAACTTAACTAATAAGGGTGTAAACGGGTATAAATCTAATTCGGAATTCTGCTAATTCTAGTTCTAAATTATTAATTTTAATGGAAAAGTTTGTAAATATTTAAGATATAACGGGGATTTAACATTTGAATTTTTTTATGTAATTCCCTACTCTCCTGTTCATTTTGCGGGAAAAACAGGATCAAGTTTCTCAAAATTAAAAGTTTTCGGTTCGTAATTTTAAAAATAAATTTCAAAATGTCTGTCAAATATCTGGAAGTCTACGAAAATAGAAAAGCCATAAAAGAAGGATTAAAAGGATTAGAATGAATGAATAACTTGATATACAAAGGTCCCTAATCCTAGAAGGTGTAGTTTTTGTATAAATATTGCACCATCACGATTGTAACATTTTAAACACAACAAATTGGTACATTTCGCAGAATTCTAGAGCCGACTGTCTACTTTTGCCCTTTCCGTTCCCTTTAAACGATTAAAAATTCCAACCTGAACCATTCTTCACCCCTTTAGTTACTATCCCCCTTTCACTTTACAAATCCGCGCCCCTTAGTCTTCCAACCTTACCTTATACCCATTACATACCACTATGCTACTTATTCAATACTTGTTAGTACATCAAGGTACCGCAAATCGGTGTGGGTTGATTCCGCGACGATTTCCCTCAAATCAAGCGTGAGTTAACGCAATTGGACAGCCGTGGGGTCGATGATAATGAAATGTGGGAGGAGGTTCGAAGTTGATAACTCGCGATAGGTTCCGAGAAATTAAGTTATCAAATAGTTGATTACAAAACAAACCTTAATCAGTTTGAAGTTATGACGTCATACCGTTATGGCGCGAATAGTTTTTATTAAAATTTCCTTCATATTCAATTAAAATATTATAAAGACATTAAATTTCATACATCAGCCTGTTACAACAGCACCCAAACTATTTTTAACTAACCTTCATCCATATCCCACTCAAGTTTTATGATTATTGGTTCAGTACAGTTTCCGTATCCTATAGGCGTAGTTTATTGGCCTCAGATAAGCATCCGTTGAACAGCGACAAAAATCAAATTTTGTGTTCGTTTGTGCAAAGAACCAATCTAATCGTTTGCTTTGGTCTAAAAAGCGTTTAGGGATGCATCATTGACTTATTGCAACGTTTTTGGCTGTGAAGACAGATCTCACGATGGGCGAGATAAAAACGAAGATGGCCCAAAGAGTGACCGCCCCGCATCAAGCACAAACGCCAAAAATATGAACGCAGTTCGACAACTGTTGGTTTTTGATCGATGTGTTACAAATAAGATTGTTGCAGAGTAGTTGAACATCGACAAAAAAACAGATGGATTAACTATCGTCAAAGATTTATACAAAAACCAAAGTCGTGTGTCAAATTTTATTCTTCAAAAATGTCATAGTGTTGCATCATCCGTCGTATGTTTCTGATTTGGCCCCGGCTGATTATTCTTTCCCCAAAATAAAATTGAAGTTGAAAGGGAACCGATACGACGATGTAACACACACTTAAACCATGACGAAGGTATTGACCAGCATCCCAATTTTAGTGTTCCAGAACGCCATGAATAGACTTGATAGTGATGCGCAACGAGGCGAGAATACTCTCGCATCTCCTCTCGTCGCATTTAGCGAAACGAGAATGAGATTACGGTTTAAAATTTGAGGCGAGATCGGTATTACAACTACAAGAAACGAGAAATCTCGCGAGTATCTCGCAATAAAAAGTGTTGGTAACTTTAACAGCTTCCATTCATAAATTGCACTGACTAACGATTTGCAAAAGGTGGAGTCAACCCTAATTCGTGAAAAGAACACGTGAATGTGAAAATTATATGAATCCACTATATTTTTTGACTCTATACCTACAGTCGAATGGTATCAGTTTAAAGCGAGGAAATACAAAATAAAGAAAAAATCGGTTTTGCATCGAACAGAACTAATTTTTCTCCATCATTTCAACCCCTCCTTCATGCCAGTTCTTAGCGTCCCTGAAAAGTTAGGGATGCTATATTAAGCGCCGATGGGAGCCAACATGGAGCAAAACGGAGTGATTGGTTTCCGGTGGATTCCCAGTGTAGCGGTTTTTTGATGACTAAATGGTGGCATATATTTAATGATAATGTTTACTTTTAGTTACAAAAAGATTTTTTAATGTTTAATTAGTTTTACTGATGACAAGAATGCATTAACAGATATTCGTATTGAAATAGTTTAGAAATTATAATTTTGTAATAAATTAGTTATTTTAGAGGGAAATTAAAGTATTTAGTAACATCACATTTTCTGGTGATCGTAAATGAATAAACATACGTTCGTATTGAAATAATCTGGTAACCAAAATTTTGTGTTTCTTCTATTTATTAAGTTCTACGACTGAAAATACGCAGACGATGGTACAATTGGGGCGATCTTGATGTCAGTTGCAGTTAAATTGTGACGTAAACAAGCGCAAAGCCTTATTTTTTAGCGAGATTCTCACGAGACTCTCGAAAAAATGTGCGAGAACGAGACGAGATTGATATTTTATATTTCTCGTCTCCTCTCGCGTGAATCACTAGGATTGGAGGACCACGCCAAGCGCTGTCTTATTTATAAGGAAAGTCCTAAAACTTTATAAACACACTGTGTATGTTAACCTTGAAAAATGCTTATATAATCGGATAATACTAATTGACAGATGCCAGTGTCAAGTGCAAATTACATACTATGTTCGTATTACAATTTTAATGGAAATATACAATCTCTTCCAAGAAACTTTCTCTATGGAATTTTTACAAAATACATAGAACTGACGGAAGGTAATGTGATTTTTAAGTATGTTTTACAATGAGGTAGTTTCGCATTTTTTGATTTTTTTATTAAAAGCAAGTATTTTTAAATTTAAATTTTCTATATTTTTTATTTTGCACAATTTTTGTTTTTAAATGACGCCACTGTGACGTTACCCTTGCCACTTCCGTTGCAACTTAGTTCCGACGTGCTGCTCGAAATATGACAAACGACACATATCTTTCGGGGTAAGGGGAACTTGTTTGTTAGAATAATAATTTATTTATTTTTGTTTGAGCAAGTTTGTAACGACGTTTTATATTATAGTTGATAAATTGAAACAAGGTAATGTCTACGGCGTCAGTATCGCCATCAACTGTCACCTTTGACATGTCACATCCCATCGCTGTAAAACAACGACACTAGCGGCTTTATGTATGTAAGAATTTCATTAAATTTTAACATATGGTAACTACTCCATTATCATGTAATAGAGATGTATTCGTCAGTTAGCAGTAAATTACAACTAATGTTGATGCGTTTCCATCAATCTAATTAAAAAGCACCTCATCCCCGAACTTGTATAATAAATCATCCACCTATCTATCTATCTCAATTTAAATATCCCACCCCGTAAATATTTAATGAGATCGAAAAAACTGGTGACCGAATTCACCTCCACACCACCACCCAGCTCCCACTGCTGAACCAGTAAAACGAACGTCAAATGACACTGATAATCGATCACTTAAACAGATTCTCCCTCCGGCTACACATCAGCACATCCGAGTGAGCGTTGGACATTTCAACAAACAAACGCACATCGGCCATCAAGCACCGCCCGCCCGATGGCGATAGAAACAGTGGAACGGCGCTAGCGTTTGCGTTCGCGCCAAGCGACATGGGAACAGTTGACGAGCGATTATAAATTCGCACGGAACAAAAAGAGGAGGAAGTTTTAGTCGAAGATAGGGTGAAATTGTCACGAAGAAGTTTCAGCAAAACAAGGAAATGAAAATGTTTTGTTGTTTTATGGTGGCGCGAATTTTTAAATTAAAAAAGAAAAATCCAAATAGAATTATTGTAGGTATACAGGTGACACTGAAAAACGGGCCACTCAAAATAACTTTTTTATTTATAATTTTTTTTTATTATTTTCTTGACATTGGTAAACTATACTTCATTTCATGTAAGAAAATAACGTTGGTTTAGATAGGGATATAAATTCTGCCCTTTACTTGGCCAGAATGCAATCATATTACTTGTCAGTTATTAAATAAAATCTACATAATTACGTGATATTTAACCATGTTTTGTTGTAATTTTTAATAATCAGAATTATACATTTCTACAGATAACAATATGTATTATTGACGAAATTTGGTTTCACGAATTTAAATTAATTATTTAAGACATGTAAATACGATCGGCTCTCAAGCGCCTTTATTATTTTCTTACGTCAAATGAAGTATAGGCTTAGGGGCTCACAAATCATGGTTTTTGACATGATAGTAGTTTTTCCAGTTTAACTTTCATATTTCAAATGGGACACCCATATGTTTTTATATATTTGGTATCCACATAAAATTATAAATTTAACAATATGCATGAAGTGCATTATTGTTGAAGAAATAAATTACAAAAACATACGAGAAAATTATGAATAATAAACCTGGTGAGCCATATCAGGTGAGCTATGATGGTCTATGATAACAAATTGATATTTTTTTGTAACAAAATATAGAATCTTACAAGAATAACTTAATATTTCAACAATTAAGTTAAATATTACCCAATATTAACAGTAACAAACGTTAAATAGAAAAAAAAAATTCGTAATTATTTGCTATTCAATGTCTGTTACTTGATTAGATAATTCATTACTTTTACCTCTCGCTAAAACAGGTATTGGATTCATGCTAAAAATAGCACATCCAGATTTTAATGAATAAGCACGCTTTAAGGTTACAACCCGATTTTAATATTTTTACGATGATGTCTGCGTGTGTATGTGTGTGTGTGTGGATGTTGGTTGAACGATTTCGCAAAAACTATAAGATTTATTATGTGTTTAACTACGTATTTCTTAATCGGCTAGTAATTATGCACGTAGATGTCAAATATCATAATTTTTCATTCTAAATTTCATGATTTTCCAATTCCATGTGGTTTAATTTCCTAGACAAGTAAATTCCACACTCGTGGTGGCTAACCACGTGAACTAAGAAAATCTTGAAATTTTAATTGCAAAATTCTGACATTTTACATCTATATACATAATTACTAGTTGTCATTCTGAAGCGAGCCCCCATATCTGCTTGAAAAGGTGGATTCATGCAACATCCATTTTAATTTCATTTTCAGTAAAAAAGTAGGGTATTCAATACAAATTCATTAATTAATTTTATTTATTTGTACACTAAAATGGTTCTTCGCACATTATATCTGGCTATTTTATTTTTATACACTTCATACTTTTTATTATAACTAAAGTTATTAAATTCATCAGTTCGTCGTTTACTAATGTTAAAAATAGCTGTCACTTTGTTCTTCGCGCATGCGCAGTTGTCTTATTCACTCAATTTCTAGTGAAAATGTAATGAAAAATTAAAAGTTGGTTAACTTTGAAATGTATTAATGTAATGAAAATGAATAATTTGTTTGCATGAACACGTCCAATGGTTTTCATTATTTTAACTTTTTAAAATTAAAATGTAATGGAAATTAAGTTAAAATTAATGTTGCATGAATCCACATTTACGATCACCAAAAACGAAAGTGGCGAGAGGTATTGTGCTGGCCACAACAGATTTTTAATAAAAATTTCATGTGGGCAGTGGCGCAATAAAAAAGAATTAAATAAAACAAGAAATAATTTTCAAAATTTTGGAAAAGTTGTTTTGGATTGACAATCAGCACAACGAAATGAATATACCCTCATATTGTTTTACCCTTTTCTTTAACAGCCTGTATATAGATATCCCTTTATAATTATGATAGTATATTATTTTGTATACCTAAGGAGCTAAAGTAGTAACTTATCTGTAACTCCACATAAATTCGTCCTAAAAAATTAGCCACCTTATCCAACAAAATAGCATTTTTCGAACTTGATACGTAATATAATATTAATACTGTTCAGTTTTTGTGGAGTGAACGTAAATATAAAATCAATTTTTGCGTATTTATTTAATGTCGGTTGTTTTGTATTTCAAATCAAGTATATATAAACGAGTCATCCAAAATATGGATATTTAGGATCAGGTAAAAAGACATCATCCCAAAGACAGAACCTGAAGATCTTAGAAGAACCGTTGGAAAACCTGAATATAACCTAATAGGCTAAATAACCCCAATAAACGGTATATTTGCCTATTCCAAGTGAAGTTTAACGTTTGAACTTTTTCTTTGCCGATGATACTGCAGTGTATTAAGTATTTATAGTCTGTCCAGGACTAAGGACTCGGTATTTACCATAAAAAAAATTATATACCTTCTGTCACCTTTAGTTAAGGAAGGTATTATCTTTGAGCAAAAAATTCAATGATGAGTTTTTAGTGAATAAGCATGTTTTAGGGTCCCTATAATACGATTTTACCATTTTTACGATGATATCTGTATGTATGTATGTATGTATGTATGTATGTGTGTGTGTCTGTGTGTGTGTGAAGAAAGTTTCAGATCGCAATACCACGATTCCAAAAATTATATATTTTTCGTATTCCTTTAACAGTTAAATATGATATATTGACATTTAACGTTATTACAACTTAAAGAATATATTATTCTCTATACGATGTGATTGCATTTTAAACTTCATATTCAATAGATATAGAGTTAAAGAATTATAAACATTAAATTTCATAAACCAGCCAGCTATGCTAACCATGGAAACTGCTAATATATTCGGATAATTAAAATTGACAGATGTCAGTATCAATGAAAAGTAAATGAATGTGGCAGAGATGAGGATGTTGAAGTAGATGTTGGGGAAGACACGGAAAGATACGGTAAGGAAATACTCTAGTGTTACAAATTTCTAGAAAGATACAAGAGAGACGATTACAATGGTTTGAACTCGTCATGAGGAGAGATGAAGAATATATTGGAAAAAGAATGAATAGCTTAGTAATAGAAAGTTGAAGAAACAGAGGAAGACCAAAGATAAGATGGAAGGACTGTATTGCGGAAGACTTGAGAGAAAAGGAATTGAATGAGAACGACACGCAAAACAGAAATGAGTGGAAGAAGACAATAAAAAATAGCGACCCCTAACGAATGGGAAAAGCTAAAGAAGATGTCAGTGTCGAGTGCAATTCGCATAGTTTGTTTATGAAATAATTTTACTAGAAATTTAAAATCTTTTGCAAGAAAATATATGTATGGAATTTATACATAATACACAGATTGACGGAAGGTATTGTGCTGGCCACAACAGATTTTTTTTATATAATTAAAGGGTCATCATCATGCCATAATAGCATAATCAAAATATTCGTATACTTTGATAAACAAATAATGATACCCACCATAATCTCAAACAACTATTTTATACTCGAAAATATTGTTGCAATACGCGCTGCCACCAAATATCGCCGCACGCTCAATCGTTTAACGCTTTTATTTTTCGAAATAATCCATGATTCACCTCGGAATCATTCCAATGATTCACATTATTTAATAACTACCAAAATGCGCGGAAATTCATATGCGGCACAAATGTCGCAAACAGTAAACGATCGAACTGAATAACTGAAAGCGAAAGTGCATAGAATGCTGCACAAAGAGGATTACAAGAGAGGGAGATATGTAACGTAAATTGTGATTGGTGGGTGATTTTCGACATGGTTTTAGTTGTAAATACATTGAAAATAATCATATTGGATTGAAAAATATTAAAACTATTATAAATGGTTGTAGGACATATTAATTTGCTGTATCAAAATATGTAAATATATGTTTATTTCATCTTTATATATGACTACAGCAATCCGAATACTTAGTAGGCTATAATTTCTTGATTATTAATATTATTATTTGTCCTTTGTTTATTTTGAATATGGTATATATAAGAAAATTATAATAATATCAAAATTAAATATATCAATAAATATTTAAAAGTAAAAATATACATATATGAAAATCCATTCACATGCTAAATCTTATAAACATATGTATGTAATGAAATATTATCAAAAATGAACAAAAGTCGTCTAAATTTGTAAGTTAAATATACTACATACTTTTTTTGATAATATTTTGTACACACATTCATAAAAAAGGATTACCATATAATACCGTTTACACCACTTTCCGTTAAAATATTTTCATTTATCTTTTTAAATAATTTGAAATATATGTATATTATAGTATATTGAGAAATAAAGAAATGAAACAATATATATTAATTTTGAATTAACTTTTATAGCAAATAATAAATTATATTTCAAATTTTAATTGAATCAATATATACAGGGTGTAACAGCTAAACGAGCTACCTGAAATAATTTATTATTAAAGATACAATAAAATACTATAAGGTAATATTATAGAAGACTAAGGAGGACATCCTATTAGTAGTTCTCAAATTATAACATAAATAATTATATATATTTTTTAAATGCTACATATTTTTTAGATCCATTTTTTCCTGAATTCAGCGGTGTAATCATTTTATATCCTTACATAACAAAAATATTGAGAAAATTTCAATTATAATTCAAACAAATTTAATTTTTATAGTTATTTTTCAGTAGGCTATGAAAAACAAAACCTGCTATACATCAATTTGAATTATTTAGGATGGAAATCAAATAGTTATTAATACATTTATATTTCGTTTTAATTTATGCTCAATTGTTTTTCATACATAGCCTACTGAAAAATAACTTTAAAATTTATTTCAACTAAATTTTTCTCAATATTTTTGTTATGTAAGAATATAAAATGACTACATGGTTGCAATCAGACGAAAATACTCTATTGACTGAGCCTAATAAATATGTATCGTGGCATTTAAAAAAAATATAACTTTGTATTGTAAATTGAAAACCAGTGGTTTACAAAAATATTTCCTTCTCTAATCGGATGTCCCCCTTGGTCTTCTATAATATTGCCCTACAGTATTTTATTGTATCTTTAGTAATATAGAAATTATTTGAGGTAGCTCGTTTAGCTGTTACAGCCTGTATATATATATATATATATATATATATATATATATATATATATATATATATATATATATATATATACCGGGTGTCCCAAGCCATCCCTCCCATAGGCATTTAACATGGAAAAAAAGTATTTTCAAATATTATGCGTCCCGTAAAATTTTATGGGGTGTTTTATTCACAGAATATAATATAGCATAAAATTCTAAATTGTTTGGTAGCAAAAATTTTGAATTTACCTTTTTAGTAGGTAACCCAATGTATTTAATTTAAGTCACGGCATATAGTATAGTAATAATAATAATATAAATATAGTATGTTATTTAAAAAAATCTTTATATAAAACACCTCCATAAATATATTTTTATAAAAATAGATTAATAATTCTATGTAAATATTTTTGGTAGCACTGTATTCCCTTCAGCGAAAAATGGTGCAAGCGCTACCCATGTTTATATCCATAAAATTATAACCAGTTGTTCATCCAACAACCAGCTAAACATCAGAATAAACAAAAAAAATAGTAACAAACCAGTGCAACAACCGTTATCTACAACAACCCTACACCACAACAGAACACATCACTATACCATCTGTACTAACCATGTGTAAAGAAAACAAAACACTCACGCACACAACCTCACACACGTAAAGTTTCGTAACGACTGGCTGCCTAATCTCCCCGCCGAGCGCGTGTCGTCGGTCACACATCTGCCACCAAGCGGACCAATCAGAAGAGACAGCGTGCTCCTATTGGTCATGCGTACGAGCGGTGGAGTGTTTTCCTGCGTTTCGTTTGTTTTTGTGAGGTTTTGTTTTGGTGAGGTGAGGGATGAAGCTGAGCCGAAGCTGAAGGTGAGAGATGAGATGCAGTTTTTGATGAGTTGATGGATTTGGAGATTTTAAACGGTCCTACAGGATGTTTCAAGGATAAATAATGTGAAAGGATTTACTCTCATTTGTTATTTACGTAGTAAACGGTGAGCTTTTGGGTAGTTCTATAAAATTCACCATATTGAAAAAAAACACTGTGAAATGGATAAACATTATATAGATGAATAAACTCTATACAGTAAAGACTCATTAATTCGAACCTCGTTAATCCAAACATCCAGTACTCCGAACAAGAACTTTTTAATCCGAACTATGGAACAAAATTTCTCCAAGTGCAATAACTATTAACTAACATGTGTGATTCTTGAAAAAACTTTCAATTTTTTCTTCAGTTTCCACCCCTCAATTGGAGGGATGTGATAATCATTTCAACCCGAGATTACAACTGGTGAATGTATATTGTTTATTAAATAATAATTCATAATGTACTTAGGCAACTGGCGGTCAAAGCCGGAATAAACGTTCGAAAACAAACAAAAATTTATGTTTTGTTAAGAATTAATGTATATGTTTGTGTGTGTATGTGACAATCGCTTCAGATCGCATAACTCCAATACCACGGTTCCAAAAATTATAATTTTTTCGTATTCCTCGAGTTTAGATCCATATGCAGACGTGATTAGATTTGATTATAATTGCACAACCGGAAGTTCCCTTTTAACAATGTTTGAACATGCCATGACGTGAGATGAAGAATATATTGGAAGAAGAATGAATAGCTTAATAATAGAAGGTAGAAGAAACAGCGGAAGACCAAAGATAAGATGACAGAATTGTATTGCGGAAGACTTGAGAGAAAAGAAACAGAATGAGGACGACACGCAAAACAGAAATGAGTGGAAGACGAAAAAAAAGATATTTGTGTCAAGTGCATATTTTACTGGAAATATAGAATCTTTTACAAGAATATTCATGTATGGAATTTGTTCATAATATACAGGATTAACGGAAGGTTATGTGCTGGTCACATCAGATTTTGTTTTCATTTCTTAATTTCAGCGTTATTTGTTCTCTGCAGTACTGTAATACATATTTCAAAACATTCTAAATTGACGTTATTTACTCTTAGGACCTATCCATACAAATTCAGTAATCCGAACAAATCGTTAGTCCGAATACTCCCTTACATTTAACATTTCGCTCAATGATAGAATAATAATAATCTTTATTTGTATTTCAACTTTTACAGTTATTATAAATTGATTTAATGGGGATGAATCGACTTTTCCTTTATATTTTGTAACATTTCGTTTGTTCACGTTGTAATGATGACGATGAGAAGATGAAAAGGACATACACATCCATACCTTAACCAGGATTTGATCCCAGAAGCCTTGCGTTGTGTGCCAGCTACGTTGCCCAATGCACTACCGCAATCGCTCAGTGATAGAATGGATAAACAAAATATAGAAATGAAATACAATTATGGAATAGATGAACGCTGCATGGAAGATATAAACGCTATATATTTGTTGATGATAGCGAAGTAAAGTGGAGGAATTAAAATTTAAAAATTAGCTTTATAATTTAACAAATTTGCAAGTCCCTTTGCGCAGAGAGTAATTTTGAAAGAGTAAACATTAGTGTCAAGTATTGATTGATAGAGTGATTAAAAATGCATTTGAGCTCTGAGTTTTATTCACCTGTGGCTCCCTTTTTTAATATCCCTGGAGATAGTCATGAAACATATCATGTATAAAAATATATCAATTACCCAAATCTGCTTACAACAGACTGCTACCCCTGCTCCACAAAATGGGATTGGACGATTGCAATGTAATATTTTTTTTTTAAACTACCCCAAATTGTATGAGTAAGTACGCCATAATCTAATGTTAAGTGAAAAAGATCTCTTCCGTCAATCCTGTGTATTATGTATAAATTCCATACATAAATTTTCTTGCAAAAGATTCTAAATTTCCAGTAAAATTATTTCATGAACAAACTTTGCAAAGTGCACTTGACACTAACATCTCCTTCTTCTTTAGCTTTCCCCATTCGTTAGGGGTCGCTATTTTTTATTTTCTTCTTCCACTCATTTCTATTTTACGTGTCGTTCTCATTCAGTTCTTTTTCTCTCAAGTCTTCCGCAATACAGTCCTTTCATCTTATCCCTGTTTCTTCAATCTTCTATTACTAAGCTATTCAGTCTTCATCCAATATATATTCTTCATTTCTCTTCATGACATTTTCAAACCAATGTAATCATGTCGCTTGAATCTTTCTAGAACACTAGAGTTATTTCTTACCTATCTTTCTGTGTCTTCCCCACCATCTACTCCAACAACCTCATCTCTGCCACATTAATTTACTTTTTATTTATACTGACATCTGTCAATTTGAATTATATGAATATATTAGTAGTAGCCATGTTTAGCATAGCTGGCTGATTTATAAAATTTAATTTTTTTTTAATTCTTTAACTCTATATCTATTGAATATGAAGTATAAAATGTAATCAAATCGTATAGAGAATAATATATTCCTTAAGTTATAATAACGTTAAATGTCAATAAATCAAAAAATCTTCAATTGAGGCTACTTCCGGTTCACCAATTATAACCAAAATTTAATCAGTTGTTCTTCCGGATGTAAACTTGAGGAATACGAAATTATAATTTTTGGAATCGTGGTATTGAAGTTATGCGATCCGGAACTTTTGTCACACACACATACATACATACATACATACAGACAGATATCACCGTAAAAATGGTAAAATCATATTATAGGGACCCTAAAACAATACCTTCCTTACCTAAAGGTGACGGAAGGTACAAATTCAATGTCTTCTACAATCCTTATATTTTATTATAAACTATTTAAACTTCAACCGACATAAAAAAATAAATCTCTCTTCCCGCTATTTCAAATCAGAAAGTACGTTATGTTTGATTTCACATCTGACAGTATACCTGGGCAGTCGTATGGTCACTTCAGTCTTCAGAGCTTGGCTGAAGATCATTGACCAGGCAATGTGCAAACTGACTCGAAATCGGAAACGATTCAGACAATCCATAATACAATGGCTCCGGGTGACAACCGAAACTTGGGTTTGCCCGTGGTTTACCTGCGAACAGGCAGAGGTTAGCTTAGGATAGAGGAGCATATGTGCAGTATATGAGTAATAGTAAAATATATGATTTTATTGTGAATCATCTCATAATTTTGCTGAATTAGTAGTAAAAAATCTGTTGTAGAAATATTTCTTTGTATTTTGGATTATTATAATATTGGATTGATGAATAAGTTCGTAGCGTTTTTGATTTCTAGAGCAAGAAATCTATTTGTTAGACATCAAGTCAATGTTGTTTTAATGGCCGTGTTCAGAAATACCTTTGTAAAATTAAACAAAATATAACTGTGCTAATATCAACAAATTATACATTTGTTTGATACTTACTTATTATTCACTTATTTATCTATTTATTTATTATTTATTTTCACATAGCTACTTAGAATACTTCAATAAATATTATTTCTCATATCTCATTTACCTTATTTTTCTCGATTTTTTTCAAATGCATTAATAAAAACTAATACATCGTTGAAAAGAGAAAAACTGGCAGTTTATATTTTAATAAAATAATTATAGGTTTATAAAAAATATCTATACCTGCCATCAAGTAGCATATTTAAATAATAAAACTTTTATGTCAGCCATTTTTACCTCTCGTTAAGAGAGGTATTGGATTCATGCTAAAAATCGCATATTCAGATTTTAATGAATAAGCACGTTTGAAGGTACGTACAATCCGATTTTAACATTTTTACGATGATGTCTGTGTGTGAGTGTGTGTGTGTGCGTATGTGTAGATGTATATGTGTATGTGTGTGCGTGTGTGTGTATGAGTGTGTGTAGATGTTGGAAGGAGGACTTCTCAATAATTGTAATATTTAATATCTGTTTAACTACGTATTTCTCAATCGAACATTACTGGGAAGAGTTGAAAGGGTTTTAATAATAATTGGTTAACCGGAAGTAGTAGATTCTTAAAAAAAATTCTTCTAAATATTATTTTTTGAAAATTTTTGTTGTTGTAAGTATTAAAGAACATTAAATTCTTTATCTGATACATATAAATTTTTTATTATATCTTTTATAGATTTAGAGAGAAAGAAATATAATATATAAAATAATCTATTGTAATAAATCTCACAACGCAAATAATGTCATGGGAACCAATTGAAAAATTAAAATGTTAGTAACTGACAGATAAATTCCAGTGTCAAAAATCCAGAGACATTACTGAAGACTTTTTCTGCGAAGTACATACATTATATTATTTCTTATTGTATTAATAGTTAAATATTTAAAAATATAGGTATATTACCCTTCAGAAATACAGTCAATCCCTAATGTCGAAAAATTAGAAAAGTAGGACAAAATTTCTTCATACGGCGCGAGCAGTCTTGTGACTTTGTTGGCTCTGACAAGCAGATATGAGAAACTGTGTCAGAAAGACAGCTACATAGATGTATGTCATAATTTTCCATTGCAAATTTCATAATTTTCCAATTCCATATGGACAATATCTTCCCTACCTGAAGGTGACGGAAGGTAAAAAAAACTGATGTGGACACCACACGACTTCCTTGTACGATTATTAAACTATACATATTTTTTTAATAACTAAATTACAAAATATTGACAGGCTTAAGCCAAGCCTGAGAAATATTTTGATATAGAACAAAAAATAATTCATTTACTATCATTCTTAAATTAACATTAATCTAACCCGGTTCTTTTTAAAGAGAGTTTTGATTACAACAATGAATATGACTAATTTCACAATAAAAATATAATATTTGTTATTGTACGAATCATAAATACATGAACATTTTTTTTAATTTTTTGTCCTAATCCATAGCAAGCTTTATTACAAAAACAAAAAAGTATATAATTTTTAAATTTACATATCTCGCTTATACAAAGGGCTAATTTAATAATACTTGATGAGCTAGACGCAGAAATTAATTCTCTTTTATTTGAAGCATTTATTTCTAAAATCAAAATAAAATCATTTTATTCAAGAAAAACTGTTAACAACTTCAAGTAATGTATCACTTCCGGTAAGTCTATTTTAACCAAAATCTATTATGTTATTTCGATTGACATAAAAGTCTTGTATACCAAATTTGAAAAGTTTTGGATTATATTTTAAAACAGTTTTTTATTAAAATCTATTATAGGCTTCATGTAAAGTGCCACTTCTGGAAATTGTGTAATAACCAGAAAGGGAGGTGCACAACTAGATGTTATAACAGTCCTAAATACAAAATTTGAACTTTTTACGGCTTACCGTTTTTGAGTTATGCGAGATACGTACGTACGTACAGACGTCACGACGAAATTAGTCAAAATGGATTCAGGGCTGATCAAAATGGATATTTCCGCTGAAATCTGAAAACCGAAATTTTTCGCGACTACAATACTTTCTTTACTTATGTACAAGGAAGTAAAAAAGAGTTTTTCCGACATATCTTTTTATTTGTGTTTAACAAAGGATTTAGGCATCGGATGCCACAAGAACTATTTGTGTCGTTTACATAGAGAACGCCATTGGGGAACATACAATATGAAAATGTTTTCTCGTTTTAAGGAGGGCCATTTTGACATGAACGATCTCTGTTTTCAAATCACCGGATCTATTCAGACGTGGAATTAAAAAGCTGCCAGATCGTTGGAGGCAATCATAAACAATCGAGGAGGATTAGTTAATGTATTTTCTTTATTAACCGCTAATTTGTAGTTTAATATTTAATGTACAAATTTCATTTCGACGTGACAATCCCCCACATATCTGGCATATCCGTGTCGCGATTCGCGATTGTTCAAACAGGTGACGATCTGTGCTGTAGAGGGCGCGTGAAGCTTGAAGCTTGAGCTTGAGCCCGTGAAAGCTGAGGGGTGATGTATCACTAAAGACGGGGCGGTATTCACCCTCATTAGCCGGGAGACAATGGAACTCGGACAGCTGAGGAACTGTTCATTTCGGAGGTTACACCCGGGTCACAAGTTACAGGGTTAATAGGGGGTGAATTACTCGCGAAACAGACTACTTGGCTTTTTGACAAGATTGAAGATTGTATCACTTTTTTACCTTCGTCACCTTTAGGTAAGGAAGGTATTGTCTTTAGCCAAAAAATTCGATGGTGGTGTGTGTATGTGTGGATATGTGTATGTGTGTGTGTGTGTGTGTGTGTGTGTGTTCTTCGTCAATTCTTTCGTACATGGATATGAAGAGTGGATTAGATTTTGGTTATAATTGGTCAACGAAAGTACCTTCATTTGCAGTTCTTAATATATTTTTTTTTAATATCTTTTTTGACACTTTATATTATAAATATTAAAGAATATTTTATTCTCTATACGATTTGATTACACTTTTTCCTTCATATACATATAAATAGATTAAATTTCATAAATCAGCCAGCTATGCTATAATCATCGAAACTGCTAATATATTCAAACAATTCTAACTGACAGATGTCAGTGTCAAGTGCAATTTACATAGTATGTTTGTGCTATAATTTTACTATTGAATCTTTTCCAAGGAACTTTCCGTACGGAATTTGTATAATGAAAATACATAGAATTGACGGAAGGTATTGTGCTGGCCACATCAAATTTTTTTACCTTCCGTCATGTTTAGGTAAGGAAGGTATTATCTGGTTTACTATTTATGTCTGTACGTGTGTGCGCGAGTATGTGCAAATGAAGATTTGATTAGATTTTGGTTACAATTGATTAATCTGAAGTACCTTCATTTGAAGCTCTTAACAGTTTTTCTTAAGAAAACGCCGTTAATTTTTTAAGATTTTATATTATTACAAATATTAAAGAATATTTGCACTATACGATTTGATTGCATTATTTTCTTCATATTCATTGTAAACCGTGTTCCTTCGGACTGTGATTCGCAATCTAAATCATCAAAGTGATCATGATTAAGAAAAAGTAGGTTTTTTCGTTTCCTATTCGTTATTCCCACTTTCTCATTTTGTGATCACTAGACAACCTTCCCCTTTCCCTTCCGAATTATTCTTTTTGAGTGATCACACGGATTCATTTCAGAGCAAATTTGGTCTGCATATAACATTTGACGCTAGATGGTGTTTATATTATTCAAGTTGTTTTCTTTATATAATTTTTAAATCATGATTCAAAAATATCACGATTAAACTAATCAGAATTGACAAAATCACAATCACAGCCTGTAGGAACACGGCTGTATTTAAAGCTAAAAATTGACAAAGAAATTATTTTTCATAAATCTTGCAATTTTTATTGCGTCACCATGGAAATAGTTTCACTAATTAAATAAAAACACAGAAATTATGAAAGGTATTGTGGCTGGCTACAACATATTTTTTATAGAGTATATTAGAGGAAATAGTATATTACCGGTCAAGTATGTTCTATTTCATTGGATGAGGTAGACAATATTATTACGAGTATATCTCCCCTGGAATTAAAGAAAAATAAATATTAACATAAAATGAATAGCAGATTTTATCATACAAATACCCGTAATAAAATATAACAAAACAACAACATAATGGTAGGAATTAAAATTTCGCGAGAACAGCAAACATTGGAAGATTTTTGCGGAACAGCAACAGTAGTACAGCTTCAGTTTCAGCTTGGAACTCGCACTGTAGCAGTGTACCTTTTCGTAATTCAGCTAAGCACTTAACAATACATCTAAATCGTATTACCCGAAACAGTACAGCGCACAATTTACAACGCTACACTCGTACTTGAATATTCTGTACATTACATTCTGTACAAACCAGATAATCTCAATAGAGAATGCTACGAATTCTTAATAAATTTTAGCAATTTACCAAAAATGATTAAAAATACATTTCTGGTGGTAGTTTCTCATCTTGAGTGAGGAATACCCATTAATTTATCTTTTGGCTTCAACTTCTCAT
Source organism: Harpalus rufipes (assembly GCA_951394225.1). Lineage (NCBI taxonomy): Eukaryota > Metazoa > Arthropoda > Insecta > Coleoptera > Carabidae > Harpalus > Harpalus rufipes. Next base: position 12,619,374 of record OX596281.1, on the reverse strand, counting down.
CCCGTCTTGTTGCAGTCTTGGTTGTCAAGTAGGAAATAGGAAAATGTAGAGGAACATATTCAACCGGGGGTATCAAGTAAAACCCACTGTCATTGTGGTCAAGAGCAATCAATGGCTCACCTACTCCCGTGTGTCATATTAGAAGAGGAATGAACGAGAGAAGGCCACTTCTCTGTCAGTTTTTGCGGGTGGTTTTCCTTTAGCGTATAGGAGAATCTTCGGAGAAAATGCATCCTCGTAGTAAATTATGTAATTATTAAATTTGATGATGTTTTTTTGTATATATTATTATTATACATACATACTTAACATAAATAACATAAACCGTCATCTTTAGGTAAGTAATTGTCTTTGGTCAAAATATTTGATAGTGAGTTTCTAATGAATAAGATCGTTTCGAATTTACTATTTTTACGATGATATCTGTATGTATATGTGTGTGTGTGCGCGTCTGTGTGTGTGTGCGTGTGTGTGTATGAGTGTGTGTGACGATCGTTTCGGATTGGTACCTCCAATACCACGATTCCAAATTTTTTATATTTTTTTCGTATTCCTCGAGTTTAACAGTTTTTCTTGAAAAAACGTAGTTAAGTCTTTTATTTACACTTACTTCATATTGAATATTTATAGAGTTAAAGAATTATAAAGATATTAAATTTCGTAAATTAGCCAGCTATGCTAACCATGGAAACTGCTAAAAAAGAAAATTAATATGGCAGAGATGAGGCTGTTGAGATAGATTTTGGGGAAGACACGGAAAGGTAGGATAAGGGATGAAAGGATAAGGGAAATAGTGATAGAAAGATAGAAGAGAGGCGATTACAATGGTATGGACATGTCATGAGGAGAGATGAAGAATATATTGGAAGAAGAATGGATAGTTTAGTAATAGAAAGTAGAAGAAACAGAGGAAGACCAAATATAAGATGAAAGGACTGTATTGCGGAAGACTTGAGAGAAAAGGAACTGAATGAGAACGACACGCCAAACAGAACTGAGTGGAAGAAGAAAAAAATAAATAATACGACCCCTAACGAATGAGAAAAGCTAAAGAAGAAGATGTCAGTGTCGAGTGCAATTTGCATAGTTTGTTTTTAAAATAATTTTACAGGAAATTTAATATCTTGCAAGAAAATTTCTATATGGAATTTATTTATAATACACAGGATTACCGGCCACATCAGATTTTTTTATTTATGTGAAAGATTCTACAAATTAATTCATAATAACCTGAAAAAAAATATTTTTTTTCATATTTTTTTAAATATTGAATTAAAATGAACCGCGCTAAAAACTCTAGACAAAAACTATCCCGCATTCCTATGACGTAGCAAGGCATCTATTCCTATTGGCTGCTTAAACACAATCAATCTTTCTTATTCATCGCATGCAATTGCGTGTGTCTCTATCTCCGTTGCTAGTAAACAAAACTTAACATGTGCTTTCGTGTTTGACATTTGAAGCTGTTGGATGTGCTGCCGCGAGTGTCTTTTGACGTCACACTTTGTTTTTAATCACGTGATATATTTGAAAATACCTATATACATTTTTTAACAATTAATAATTCATTATTTATAGGAATATTATAAATTATTATGCGAAAAGCTACAAAATGGAACAATGAAATTTTGTTTTTTAAAACAAAGAAAACAAAACAACATTAAAAAAATGTTGAGCCCAAAATTATCATTTCAGTGATCTACATAATAAAGATGTTTAATTAGTGAATATAAAACTTTACAGTCACAATTTTAACTTAATTAGATTTTGACTATTTCTCTTTGTCTTTTGAGATTTCCCGGCGAATCTTATTCGCAAAGTCAAACGTACTGCAAACTATATTTCCCGATAAGCGACAGAGCGCTACGTTACTTTATTATAACCGAGAATTTTACGCAACGCGATAAACCGAAATATATTGGACAGGCTGGAAACCCGGTGGAATTATTAAACCCGTATAAGTATCTGCCTCTCTTCACACAAGCAGAATCCGAAGCACACGGTTCAGAGTTCACAGACATGCCAGGACCAGGTCATGCAGACTAAAAAATTCAGAAAATGCTTGCAATCAGGTAGCACCGAAGGTTTTTATTACCTTGATTTCCTTTCAAGAAGTGTTGTAATTTGACCGACTGTAAGTGTAAGCAGGTAAAATAAAATACACGAAGAAAAAAGGGTTCGCAAAAAAATGTTTTACCTCAATGATTTTCATTCAATGATGAAAACAGTTAACCTGATTAAGCATACCAGGCTGCAGAATTTTTTTGAAGAGAATTTGTATTTGTTTTACTACATAGATATTAAGATCATTTTGTTTGGAATTGCACTGTTATATTTCAACACTTTTAAATGCTGTGTGATTGAGATTTCGAGAAATCAGTAATCGAGTAGAACAACATGTCACAAATTTCAATAATGTAATGATCTTAGCGCTGATCTCCAACGCTAATCACCAAATGTATTAATCTACTAGTTATTATCAAAATTTACCTACCTTGGTAGCTGGGGTAGGACTTTATTTTATATTTAACAATAAATTTATTTCCATTTCTGACCGAGCGGTTTCAAAATTAATAGGAAAATCATTTTAATTCGAATTTAACAAACAAAATATAATTAAAAATTGAAAAAAATGTTTATATAAAAATGTTAGATTAAACAATAAATTAAATATAAATGTTAAAGTTCAAATTGTTAATTCTTACATTTATACAGATGTAACAGAAATAAGTACATTAAATTTAACCAGGGGCCCGATTCTTGAAATCATGCGGAATTTTTCGCACGCGACTAAATTCGGTTGGTTTATTTCGTGCACGAACAGTACTGTACGCATGAGTGGTATTCTTGAATACCAAACGAAATTCGGTCGAAGCCTACGTATACGATTCTCGAAAGCAAACGAACGTAGTATATTGCACCAAATCAAAACGAAACATAATATAAGATCAATAAACGTATCCGGAATTGTTCAAAATCATAATTTGTTTTATATGACATGATTCAAGTACTAATATATAAAACTCAAGTGACAGTGACAATGTGACAAACACAGTTTCGTGTGCGAATGATACTTTCAAGTGATTCATACCCATGCGATGTAATTATACACGGAATTATCGCATACGACCACACGATTTCGATTAAAGAATACCAATATGCAGTTCGCATACGCATCTCTCCCACTTACGTACGCGTAAAATTTCAAGAATCGGGCCCCAGGCATAGAACATGTCGAGTGCAACAATACTTTTTAATAACTAGGAAATTATTTATTATTACCGCTGTATGTGTTGTAGTGCTATTCATCGAGTACTAGACCCTGATTGAATCCAAAACATCCTCTTCAATATTCTCTGTGTAATCAGGGCGAGTTCTATCATAATCTTGAGCAGCAGGCTTAAAGGACTCATGATATCGGAGATTTATTTAATTTATTTACACACATGTACAAAAGTGCGAACGTTTAGAAGATGACGATTCGGTCACGAAAGATACGGTAAGAAATGAAAGAATAATGCAAATAACTCTAGTATTAAAAGTTTCTAGAAAGATACAAGAGAGACGATTACATTGGTTTGAGGAGAGATGAAGAATATATTATGAATAGCTTAGTAGTAGAAGGTTGAAGAAACAGAGGAAGACCAAATATAAGATGGAAGGACTGTATTGCGGCAGACTTGAGATAAAAGAAACTGAATGAGGACAACACGCCAAACAAAAATGAGTGGAAGAAGAAAATAAAAAATAACGACCCCTAACGAATGGGAAAAGCTAAAGAAGAAGATGTCAGTGTCAAGTGCAATTTGCATAGTTTATGAAATAATTTTACAGGAAATATAGAATCTTTTGCAAGAAAATTTATGTATGGAATTTATACATAATACACAGAATTGACGGAGGTATTGTGCTGGCCACATCAGATTTTTAACTCTGTATCCATTGTATATGAAGTATGAAACGTAATCAAATCGTGTAGATAATAGAATATATTTTAGTATTTATATAAAATATATAAATAAATACATATATCATCACGGCATATTACCCACTGCTGAGTGTACCAATTTGCTTTGTACACATATTTCAGTAATGATTAATGATGATGACATTGTTGTACCGAGCGGGCGTTTACCAGGCGTCACATCACGGGCATTCATTGCTGCCGTGGAGAATGCACCACCGAGGTCAATTTTGTGCCATTTAAAATTCGAAATTTTTGGCATCGGTCGGGATCGAAATTATATTTTTTGGAATTATGGTATTAGAGTTAAGTGACCCGAAAATATTGTCACACACACACTCACATACACGCAGACATCATCGTAAAAATATTAAAACCGTATTCGTATTCTATAGACTGTAAAACTTGCTTATTCATTAACTCGCCACCGAATTTTTAGACCAAAGACAATACCTTCCTTACCTATTGGTGACGGAAGTTAAAAAAACTGTTGAAATCTATTCCAAAACTTATGAGACGTACATTACTTTTTCCAAAATTAATTAATTACAGAAATTCATCAATTTTTTTATACTTAATAACCACTATTACATTTTAGTCATTGTTTTATTTTAAAATATTTATTAAAAACTTCAATCTAACATATGCTATTCGCAACTTCATCTCTTCTTCAATAATTAACTTCGCAATTTAGGCATCCCATGCAGAGTAATTATTTGTCAGTGATAAAATCAGTGAGTACGCAAGTCCCGAGACAAAACTGACGGTATGTGCCACGCCACGCCACGCCACGGCATGGCATCGCGTCTGACATGTGGCACGCAGGTTGCATCCGAGCTTCTTCCTGTTTTTTATTCAGATGAGAGGTAGTATGAAAGTTTAGGTTATGTAATCATGAGAGCATTTTTTTGTGATATGGAGTAACTGCATATGGGAGTATTCATAGACTTCAAGAGGCAAAAACAATGAAGACTAATCTAGATATATCGTTATTATTCATTATTTCGTCACTGCGATCACTTTTACAATCTTGATACACAAATAACTATTTTAACAAACCATACTCTCTATATGACTTTTTTAAAAGACTGTACAATGACTATACTCAAATAAATACATGAAATTTATTTTTTACCTTCCGTCACCTTTAGGTAAGGCAAGTATTGTCTTTGGTCACAAAAATCAGTGGTGAGTTTTTCAATAAATAAGCACGTTTTGGGGTCCCTACAATACGACTTTACTAGTTTTACGATTCTGTATGTATGTATGTGTGTGTGTGTGTGCCGCGATATCTCCAATAAGAGAATTCCAAAAATTACAATTTTTACGTATTCCTCTTCCTTAAATCCATATGCAGACTTGAGTAGATTTTGGTTATAATTGGTCAAACGGAAGTACCCTCATTTGAAGATTTTAACAGATTTTCTTGAAAAAACACTTAATTTTTTTTTTGTTATTTAGTATTATTATAAATATTAAAGAATATTCTTATCTATACGAATTGATTGCATTTTATATTTCATATTCAATGGATATAGAATAAAAGAATTATGAAGAAATTAAATTTTATAAATCAGACAGCTATGCTATAACCATGGAAACAGCTGCTATATTAAGAAAATTCTAACTGACAGATGTAAATGTCAATGAAAAGAAAATGAATATGGCAAATATGAGGATGTTGAGATATATATTGGGAGACACGGAAATATAGGATAAGGAATGAAAGGATAGAAAGATACAAGAGAGATGATTATATTGGTTTGAACATGTCATGAGGAGAGATAAAGAATATATTGGAAGCATGAATAGCTTAGTAATGGAAGGTAGACGAAACAAAGGAAGACCAAATATAAAATGGAAGGACTGTATTGCGAAAAACTTGAGTGAACAGGAACTGAATGAGGGCGACACGCAAAACAAAAACGAGTGGAAGAATATAAAAAATAGCGACCACTAACAAATGGGAAAAGTTAAAGAAGTAGATGTCAGTGTCAAGTGTAATTTGCATAGTTTGATTATGAAATAATTTTACTGGAAATATAGAATCTTTTGCATGGTAAAATTTATGTATGAAATTTGTACATACACATGATTGGTGGATGGTATTGTGCTGGCCACATTAGATTTTTTTTAAAATTATCATAGAACGAAGGTACTAAAAAAATGTAATTAAAAGTGTATTAATGAGATTAAATAAAATACGTCCATTTTAAAAGGTTATACTAGTAAAAATGCAGAAGCATAATGCGTATAATTTCAGCAAAATCCAGTTTCGGTTAATTAAATTTTAGTGTGACATAAATCTGTTGAAAAAAAAAATCTGTCGTCCGCAGCGCAAGAAGCTCTCAGCGCTGAAAAGCGATATTTTTTGCTGCATAAAACGCAAAAATTCCGAATAAAATTACGCCCGCATTTAAATATTATCAAATGACTTTTCATTTCACAATAAACCCCAAACAATCCGGGAAATAACTTCCCAAAGAATGTCAAGAGTTTCGAAATGTTTGGCAATGTGTTCACCCCATGTTCAATTTTGATTTCCGTGCAAAATGCAAACTATATTTGGACTAAATTTAAAATCCACTCACATCAGACCAATATTGTAAAAAATCAATGCGTAATTTTACGCACTGCAACTTGCTGGTGCAAGAAAGGACGTACGGGCAATGTACCGTCTCTTTTTAGTGAGCATGTCGAATGCGACTGACGTCGAAACGTTTCAGGGGATGGAAAAGGTCGTGGACGGTTGTTGCATCAACTGCCAACGCACATTGAGATGTTTTCGATTTCAAAGTAAAATTTATGTTTAAATATACACTGCTCAAAGTTGTACATGGATATTTTAATAATTAAATGTAAAATGAATACTTTAAATTATATTCCAGTATGTTTAAGAAAAAATAATTCGTATAAACTATTTTCAACTCCCACTAACTTTAGTAAAGGGAGGTATAGGGATCGTGCTAAAAATCGCATGTCGGGATTATGGTAATTTATCAAGTTTTAAGGTCCCTAAAATCAGATTTTAACATTTTCACGATGATGTCTGTCGTTGTGTGTGTATGGTCTTTACGCTCTAACTCAAATTCTGAAAATTTTGAAACCGTATATTCTTACTCTACTTTAATATGGAAAGAAGTCATTAGATTTTGGTGTAAACAGATAACCGGAAATGGCACTTTACTTGAAGCTCAAAACAGTTTTTCTTCGGAAAATACATTTAAATTACATATTTTCGCGATTCGTGTTATTATAAAAATTAAAGATTATCAAATTTTCTCCAGTTATGCATTAATACTTTTTCTTCATATTTTATGAATAAATTTATGCTTTAAAGATACACATATCTCCTTGGTTATACAATTCATATGTCAAATTTATGTAACTGATAGATAAATGTCATTGTCAATAAATTAATCATTTCAAATTAGAAATGATAGTATTTTAAAATGAAAATATTAAAATATGAATTTAGAAAATATCTAATTAATAAATTAATTTTCATATGTTTTTAATTGGAAATAAATTAACGTTCCAACCACAAAATAAAATTATGGTATGATTCTGGAGAAGAAAATACGGATAATACATAATAAATTGGAACAATAGTTATAATATTTATTAAAAAATCTTTCAGAACTCATTATTCAAATACAATGATACAATCTTTTTAGTTTTAGTTCTGTTTATTATTATAAAAACCGACGTTTCGGCAGGATGAACTGCTGCCTACTTCAGGGAATAAACAACAAATAAATAAATAATAACATTCGAGGAAACAAAAGTTCTAGCGAGACCAACACACCTCAATAATAGGTTAATTAAAGAAGTCATTTTCAATCTGTCATTGTAACGGTTTGGATCGTAGTCGGGCATGGCTTTCTATATTAAATATATTGTAATTTGTCACCATGGTTACCTGTTGCTAATGCTTTTGTTATTATTAATTTATATATTTGTTGTTTATTCCCTGAAGACAGCAGTTCATGCTGCTGAAACGTCGGTTTTATAACAATAAATAGAACTAAAACTAAAAAGGGTGTATCATTTTAATAGGTATAATATTATATCATGCAAAGAAGCTAGAATTAGTAAATATGTAGGTATGTATTCAAGTTAACAAAAATTAAATGGCGGATGGTATTGTGCTGGCCACATCATATTTTCCAAAATATTATTACTAAATAACAAGATTTCACGTGTTTAACATTTGTTATCTGTAAAATAACGTTAGTTTTTGTTGCATTGTTTAACAACAGATTTAAATTCCGTGTGTAAATGTAAGTTCTGAAAAGTGGACATTTAACACGAGAAAAAATGTTACGTGCCGTTGATATGTTACAAGCTGGATGACGTGAAATTGAAGTTGCAACCTAATTTTTAAAGATGGACGAAATGTTGTGGTATACGTAACCAACATCATTACAACGCGCTGTACAAGAACATTATATTATCCAACCAGTTAAAACTGTTGTTCCCATCGTTTCTAACTTTCAGTTTAATTTTTAACTAATGGTTAATAAACACTAACTAAAGTTACTTGGATCGCAATAGGTTACACGAAGTATACTTAAGATCTAATTTTAAGACAGCATGAAATTATTATTTCAAATTTTAAAAGGCACAAAGTGACTCCTGTGGTGCATTCTCCACGCCAGCAATAAGTGCCTGTGAGACACAACTATTTCCAATCCTGCAGTAACGCATCCAAACAAACTCATCCCTCATCTCGCTAGTTTCACTTTCACCCCCACTACAATCGAAAGCGAAAGGTGACCCCCTCTTACCCCTCACCTCTTCAAACCACCACTTCGTGTGTGACGTACGTCGCAGCTTAGTCCTGTGCTTGTGACAGTGTTCGTATCCTAGCAACCATCGACCGACGAGGTGACTGACTATCGCGAGTGTCGAGCGTCGTGCGTCGTGATCGTGGTGGCATAGCCACCGATGCGATGCTGTTTTTGGAGGGGGAGGGTGACATTGAAATGAGTTTGTATGTCAGTGTGGTAGGTGGTGGGAGGGTAGGCAACATCACAACGGGAGTGTGTGGATGGTTGATGGCGTGGCAATGAAGAGAGATTGTAATTATTGGAATAGTTGGAATTTATGGCACACGTTATGAACATCCATTATATGTTAAAATAATATTAAAATAGAAATTAGAAATTTTGATTGGGTTTTCACCATTTTTAAATTCAACTAATGACTTACACCTTCTTCAGCTTAAGTATATTTAAGAATGTGTAATATATAATTGTCACATAGTACATACAAAACTTTTGTTTCATACCGTGAAACATTCAAATCCGATGTAAAAACTGTTCTTCATAAGTGATCTACAAATCGCTTCAGAAGGAGTTTTCTAGTTGAAATAGGTACACGGTTTTAGAGTGGCTTTCAGTAACCTCCTTCGGTAAAAGGGCACTTGAGCTGCGTGACCGAATACACCATGAGGACGTCCAACAAGCTTGTAAACAATTAACTTCCATCGAAATTTTAGGTGGAATAGGTGTCCCAAGACCAAGAAATACGTACATAACTTTCGTATCAGTCAAAAATATAATTTTATATGGGCATCATAGTCATAGTAAAAAATCTAATATATTAAATTTGTACAATAAATGTTTTTATCCACAACTGTCAAATAATATACCTATAATTCAACCGTATTTTATCAATTAATGACCTTAGTTACTGTTGCTAATTGAATAATATTGACAGTTCGATGGAATAATATTATTCAATCGTTATGTCAAATTCAAATCTTACCTTTCAAAGAGTACAAATAAATTAGTAGTTTTAATAAGTAATTTTCCACATAAAAAGCCAAAATTATACTAGTTTTCTCATTTTCTATAGTTTTATTTTTTTCTTAAGCTTAAAATGTAGCTGAATAGTCGGTTTAAAAATTTCTGCTAAATGTCAAATCACTTCACAAATCACAAATACCTAGCGAGCAACACTATGTTTATGTTTGTAAACAATTTTCTAAAATTTGTTAGATTATTATTTCTGATTTTATAATAGTACAGTATGTTATTATTGGACAGTTGTGGATAAAGTATAGTATTCTATTCGCATGTAATGGCTATTATTCACTCGAATGATTTACATCACTCGCCTTCCGGCTCGTGATGCAAACTTCATTCTCATGAATAATAGCATACATTACATGCTCATTGAATAATATACTATTAAAACGAAGTACATTCGTAGTTTCCTAGAAATAGCGATAGCCAGGGTGAATAATTTTAAGTAAATACTAACAATCATAGTTTTTAAAGGACGTAGAAGTAAAAATATATATATTTTCTATTTTACAAAGCTATTACAGCACCCAAAAGAGTTCGTTAATAGCTCACCCGAGTGCTGTAATAGATTAGTATAATTTTTTTTTTAAGGTTGTTAGCTATAAATGTGACACAATATCAAATGCCAAATCTCGCTAAATAAATAAACACAAAGTAAATAATTTTAATTTTTATATATTTTTCAATTCAAAAGTAAGAATAAGAAGAGAAGAAATAGAGTAAGAAAGTTGGAAAGAAATAGAAAATATCATAGATAGTTGGAGTTCCAAAAGTAAGATTAGAATTATGGTGTCACATTAGTATCCAAAATTCCCTAAATCTTGAAACAACGATTTTTTATTTAAAAGGGTATGGAAAACGTAAAATAGAAAAAAAAATATAGGTAAAGAACTCATTTCATGATCGTCAATTATTTTGTTCGAAGTATTGGGCAACTCCGCTGCGAATCGTGACCCAAACTTCTTTCTCACAAAATAAAATGACAATTATGACATTCATTCTTTAATATAGTATTATATATGTGTATCATTCTTATTTCGAGATGACAATAACTTCCTGAACGTCCAGCTCCTCAATGCATCAATCCTGCCCTAACCCAACACACCCCGCATACAAACGATTCTTCCAAACATAAACATACTCCAACAGAACATCGCTTAGTCTTCCCCCTCTCCCACGCTCCTTGCGTTGCGACTGTCCTGCTCCCTTGCGTCGAGCGCGTGAACTGCCATGAACCTGCGAACCTGCGTGAACTTGCCTGGAGCGACAGCAGACAGTCGACATCCTTCCGCTTGCTGACGTCACACTCCTGCAACTCCTGCTGAGCTGAGGGCGACGGAGGCATCTAGCGGATAAGTGAGGTACTACAACGAGAGGGAAAGTGCAAGGATAGTGAAAGTTGAAGGATGAAGAATAATAGATTTGATGTTTGATAGTACCTACCACGTCCGAAAAATCAATTAGGTACAATAATAATATATTATTCAATGAGCATGTAATGTATGCTATTACTCATGAGAATGAAGTTTGCATCACGAGCCGGTAGGCGAGTAATGTAAATCATTCGAGTGAGTAATAGCCCCATTACTTGCGAATAGAATACTATACTTTATCCACAACTGTCAAATAATAACATACTGTAATATAATAAAATCAGAAATAACCTAACAAATTTTAGAAAATTGTTTGCATATAAACATAAACATAGTTAGCGTTGATCGCTAGGTATTTGTTATAACAAAATTATGAAGTGATTTGACATTTAGCAGAAAATTTTAAACCACTTAAGAAGAAAATAAAACTATAAAAAATGAGAAAACTAGTATGCTTTTGACTTTTTATGTGGAAAAAAATACTTATTAAAAATAATTTCTTTGTACTCTTAGACAGGTAAGATTTGAATTTGACATAACGATTGAATAATATTCCATAGAACTGTCAATATTATTCAATTAGCAACAGTAACTAAAGTCAGTAATTGACCAAAAACGGTTGAATTATGGGTATATTATTTGACAATCGTGAATTTTTTTTAAAGATGTCTGCTCAAGGTCATCTGTATTATGAACAAATTGGCATACATTTATCCCTGTCATTTGCAAAGACTACAAGCATGTGCGAGAAGAATGGATATAACACGCTTGTCTTAATTCATATTGTTTCTATTAAGTTAGGACATTCCATTTTAAAACTATACTCGTTGTTAACAATACTTTCCCTGTAACGTTAGTTTATTTATTAATTCAGATATTTGACCTTGATTCATAGCCGTACGAATAACGTTATTTTCTATCAGTGCCACTGATATTGTGTCAGTATATTATTTTTCACATATTTGGTTTTACATTTGCTACTAAACTTACCAGTTGACTTATTTTTGAATGCTTTTACTGTAACATATTTTTATACTAATAAAATAACAGTAGTATCTTATGTACCCTCATAAAAACTAAGTAAACGATATTACTGAATTTCACAGAATGGGCGGAACCAGGGATTAACTACTAGATAGAGCAAGCGTATATCGATAAATGTATTTCTTGTGTATCCGGCCAGATAAAGAGAGAACACAGGAAGTGTAAGTGAGAAAGATAGAGATAATTCCAATTTAGAAAAGTGAATTTGATATTTACATCACTGTCAAATTCATGTCAAAAATTGTAGTAATATGTCGATTCCTAATCTTTTACATGTTGGGAAATACATTGTTCCTAACTGCAATGTCAATCTCTTAGGTGGGCAATAACAGATTTCACTTCCATCCCATGGGTTGGAAATGTTTATGTAGGAATTGCCTAGCAATATTGTCATAGATCCTTGTAATAAAGTAGGCTAAACAAATTTTAATAGAGCTGTCAAAAAATATTAACAAAATTAAAGGTTATAACTTCATGATTTATTCTGAAAATTATTGATGTAAAAATAGGATGATTGTGAATAAAATAGTATACATACCTCGGTGGGAGTTTCATTACAGCCTCGCGCTGTATCTCACTATAAGATTATAGAACCATTAACAATGTTTTATTTTCTTAATATACACAAATGTTACAACAATATATATACTATGAATCCAACACCTCTCTTAGCGAAAGGTAAAAAAAAATAGGAATTTGGAATGGAAAAATTATGGCAAACATAAATTATTTACAAATTATAACCTCTTTATTTATTGACTATAAGTACGTATATTAACAAAAATATAAGAACACTTGGGTGTTATAAAATACATATATTAAAATCTAATATTATTTTAATGTCTATTTTGAAAATAAACTATAAAAAGTAAAAAAAGTAAAGCTTAATCTAGTAGTATACATCATAACTGAAAGGGTGCCTTCTAAATATAATTCATATTTTTAAAGCAAATAAAATTCACAGCTTTTTACAAAATAAATAAATACTCCGATACATTACAATAAACTTACTTAAAAATCTTGACAATTTCGCATCTGTTGGGAGACGATTTCGTTGATTTGCCAGTTGTTCGAGAATAAAAGACGGTGAATGACAAAGGTGATGCTATAAATTTTCGCTCTGTCGAAGGTAAGCCGGATACACACTCGCCCATACATAAAATCTTCTCGTAAGATTCAGATTCCCAACGAGACATGAGACATATTTTATGCAAATTCCCTAATATTTATGTTGTAATTTTCACTTTTATCCAGGAGAGCTTGACCCATAAAACACGGAATTTTGAAATAAAAATTTAATAAAACAAAGAACACTAATTAGGTAATAGACCGGGGGCTAGTGCTACGTGGAAAATATATCATGGTATTCCAAATACTGACCTTTGATGCTCAATTACTGTCTTCCCCGGAAAAGAAGACGATCTACCCAGCTCTGGGTCATGACCCAAAACTGTTAAAAATATATATATTTTAGAATCTAGGTATTTTGTGTGGGACCAGCATTAATTAACATTATGTATATGTAAATGGTACCCGATAATACATGTCAGACATATTCAATCGTTACAGGGGGTGCTAAAGCCTTTTATTGCTGTGAATTTTGCATATCAAAAAAAAATTGTGCCAGATGATATGATAGAGGTGCATGGTGCAATGTTTTAAACATTATTTACATATACAATCACCGTTATAACAATTTTATCACAGCGGAATTACATATTTCCATATAATTTTCAATAATTATTTAAATAAAACTGGATCCAGACAGAATACCATAATAAAGATGGCACCACTCTAAATGGTGCAACTTTCAACTGTTCTAATACCCCCAATATAAAACATATATGTATAGCATTTGTGAATTTTTATTTCAAATGGTAATTCCAAGTCGTCCCTGAAATATGAAGTGGTATACCATCAACCACCACTCACATTTTAAGCGGCTGACGAAATCGGAAAGGGGCCCCCGCCGGATTCCCATCCAGATATACAACCAGGGTGTTTGGCCAATTTTTTTTCTGTCTTTCAGGGTAAAAATTATTAATTGACTAAAGCCCTGTAACGACTGAAAATATCTGACATTTATTATCTGCAACCATTTATATACCAGTATCATAGTTACAGTATAAAATGATTGACAGGAATGTATTAAAGCGTTTATTTTATAAGTAAACATACGGATAATTAACATAGACTAAAATAAATATTAAATTGTGAATTAAGAAATGAGAAATTATTTATTGTTTATACACTTAAAAACTATATTAAACTATAGTGAGGAAATTTATTTTAACGAATACTCAAAATTGGCACCATTAACTTCTAAACACTATCCTAAACGATTAAAAAAAGAATTAATGGCATTCGCTGGGGAGTAATATTTTGTAACGCTGCACTAGTTCTGTTTTTTAATTGTTCAATTGTAATTCTGTCACCATTGTTCACATTTTTTAAGTGTCCCCAAATAAAAAAATCATTAATCTATAATTATTTTCGAATTGTTGCAAGCCAGGGTCTGGGTCGATTATTAAAAGTAGCAGCAAATACTTTTGAAACTTGATTATTTGAATTATACCATGTTATAATCTGCACTTTTTCATTAATTGTATAAAAAACAATTTTGAAATGTGGCAGTTTGACAAGTCTGACAAATATTTCCTTTGTTTACTCATAAAATAAAAGCTTAATACATTGCTGTTATTTTGGTAATGAAACTACTCTATGTTTACTGATAAAAAAAAAAACGCTCGGTATACATGTCATTTTATGTAGGTCCCATACAGAATACCTAGATTCCAAATATCAATTTTTCAAACAGTTTTGGATCATGGCCCACAGCTGGCTAGATCATTTTTTTTTGGGAGAGTAAATCGTTCTCCAGTGAGCACTATGGATCAATATTTAGAATACCGTGATACATTTTTCACATAGCTCCCAATCTAGAACACAATTTCAATAAAATACGATATAAAGTTTTAACAACAATGCTAAAAAACTTAATCAATAGAAACAAATGTAAAGCTTGTCATTTTCATATTAAACCATCTAAAAACCCTGACCTAGAAGGGAGCTATCATTGCACACATGTCTCTCATATTTAACGATCATAATCACCCTCATTTCGCAATCGCATTTGGCAAGTGTGTACCGAACACTCGTGTCAGAGTGAGAGTCTACCCCTGGGTGAATGTACAGACGCAACAGCTGGGGAACCAAAAGACGTCGGTGTAGAGGTTCTGTCCAGCGCCTTCCAGGGCGACGAGGCGTTTTTGAACGTAGCGCTGTTCACAACGAGCCGTGTAGCCCGTAGGAACAGAACACAGGCCGGAGCATGTCTGTGAACTATATAAACAAGTGTAGATTAGATATGGGAAATGGTGGCCGTCCAGTATGTAAGTGGATGGATGTGATTGATAGTGATATTTCCAATTATTGACCACGATTGTTATTTGAAACATGTTCATAGATTTTTATGAGCTGATAAAGATCAGTTTATGTGACTCTACTACGGTACCTGAGGCAAACAAGGCCGATGTACCGAAAATCACATTTACAGGTTGTCTCTATAAGCTAGCTCATTATTGGCAACTTTTTTTATTTGAAGAGGTACGTGGTTAGTTAAATGAACAAAATGTTTCATTTTGAATAAAAAAATTGGTGATATCAGTAAAAAGAAAAATTGTGCCCAAGATATGTATTTGCTAAATGGAATCATATATTTTTTTATTCTTTTATTGGAAAGAGTACATTTTTTTTCTTTTCAATAAGGTAATATTGTTTATGTACATTTTTTTCAAAAATTTAAAAAAAATTAAAATTGTATACTGTTTCTAGTTAATTTAGCCTAATAAGCTGTGAAAACATTTTTTTTATAAAATTATTTTGTTAACTTATTTTATAGTAATAATAAGTTATTCAAAGTAAATATTCAAATATTTCTTAGGCACATTTCGGTTCTGAAAATAGGGTAAGAGTATGCGCGTTCTAAGAGTACGCATTGGTCATATCTCATTTGGTATGTATGGACCATATATACGGACCGTGCAAGTTGTTAACTGCAGAAGGTAGGTCTTTTTACAAGTTATTTGTGGGAAAAATTAGTTTTTTTCATTTAAAATAGGGTTAGTGAATTTTTTTGTATATGATATTATTTTTGAATTGTCAAATTGAATTTGCAGTATTAGTGTTAATAAATATATACTACTCTTATATACTTATATAGTTACATTTTTAGTTCTTATTTTGCAGATGGATTATTATAAAAGAAAAAGTAATAATAATAATAATAAATTTCTAATTTTCTTGAAGTATATACAGAGCTGGGCAGTAATTAATTACTTTTGGTAATTAATTACTAATTAAATTACTTTCTCCCAAATTGTAATTTGTAATTAATTACTTTGTAAAAAAAGTAATTATACTCAATTACTTTTGAAAATTTGGGTTTTAAATATTAATTACTATTTTGAACCAACAAGTAAGGGAATCCCCGGGATTCGGGCGAAGCCTAGGTTATATGCGTTGTGGGTGTAACAACAGGTTACAAATGCAACTTGTCATGCACGTTGGGACGTATGACGTACTTTGGACTTTTACTTAAGTTATATTTTATTATTTTTTTCTGAATTCTAACAGTAATATGTAATATACTTTTCAAGGAATTTGCAATGTCTTCATATAGGGTTTCATATAAATCAGTATAAAGAATTTTTAATAACCATATACACATATATCAGGGTGAGTCTGGGAAGATGCCCACACTTTCAACATATTTATTACAAGTAATTTCGATTTTTTTCATACAGATATTCGTGCATCGACCTTCTAAAAAGGAATAATTATTCAACCTTCGAGTTCCAAAAAGGTAGCTACAACTACGTCAAAATTTTACCAAGTTGGCAATTCTTTATAAATTTGTTTTATTACTCTTATTATTTTTATTTATGTTGTATTTCATATTAAACAGTGTAGTATTATTTTTTGTTTTATTTATTGTAAGGTAAAAGATTTTTTTAGTAAAGTAATTGAAAAAGTAATTAAAATGTCAATTACAATGCAAAAGTAATTGGTAATTTAATTACATTTTGGTTAAAGTAATTGTACTTGTATTCAATTACTTTTTGAAAGTAATTTGCCAGCTCTGAGTATATACAGTCGAACTTCAGTAAGTCGAACTTCAATAACTCGTATTTATGATAACTCGAATCAAACTGGTTGGCAATAGCGCCAAGAGTGAGAATTATGGTTAATTTTTACTTGATAACTCGAACTTCGATTACTCGAATATCTTTATAATTCGAACAGAAAATTTGGCCCTAGCTTCAATAAGTCGAATTCTGGTGGAAATCCCCTAATTACTTGATTTTGTAACAGGTGTTTTTATAACATGATGATGGAGGCAGTTTGGTTTCTGCACTACTGAAGTTCAAACATATGCTTTGTTAATTATTGTTAGGTGAAAAAAAAAGTACTGTGCGTACTTGACAATACAGATGACAGCGAAAGTGATATGATGGAAGATGATTTACAGCAACCACCTTCAAACGAGTTGGTTGAAAATTCGTTGAGCGTTTTGCGTTCGGATTTAAAAACCAATGAACATACAACTGATTCCCTGTATAATGGTTTAAATAACATTGAAGCTTTTTTTATTGAAAATCAAAATAAAAAATTCTCTCGTCAGTCACAAATAACTGACTTTTCTACACAAAAATAATGTTTATAATTTTGATCTGTATACATATATCAATCTGTATATGTATATCAAAGGTAAGTGATTTTTACTCGAATAAATACATACATTACATAAATAATATACATATGCATTTTATTTAATAACCCGAAGTCTTGATAACTCGAACTTTTTTTGTGGCAAGTCATGGTTTGAGTTATCGAAGTTCGACTGTAGTTCAAAGAATTTATAATATTATTTTTGAACTACATTTATAATAAATATAAGTTATACGAAAAAAACGAAAAAGTGCGTACTCTTGCCCGCCATTACCTTAGTTCCAACCGTTCTACCCAACTGATATCTAGTTACATATTGGCAAGCCTGTATATTTTTTTGCAATGCTTTAACACTCTTACTGGAATTTAGTTAATAAAAGAAATAAATTGATAAGAAAAACAATTGTTTCCATGGCTTACTTGGCTAAATTAACAAAAAACAGTTTACTAAATATTAATTTTTAAACGTAAATAACTCGTTTATTTGAAAAAAATCGTACATAAACAACAATACCTTATTGAAGAGAGAGAAAAAAAACTCTTTCCGATAAAAGAATATAAATAAAAATACCTGATATGGCTTTCCAGGTTAATTTTCTCTTACGGTTTCGTAATGTATTTCTTCAATAAAAATTCACTAAAATCGTGATTTGTGAGCCCGTAAGCCTGGTTTATAAATATGGAAAGACAATTAATAAATAATTATAAATAAAAAAGTTATTTCAGGTGGCCCGTTTTTCAGTGTCACCCTGTATATGAAAATTAAAATAAAAAATTGTGAAGGACCCATTATTATTTAAGCAATAAGTATTTTAAAAAAACTGTCGACATAGCAACAACTTCAACAACTATACAACATAAAAATAGATATTTTGATTGTATGATATAAATCCAAATCAACAAAAACCACAGCCACATTTTTTTCTGTTTGAACATCCGTTATCCGCACATCAATTAAGATCAGTACGTGGCATCAGCTGACTGGGAGACCAGGTGGACAGCTGCTGGCATCTGGCACGTGCACACGTGTCCACGCGAGAGGATGCAAAGGTGCAAGAAAAAAAGAAAATCAAGCGTGCACTATTTGTTACTTTATACAGTTTATACCTCTCCGAGAGAGAGCAGAGTTGTTTGTTGAAGGATGGAATAGAAAATGAAAATAGATGCTTTGTACGGAATATGTCAATTTAGTATATGTTCAGTTGTTCAGTAACATAGTAACGGAATGGTAAAGTAAATATACTTGTGGTTGGAGTATAATCACAAGTAAAGTACTAATTCATGTTAGAAAGGTTGGAGAAAATGGTATTGCAAAATTTACAAAACAAATTCTATAGTGTCTTGCATATATTTGTAATAGTTGCGATATGAGTATGATGTAGGTGCTAAGTGCAAATAACGATATTTTATTGATAAATAGTAATTATTAGCATTGTTAATAGTATTTGCATACAGGCTGTCAGGATTTCGAAAGCCACCATTGGGATCTCGAAAACCTTCGGTTAAATGGATATGTTACTATGACGGAAGACTGAATTTGGGCCATTTTTACCTTCACCTGTAGGTAAGGAAGGTATTGTCTTCGGTCAAATAATTCGGTTGTGAGTTTTTAATGAATACACACGTTTTTGGGGTCCCTAGAATACTAATTTACTGTTTTTACGAGGATGTCTGTATGTGGATGTGTTTGTGTGTGTTTGTGTGTGTGAGACAAAAATTTCTCCTTCGATAACTCCAATACTACAATTTACGTAAGTTTTTAACAGTTTTCCTTGAAAAAAACGCAGTTAAATATCATATTTTGAAAATTTACGTTATTAAAAATTGTTCAAGAATATTTTATTCTCTATAAGGTTTGATTATTTTTTTTCCTCCATGTTCAACACATATAACCATGGAAACTACTAATATATTCAAACAATTCTAATTGACAGATGTCAGTGTCAAGTGTAATTTACATAGTTGTTGCTCAAATAATTTTACTGGAAACTTTTGCAAGAAAATTTAGTTATGGAAAACGTACAAAATACATAGAATTGACGGAAGGTATTGGGCTGGCCACATCAGATTTTTTTCATTTTGAAATTACTTCTAAACTATCAGTAATCGAGAAAAATGTTTCAAATAAAAAATATTTTTTTTATCGGTAAATTTTCAAGATAACACAAACTTAATTTTTTTTAAATGAAACCTATATTTGATTTTTACTTTAAAAAAATACTTATTTTTTTCTCTTTCGATTAATTCTACTCGTATATTTTTAAGTTAACGTACGTAGGTATCCCAAAAATAATATTTAAAACGCAATAACTATTATAACAATCGAAAAAAAATAAATAAGTAATTTCTTTAAAAGTAAAAATTAAATATTTAAAAAAATGTAAGTTTATGATATATTTCAAAAATTTGCCGATAAAACAAATATCTATCTTTTTATTTGAAACATTGTTGTCGATTACTGATAGTTTAGAAGTAATTTCAAAATGAAAAAATCTGATGTGGCCAGCACATTACCTTCCGCCAGTTATGTGTATTTTGTACAAATTCTATACAGAAAGTTTCTTGTAAAAGATTTCTTTTTTCCAATACATTACCTTCCGTCAGGTCTATGTATTTTGTACAAATTCCATACTGAGAGATTATATATTTTCAGAAAAATTATAACACAAACATACTATGTCAATTGCACTTGACACTGTCATCTGTCAATTAAAATTATTTGAATTATTTTCTTAATATATATTAGCGTTTCCATGGCTATAGCATAGCTGGTTGCTTTATGATATTTAATTTCTTTATAATTTTTTATGCTCTATATCCAATGAATATGAACTATAAAATGTTGAAAGATTAATTTCAAGTGGTAGAAGAGGCTTATAAAATAGATCTTTACTTTTAATTATTTATATTATTTAATACAATGAAAGACAGCTCATAAACATCATATTTCTATATACTCGAGGAATACGAAAAAAATATAATTTTTGGATTCGTGGTATTGGAGTTCCGCGATCCGAAACAATTGTCACATACACACACACACGCATACAGACATCATCGTAAAAATAGTAAATTCCTATTCTATGGACCCCAAAACGTGCTTATTTCATTAGAAGCTCACTATCAAAATTTTTGCCCAAAGATAATACCTTTCTTACCTAAAGGTGACGGAAGGAAAAAATCGACCGAATTTGGTTTTACGCCATTTTCAAGTAACCTATGAGAATTTTTGGCAGAACAAGAGCACATCTAAGATGTCTCACTCCCCCCACTTAAAGCTGTACCACATATCTCA
Organism: Harpalus rufipes; assembly: GCA_951394225.1. Taxonomy (NCBI): domain Eukaryota; kingdom Metazoa; phylum Arthropoda; class Insecta; order Coleoptera; family Carabidae; genus Harpalus; species Harpalus rufipes. The sequence goes on along the minus strand of OX596281.1, from coordinate 12,598,155 downwards.
TTTAACCAAAGTCGTATCTCTTATAGTTTATAGTTTCCGATATCCCAATGGAGGCCTTCGAAATCCGGACATCTGTATAATCAATTTGTTATGAAACGAGTAAAATAATGTTATCTGGCACATGTCCAATAGCTAGGGGTTGCCAAGTTAATGTGTTCCAATTTGGAGACGTAACGGGAGTAGATACTTAACAAGATCACTCGAAATTAAACCCAGACCTGAGGCGGATTCAAATCCTCGATTGTACTATCTCTCTGCTTATAAAAATAAAATAAAACTATAACCATTTTAATTTCACTCACACACACGTCTCGCTCTTGACGAGTTGGGAGTACCGCTGATCCTGATCCTGCTGGTTGACCACATACATCCAATTGCCTTTGTTGTTGAGGGCAGCTTGGGGCATGATATACTGCGAATTTGTGGGGCACAGCGTCTGGGGCCCACCTAGAGTCTGTCTCTTGCTTCGGGACCCATGCTTGGAGTCCTCGAAGGTAGTATTGGATGTCTTGTTGGAGGATTCCGGGGAAGGGGGTGGAGAATGTGATAAAGAGGGTGTAGAAGATGAAGAAGAGGTTGAGGTAATTGAGGAGGAAGAGGATCGTTTGGAACGGATGAAGTTTTTGTTATCGCGAGCGAATCTGCAAAAAAAGAGGCGAAGATATTGTGTCAGTTGTGAGTCTAAAAGTAAGCAACCAACAGTTTGTGTAAGTAGCGCTGTGAGACTACTGAAAATTCTCAAATAAACTGAATCGATCGAATTATAGACAGATAAGCAACACATAAAATTTCTCGACTTTCGAAAGTTCAGTTATACAGTTCTTACAAAACCGACATTTCGGTATACACTTATACTTTCTTCAGGGTAAGTATTTTTAAAAGCTGTAAGTTTTACAATAATCAACAGGAAGTTTACATCAAATCCAATTAAGACTGGGAAGTTCCTAGTGCAATAATACTTAGCCAATGATTTATGAAGATTATTCTTGTGCCTTGTGTTAAAATTATGCACAACTTTACGTTGTTTAAATTTATTTTGATTTTTAAGGGAGGTGTACGGATCGTGCTAAAAATCGCATATCCAGATTTTGGTAAATAATCACATTTTAAGGTCCCTAAAATCCGATTTTAACATTGATGATGTCTGTGTGTATGTGCGTATGTGTGTGTGAGTGTGTGTGTGTGGATCCTCTTTACGCTCCAACTCAAATACTATCGTTATATTTAAATCTATAATAGGCTTACAAAAACGCGTGCTGTGATTCGCTACCTCACACGCGCTATGTGTCTTAATTTGTACCTAACCTTACTGTAAGTTACTTTTCATTGTGCCAAAATTAAAGGGTCTCAATAGAAGATACATCTGGACCAGAAGATGACCCTTGAAATTCCATTCGAACTATCATCATCCGTAATTTGTCCCACAGTTTTTTTTTTTTAAGTTTGACGTCTATATTCGAAAGAATTTTGTAGAAATTCCTCACCATTTGTGTAAGTTTTGTTATTTGTTGAAAATGTAAGCCGGCCGAATTATTATGAATCTGGACTCGTATTAAAATTGAAAACTTCTAATTATGTACTTCATTGTTTGTGTCAGTTTACAAGTCAATATTTTCAAGGTGTGTTATACAAATTATAAACATATATGTATGTCAATTTTTCCTCACCAACCGATAAAATATATTTGCATACATGTAACTATAGTTATTAAATAACTATCACTTTTGCTATTTTATTGATCCATAAATCTGTAATTAATAATAATAATATTGACGATAATTATGGTTTCAAGTCACCAGTTAATATAGTTAGCAATAAAATATATTTATTTATTCATAATTCATATCCATTATAATAATATAGATTGACAGCGACAGCGCATAAAAAACATGTTTGCATTGAGAAATATTATCCCGAAAAACAAATATTGCAATTATGCAAGTTTGTAGTACAAAGTTGTACTAATGAATTTTCAAAATAATTTGCGATTTTATATCCAAACCCAGTTGAAAATATTGAGTTTGTATTATTATTTTCAAATACAACTCACAAAAATTAAATTAAATTTTAACATAATACTAAAAACAAATAAACAAAAAATATACATTTCTGTTATGTGATACATTTGAAGTGTGTAGTTTAATACTTTCATGCATTTGCCAATGTCCATTTCGTTTTCATTGCATATGAAACGTGATATTTTTTTAAATGAACCTATATTAAAATTTTCAGTTGGTTAACCCAATAAAAATTCTAAAAACAACCTCATTCACATCATTTAAATACAAAATTTTGGTATTTGTATTTGATTTTATATAATAACGTATATAACAAAAGTTTTGAGAAAAAAAATACGTTCCAAATTTTATTATTAAATAAGGTTTAATCTAGTTGTCATAGGACATAAATACGTAATAGTTGTTTTATAATATACCATGTTAAAATTTTAAACAGTTTTGAAAAATGTTATACAAACTTGAAATAAGCAAATCTATCTGTATGTTAGTTGAACAGATAGTCGGAACGTGAAATTGTTAACGTTTCCAGGGATCAAAATATTGGACAGACGACTATTTATCTAACTAAACGGCAATGTGAAGAAGGTGTAATATGTATTAATTTACCAAAAAGTGAGCGTCCCGAACTAGCCAAATAGACGCCAGCCCAGCTTGAGCGAATCTTCAGATGCTGCAGAGTGCAGAGCATTAAGAAGCCAACACTTTATAGAAAACAGAGCGAGAGAGAGTTCTTATAATCCTCCAAATATTTCTCGGGCGCAACTGATTGAAGTCTTTTGGATATTTTTTTACCAGAAAAGTATACAATAATGGCTTGGAATACCACAACGAACAATAGTTACAGACAAAAATATTTCTTACGATCTGTTATGTAGATTTAACATTTAAATGAGACTATAGGTATTAAAAAACTTCGTCGCATTGCCGATAATAGTTCCCTATCAGTGTTGTAAAATTAGATTTCTTATCTCTTTTAATTTATGGGAACAACGCCTTATATCACCGTTTCAATAAAAAAAAATCTGTTGTACCCAGCACAATACCTCTCGCCACTTCCGTTTTTTGGTTACATAAGTATTGTATGTAATATTTCTTGTATACCTACACCCTACACCAAAATTTCTACTTATACATGCATACATACACACACACACACACACACACACACACACACACACACACACACACACACACATATATATATATATATATATATATATATATATATATATATATATATATATATATATATATTTAACTATTAAATACAATAATAATGTATGTATGTACTAGAGAATTTAATCTGCTTTAATATTTACAAGAACAAAAGTTTTCAAAATCTGTCCAATTGCTACCAAAACCTTTTCAACTCACCCCGTTAATGTCTGTTTGAGAAATACGTAGTTACGCAGATATTAAATCTTACACACACACACACACACACACACACACACACACACACACACACACACATACACACACACATCCACACACACACACACACACCTCGTAAAAATGTTAAAATCGGATTGCAGGGACTTTAAAACATTTATTCATTAAAATCTGGATATGCATGAATCCAATACCTCTCTTAGTGAGAGGTAATTATTTCTATTTGATGAAGAGGTCTAACTTTTTTTGCATAATAAATTAAAATTGGTTATTAATGTATTCAAAATAGTTATTTATGTATTAAGGGCATAATTAAAAGATGTAGCACGCCGGAATGTTTACAGGTCGACGCGTAGCGGAGACCTTTAATTTTCCCGACTGCTGTAATCTTTATTATGGACGTTTTATTTTATTTTGGTTCTAGAAATTTGTATATTCATTATCGTTGTGCTGGCGTTGTGAATTTTAAGTATGCTGTGGTTTCTACGTAATTTGTTGGTGTTGCTATGTTGTGTATTATAAACAATTTTAATTTAGTGTCAAATGAAAATGACAAATATAGATTATTCCAAAGAAACATCGACTGAATTTGAGGCTGCACAAAGCAAGTTAGTTCTACAGAAGTCAAAAGACGTATACGAGAAAGAATACGAAAGTTTTGCGAGTGGCACTGTTCAAAAAATGTGATTTGTTCTGTTTTCTGACATTTTGATATGTTTGAATAGCTGTTGCCTGCAACTTTATAAGCTCTTGGGCAATAAAATCCAAATGCGCCCGCTTTTGAGGACGAAGAAACAAATTTATGATTCCAAAATAAAAAAAAAATATAAACTCACCTCCACCACATACGAGGGTCAAAATACTGCCCCTGTGGCGCTCCTTGTTGTCCATTATACCCCCCATACCCCTGAAACCCATTATGATGCCCCCTATACCCATGTGCAATCCCATTCTGATAGGGTTGATAGTATCTCTGCGGCCTTCTTTCGGGATATCCTTGAAACTCACTGTAATTCCCATTCCCCCCGTTAGATGGTGGCGGTGGTGGGATGTACTGCTTACCAGGCGGTTGGTATTGGGACCCTGCAGGAGGTTTAGGTATGTAAATGGGTTCAGGGTAGCTATACCCTGCAGAAGATGGAAGGGTGTTTGGGTAGCCACCGTATTGATAGTCTGGGGGAGAGAAATAGGAATTGAAATCGTTGGTGGATTCGTCATTGAAGAGAGTGGAATAGTCGTAGCCCCATTTGTCGATTAGGTAGCGAATGTGTTGCCTGAAAATAAATAAAATTAATTACCACATGTTTTCCGATATCGTAAATAGGCTATTAGACACTTTTATAATAAAAGCGCATTTATGAAGCGCGCTTTAACATTATTTTCTTATGAGGAGTGTGCTCCTTAAAAGCGCTTTTATTCTAAAAGTGCATTCGTAATACGGGCCGTTTTTTAGGGGTATATTTTCCAATTACAGTTTTTTTTACTAAAGATGGCCATACTGTGATTGAATTATGCCTTTATGAAAAAAAATCCCAATTTTAAAAAAATCTGTTGTGGCCAACACAATACCTTCCGTCAATCCTGATATAATGTATAAAATCCATACATAATTTTTCTTGCAAATGATTCTAAATTTCCAGCAAAATTATTTCATAAACACTTTTATCTTTGCTCTTCCTCTGTTTCTCAACGTCCTATTACTAAACTATTCATTCTTGTTCCAATATAATTCTTCATTTCTCCTCATGACATGTTCAAACCAATGTAATCGTCTTTCTTGTATCTTTCTAGAAACTTGTAACCCTAGTGTTATTTTCTTACCGTATCTTTCCGTGTCTTCCCCAACATCTACTTAAACATCCTCATCTCTGCCACATTAACTTACTTTTTATTGATACTGACATCTGTCAATTATGTGAATATATTAGTAGTTTCCATGTTTAGCATAGCTGGCTGATTTATAAAATTGAATTTCTTTAAAATTCTTTACCTCTGTATCTATTGAATATGAAGTATAAAATTTTATTCAAATCGTATAGAGAATAATATATTCTTTAAGTTATAATAACGTTAAATGTCAATAAATCAAATTTAACTGTTAAATCTTCAAATGAGGCTACTTCCGGTTCACCAATTATAACCAAAATCTAATCACTTGTTCTTTTGGATGTAAACTTGAAGAATACGAAAAAATTATAAGTTTTGGAATCGGGGTATTGAAGTTATGCGATCCGGAACTTTTGTCACACACACTCAGACACACACACACACTGATACACACACACACACACACACACACACACACGCACACACACATACATACAGACATTATCGTAAAAATGGTAAAATCGTATTATAGGGACCCTAAAACATGCTTATTCACTAAAAACTCATCATTGAATTTTTTGACCAAAGACAATACCTTCCTTACCTAAAGGTGACGGCAGGTAAAAAGAAATAGCCAAATCTAACTTCAAAATAGTTTATTTTTATTTATTTTATTGCTAAATACAAATTTTCAAAATTTATAATAACAAAAATAAACAAAACAGATATTTAATGATTTTACTGATTATTTTGACGTTTACATCAAGATGGATGCTATGCGATTTATTGAAACATTTGCTAGTGACATTTGTGGCGTGGATATTAAAAAGACACTTATCAGGCTTTAGTAAATAACTATAATTATATAATACGATTATGAGAAAACTGTTTAATGTTGGTTTATTTATAAATATAGTGATTATTGCAAAATTTCATGCTGGCAGTTTGTGACAAGCTTTTGCTTTCATTGTTTGTGAACAAAATTTCGGGAGTGTTAGTGAGTTTTGGGGGTGAAAAACTATATGTGGAGAAAATTTCAGTGGTGATTTGGTACCTTGGGTGGTTTTCCCTATTACAATAAGTAGGTCACTTGATTTTTGTCCATCATAAAAGGTTTTGATAAATAATTAATAAAGAAAATTTGTTCGGTTTTTAATTTGAGGCAGAGTTTATTCAAAAGTTTTTTTTAAAATTTAATCATATTTTAAAGTTTGCGAAGTTGTACTAATTTTTTTCTTGTTGCAGAGTGCTGGACTAAGAATCGACTGGAAGTGGAAGGTAATACTTTTATATTTTTAAATACATTTATGTGCATATCAAAAAGAATAAGATAAATTATAAACCAACCCCTATTTTAGCTTCTTTTAGTTCTACTGAAATTTTGGAAAAAACTGATTTAATAAATAACGATCTAGATTTGCTTACAGAGTGGATAAAAAATAATGATCTCAAGATAAACCTGAACAATCATTTCTTATTATCTTTGGATGTAATGGTACACTTGATATTGAGCTAGATAATATTAAATTAAAACGTAGTTCTATTATAAAAAACTTAGGTCTAGAGATCAATGAAAATTTGAACTTTAGAGCTCACTTAAAAAAATTAACAGCGGCTAAACTGAAACTACGCCATTTATATCAGTTCAGACACCTATTATCCTCGCAAGTTAAATTACGGTTAGTCAACACATTAATTTTGCCATTACTTCATTATTGTGCCTGTGTTTATATACCAAATTTAACTCGATCAGAAAAACGTAGAATAACTCTGTTTCAGAATGCTTGTCTTCGTTATGTCTACGGTATTCGTAAATATGATCATATATCGCACTATCGCTCAGTAGCTCATATGGATACTGTGGACGACCATTTAATAAAATCATTTAATTGTTTCACTCAAAATCAGGATAACTGGCATTCCTCCCTACTTGCATGAAAAACTTATTGTCAAAAGTTATCATTATTCATTACGTGAAAAAGATCTGTATGACGTTCCAACCTTTAAAAAATCCAAATTTAAATGTCTCCAACCCTTTATAATAATGATCTGGTAAATTACTTGACTGGGATGGATGACGAAGGATGACGATATTTCTGGATTTCAGTCAATCTTTATTCAAACCCGACTAGTTCCAACTCCGCATGAGTCTTCTTCAGGGGATGAGTTTTTTTAAATTTTAGAACATAGCGAGATTTTTTTGTGAATTAACAAATAGTATAAAAACATGGAAATTATGTTATTTAAAAAAAAAATTGTCAAAACAAACAATATTAAACTGTTAAATGATTTTAACAAAGTCAAAAATTAAAAAATGTACACTTTTATAAGTGATGTAAAAAAATAAAAAGAAATCAATATTCATATTATCAATATTTAGTGAAAGCTAGCCGTTAAGGGTGTGAACATATGAATATTGATATCTTTTTATTTTTTTTACATCACCTGTAAACGTGTACATATTTTTAATTTTTGACTTTTTTAAAATCATTTAACAATTTAATATTGTTCGTTTTGACAATTTTTTTTTTTAATAACATAATTTCCATGTTTTTATACTATTTGTTAATTCACAAAAAAATCTCGCTATGTTCTAAAATTTAAGAAAGCTCATCCCCTGAAGAAGACTCATGCGGAGTTGAAACTAGTCGGGTTTGAATAAAGATTGACTGAAATCCAGAAATATCGTCATCCTTCACCTTTATAATAATGTTCTTTCTCATTTGAAATCTCTATCTGTTAATTCATTTAAAAATCATGTAAACGATTCATCGTAATTAATAAGAACTATTGATCATATTATGTATATGTATTCTGTATTTTTTACCCTATAAAATCTATCTGTGTTCATGACATTTGTAATTGTTTCATTGTTATTATTAGGTAATTATGTTTTTTACCTCTCGCTAAGAGAGGTATTGGATTCATGCTAAAAATCGCATATCCAGATTTTATTGAATAAGCACGTTTTAAGGTCCCTACAATCCGATTTTAACATTTTTACGATGATGTCTGTGTGTGTGTGTGTGTGTGTGTGTGGATATGTGTGTGTGTGTGGGATGTTGGAAGGACGGTTACTCAAAAACTATAAGACTTAAAATTTGTTTAACAACGTATTTCCCAATCGGACATTCATGGGAAGATCTGAAAAGGTTTTGGTAACAATTGAACAACTGGAAGTAGAAGATTCTTGAAAAAAAATCTTCTAAATATAATTTTTTGAAAATTTTTCTTGATAATATTAAAGAAAAATAAATTCTCTTTCTGATACATTTAAATATTTTTGTACATATTTTATAGATTTAGAGATAAAAGGAATATAATATATAAAATAATGTTGTAATTAATTTTACAACCGAAAGGATGCCATGAAAAATAGTTGCAAATTTAAATTATTTGTAACTGACAGATAAATGTCAGTGTCAGAAATAATGAGTAATGAAAGAAAAATGTATTTGGAGAATCCCTTAATTCTTGATCTGTGACTATGGAGATGACAAGTCTAGGTTGAAGGACTTAAATTTGTTTCAAACATTATGGGACAATGTACACCAGTACTATAGACTAGAGTAACTTTGAATTGCGAAAAAGCTATCAAATTCTTCTCAAGTAAGTTGTAAATATTGACAAAATTACACATCGATATAAGAATAATCGGAGTGCAATCTATCCGTCACTTTATTAAAGGGAATTAGTGTTATTTAGATATAACATGTATGAAAAAATAAAATGTAAAAGAAGATATGTAAGAATAGATGCACAATCCATATATACATTTTAGACCGCCCAAAATTAATGTTTTTACTAGAAGAATATGAAGAGAAAGTAAACAACGTTGTTCGAATTGAAAATTGCTGTTACCAGCCTAATATTTGTATATAGTACTCTACTTTGTAATTTATTGTAACAATTTATGGTAAAATATCTTCATGTTGAGACATGCTATTATTGAATAACAAAGAAGTTTATACGTCATAGATTTATATGAATATATTATTTGTATTTATAAAAATATTCTTTGCTTTATGCATACAGCCAGGTAAAATATACGGCGAGAGGTTATGTGCTGGCCACATCAGATTTTTTTTCATTGTGTTTATCGCTTGTTGACAATAATGTATTAACTCTTATTGTATCGGTTAGGTGGAAGCCTATGGCTGAACCTCGCCGTTGACTTGGGCCAATAGAGCAATATTATTATTATTATTAAAAAAATCTATACCTAGATATTATTGTGGTTTTATTTTTTTATTGTTATGTAAAAATAGCACCATTAATAGTTTGTTGTAAATTTAAAGATATATATTTTTTAGCAAGACAAGTACGTAAAGTTAGTTGCATACCAAAATATTTTTTATCTAGGAAGGATAAAAGGAAAATAGTTCATAATAATAGCGTAGGTGTAAGTTATTACATCCGGTATGAAATTACTATCTGATGTAAATAACATTTTAATCACGTCATTACAGTTTATAAGGTATACACAATGTAATTTGTACTGTAAATGACCATAAACCATAAATGTTTAATTAAGGTAACTGCACTATCCTATGCAAATCATAATGACGCAGGTTGCTCTCGTATTTGTTTATTTAGTGTAATTTGTTATCTCTGAACTCAGTAGGCGGCGACAATATTTTGTAGTGTAATTTTTGTAGAGCAAATAAAAACAGCGATAAGTAATGATTTTTAGAAAATAATGAAAAGTTTAATGTTAAATGTAAGTTCTGTTTTAGTAGCTGGCACGAAGCCATTAGATTTTATTTATTTGTTTTTCTTTACCAGAGACAAAGGCCTGAAAATGTGAAAATAGGAGAATAAAAAGTAAATTTATGGTGCAACTCATTCATACTTTCTTGGAAATATATGGAACAAAACATTATTTCTACGATATTTAAAATGTGATATATAATTTCCTTTAAATTGAGGAGCTCTTGACAAAAACAACCATAGTCCAAATATTATAAATGTACTTTCCAGGATGCTAAACAGTTTTGTAAAACGGTTTTTTTACAAAAAGTATCTTAGTCATTAGTGATTAGTATTTTTTACCTCTCGCTAAGAAAGGTATTGGAATCATGCTAAAAATCGCATATCCCGATATTAGTAAATAAACACGGTTTTAAAGTCCCTAGAATCCGATTATAACATTTTTACGATGATGTCCGTGTGTGTGTATGGATTTTGGAAGAAATGTTTCTCAAATACTATTAGATTTAAGGCATGTTTAACTTTGGATTCCTAAATCTAATATTAACACATTACCCGGCAGCGAACGTGTTAATGGAAAGAGCTGATAAGGTTTTGGTAACAATTGGACAATCGGAACTATTAGTTTGTTTAAAAAATCTTCTAAATAGTATTTTTTGAAAAATTATGTTATTACAAATAATAAAGATCATTAAATTCTCAATATAATACATTTAAAATAGATTTAAAAATATAATATACGAGTAGAATAACCTGTTATATAGTCTAGTTCACGAAAAAGATGACTATTCAAGGTCATTTATAAGCCATAATAACAACTTCTCTGCATTTCGTATGCATAGAAATGCAACATGAAATATTTTTGGATAAATTGAACTGAAAAAATAAGTGTAATTTATTTGAAAATAGTTCCTAAATAATGCCTTTTTCGAAGATTTATGTTCTTCACTCATGTTTTTGCAAAATATAAAAACATGAACTTGACATAAGTCAAGTAATAATAATTTGATTTAAACGTCAACGTCACTGGTAAACATTAGCACAGAGGGTAGTGTAGTAGTTAATTACATAACACACAACATAAATTACATACACATACGTAATTTTTTTTAAAGGCCGATCAATGTCACAAATTATATGAATTAAAATTTTACCTCCGCCCATTCTATTAAATTCAGTAGTGTCGTTTACTTAGTATTTATGAGGGTACATAAGATACTACCGTTATTTTATTATTACAAAAATATGTTACACTGAAAGCATTCAAAATTCAAAACTAAGTAAACTGGAAGTTTATTAGCAAATGTAAAACCAAATATGTGAAAAATAAGATACTGACACAATGTCAGTTTCAGTGACACTGACAGATGATAACGTTATTCGTACGGCTATGAGTCAAGGTAATATATCTGAATTAATGAATTAACTTAAGGTACTGCGAAATTACCGTCACAAACGAGCATCGTTTTAAAATGGCATGTCCTTAGTCGAAACAATATGATTTTTTGAAAGATAAATGTATTATATACATCCTTATCGTACAAGCATATAGTCTTTAAAAAATGACAGAGATAAATGTATGTCAATTTGTTAATTCGTTCATGGTACAGATGACCTTGATCGGACATCTTTAAAAATAATACTGTATGTTAAATAGTTTTTCTCGTTTAACATGAAATGTTAGTCATCTTTCGTGAACCAAACTATAATAACCTTGCTACCCAAACAACACCATGGAAACCAGTTGAGATATTTAAATGTTTGTAATTGACAGATAAATGCAAAATGTCAGTGTCAAAATCAACAGTTTTACTGATATTACTGAAAGCTTTTTCAAGAAAGTACATTTTAAATTTCTTATTGTATTATTAATTAAATATTTAAAATTATAGTTATATTAATATAACATATATCCTTAAGAAATACCGCTAATACTGTCAATGAATATGAAGAATTTTTAACATATTAGAAGAGTAGGACAAAAATCCTCATAGAACGAAAGAATAGATACAATTTGAATTATTTGTGTGTACCAGAAATATTAAATTCTTTAATTATATATGTAACATCAAATGATAAGGGCGAGAGGTATTGTGTTTGCCACAAAAGATTTTTCTTATTGTAATCAAATCTTCTTTATTGTAATCAAACATTTTATTGTAAAATATGAATTTTCTACTTTTAAACTGTTACTTTTATACCCGAAAAATATTTCATCAGTAAATAAACAAATATTTGCAATTTACATCTTAATTTTCGTTGATAATCCATGAAATTGAATATTTTTCATTCATATCATGTTTACAACTTCTTATACGTACTGTGCACACCAATTATTCTGGAAAAACCATAGAGTAGAGTAGGTACTTTACTCATTATATTGGTGTGTCAGTTTTGAATGTTTCTTTGCTAGTATTCGGTTGTAAGAACGTGGGAATGACCTGATAAACTGTAACACTTCCACTCGACACCGAATTGTAACATTCGCGACGCATAGCAAGTAAATACTAAGAATTAGAAAAGGATTGCTAATAGGGATAGGTAAATTATGATGAATAGTTATAAATTGTAAAGTGATGACATTTGTAGTCATTTCATTTGCAAATTGATTGTTATTGAGTTCTAATACCCAGTTAACATACACATAACTGTAATGAGGATTGAATGTATTTTTTTATATATACTAGAGAAGATAAATGCGAAGATGATTTATGTATATTTCATTTTTTATTTAGTTCAGTAATTTTTTAAGGACATAACATTAACATTATAATACAGTAGACACTTGGTTATCTAAACAGTTGGTAATGAACATTCCACTCACTATAGTGAACAGTAAAATTTTAATACTGTAGTTTCTATAGTGAACAATGAGTATCTCGATAAAGTGAGTAGTTGACACAAGATTAAGAAAGAGAAACATTTTTTTTCCAATTTTTAGTTCCAGATTTTAATGAATAAACACGTTTTAAGGTCCCTACAATACGATTTTAACATTTTTACGATGATGTCTGTGTGTGGATGTATGTGTGTGCGTGTGTGTGTATGTGTGGGTGTGTGTGGATGTGTGTGTGTGTATGTGTGGATGTTGGAAGGACAATTTCTCAAAAACTTAAGACATAATATCTGTTTAACTACGTATTTCTCAATCGGTCATTAATGGGAAGAGTTGAAAATGTTTTGGTAGCAATTGGACAACCGGAAGTAGCATATTCTTAAAAAAAATTTCAAATATTATTTTATGAATTTTTTTGTTCTTGCAAATATGAAAGAAGATTAAATTCTCTATCTGATACATTTAAATATTTTATTATATCTTTTATGAATTTAGAAATAAAAGAATATAATATATAAAATAATCTGTTGTAATAAATCTCACAGCCCAAATAATGCCATGGAAACCAATTGAAAAATTAAAATGTTTGTAACTGACAGATAAATGTTAGTGTCAGAAATCCGGAAACATTACTGAAGACTTTTTTTCTGCGAAGTACATACATACAATGTTTCTTATTGTATTAATAGTTAAATATTTATTTATTTGTACAACTGTTCTATCAAAAACAGTGTTACAATGAATACCTAATATTGTACAAATGTTTTTGGGGATTCTTGAAATTGTGACGTTGAAAAATTACAGAAATTAGATTTTTTATAGTGAAATATTTACCTCAAACTGTAAAGCATTCTTTTAAATTCAAATTCAAAGTATTTATTTGCAGGTTCATATCATACTAAATATAAATTTTAACTCTAATCGAACTTGTAAATAACTGTTGTCAAAATATCGTCGAAATATGAACAGGACAGCAGGATATTGCATAAAACTAAAAACCCATATTAAATCCCTATGTTCACCCCTAACCGTCACCACCCTGTACATTGAAACAGTTATACTCATCATCATCATCACCGAAATATACGATTAAAAGTTAATATATTTATTTATTTAATAATTTCAATATAATGCCTGCTTACTATTTTCTCTAATTATTACGGTAGAGAAAATTCAAATGAGTAAACTGTAGACTGTATAGGTTACAGTTATGAGCAAGTAATGTTTCCAAATTATTATTCATTGATTCCATATTTAAATGATTTGTTTTACTCTGGGTGACTCACTCAAAAGTACTTGACGATCCAATGATTCAACAGCACTTTATCATTTGCCATTGAACTTTTAGATTTCAATTCCAATTCATTTGTTTATTTATGGCGATGGTACGAGTACTTGTACGTTTCAAAGTAAGAGCAAACAAACACATTTCATTAAATTGATTATAGAATAATACAATCAATGATTATATCCAAATATTCATATTTTATTTATAAATCTTCAAATTCTCTTAATTCTACATTTTCAATTCTGTAGCTGCTCAGTGAATGGATTTTTATGGCAATACCGTGGCACATGTTTTGACAGTCTGAATTTCAAAATTTTGTGACTTAATTTTTACCTCCCGCTACCCTTGGTAAGGGAGGTATAGGGCTCGTGCTAAAAATCGCATTTTGGTAAATGACCACGTTTTAACAATTTCACGATGATGTGTGTGTATGTGTATATGTGTGTGTGTGTGTTTGTGTGTGTGTGTGTGTGTGTGTGTGTGTGTGTGTGTGTGTGTGTGTGTGTGTGTGTGTGGATCCTCTTTACGCTGTAACTCAAATACTATCGTTCAGAAAATTTGAAACCTTGTGTTTCTACCTTATTCTAATATAGAAAGAAGTCAATAGATTTTTTTGTAAATCAGATAACCGGAAATGGCACTTTACTGGAAGCTCAAAATAGTTTTTCTTCGAAAAATACCTTTAAATGTTTTTTGTTCGAGGTTTATATTATATAAAAATTAAAGATTATTTAATTTTCTACAGGTTTGCATTAATACTTTTTCTATATATTTTATGGATAAATTTGTAAAACTATCTATAATTTTAATCCCGGAGCCTACGTTTAAACATAACTCATACACATGGTTACACAATTCAAATGTTTGTAACTGACAGATATGTATATGTCACTGTCAACGAACTAATCATTTCAAGTAATAATATTAACGTTTTATAAAGAAAATAGTAAATGGAACAATAATTATATGGAATACAGTTTCCAGTTTAAGTAAATATGTAAAAATATAGGTAAGATAATAAAAACATATATCATCACGGCATATTACCCATTGATGGGTGAGCCAGTCTGTTTTGTACGCAGAAGTCGGTAATAATGATGACATATTTGTTCCGTGCAGGCGTTTACCAGGAGTCACTTCACGCGAATCTTGGGAACGGGTTCGATTCCGATCGATGCCAAATATTTTAGAATTTGAAATGGCACAAAATTGACCCCTGTGGTATACACTCCACGCCAGCAATGAATATAGGTAAGTATATAAATAAATAAAATAAATATATTATCACGGCATATTACCCCATTGCTGGGTCTGCCAATCTGCTTTGTACACAGATTTCGGTAACGATGATGACATATTTGTACCGTGCGGGCATTTACCAGGTGTCACCTTACGAGCACTTATTGCTGGCGTGAAGTGTGCACCAAAGGGGTCATTTTTGTGCCATTTAAAATTCGAAATATTTGGCGTCGGTCGGGATCGAACCCGGTATTTATATTTAATTTAATTTTAAGTATTTACATGAAAAAAATTAAATTAAACGGGAGGTATTGTGTTGGCCACAGATTTTTACACCTGGCGTTTCGCAGTAAAAACCAAGCAAGTGAAAATATTTTTAATAAAAGTATACTGAGAATCCTTGGGCCGTGAAGCGCCATGACTTCCACCCACTACCTTCCAGGCTGGTTAATTAAATAAACTAACTTTGAAAGTAAACTTACTTATTACCTTCTAATAGTAACATTACAGAAAAATTATTTCATTTTTATGACTATAAGATTTACTAGGAAATATAAATTTATTATCACATACTGCATACCAACATATTTTGCTTCTCCTTTCCTTTGTGGTGCTCTATATTATTTTATGTTCTCAATTACCTTGAAATAAATATATGATTGTATAAATATTGATGTGCCTACATTCTTTTTTTTATCATTATCGCATAAGAACAACATGAATTATAGTTACAATAATATTATAACAAAAAAAATCTGTTGTGGCCAGCACAATACCTTCCGTCAATCCTGTGTATAATGTATAAATTCCATACATAATTTTTCTTGGAAAAGATTCTAAATTTCCAGTAAAATTATTTGATAAACAAACTATTCAAATTGCACTTGACACTGACATCTTCTTCATCTTTAGCTTTTCCCATTCGTTAGGAGTCGATATTTTTGCGTGTCGTTCTCAGTCGGTTCTTTTTCTCTCAAGTCTTCCGCAATACAGTCCTTCCATCTTATCTTTGGTCTTTCTCTGCTTCTTCAACCTCCCATTACTAAACTACTCATTCTTGTTCAATTATAATTCTTCATTTCTCCTCATGACATGTTCAAACCAATGTAATCGTCTTTCTTGTATCTTTCTAGAAAATTGTAATACTAGAGTTATTTTCTTACCGTATCTTTCCGTCTTTCCCCAACATCTACTTCAACATCCTCATCTCTGCCACATTAATTTACATTTTACTCATACTGACATCTGTCAATTTGAATTATATTAATATATTAGCAGTTTCCATGTTTAGCATAGCTGGCTGAATTATAAAATTTAATTTCTTTACATTTCTTTAACTCTGTATCTATTAAATATGAAGTATAAAATGTAATCAAATCGTATAGAGAATAATATATTCTTTAAGTTATAATAATATTAAATGTCAATAAATCAAATTTAACTGTTAAATCTTCAAATGTGGCAACTTCCGGTTCACCAATTATAACTAAAATCTAATCACTTGTTCTTCTGGATGTAAACTTGAGGAATACGAAAAAGTTATAATTTTTGGAATCGTGGTATTGAAGTTATGGGATCCGGAACTTTTGTCACACACACACAGACACACACACAGACACACATACATACATACAGACATACAGACATCATCGTAAAAATGGTAAAATCGTATTATAGGGACCCTAAAACATGCTTATTCAGTAAAAACTCATCACTGAATTTTTTGACCAAAGACAATACCTTCCTTACCTAAAGGTGACGGAAGGTAAAAATCTGATGTGGACAGCATATTACCGTCCGTCAATCCTGTGTATTATGTACAAATTTCATACAGTAACATTTTTTAAAGGTGTCCTATCAAGGTCATCTGTATCATGAATGAATTAACACATTTATACATTTATCTCTTTCCTTTGCAAAGGCTATATGCACGTGCGATAAGGATAGATGTAACACGCTTGTCTTTTAAAAAATCATATCGTTTCGACTAAGTTAGTACATTCCACTTTAAAACGATGCTCGTTGTTGATAATACTTTCGCTGTAACGTAAGTTTATTTATTAATTCAGATACATTATCTTGATTCATAGCCGTACGAGTAACGTTATTTTATTATTTTGTCAGTATTTTATTTTTCACATATTTGGTTTTACATTTGCTAATAAACTTACCAGTTGATTTATTTTTGAATTTTGAATGCTTTTATTGCAACATATATTTTTATAATAATAAAATAACAGTAGTATCTTATGTACCCTCATAAAAACTAAGCAAAGGACACTACTGAATTTGTCAGAATGGGCGGAGCAAAAATCTCATACAATTCGTAAATGTCCTTGATTGGACATCTTCTTGCAAAAGACTCTATATTTCCAGTAAAATTATTTCCTATACAAACTATGCAAATTTCACTTGACACTAACATCTTCTTTAGCTTTTCCCATTCTTTAGGCGTCGCTATTTCTTATTTTCTTCTTCCACTCACTTCTGTTTTGCGTATTGTTTCCATTCAGTTCCTGTTGTCTCAAGTCTTCCGCAATACAGTCCTTCCATCTTATCTTTGGTCTTTCTCTGTTTCTTCTACTTTCTATTACCAAACTATTCATTCTTCTTCCAATATATTCTACATCTGTCCTTATGACATGTTCAAACCAATGTAATCGTCTCTCTTGTATCTTTTTAAAAACTTCTATCACTCGAGTCATTTCCCTTATCCTTTTATTCCTTACCCTATCTTTCAGTGTCTTCCCCAACATCTATTTCAACATCCTCATCTCTGCCACATCCATTTTCTTTTCATTGATACTGACATCTGTCAATTATCTGAATATATTAACAGTTTCCATGATTAGCATAGCTGGCTGAATTATGAAATTTAATATCTTTATAATTCTTTAACTCTATATCTATTGAATAGGAAGTACAAAATGCAAACACATCGTATAGAGAATAACATTTTTTTAAATTTATAAACATTATTTGTCAATAAATAATATTTAACTGCGTTTTTACTTCCTTGTACGTAAGTAAAGGAAGTATTGTAATCGCGAAATATTTCGGCTTTCAGATTTCAGCGGAAATATCCATTTTGATCATCTCTGAATCCATTTTGACTAATTTCGTCATGACGTACGTACGTCCGTATCTCGCATAACTCAAAAACGGTAAGCCGTAGAAAGTTGAAATTTTGTATTTAGGACTCCTATAACATCTAGTTGTGTACCTCCCTTTCTGGTTATTACACACTTTCCAGAAGTGGCACTTTACATGAAGCCTATAATAGATTTTAATGAAAAACTGTTTTAAAATATAATCCAAAACTTTTCAAATTTGGTATACAAGACTTTTATGTCAATCGAAATAACATAATAGATTTTGGTTAAAATAGGCCAACCGGAAGTGGTACATTACTTGAAGTTATTAACAGTTTTTCTTGAATAAAATGATTTTATTTTGATTTTAGAAATAAATGCTTCAAATAAAAGTTTTAGAGAATTAATTTCTGCGTCTAGCACATCAAGTACTATTAAATCAGCCCTTTGTATAAGCGAGATATGTAATTTTAAAAATTACATACTTTTTCGTTTTTGTAATAAAGCTTGCTGTGGATTAGGATAAAAAAATATGTTCATGTCAAATTACGTTAAATACGTGCAATTTTATGATTCGTACAATAACATATATTATATTTTTATTGTGAAATTAGTCATATTCATTGTTGTAATCAAATATTTCTTTGTTGTAATCAAAACTCTCTTTAAAAAGAACCGGGTTAGATTAATGTTAATTTAAGAATGATAGTAGTAAATGAATTATTTTTTGTTCTATATCAAAATATTTCTCGGGCTTGGCTTAAGCCTGTCAATATTTTGTAATTTAGTTATTAAAAAAATATGTATAGTTTAATAATCGTACAAGGAAGTCGTGTAGTGTTCACATGAGATTTTTTCAAGGAAAACTGTTAAAAGTTGCAAATGAGGGTACTTCCGGTGGACCAGTTATAACCAAAATCTAATCACGTCTGCATATGGATCTAAACTCGAGGAATACGAAAAAAATATAATTTTTGGAATCGTGGTATTGGAATTATGCGATCCGCAACAGTCGTCACTTACACATAAACACGCACATACATATACATACACACATACATCATCGTAAAAATAGTAAATTCGTATTCTGTGGACCCCAAAACGTGCTTATTCATTAGAAACTCACTATCGAATTTTTTGACCAAAGACAATACCTTCCTTACCTAAAGGTGACGGATGGTTTAAAGTATTCTGTATAAATAAAATTTTATTTGCTCGTGTTCAGTTGTAAATTTCAATGAAACATCATGTTTGAAGAATTTTTGCTACGCGTAGTTTATTATAATTTTTTGTAATAAGTTTTCCAGAGCAGCTCTAGATTTTTTTCGTTTAGGAATTCAAGGTAAGAGCCGGTGCATTTCTGATCTTTATCTCCATAATAAAACACACGTGGGTGAAATTTATTTGCAAAATAAACATGACAAGGCAAAGTGTACGGGTTAGTAATAGTGTACTTTGCAAACATACGCTATTGCTTTTTAATGCGTGTAACTGTAATTTACATACGATACATTTTATTAGATCATCATTAGATCATATCAATTGATTGACTGAATGTAAAGTATTTTCTGAAGTATTCTGATTTTTAGAGAGTCATTAATGCAACCAGGTCAACGTGCTTGATATGCACGTGGAAAACACATAAAATAAAACTTTTGAAAAAATATTTAAATTTGTTCCACGATTAGAATGTGTCTTAGTTTTATGTTTTATTTTATGTCTATGACATATATAAATATTTTAATATCTGTAAATAAAACAAAAAGTTTTGCCATAAATTACTGTAAGATTGATGTGTTTGAGTTTCACATATTATAAATAGTTTTTTTTTTTTTTACTTTCATACAATATTAAAAACAGAAATAAATTTGATAAATTATTATTACTGATGCAGAGCCAATGCTGAGCTGTGCTCAAAAAAAGGATTTACACTCAGTTTCTCCGAGTTGATCCCCACGTCATTAATTAATATATTAAACCTTTGAATATATAATACATATAAGAACGGCAACGTAATGTATTTAGATTAAATATTTCGAGAGAAGGTGCCATCTATCCCTCCGTATACGAATTATTTCTGAGTTAGTTAAAAAAATACATAATAGGTGGATGTTGCACCGTGTTGCCACGTAGCTAGAACAGATTTTATAAAGGTTTTTAAGTTTGCTACTGTAAAACAAGTATACATGTACATTGAAGATTCAAAATATATTATCTGGTTATTATGAAACAATATTTTTGAATTATTGATTATTGAATACCTCTAACAAATAGTATTTGGCAATGCACGATTCATCGTAGTTCATAGTTTTGTGGTAGGAGTCACTAGCTATCTATAATAATTTTGTGAATAAAAAGAGACAGATATAGTATCTTGCTAGGCCATATGCGTTGCCGTTCTTATATGTATTATATATTCAAAGATTAAACTTTTATTTAGCATCTTTGTCCTACACACTTGACATATATGAGAACTTTAATCGCTTTCTCATTATCGTCGGTGTTTCGGAAGGGTATACGCTATCTCAGTCCAACTGACAGCAAAAAATGAAAAAAGGAACTGTATTGTAATCGCGGTAACATATGTACTTTTCAATTATTTGAATTATTTGAATATTCATGTCATTCTGTCAATCATGTAATAAAGATGATTTTTACCTCTCGCTAAGAGAGGTATTGGATTCATGCTAAAAATCGCATATCCAGATTTTATGGAATAAGTACGATTTAAGGTCTATAGAATCTGACTTTAACATTTTTACAATGATGTCTGTGTGTGTGTGTGTGTGTGTGTGTGTGTGTGTGTGTATGTGTGTGTGTGTGGATGTGTGTGGATGTGTGTATATATCACTTTTATCCAATAAGACAGTTAAAATAGCTCACTAATTTTAAAGTCCCGTATTCCTATTTACAAAAAACAGTATTTGTGGAACAAATGCATCAAAATGTCTGTCCTCATACGTGTAAAAATATTTTACGCGTATAAAATGTTTTAAAATAAGCTCCATGAGAAATGCATTTTATTTTACGCATAGCTATTACAAGTCAGACTTCACGTATTGCGATTATTTCACGCATTAGAGTAGAAAAATTCTTTATTCACAATCATTATAGTTTTAGAGGTTGGAAAATACGTCATTCCTAATTGCAATGACTATATCTTGAGTGGAAAATAACAGATTTCACTTCCACCCCACGGGTTGGAAATATTTATATAGGGGTTGCCTAGAAACATTGTCATATATCCCTATAATACAATAGACTAAACAAATTTTAATCGAACTGTCAAAAAATATCAATAAAATCAAAGGTTATAAATCAATGACTTATTCTGAAAATTATTGATTTAAAAAGAGGATGATTGTGAATAAATAGTAAATATACCATGGTCGGAGTTTCATTACAGACTCGGGCTGTATCTCACCTCGATGCTTCGCCTCTCGAAAATATACATAAGCCCTCGGTTGTAATGAAATATATACCACCTCGGATGTAATATACCATTACTTGTTTAGTTCTATAATATTAATGACAAGTAGAAATAGCCTTTAATAAATAAGTTGTTCAAAATGTTAGTCACATAATGCATCACATTTTGATTTATCTTTATTTACGTCGTCAACTATTCGTTTAAAACTGTAGATAGCGAAAACTTTAGTACCTACCTATACTTGCCCAAACCTAACAGTACTGCACAAAACACGCAGCAATATGTTCTTGTGCATGCGTGAAGTATTTAGTATTTAAAGCAGGGACTAAAAACGAAAAATATTTCGTTCAGTTCTTATCCGAACGAAACCGAAAAATTTCGTTTCCGTTCTTAATGTTCCCACCTAAAATTTTCGTTTCCGTTCACAGTAGTTAAATGCCGGTTAATACCGGTTATAACTATTAATGAGTAAAAATTGATGAAAATATAGAAATATAATAAGTTTTTTTTTTTATTAAACATGAAAATAAAACATACATATAAAGGAAAGACAATACATATAAAAAATAAGAAGAAAAGCTTATGCTATGGCCTGAATTTTTTACGATAAAGAATAAAACATTAATTACATTTTATTTCACCTAACTAATAGTATGTTTTCAAGCAAATCTTCCTTTATGTTAGTTCTCTTATATAAGTACTTAACATAACTAATAAAACGAATACCGACAGTGTGTGCAAATGAAAATTATCGCAGTCAGTGTTCAATAGATGAAACTACGAGTATACCATTTAACCTAACACGTAACAGGGTTAGCTACTGGAGAGTTACTTTGAAAATCTGCTTGTTTGCAAATCAAATATCTGAAAATTCAATAATATTTGCCTGTAAAATATTTGCTGTAAATAAAATAAAATATTAAATAAAATAACGGTTAAAACCGGTAACCGATATTAATTATTTCGTTTTCAATCATGAACGAAACAAATATATTGCGTTTTCGTTTCCGTTTTCGTTCTTATAAAAATTTCGGTTTATTTCGTTATTTCGTTTTCGTTCTCATTTCGTTCTTAGTCCCTGATTTAAAGTAATTAACTTACTTTTAGATACTTTCAGTACTAAGAAGTATTTTAAGTATTTTAATGAAAGAACGATTTTTTAAGTACAGTACTAAGTACTAATTTTCAAAAGTATTTTAAGTAAAGCATTGTAAATACTGGATGTATTTAAAGTAATTTTTTCAGTACTTTTATTTTAAGTAATTTCCAGCACAGCAGATGAAAAATTAGTAATTCTAAAATTATTTTCTTTTATACTCCATATTAAATGTATATTAATAAATAAGAAACATCAAATTTAATATAAATAATATCAGAAACATAATTACAAAATACGAAAAAAAAACCATTAATTTGACCAATATATTTGCATGTTTATATAAAAAGTCACCATAATAGGCAATTTCCTGTCTTAACACCAAAATGTACTTATCTCAAAGGAATGGTAATTAACCGGTAAAAAAACAATTAAATGTATTGGACACAATACTACAACCTACCTACTAATTCTTGGATATAGTAACCGCATTTAATCTAAATACAATACAAACTGTAATTGTACATATATTTACATTTCACCTTCAAAGCAGACTGTCCCTGTCCCAATACCTGGGAATTCTTTTTACTTCAAGTTAGGGCCTTATTATTGCCTAGGCCCACGAAGCCACGGCCTGGGATCCGGCAAGGCCCGGCTTCTATGAAATAATTTTTAATTTACCTACTTTATTTTTCAATTTTAATATCTTATTATACCAAGATATAAATGATCTACTTTCTTTCTAACATGACCAACACAATGTATAATGCATGCAGACATAAATCAGCCAGCTATGTTAACCATGGAAACTGCTAATATATTCATATAATTCAAATTGACAGATGTCGGTATCAAGAAAACGAAAATGAATGTGGCAGAGATGAGGATGTTTAGATAGATGTTGGGGAAAGACAGGTAAGGAATTAAATGATAAGGGCAATGGCCTCGAGTGATAAAAGTTTAGATGAAGAATATATTTGAAGAAGAATAAATAGCTTAGTAGTAAAAGGTAGAAGAAACATAGGATGACCAAAGATAAGATAGAAGGACTGTATTGCGGAAGATTTGAGAGAAAAGGAACTAAATGAGGACGACACGCAAAATAGAAATGAGTGGAAGAAAAAAATAAAACATAGCGTCCCCTAACAAATGGGTCAGTTTTAGAATAAATATTCGATATTAGTAGTTCAATTAATTGTAAACATTAGTCCTATTATCTATTTTTCACTATATTAACTGTACGCGCCTATGTAAAAGTATACGAATAAAATAAAATTGCTCCTTTGTTTTATTTCTAAATTTCGCCATCAGGTTCGCATTCTTATTGAAATATCCCAATACACTAGATTGACGGAAGGTAATGTGCTGGCCACATCAGATTACAAATATTTTGGGTCGCTAATAACTTATTTCCGAGGCCCTGCAAAATTGTCAGCCAGCCCTAGGGAGGAGTAACACATTATCAAAATATTCTGCTAAGATTCCACGCGAAACTAGTATCGAGCATGCGATACTATACAACGCTTAACCGATGATAGAACCAACCCCATAGATAGCAAATGTGGCAATAATTTTTGTTTACATGCTTTCTATATGAACTGGAGTCCCTTAGAACTGACTAATTACGTCATAGTTTAAAATTTTGTAAAAGTTAATGTGTTTTCTGACAAAAAATGGTCATTGCCAAATTGACACACTAAATTGTTAATTTGATAATCTCGAATCACCAATTATCTTCATCACCCAAGAGAATGCAGACATATAATCACATTTTTATTTCAAATTACCCGTGTTCAGCAATACTGCTCTCGATAGTTGAAATACTATTCACATACTTTCCATTCTCTAGATTTGGCATTCTTGGCGCGTCGAATCCACGATACAACTCACGGCGGTTGTAGCCCCCCTGCCCCCACGATGGCCGGGCCGTGGCATTGCTCGGCCTTAGAGGTCGCGGGAAGACCCCGATAGGGGTCAGCCGGTCACCTCACAATACGGTTTCAACAGTCAACAGTGAAATTTACAACTCAGATTCGGATTCGATGATGACGAGATCTGATTGAGATTGTTTGACTGGTAGCTTGGGAATTGTAACCTTCTTTGAAGAAGGTAATTGAGGTGATGATGATTTATTATAGGTTATTAGATGTAATGAGAGATTGTTGATGAAGATTATCCAGTAATTGAATCAAATAGAAACGTTTTAACTGAGGTTTTAACAATGATTAATCATATGGTACTTTTATAGCGCAAATGTTAATGAAATAGGTAGTTGTGGAACTTTCAGTGTATGATATTATAAAGATAGTTTAAAAGAACAAGGTATCAGAAAGTTACAAAATTTAATTTGTAAAATTTTATTACATTTTCTCAAATATTCCCTATTATAGTCACCTCATTTTTACCTCCCGCTACCCTTGGTAAGGGAGGTATAGGGATCGTGCTAAAAATCGCATATCGAGATTTTGGTAAATGACCACGTTTTAAGGTCCCTAGAATCCATTTTTAACATTTTCACGATGATGTCATTATAAAAATTAAAGATTATCCCATTTTCTAAGGTTTGCATTAATACTTTTTCTATATATTTTATGAATAAATTTGTAAAGTAATATAAAAATTATATCTCGGTACTTATGCTTTAAACAAATCTCCGTGGTAACATAGTTCAGCTCAAATGTATGTAACTGACAGATAAATGTCACTGTCAAAAAAATAATCATTTCAAATTAATAATAGTAACGTTTTAAAAGGAAAATTGTAAATAGAACAATAGTTTTATGGAAAGGAACTTAAAATACATAATTTCTAGCATTAGTAAATATGCAGGTACGTATTTAAATAAAGAAAGAAATAAATATATTATCACGCCATATTATCCATTGCTGGGTGTGCTAATCTGATTTATACACACATTTCGGTAATGATAATGACATATTTGTATTGTGCGGGCGTTTACAAGGGTTAATTTTATGCCATTTAAAATTCGAAATATTTGGCGTTGATCGGGATCGAATCGGATTCCCCAGATTCGCGACCAGCCATCAGTCACGCGGCAACGAGACCCCATAGGTAAATGAAGGAAGGTATTGTGTTGGTCACATCAGATTTTTGTATTTGAAGGAGTCGGTTTACAAATCTTTTTGCCATGTTTTTGGACCGTTTATAGTCAGAAAAAAAATACTCTGTTGGGTCTAGCAATAAAAATATAAATATTCTAATTATGACAAGGCGGTACAGAAGTATCTGTCACTGCTAACTTATACCATTTATTAAGTAATATTACTTATTAAATGCTTATACATTGAATGCCAATGTGCCATTATTATGAAGAAACTTGCAATATCTGCAACAAATATGAACCGAACAGCATAACCATTTTCTGTTCCAGTGTCCCAACTTTACCCTTTACAGAATCGCGTTCCTGGATAAATACACCATCAACAACATCCTGAGCCATCAGATCCTGTTCGCTGAATTATCAAGGCCTAAAATGTACGATGTATGCAATTACATGAAGAATTCTCTAAGACTTCGAGCCTTTATTATACAAAATTAACGATATAGTATACAATGTTTTTTATGAATATGTGTTATATCACATGTTACTAATCCTCTTAACAAAATAATAATAATAATTACTATTATTATTAATTTTTCGTGAACACTACAGTAAAATTTTGATATCTGATCAAGGTCATCTGTATCATGATCGATTTAACAAATTGACATACATTTATCTTTTCCTTTGTAAATGCTATAAGCGTGTGCTATAAGGATGGATATACGAGCCCAACCCCAAATGTATTCGTACCCTCTGTAATAAATATATTAACAGCAATAAAAAATAAATTTTTAGGTTACAATAGTTAAGACTATATTTGGGCATTTTTTTTATTATATGTATAAATAAAGTGTACTGGATTTTAATACAATGTTATTAACTAAACAGTAAACAATACAATATTTATGTTAGTATTATCTATAAAACTGAGGGTAAAAGTAACTGAACTCAATTAAGTGCCATCTTAAATTTTATTACTTTAATATTTTTTTTGCGAATTTTAAATACGAAAACATTTGTCACATGCAGACAATGGTTTATTTGTAAATAAATTATTATTAAACAAGAAATTTTATTATAAGCAATGTATTCATGTTCTATATACACTCTATTAATACACCATATCAAAATTTGTTGAATTGGAGTAATAATCATAACATCCAGAAGTTTATTTATTCTTGTTTTTAATATAATTGTAGCTAATACTTTAATAAATAAATATCACTTTGTAAATAATTTTACTAAAAAAATAAAATTTAATATAGTAATTAATTGAATATATTGTCAGTTTCCTTTACCTTCACTTTTATAAATAATACTAACATAAATATTGTATTATTTACTGTTGGAACTAAAAATATTAGCACGAGTCTGTTGTGATATATTTGCCCGTAGATTATTGTTAAAATGATAAATTTAGGTAATAACATATTTAAATCCAGTACATTTCATTAATACATAAAATAAAAAATTGCCCAAATGTAGCCTTACCTATTGTAATCTAAAAATTTATTTCTTCTTGTTGTTAAAATTTTTTTTTCAGAGGGTTCGAATGCATTTGGGGTTGGGCTCGTAATACGCCTGTCTTTCAAAAATTCATATTGTTTCGACTAAATTAGGACATTCCATTTTAAAACGATGTTTATTAATTAATTCAAATACATTATCTTGATTCATAGCCGTAACATTATTTTTTGTGAGTATCATTGACACTATGTCAGTAACCTAATCAGTATTTTATTGCTCAAACTTTTGGTTTTACATTTGCTAATTAACTTACCAGTTGACTTAGTTTTGAATTTTGAATGCTTTTACTGTAACATATATTTTTATAATAATAAAATAACAGTAGTATTCTTATGTACCCTCATAGAAACTAAGCAAACAACACTATTGAATTTAACAGCATGGACGGAGCAAAAATCTTAATTCATACAATTCGTAGGTGACCTTGATCAGACATCTTTCAAAATTTTTACTGTATATTACATTTTTTCATAAATGATATTTGATAATAAAAACAAATACTAGCAATGGGTATACGCATATAACAATGTCACATCTGTTATTTACTAAAGATAATTGAAGTATATAGTTTCCGTTGAAGGAAATGAAAAGCAGTCTTATTATGTTATTAAGAGTTCAGATAAAAAGCAAAGATTGCGAAGGTGACAATCACAATCATGCCACTTTCTCCACATTTGTCATTAGGTATAATACACCGTACATTGAGATTGTGATAATTAATGCTTTCCATTTGGAATCCCCACATCACATCAGCACGTAAACAGTAATTCCTCTTCACATGTAACTGTCAATTATATTTATTATACAGTTGTCCAATCTTTACAGATTTGAAATCACCAGAGAAATTTGTGTCAAAGGAATACGGATAGTAATATTTTTATATAACAAATGTAGATAGAGTATAATTTTAATCTGTTTCCATGTTTGGCATGTTTATAGATTTTATTATCAACGCATTATCATTAAATGTTTTGGTTTCACATTTTATTGCCAGTAAGAAATGTAATTTTCACGCCATGACACTTATGGTTTTACTATGGTTTATTGGAAAATAAAATTATGGTTTCTAGTCATAAAACAATTTAATTAATAAATTGTTCCACATAATAATAACAAATCAAAGGAATTGACAAGTTAAAAATTGACTTTTCATAAATCAAAACTAATATTATAATTAGTCAAAAAAATTGATAGTCTTGCAAGGGTCACGCGTGCTTTTTCAAAGATATTTTGATTTTTCAATCCATTATACATATCTCCATATTTTGTATGAACCAAGGCTGAATGAAAAATAAAACGAAGATGAAAAATTTAAACAAAATAAGGAAAATCGTGAATTTAATAATGAAATAACATGGTGTACTTGCAATTTTTCAGACATAATGACAAGTACAGAATGTAATAGTGATTGTATTACAAATCACGATTTCAAAGAATAGTTTTGAAAATACATTTTTTAAAAACAGGTAAATCACATGTTAGTCAAGGTACATGCTAAAAGAATAAAAATCTGTTGTGGTCAGCTCAATACCTCTCGCCACTTCCGTTTTTGGTTACATACAGTCCATACGATGTAACTTGGCGAGCCAAAAGAATGTAATTCAGTTCACTATTCCTAAGTTGCATTTTGTCAAATATTTAGTTTTACTTCGATGCCGCACAGCTTCAGAAGTGAAATAGTGATTTTACAATGTCTTATTGCCTTACACAAAGCAAATTTCACCCTAATACACTCAAACTCGGGGTGTCAGGTACTTTTCAACCCAAGAAGTTATATTCATACATAAGCGTTGGTGCATTTTTTTTTCAATAGCAATAGAAATTTTATTTTCTTAACTTAATTAATTTAAAAAATAATTAATTACAATATGATTTATATAATAAATAATTCATTCCAATATTTGTAATATATTTTTTTTGTATAAATAATTTTTTTTTTGTAATATTCGTAATTTTATTGAACTTCATTCTTCTTCGGTACGCCTATGGATTTTATAACTTCCCCATTACCGCAGTGATAATGTGAATTGCCCCAACTCGCCAAGTTACATCGTATGGACAGTAAGTATAGGGCGCAAGCACTCATATGACATCGTTGGCCTTTTAAAGCAGATACGGGGGCCCGTGTCAGAATGAAAATTAGTAATTATGTACATAGATGTCATATGTCAGATTTTTTCATTAAAAATTTCAAGATTTACAGATTTATTTTACCTTATTCAATTACATTTTCTTTTTATGTGTAATATTTTGTTTTTAAATTTATTGTTATTATTTTACGAAGAACGTTAACTTACATGGGGTACTGGTCGACACGTTCGCAGAAGGTTTCACCAGGTCTGGCACAAGGGGGAGTGTGTCCAGGAGGGGCCGGTACAAACGTACATGGTTCCGTAGCTCCATATACAGATGAACACATAGCTGAACTGTCTACCACTGATATAACGGATAACACGCACACACATACCACCTGAAATAAAGAAACAGAATAAGTAGGTATCTATTTGATAGACCTACACAGTACATTGGTCATCTTAGGCTTTGTATTTCAACTATGTCAGGGATTTTATAAAGGCCAAGGAAGATAGTAAAGGATGCTAAGGACGTGGAAGAAAACAAGAACGGCATCAAAGACGAAGAGGACAAGAAGGACGTAAAGAACAAACAAGGCGAGGAGAATGATGATGGAGGATAGAAGACAAGGACGTGAAGAACAATAATGGCACAGACGTGGAGAACAAGGCAACAGAGAAAACAATAAGGACATCAAAGATATGAATTCCTTCGAAGAATTTTAGCGTTAGCACTTTGAATCTAAATATTATATTTTGAGATCCTTTTGAACTTAGATGGTTCTATTATAGTGAGAATATAATTCATTAGTCACGTCACTAAGAGATTTGTTTTCTTTATTTACGATATTGACAGTTAATTTTGAGTATAAAATAAGTAATAACAATAATTCAAACTCCGATATATTAAATAAAATTCATAAGTACCAGTTTTAATACATTATGAATATGTATATCAACAGTTAGATTAACATAATGGGTTACAAACATTCATTATATTTTTTCATTAAATATAAGCTCGTGATATGATTAATAATCGAAGATATTGCTCGTGAAACCGAAGCAGCACATTTCACTCGTCCCTCGGACTCGTGAAATCTGCAGCTTGGTTTCACTCGAGAATATCATTGATGATAATCATATCACTTGTTATATTACGTATGAAAATGATTAGGCAGAAGACTCATGTCATCAACCTGAAAAAATCTGATGTAGACACCACACGACTTCCTTGTACGGTTATTAAACTATACATATTTTTTTAATAAATAAATTACAAAATATTAATTTTAACTTCAAAACAGTAAGATATATAGCGACCATAAAGGTAGTTTTTAAAGAGAGTTTTGATTACAACAAAGAAATATTTGATTACAATAATGAATATGACTAATTTCACAATAAAAATATATTTGTTATTGTACGAATCATAAAATTGCACGTATTTAACGTAATTTGACATGAACATTTTATTTTTTTGTCCTAATCCATAGCACGCTTTATTACAAAAAAATAATTTTTAAATTTACATATCTCGCTTATACAAAGGGCTAATTTAATAATACTTGATGTGCTAGACGCAGAAATTAATTCTCTAAAACTTTTATTTGAAGCATTACTTCTAAAATCAAAATAAAATCATTTTATTCAAGAAAAACTGTTAACAACTTCAAGTAATGTACCACTTCCGGTTAGCCTATTTTAACCAAAATATATTATGTTATTTCGATTGACATAAAAGTCTTTTATACCAAATTTGAAAAGTTTTGGATTATATTTTAAAACAGTTATAGGAGTCCTAAATACAAAATTTCAACTTTCTACGGCTTACTGTTTTGAGTTATGCGAGATAAATGGATTCAGGGATCATCAAAATGGATTTCCGCTGAAATCTGAAAACCGAAACTTTTCGCGATTACAATACTTCCTTTACTTACGTACAAGGAAGTAAAAACCTTATAAAATGAAATTTAACTCGTAGAAATTATTGAGTGATATTTATTCTTAAAAGAAGAGAAAAAAGTACTAGTATTAAGTAATGTATATATTATTGATATTTACAATTATTTCTAAGTCAATCGTTATGCCTTTTGCGGAATATAAAAGGATTTGAAATAATTGTAGTTTATTTTCGTACCATACGTACTTAGAAT
Source organism: Harpalus rufipes (assembly GCA_951394225.1). NCBI lineage: Eukaryota > Metazoa > Arthropoda > Insecta > Coleoptera > Carabidae > Harpalus > Harpalus rufipes. The sequence goes on along the minus strand of OX596281.1, from coordinate 12,566,411 downwards.
GACCATGTTGTGTCAAATAATTTTATATTCCGTAAAAGGAATAAGGACTGACTTAGAAATAATTGTAAATTCATTAATATATACGTTTCTTTAATACTAGTATATTTTTCTTCTTTTTTAAAAAATAAATAACAACCAGGGGCGGAACTACATAAGGACTAATAGGGCTTAAACCCTGAGCCCCCAAGTGTCAAAGTGCTCACAAAAAATTAATTATTATCATTACTTTTTACTAACAATGAGCACTTATCGGAAGTACCTGTACAATATCTAGACTGTGCCAAAATGTTAAAAATAATATATGAAAAACAATTAGTAGATACATTTCCGAATTTATATACAATTTTTAAAAAAATCCTAACTCTCCCAATTGTAAATTGTGACGCAGAAAGATCTTTCTCCAGGATAAAAAACAAATATCGCAACATTATGAATAATGAAAGATTGGCAGACTTATGCATATTATCAATAGAAAACGATATAACCAGATCGCTCACGTACGACGACGTTATAAAAGACTACGCAAATAAAAAATGTAGAAAAAATAAATTTTAATTAAAAATTGGCAGAATGCCACACCTACATATAGCACTCAGGTATTGGTAAATGGCGTGATAGTATATTTATTGTATTTTATAAAAAAAATGTTTGTTTATACGTTTTTTCCTTATTTTTTATATTTTTTTTATATAATATATAATGTTTGTCATTCAACACCATTTCATAAATAAATATATTTCAACACTAATTTTGATGTTATTAAAATTGAATTTTAAACCCCAATTTAAAGATTTTTAATCTAACAAAAAATTGGGGCCCCCCTTGTACTTCAAGCCATAGGCCCCGGAAAACCTAAATCCACCCCCTGAGAGCAACTAATAATTTCTACAAGTTATATTTCTTTTTATAAGATTTTTTCAGGTTAATAACATGAGTCTTCTACCTAATCATTTTCACCATATGGAAGCATTTACAACAGAATATTTTTTTCATGAGTTTTTACACAAGTATTCAAAATTAATTCTAGAAAGGTTTACCATCTGTGAGCTTAGATATTAAAATATTTAATGCTAAAATAGAGCAAAATACATTAGCATTACGTAGAAATGATATCCCGAAAGGGAGTTTTTACCTTCCGTCACTTTTAGGTAAAAAATCTGTTGTGGCCAGCACAATACCTCTCGCCACTTCCTTTTTTGGTTACATAAGTATAGGGCGCGAACAGTCATGTTACATTGTTGGCCTAGACAAGCAAATGTGGGGGCCTGTTTCAGGATGATAATTAGTAATTATATTCATGGATGTCAATTGTTAATTTTTCATTTAGAATTTCAAGATTTTCTAAATACATGTAGTTAATTTGTCACCAGGAGTGTGGAATTTACTTGTCGAGGAAAATAAACCACATGGAATTGGAATATCACTAAATTTAGAATGAGAAATTATGATACTTGACATCTATATACATAATTACTAGCTATCATTCTGACATGGGCCCCCATATTTCATGTATACCTACACTATACCAAAAATTCTACTTACATATATCTATTCCTTATATTTAGATTGTTTAATTTTAAATTCATTTTATCAAGAAATTTTGTCCTCTTCTAATTTTTCGAAATGTTTCCAATTCATTGTCAGGATTGACAGTATTTTAAGAAATAATATAATGTATGTACTTCCCAGAAAAAGTGTTCAGTAATGTCTCCGGATTTCTGACACTGACATTTATCTGTCAGTTACAAACAATTTAAATTTTCAACTATTTTCCATGGCCATTCTTTCGGCTGTAAAATTTATTACAACAGATTATTTTATATATTATATTTCTTTTATCTCTAAATCTATAGAATATATTATAAAATATTTAAATATATCAAATAAAGAATTTAATTTTCTTTAATATTACCAAGAAAAAAATTCAAAAAATATTATTTAGAAGATTTTTTTTCAAGAATCTTCTACTTCCGGTTGTCCAATTGTTACCAAAACCTTTTTAGATCTTCCCATGAATGTCCGATTGGGAAATACGTAGTTAAACAAATTTAAAGTCTTATAGTTTTTGAGTAATCGTCCTTCCAACATCCTACATACATACACACACACACACACATACATCCACACACACACACACACACACATACATCCACACACACACACACACACACATACATCCACACACACACACACACACACACACACACACACACACACACACACACACACACACACACACACACACACAGACATCATCGTAAAAATGTTAAAATCGGATTGTAGGGACCTTAAAACGTGCTTATTCAATAAAATCTGGATTTTTAGCATGAATCCAATACCTCTCTTAGCGAGAGGTAAAAAGGTATTTGATCAAAAAATTCGATGGTCAGTCTAGGAAATTATAAAGAAATTAATTTTCATAAATCTTGCAATCTATGCTGCTGCAAGGTCACTATGAAAATCACAATGGAAAAAGTAAATTTTATTATTTGACAAATGAAAGTGTCAAACACAATTTGCATAGTTCGTGAAATAATTTTACTGGAAATATATAATCTTTTGCAAGTCACTGCTTATCTGTGAGTAATTTATACAAAATACATAGAATTGACGGAAGGTCATGTGTTGGTCACATCAGTTATTTAAGACGCTTGCTTTTTATGGGGGAAATGAAAAGATCTTACCTCGTACTAAAATGAAATGAACTACTCCTAAAAAGAACAGTATGTTTCTTAATATAAGAAGTAGAAAATATAAATATATATTTATAACATAATAGGGGGCAAGCAGTCATGTGACTTTGTTGGCCTTGGCAAGCAGATATGAGGGCCCGTATCAAAATGACAGTTATAATTATGTACATAGATGTCACATTTGTCATATGTCATAATTTTTCATTCAAAATTTCAAAATATTCTGATTTCATGTTGTTTATTTGTCATTAGTGGTATGGAATATACTTGTCGAGGAAGTTAATCCACATGGATTTGGAAAATTAGGATATTATTACTAGCAGTCATTCTAACACGGGGCCCCATATCTGCTTGCCAAGGCCAACAAAGTCAAATGATTGCTGGCGCCCAATAATCTGTTGAATTTACTTGAGGTTATATTGTGTTGTATATATAACTTGTTTTTGGCACATTAAATTATTTTACATTTGTGTGTTCAATTATAGATGTATTTCTTTAGGAACCTGTTTCAAAGGTGGTGCTTCGCGGAGACAGGGACGAAGAAAATGGGTAGTACAAGATCATTTATCCCCTTTTAAAAATACCTAACGACAGTTTTAAATGAAACTTTAAAAAATGTCCACACGCCAACTACTTTTGTAGTAATCCTCGCATTTATTAAAACATCGACCAGAGAGCCATCCATTGGAGCTTGTGCCAAGTTTTGATACTATATAGTCAGAAATCGATCCGGATTTTTTATAAGGTCTCCCAAGCATTGCTGCTGATATCTCAAACAGGAAAATGAACTTCATGTTAACAAGTTGCTTTTTAATGTCTGCCCTAACAAAATCGCCGACCACTTCAAACAGCGCTTACGAAAAATATCACTCATGACTCCCAATGATGATGCTTGGGCTACAGATCCAAAAGGGGGCGTCCTAGTCACCCGTCAAAAACCAATTCTTATTATTTTTGGGTACGCCCTCGTAATAAATGTATAGTAAGAAAATGAAAATTTTCTTTTAATATTTAATTATTATGGGGTCTCGTGGCCGTGTGCCTGGGTGTCTGGTCGCGAATCTGGAGAACCGGGTTCGATACCGACCGACGCCAAAAAATTACATCGAATTTTAATGGCACAAAATTGACCCCTGTGGTGCACTCTCCATGCCAGCAATGAGTGCCCGTGAGGTGACGCCTGGTAAGCGCCCGCACGGTACAATATTCCGTCATTATCGATATATGTGTATGAAGCAGATTGGCACACCCAGCAATGGATAATATGCCGTGATGAAATATTTATTTATTTATTTTATTTATTCGCGAAAATTATGGACAGTTTTTAAAAGGCCAGTTGCGTTGTCAAAATTATCTCTTTGTTATGTAGTTCCTTTTAGAAACTATCGAAATTTATTGTAACTATTACGAAAATTACACAATTTTGATTTATCAGACAATTTACACTTTCCAAAGCTATCAGTAAAAATTTCTGTAATGGAGGCACCTGCAAATTGCTTGTAATCGTAATTGTAATTGTTTTTGATGTTTTGTACCTAATTTAAGGATAATAAAAAAACTAATTGTTGTACCGCATGTCATTTGTTCTATTGTGTTAGGAAAAAAGTGTATAATTAGTAATTGCTAAATTGTTTTTATCTAGTTGCTAAGGTATGTTAATATCCGTAATAGATCTTATCATTTCATACCAATCCTTGATTAATTATATATAATTGTTTATTGATTAATGTCCGGTTCGTAGAAAATATAGATCAGATTGATACATATGAATTAAAAAGAAACTACGTGTTAATTGCATATATTTACGCATTAAATTTTATTAGATTATTATCAAGTTTAATGTCATTGATAATATATCATATATCAAATTTATAAATGACATTTCTAGGACAAAAATCGTGACAATTAAACTGTCTAAGTATAATAAAATATTGTTTGTAACTGTTCATTGTTACGTTTTTTAATACTTTGTGTTACAACTAATTATGACTAACAGTTTTTTTTCCTTCCGTCACCTTTTGGTAGGAAGGTATTGTGTTTGAGTCTTTGGTAAAAAATGAAAAAAAAAATACGATGATGTTTGTAGGTGTGTGTGTATACATGTGTGCGTTGTGTGTGTGTATGACGATCATTTCGGTCGTGATAATTCCAATACTACAATTCCAAAGAATTTTTTTCGTATTCCTCATTCTTACACTCAAATGAAGACTTGATTAGATTTTGGTTACAATTGATCAACCTGAAGTACGCAAATAAAAAATGTAGAAAAAATAAATTTTAATTAAAAATTGGCAGAATGCCACACCTATAGCACTCAGCTATTGGTAAATGGCGTGATAGTTATTTATTGTATTTTATAAAAAAAATGTTTGTTTATACGTTTTTTCTTTATTTTTCATATTTTTTTTATATAATATATAATGTTTGTCATGCAACACCATTTCATAAATAAATATATTTCAACACTAATTTTGATGTTATTAAAATTGAATTTTAAATCCCAATTTAAAGATTTTTAATCTAACAAAAAATGGGGCCCCCTTGTACTTCAAGCCATAGGCCCCGTGTGTGTGTATGACGATCATTTCGGTCGCGATAATTCCAATACTACAATTCCAAAGAATTTTTTTCGTATTCCTCATTCTTACACTCAAATGAAGACTTGATTAGATTTTGGTTACAATTGATCAACCTGAAGCACCTTAATTTGAAGCTCAACTGTTTTTCTTAAAAAAAAAAACGTAATTAAACATCATTTTTTAACGCTTTATGTTATTATAAATATTTTAAAAAAATGTTATTCTCCATACAATTTGAATGCATTATATTCTTCATATTCAATGTATTTAGAGGTAAAAATTTATAAAGCAATTATTTTCATAAATCTTGCAGTATTTGCTGCATCACCATGGAAACAGTTTCAATACTTCAATATTGCTAATTGACAGATATCAGTGTCAAGTACAATTTACATGGCTGATATGATTAAAAATAAGTATACAGGGTGACACTGAAAAATGGGCCACTCAAAAAAACCTTTTTATTTATAATTATTTTTAATTATGATTCAATATTTGTAAACTAGGCTTACGGGCTCACATATCATGGTTTTTGGCATGATGGTAGCGCTTTCGGTTTAACCGGAAGTGATATTAACTTTCATATTTTAAATAAGACACCCTATATATTTTTGTATATTTGGAATCTACGTAAAATTACGATATGCTTGAAGTGCAATTTTATTGAAGAAATAAATTACAAAAACGCAAGAGAAAATGATGCATAATTAATTTGGTGAGCCATGATATCAGCAAGCCGTGAAAACAATTGTGATAATATTAAGTAATATTTAAGTTATTTGTTTACATAGTAAGTAATTTTTGTAAAATTCCATTGTTACATACAAATTATCAATTTGTTATCACTGCCTACCTAATATTGCTTACCGGGTTAATTATGTATGATTTTCTCTTATTCTTTTGTAATTTATTTCTTCAATAAAAATTGACTTCAAGCATATCATTAAATTCATAATTTTACGTAGAATCTAAATATATAAAAATATATAGGATGTCCCATTTGAAATATGAAAGTTAATGTCATTTTCGGTTAAACCGGAAGCGCTATCATCATGCCAAATACCATGATTAGTGAGCCCTTAAGCCTAGTTTACGAATATGTGAAGAGAATTAAAAAATAATTATAAATAAAAAAGTTACTTTGTGTGGCCCGTTTTTCAGTATCACCCTGTATGCTTTATACTCCAAAAATGTAAACTTCGTTTCGTAAATATAAAAATGTGGAAGTGTATACTCTTTTGAGTATCAACTCCTATTTATAAAACTAGTTAAGTATGAACTCAAGTTTGGTATGAATAAAAAATAGTCCCTATTACCATGATGAAGATAACCAAAACTAATACAACCTTAAAATAATGAAATAAGCTTTTAGCTTATAGCTTAAGGGGCAATTGTACTCGTTTTAGTTTTAGTTATAATTTAATCTTAGACTCCTCCTATTATTATAATGAAGTATATACTTGGAAAAATTGGAGCGTGATAGTGACCAGACCCAGCCTGTTCAGAGAGACCTTTTAAAATCCTGCATTTCAATCAAATGGCGGAATTAATGATGAATATACGTGCACTAAAACGCTATACCTACTTCTAGGAGGAGTACTATTTCCCGCGATTTCAAGGCATTATACCGAAGAAAACGTTTGAGTTCATTACAAATACGTTTTTGGGCAACGAAAAGGGAGAAGGTGAGTCTGGGAAGACGCCCCCCGTTTTAACTTTTTTATTATAATTAATAGAAAAAAATGGCTCATATAAAAGTGTTATCATTTTAAATATACTATGACACATGTAGATATTTTTTATAAAGTCAGGCTTACAAGATACATCAACTTTTATTTTTTAAATAGCAACCTATAATTATTTTACTAAAATATAAACCACCATTTTTTCTCTTTTTAACGATGTATTAATTTTTATTAATGTATTTGAAAAAATTCGAGAAAAATAAGATAATTGAGATATGGAAAATAATTTTTATTCAAATATTATAGGTGGCTATGTGAAAATAAACAAAATATAACAATATTTAATATTACTTACGTATTATTTACTTATTTATCTATCTATCTATTTATTTATTATTTATTTTCACATAGCCACCTAGAATATTTGAATAAAATTATTTCTCATATATCTCAATTTTCTTATTTTTCTCGAATTTTTTCAAATACGTTAATAAAAACTAATACATCGTTGTAAAGAGAAAAAAAATGGCGGTTTACATTTTAGTAAAATAATTATAGATTGGTATTTAAAAAATAAAAGTTGATAATAGTACCTTATAAGCCTGACTTTATAAAAAATATCTACATTTACAATCATATAGTGTATTTAAAATAATAAAACATATACTCGTATATATATATATATATATATATATATATATATATATATATATATATATATATATATATGACTTTTTTTTCTATTACTTATTATAAAAAAGTTAAGGGGGGGGTCTTACCAGACTCATCCTGTATATCTCAATTATCTTATTTTTCTCGAAATTTTTCAAATGTGTTAATAAAAACTAATACATCTCTGAAAAGACAAAAAATGGTGATTCATATTTTAGTAAAATAATTATAGGTTGCTATTTAAAAAATAAAACTTGATACTTGTACTATTTTTTTTTCTATTACTTATAATAAAAAAAGTTGAAGGGGGGGAGGTCTTCCCAGACTCTTTTGTATATAAATACAGCCATTTTTTTTACATCTGCCTGTAAGCTTTATTAATAATCGCATCATTTATACAATATTATATCATCAATTTGTCGAGAAATTTCCTCCCATGGTCCCTGACATTACCTCCGCCACTGCAGTGAAACAATTCTACGTGGAAGTCCTCGTTGCATGTAAAAATTCGACATTATAAAAGTTGCTCGTGTAGGTCAGATCGAGAGAAAGGTTATACACTTTATTATAAGTTTTCTACTTCTGTGAATTTTAATACGAAATGCGACTTTCGATAGTGCACGCGACACCCGTTTACTTCCGACTTGATGTTTGGAGTGAGTCCTAGCCTAGCCGTATCGCTCACATAAGTATTCACATTATTTTCAGTATAAAATGAGGTTGAGTGATGAACTTATGAACTAAGAATATCTTTATTATTTAACAGTAATAACTAATTAAATCAGCGAAACGATTTCTAAGTACCTATGTACATACATACATGGAAGCATGTATGCTCAGTTTTATTTACTTTTGTTATGTTTACGATCATTGCTATTACTATTACTTAACCATCTACAGTTTAACATTATTCAAAGGAAAAATATTTTCTTGAAAGTAAGAAATTGAGTAAAAGTTAAATACCTAGCACACACATAATAATTTACACAGGGTGCTCAAATACCAGCCTCGTTCCACCTGCTTTAATTTCATTTTATTTAATTAATTTATGATACAAATAATAACTAACATAAATTATCGCCTTTTTTATTAATATTACGGACATTTTGTCGTTCTAATGACACAGCAAATTTTGTTTTCTAAAATATTTTATTCAATTTTGACGTTTTAAACTGTCATTATTAACTATAAGTAACTGTTAACTGTTTATTTGCTAGTGAATCAAAAAAGTCACTCCCACAGAATTTTAACTCACTTTGCAACAAATAATGCATTTAAAATAACATCAGGCACGAAAGTAACACTTTCTTTATCAGAAATGACAGAAAATAAAATTTGTTTATAATTTATAAAAAAAAACTACTTGACGTCTATCAACGACGATTGTCATGCACAGCCTTCTAATTGTTTGTTTTATCAAAATTAAATATTATGAAGCTTTTATTATTTCGTCAAAACTGAATAAAATATTGTATAAACCACGTAAGTTAAGAATGTTTATTCACTCAAAGAATGTAATCCACTCACCCTACGGGCTAGCGACTTAATCTTTCTTTTCATGAATAAACATTATTTTAACTTACTTGGTGTATAAATATCTATTATTGTTTTAATGTAATATGAAATAATATTTAGTTTTACCAACAATTCATTGAAAACAATAGCTGGTACCATAAGCCTTGTTTTGAAAATGCCAAATTTCAGTATTTAATTTCACCCCTAGGTTTGAAGAACGATTTTTTTCAAAACATTTATCGTTCTTTAAGCATAAGGGTACCTGTGGTACTAACAAATGTTTTAACTGTACATTATTATTACCGTAATTCTTTTAGACATTTTATTTAATAAAACTTAGCGTCCTTGCAACTTAAATTCGTTTATTTTTTCAGATTTTCTTTTTTTTTTGCTATGTGTTATTGGGGGGGGGGGGGGGGTTGATGTGGAGTGGGGCTCGTAAATGGGGACAATTTTTAAATAAATATTATTATATTCGCCGTCAAATAAGTATGGACTGATGTTCAACTTTTTCCCCTCACCGCGCCCTGACTCTTGCCAAGCGGTGTTGCCGCTGCTTCATAATTTAGCATTTTCAACATTGCCGTACTGAATTGACAACAGTGTAGAAATCTTCCTTCCATACATATTTGACGGCAAGTATAGTAGACCTATAGTTTTAATTACAACATTGAAACGAAGTTAAATGCCATTTTTGATGAAAAAAGATCTTGAATTCCACTCTCAATTGCGCCGAAAATATTATCATCGCTGATTTTTTAAATGGAATGCTATATCTATACCGGCTCGAAATCCTTTACCGTTACATAGGCATTTAACATCGGAAAACAGTTTTTCTTTGTGCATAGCTTTCCAAAATCTTGAAATAACAGTTGCATAGAGCATAAAATTATGCTTATTAATAAGTAAACAAAATACAGAAATTAGATACCAAAATTTCGAAAATTACAATGTAAATAGTGCTAACGCTAACCATGGAATTAAAACAAAAGACAAACAAATGTGATGTTTTAAATTAATTCTTTATTTTAAATTAAACATGGTTACATTGTAATTAAATTACATGGAATGCCAGTTTACAACTGTCACAATGAATAGTTCAGTTTCCGGTATCATTTTAAACTATTGAAAATTCAGACACAGTTTATTTTATTTGTAAAAAGCTGCAAATGATTTCGATTTTGAATTGAAATATGTACTACTGCCCGAATTTCAAATATATCGGAAGCACGGTAGTAGTCATTGAACCATAAATATTTGTATAATCAATAGATTCGCCAAACTTTCAAAATAAAATTTTATTCTATATATTCTATATAAATTAGTAACGATCATACGATCTATTGCGGTCATTCTTATTTCGGTTAAACAGCGTAATTAATTATAAAAACATAAACTGATATCATACAAACAAAAAATAGATTAGATTGACACGCAAACTTAACTATGGAGGCAAATGAATCAAATAGAAACTAAATAAATATATAATTTCGTCAGCTTTTCTAAGAAACTTTTGTAATACGATTTTGTAAGTGAATATTTGGCGTACATATCAGATATTTCTTAATCTTTCCTTTAAATGTTTAATTTAAAGAATATGAGGATCATACCCATCACCGTTCTTTCCTTCTTCTTCTTAAAAGCTACCAACCAATATTTTTTTGGAATGCTGATCGAAATAATCTAAACAAATCAAACATCAAAAACATATACATCTGGGCCTCTCTTGAGACTTCGTAATTTCTTTCGTATTCGTATCGAAACGAACGACGATTTGACTATGGAAACGAACATTAACAAGTGTGTATTTTTGAGCATTCATTATTGTCTTCGTTTAAGACGAACAACTATATTGGCTACTTCGCATTTCAAACTGCATTCATTTTATAGTTTTGGTATATTATATTAATGTTTAGACTTGGCAAAATATTAAATGGAAAACTAAATTAAAAAATCTGATGTGACCAACATAATACCTCCCGCCATTTAATTTCTATGGAGTTCGTGGCCGCGTGCCTGAGTGTCTGGTCGTGAATCTGGGGAACTGGATTCAATCCCTACCAACACCAAATATTTCGAATTTAAAATGGCACAAAATTGATTCCTGTGGTGCACTCTCCACGCCAGAAACGAGTACCCGTGCGGCGGTAAACGCCCGCATGATACAAATATGTCATTATCATTACCGAAATCTGTGTACAAAGCAGATTAACACACCCAGCAATAGGTAATATGACATGATGATATATTTATTATTTTTTATATATAAATATATAACTGTATGTACTAATGCTGGTAAATATGTATATTAAGTTCCTTTCCATATAACTATTGTTATATTTACAATTTTCTTTATAAAACGTTACTATTATTAATTTGAAATGATTATTTTTTGACAATGACATTTATCTGTCAGTTACATACATTTGAAATATGAACTGTGTAACTAAGAAATTGTGTTTATTTCTAAAACATAGACTCCGGTATTTATAAAATGGACTATTTTATTAATTTATCTATAAAATATATAGAAAAATTATTAATGCATGCCCGTAGAAAATTCAATAATCTTTAATTTTTATAATAACATAATCGCGAAAAATGACATTTAAAAGTATTTTTGAAAGAAAATCTCTTTTGAGCTTCTAATAAAGTGCGATTTCCAGTTATCCAATTTACACAAAAATCTAATGGCTTCTATCCATATTAGAGTAAGGTCGAAATACAAGGTTTCAAAATTCTGCGGTTGATAGTATTTGAACTAGAGTGAACAGAAGATCCACACTCACACACATACACATACACACATATACACACACACACATACACACACACACATACACACACACACACACACACACACACACACACACACACACACACACACACACACACACACACACACATACACACCCACAGACATCATTGTACAAATGTTAAAATCTAATTCTATGAATCTTGAAATGTAGTCATTTATCAAAATCTCGATTTGCGATTTTTAGCATGATCCGTATACCTCCCTTACCAAGGGTAGCGGGAGGTAAAAACAGTAAACATGCAACATAACAAACATGGTTATTAAACGTATGTAGGTTTGAATAGCAGGATAAATATCTGTCCCTGAAGATTGTCCTTTAGCTTGCAATAACGTTTTTACAGAAAATAATATTTCGTTGAAAATTTGATATTAATACTGCAATAATAAAAAATCTGATGTGGCCAGCACATAACCTCTCGCCGTATATTTTACCTGGCTGTATGCATAAAGCAAAGAATATTTTTATAAATACAAATAATATATTCATATAAATCTATGACGTATAAACTTCTTTATTATTCAATAATAGCATGTCTCAACATAAAGATATTTACCATAAATTATGTTACAATAAATTACAAAGTAGAGTTTACCATATATAAATATTAGGCTGGTAACAGCAATTTTCAATTCGAACAACTTTGTTTACTTTCTCTTCATATTCTTCTAGTAAAAACATTAATTTTGGGCGGTCTAAAATGTATATATCTGGATTGTGCATCTATTCTTACATATCTTCTTTTACATTTTATTTTTTCATACTTGTTATATCTAAATAACACTAATTCCTTTTAATAAAGTGACGGATAGATTGCACTCCGATTATTCTTATATCGATGTGTAATTTTGTCAATATTTACAACTTACTTGAGAAGAATTTGATAGCTTTTTCGCAATTCAAAGTTACTCTAGTCTACAGTACTGGTGTACATTGTCCCATAATGTTTGAAACAAATTTAAGTCCTTCAACCTAGACTTGTCATCTCCATAATAGTCACAGATCAAGAACTAAGAGATTCTCCAAGTACATTTTTAATTCATTACTCATTATTTCTGACACTGACATTTATCTGTCAGTTACAAATAATTTAAATTATCAACTATTTTTCATGGCATCCTTTCGGTTGTAAAATTAATTACAACATTATTTTATATATTATATTCCTTTTATCTCTAAATCTATAAAATATGTATAAAAATATTTAAATGTATCAGAAAGAGAATTTATTTTTCTTTAATATTATCAAGAAAAATTTTCAAAAAATAATATTTAGAAGATTTTTTTTCAAGAATCTTCTACTTCCGGTTGTCCAATTGTTACCAAAACCTTATGTATCAGAAAGAGAATTTATTTTTCTTTAATATTATCAAGAAAAATTTTCAAAAAATAATATTTAGAAGATTTTTTTTCAAGAATCTTCTACTTCCGGTTGTCCAATTGTTACCAAAACCTTTTCAGATCTTCCCGGGAATGTCCGATTGGGAAATACGTTGTTAAACAAATTTTAAGTCTTATAGTTTTTGAGTAACCGTCCTTCCAACATCCCACACACACACACACACACACACACACATCCACACACACACACACACACACACACACACAGACATCATCGTAAAAATGTTAAAATCGGATTGTAAGGACCTTAAAACGTGCTTATTCAATAAAATCTGGATATGCGATTTTTAGCATGAATGCAATACCTCTCTTAGCGAGAGGTAAAAATACAATTCATTTAATAAGCTTGAACGAGGCGGCACTTGTTGTTCTAACAGGTCTGGTCGTTTATTACAAAATTGAATCGTGTTTAGTTTTAGTTTATCGGTATCTTTGTCTGTGTAAACATTATTTGCAATTGTCTAAATGTTATTAACTATTTCTATTGTTGTTAATAGTGTTTTTAGTGTGTATTAAGCGTAAATAATATTATAACATTTATTGTTGGAAAAACAACCTGGAACTGATGAAGATGCAGATATTGTAAGTCAATTTATTTGTTATTAATTATTGTGTTTTACTAGTAATATGCGTTCGATAATTAATACATTTTGATATTATATTTATAAACGTATAGATAGCCAAAAACTTTTAAAAAAAATATTTATTTACAGCAAAATCAGTGGTTATATTATTTTAAATTATATAAAGTCTATAAAATATTTATGAATAATGTAAAACTTCAGGAAACTAGTACTTCTAAGTATGTAAATAGTAGGCTAGAACTGTCCAAAAATAGCGAAACGAAAGACTTTCATTATTCGTTACGAGTCGAAATAAATTTTCATTCGTCTCAAGCGAATTCAAATCGAACGAATGGCCAAGAATACTATTACTATGGTTTTCTTTCGTATTCGCGCGAATACGAATAACCTAGGCAAATACGAATGATCAAAAATAGAGGTCTTGGCGCGTTCGTAAAAGCTTCGATAATTGGATGGATCTGATATCGAACAGATCTATCGGATAGCTCCAACTATGACTTTACGAAAACGCCTACAAATAAACATTGAAGAACTTATGTTTACAAAATATTTACTTGTGACATCATCAGCGACAAGAGCGTTTTAGCGGGAAATTTAAACAAAAATTTAAAAACCCAATTTTGAATGTAATAACGATTAAAAAAATCTGTTGTGGCCAGCACCAATACCTTCCGTCAATCCTGTGTATTATGTATAAATTCCATACATAATTTTTCTTGCAAAACATTCTAAATTTCCAGTAAAATTATTTCATAAACAAACTATGCAAATTGCACTTGACACTGACATCTTCTTCTTCTTTAGCTTTTCCCATTCGTTAGGGGTCGCTATTTTTTATTTTCATCTCCCACTCATTTCTGTTTTGCGTGCCGTTCTCATTCAGTTCCTTTTCTCTCAAGTCTTCTGCAATTCAGTCCTTCCATCTTATCTTTGGTTTTCCTCTATTTCTTCAACCTTCTATTACTAAGCTATTCATTCGTCTTCCAATATATTCCTCATTTCTCCTCATGACATGTTCAAACCAATTTAATCGTCTCTTTTGTATCTTTCTAGAAACTTGTAACACTACAGTTATTTTCTTACCGTATCTTTCCGTGTCTTCCCCATCATCAACATCTACTTCAACATCCTCATCTCTGCCACATTAATTTACTTTTTATTGATACTGACATCAGTCAATCTGAATATATTAACAATTTTCATGGTTAGCATAGCTGGCTAATTTATAAAATTTAATTTCTTAATAATTCTTTAACTCTATCTATTGAATATGAAGTATAAAATGCAATCAAACCGTATAGAGAATTCTTTAAGTTATAATAACGTTATATCTTCAAATGAGGCTACTTCCGGTTCACCAATTAAAAAAAGTAAAAATGGTAAAATCGTATTGCAGGGACCATAAAACATGGTTATTCACTAAAAACTCATCATTGAATTTTTTGACCAAAGACAATACCTTCCTTACCTAAAGGTGACGGAAGGTAAAAATATATAATAATAATTTTGCATATATACTTCAGTGTTTCCCAAATTTGTCAAATACCCTATTTTGAATAATATTTCGAAAATGATCTCTGGTTTTAAATAACAACTTAATTTCAAATGACTTTTAAAATGATAATGCAAATTTTGTTTTCCACGGCTTATCAGATTTTCTTAATCTTATTTTCATACCATGTTAGTAGACCAAACATTATGACTTGTTTATTAAATGTAACTCACTTCATTGTGTGATAATAATTATAATTCAATTGTTTGAAACAATTAGAGTAAGAAAGTTGTACGCCAACTATGTTAAGGCAATAAAATTTCAAATAATACCCGGATTTGAGCATACGTCATACCACACATTCAACCGGAAATAGCCAAGGATTACTATGAAAAGGTGATTGACTTGACTTAACAATATCTTCCACCTATATCTCGTCCAGGGTCGGCCCCGCCCACTTACCCTTTCAAATTCTTCAGTGACACAAAATAGAGCACTACATTTAATTTATTAGTAGGCGATGATTGTGCGAGTTTCATTTATTGTAATAATTATTATTAATGATGAATAAGCAATAACAGTTGTCGTTGTTATTATGACAGATTGACGGATATATAACAATATTATTTATCAATTATACATGCATAAAGTAATAAATTGCAAAAGTGTAATAAATAATTTCATATAAACTTCCTGAATTAATGTTTTTTTTAAAAGAAACATATGTTATGATTTATTTTATAATATGCGACTGAATTATTTATCATATTTTATAACTAGAAACGCAAATAGTTAATTAATAAGTGTCTTTAGTACAAAAAATATCAGGGTGTGATTGATAATAGAACGTAATAATTAATCAGAAATATATATTATAATTAAGAACTCCACCTTAACTATAATAGTGTTTGGTTATAAAGATTTAGGATTGATTTTCTGTAGCGCCAAAGTCCCTAGATTACTAAAGTACCGCGATTGGCCGCCATTTTGGCTCAAAATTTGAATGCCAATACGATGAAAAATAGGTTTATACCTTATAAAAAAGTGTAAAAATGAGAAAAATATCATCAATATCAATATTTATTTTATTTTTACAAGATTTTGACGACTATTTGAGTATTTTATTATGTTTTTTTAACTGTTTTGACGTCCTACGTATATTGTTATGTTTTTTGTTATTATTTTAATATGTTCTTTTAATGTGTACATACAAATATAGAAAAATTTTCACCTCCTGAAGAAGGCATAGAAGATGCCAAAACCGGTAGAGACCGAAATTTAAATAAATATTTCGACTGCAATCCAATAATTTATTATTTCCAGAAATATTATCAATTACAATAAAAGTTTATAAAACGATAAAAAATTAAGATAAACGTAATAAAAATAACTATCACTATGATTAAACAATTATAAACACTAATTTAAGACTAAGTATATTATTAAATTCTTTAAACCTAAGATTATTTAATTAAATAATATTTATTTCACTATACCTACACCTTTCTATCTTCCGTCATCTTTAGGTAATGAAGGTAATGTCTTTGGTCAAACAATTCGATAGTGATAATGAATAAGCACGTTTTGGGGTCTCTAGAATACGGTTTTGTCTTGTTTATAAAAGGGAAGTCCTAAACTTTATAGCCCCGCTGTGTATGTAGTCTTCTGGGCATAATAGAAACAACAAATGTAACCTATTTATATAAAAAAAGCCCTGACGAATGTCAATAATTATATTTAATTGCATTGGATTTCACTTATATTTTTATAATTATAATATGCATTGTCTTTTACAGTTTATGAGCAATAAAGGTATACATAATAAAATTTTCTGAAATATTTATTTTAAATGTGACATAAGTGCATATTAATTTTATAGTAAATCAAATACCATATAAAGAAAGTTCTTTATGTTATAAAGAATATAAAACAACTTATATATAAGTAAGTAGGCGTCCATTTATATTTGAACATATACTAACATGCATTAGTGGTCTTCAATAAAATTGTTAAGAAATAGAGAGTAGATACCTTTAATAAATATACAGACTTATGTAGATAATCTTGTAGCCAATGAGTCATTAATTTATTGAAACATGTAATTTAAAATGCTAACTACAATCATTACTATTACTATATAACCACATAAATTTGTAAAATACTTTTATAAGTGGAATGTTATTATACCATATACTTATTTATATATTTCATCTTCTTAGCTGGTAATTACCATTATCAAATAATATATATATATATATATATATATATATATATATATATATATATATATATATATATATATATACAGGGTGTTAATAAAAAAACTTTACACACTTTAGCAGGTGATAGTAGAGATGAAAACAAGAAAAAAATTCTAATACACTTAGGTCCAATACTCATTGGTTTTTAGAAAATTTATGTATGGAATTTGTACATAATACACAGGATTGACGGAAGGTATTGTGCTGGCCACAACAGATTTAACAACTAAGGACTCTAGGTGTTTACGATCAATTGTAAACAAAGTTGCAGCCGTCGTCGCAGAGACTCACGCACTTGATCGTAAACACCTAGAGTCCTTAGTTGTTAAATCTGATGTGGCCAGCACAATACCTTCCGTCAATCCTGTGTATTATGTACAAATTCCATACATAAATTTTCTAAAAACCAATGAGTATTGGACCTAAGTGTATTAGAATTTTTTTCTTGTTTTCATCTCTACTATCACCTGCTAAAGTGTGTAAAGTTTTTTTATTAACACCCTGTATACTTATACATCAATAAATAAATAAAAATCTGTTGTGGCCAGCACAATACCTTCCGTCACTTCGGTTTTTGGTTACATAAGTATCGGGCACGAGCAGTCATGTGACATTGTTGACCTTGACAAGCAGATATGAGGGCCCGGGTCAGAATTACAATTAGTAATTATGTACATAGATGTCAAATGTCAGAATTTTTCATTAAAAATTTCAATACTTTCTAAATTCACGTAATTAACTTGTCACCAAGAGTGTGAAATTTACTTGTCGAGGAAAATAAATCACATGGAATTGGAAAATCACTAAATTTAGAATGAAAAAATATGATGTTTGGCATCTATATACATAGTTACTAGCTGTCATTCGGACACGGGCCCCCATGTTTGCTTGTCAAGGCCAATAAAGTCACATGACATTTCTTGTATACCTACATTCTACACCAAAAATTCTACTCATATTTAGATTTTTTACTTTTAAATTCATTCTATGAAGAAATTATGTTCTACTCTTCTAATTTTACGAAATGTTTCCAATTCATTGTCGGGATTGATAGTATTTTAGAAAAGTATATGTACTATACCTATAATTTTAAATATTTAAATATTAATACAACAAGAAATAATATAATGTATGTACTTTCCACAAAAAATCTTCAGTAATGTCTCTGGAGTTTTGACACTGGCATATATCTGTCAGTTACAAACATTTTTCAATTGGTTTCCATGACATCATTTGTGCTTCGAGATTTATTACAACAGATTAATATATACCTTATATTTCTTTATCTCTAAATCTATAAAAGATATAATAAAATATCTATATATTTAGAAGATTTTTTTTTAAGATTCTGCTACTTCCGGTTGTCTAATTATTACCAAAACCTTTTCAGCTCTACCCAGTAATGTCCGATTGAGAAATACGTAGTTAAACAGATATTAAGTATTATAGTTTTTGAGAAGTCGGCTTTTCAACATCCTCACACACATACACACACACAAATACATCCACACACATTCACAGACATTATCGTAAATATATTAAAATCGGATTGTAGGGACCTTAAAACGTGCTTAATCATTAAAATCTGGATATGTGATTTTTAGAATGAATCCAATCCATCTCTTGAGGTAAAAATTAAAATAGGAATTAGTTTAAGAATTTTTACTGAAAATAAATATTACAAAGTAGTAGATTGCACTGATATACTCTTCAATATTTTTACAATACGGTTATATAAGTATGATGATATTATATAAGTAACATGTCAGTTCGTAAAATGTATGCACTTTCTTGACCGCAATCCACAATCTCTGCGTTGTTGGAACATTTTATTTTGCAAGCGAATGGAGTGAGTGCATTGTTCGCAGCTCTAGTTCGCAATAAACAAAACTCTCCTTGTGTTATCACCCCATCTTGTTTCTCGTGTCTTAGCTAATATCATTTGCATCAGATAAACGATATTTACTTCATAGTATTTTGCACTGGCAAGCGATAAAGGTTACGGCGTCTGTAAGGTAGTTTATTTCTGCCATCTGTTAATTTCAGATATCGATGGATACTGGAGTTACAAATTATAATATTTGTTAGTTTTTTACCTTCCGTCACCTTTAGGTAAGGAAGGTATTGTCTATAGTCAAAAAATTCAATACTGAGTTTCTAATGAATAAGCACGTTTTTGGGTCCCTAGAATACGAATTTATTATTTTTTATGATGCTGTCTGTATACGTCTCTTGTGTGTGTGTGTGTGTGTGTGTGTGTGTGTGTGTGTGTGTGTGTGTGTGTGTGTGTGTGTGACGATCGTTTCAGATTGCATAACTCCAATACCACGATAACAAAAATTATATTTTTTTCGTATTCCTCAAGGTTAGATCCATATGCAGACAAGAGCAGATTTTGGTTATAATTGGTCCACCGGAAGTAACCTCATTTGCAATTTTTAACAGTTTTTTTTGAAAAAAAAACAGTGAAATATCATTTATTGACATTTAATGTTATTATAATTTAAAGAATTTATTATTCTCTACATAATTGGCTTGAATTGTATACTTCATATTAAATAGACTTAAAGAATTATAAAGATATTAAATTTCATAAATCAGCCAGCTGTACTAACCATGGAAACTGCTAATATATTCAGATAATGTCAGTCTCATTGAAACGAAAATGAATGTGGCAGAGATAACGATGTTAAAATATATGTTGGTGGAAGACAGGGAAATATAGGGTAAGGAATTAATGGATAAGGGAAATGGCTTGAGTGATAGAAATTTCTAGAAGGATACAAGAGAGATGTTTACATTGGCTTGAACATATCATGAGGAGAGATGAAAAATATATTGGAAGAAGATTGAATAGCTTAGTAGTAGAAGGTAGAAGAAACTGAGGAAGACCAAAGATAAGATGGCATGACTGTATTGTGGAATTGAGAGAAAATCAACTGAATGAGGACGACACGCAAAAGAGAAATGATTGGAAGAAGAAAATAAAAAATAGCGACCCCTAACGAATGGGAAAAGCTAAAGAAGAAAATGTCAGTGTCAAGTGCAATTTTCATAGTTTGTTTATGAAATAATTTTACTAGAAATACAGGATTTTTGTAATAAAATTTATGTATGGAATTTGTACATAATACACAGGATTGACGGAACGTAATGTGCTGGCGACATCAGATTTTTTTAAGTTAGACCAAAGTTTAAAAAAATACTAGTTTTTAAAATATTCTAGTTTTTGATGTCCTTAACATCTATTATTTTTCAAATTCTTTCTACTTTCAAGCCTTCTGCTATCGTCTTTACGAAATCCGGAATCCATTTCAAGTTAATGAATGCAGAAAATAACAAAACAGGGAAAGTAAACCGAATAATATTTTTTTGAATTTATGATACCACTCCAAATAGAAACCACGTACACGTACGTTTGTAAGGAATTTAAAGACATGTTAAATGACACAGACAACCAGTTGCAATCAAAACTTGGACTATATTAATTTATGTAATAAAAGGTCTAATCTAGTTGTAACTGGATATAATATATACATAATAGTTATTTTTTTTATAATATACCATGTTAAATTTGCCAAAAGTTTTGAAAGATACAAAGTTGAAATACGCAAATGTATGAGGGTTACTTCATAAATAATGAAAAGGTTGGCAACACTGCGAATTGGATGAAGCAACAACAATGACATTTACGTCAGTTGTAATAGAAGGCTTGGGAAAGAAGCATGTGTTTTGTTTTCAAATATAGCGTAATCTGTTTTTCACAAACGTCAGCTAGAAATGGAACCTGTACTTGTCTTGGGTATTGTGACTGTTAAAGATCAGGGCTCATACATTAAGATCGAAACATTACGTAGCAGAAACCCAACAGAAATCCATAATGAAGTGTGCGGTGACTTAACAATGGACCGTAATACAGTGTCTCGTTGGGCTAATCATGTTCGTGGTGGTCGTGTGAACATAAACGATGATCAAAGAGCAAGAAGGCCGAAAACATCAACAGACTAACGAAATGTAAAACTTGTGACAAATGCTCTTGAAGAAGAACTTTCTGAAACCACAGGGATTCCACCAACATCAGTTTTCCGAATTCTGACAAATGATGGGTCCTTCACTGTTTGACTGCTGAACGGAAGCAGAAACCTTACTGAAACAAAGATTCCAACGTTGAAAGTCAAGCATTCTTGTATCGAATAGTCGCTATTGATAAAACGTGGGTTAGAGATTTTGGGCCGGAGTTGAAATCATAGTCCAAAGAATGGAGAGGTCCAAATTCTCCATGGCCAAAAATTTTTGGAGAGCTCAATCAAAAGTCAAACAAATGATCTTTGCTTATGATTACAAAGGAATCATCATGACAGACCTTCCATGTGGAACTGCACAGAAAATTTCACAAAACCCGACCTCAGTTGCTCGAGGCTGGGCTAGTCATTCTCCATGACAATGCTCGGCCCCACATCGGGAATGTTGTAACCGAAAAACTGCGTTGTAACGGTTAAGAATGTTACCTTATGCTCTATACAGTCCGGACATGAGTTTACCAGACTTCGAGCTATTCCCAAAGCTAAAATAGCCTATGTCTGGACACCGTTTTCCGTCCTGGAAGAGCTTCATGCTACCGTTACCCAAGCCATTCGACAGAGAATATTGTAACACGAGGGGGGTGTTACAGAAGATCTGATGATGGTGACCTTACTTCTTTTATCAACGACAACTACTTTCATTTATTGGTGCTCGTTTGGATGGCCGACCACCGCTTGATTACGGAGGACGAACATACATACACTTACACTAAACTTTGATGACCGATGAAGATGACTTACACTTATATTAAGGACACAGACTTTATTTGTTATTTAAACTAAACTACTTTATTTATACATATTTACACTAACACTAATCAATTATTAACTATTAAACTTATTATTGTTGATTACTAAACTAAGCATAACTAAATGAAATAAACTAAATAGTTACATTGTAACTCAGCAGGCAGGCGTTTAGTCCGCGCCAGAAACTAAAACACAGAGTACATGTCTCGTCGACACGAGTATCTAAAACCGACTACCCAAAAACAAAGCGTTAACTTCGTGAGAGGATTATCTCTGAGGGGTTGAAGAGGGTATCATATGACATCCATATCAAAATATCAGCTCTGCACGTAGGCTAGCAATAACTTCTCGGCTTAATTGTCAACAAATAACTATCCAGCGTCTCTGACAGCTAGACTAAACAGTCAGTTTCTAAACAGAATTTTCACTAACAAAGATAACAAGTTGAAATATTATTCCTGAAACTATAATTTAGAAAAAATTATAAAAAGTTATCTATTTGTTATTGCTCGCCTTGTCACAATATTGATGATGTCTTGGATGAAAAAGTAAAGCTTCCCAGACTTTGCGACTCGATCATTGAGAAGCAGGGAGACTATATTGAAGGATTGTAAAAAGCTAGTGTAATAAATATAAACAAATGAATAAACTAACAATTGTGTGCAATATTGAAAGAAGCTTTCAGAACTCATAATATAATGACATAAAACAATATTTGGGTTTAGTTCTGTATAAATTTAATTATTTCAACGACGTTTCGACAGCGAAGTGCTATCTGTATCAGGTAAATAACAAAGTACATGTAGTTAAGACAACATGTTTACAAAATGAGGGTAACAGATCAAAAATTACATAAAAACATACAAAGATAAAACAGAACAGGTAACCACGACTTATTAAGCTCAAAACCTGTATTTAAATTAACGTTATTAGATTTCTTGATTTCGATGGCTTCTCCAATTAGTCTCTTGCTAAAATCTTCGTGTTTTTGAAATCAATTCCATGTTATTTACCTGATGAAGACAGCACTCTGCTGTCGAAACATCGATGAAATAATTAAATTTATACAGAACTAAACCCATATTTTGTTTTATTTCATTAAATTGTGTGCAATATTTATGAAATAACCCTTGCATTATCCCTTATCTACGTCATTGCTTGCTGGGCGCCGGGCATCGGGTCTAGTGTGAAAAGTACAATATTTAAATCAGATCAAGGTATTATACTATTTGATTATTTGCAATTACAAGTATAAATTCTTAACATTGTTTTAAATTGTTGAGTTAAACTTTCACACCACAACTATCATAAAAATACTGTAATGACAATGCATAATGATAAAATAAAAAAATTGCAAATAATTATGTTTCTCATACATATGTGCATATATGTATTGTATTACGAAAAAATAAAAATATGTTGTGGCCAGCACAATATCTGCCGTCATTTCTATGTATTTTATTTAAATTCCACACAGAATTTTTCTAGTATTTTCAATAAAATTATTTCACATACATATTGTGTACTACACTGACATCTGTCAATTAGTAATATTAAATTATTGAAACTGTTTCCATGGTGACGCAGCAAAGATTAAAAGATTTATGAAAATTAATTTCTTTATAAATTCTTATCGCTAAACACATTGGCCGCTAGTATGAACAGTGATTAAGGGTGATTAGCGAGCATTTGACTAGCATTGTTTTATCTCTGTCAATCGTTTATAAATTATTTTAGAGAAAAATACTTCAAATAAAAGATGTGTGCAATTAATTTTTCTACAACTTTTATTTGAAGTATTTTTCTCTAAAATAATAAATAAACGAGTGAAAGGGATAAAACAATGCTAGTCAAATGCTCGCTAATCACCCTTAATCACTTGTTCATACTAACGGCCAATGAAGATAAAGAAAATACTGCATTCAAATAGAATAGAGAATAAAATATTCTTTAATATTTATAATAACATTAAATGTTAAAATATGATGTTTAACTGTGTTTTTACCTTCCGTCACCGCTAGGTAAAGAAGGTATTGTCTTTGAGCAAAATTTTGATGGTGAATTTTAAATAAATAAGCACGTTTTAGGGTACCTACAATACAATTTTACTATTTTACGATTATGTCTGTCTGCATGTGTGTGTGCGTGTGTGTGTATCAGGGATGGGATAACGTTAACGAATTGTTACGTTCCTTCATAACGTTATAATAACGTTATTTTTGTTTCGTTATTATAAAGTTATAACAGTATATTTCTGAAGTTTGTCATAAAAATTCATTAAAAATTAAAACAATTTATTAAAAAAACTTACATCCTTACTTTATAAATGAAATAAAGTGTTCAACATTTGTATTTGACCACTAGATACATCTATTTATTATAAAACACAAAATAAAATATCAGGAAAGTATACTCGTACTTTCAAACGGCAAAAACCTTGTAAAATTTGTAAACTTGAATAACATTATAGCGAAACGTTATTTGTTATGTTACGGTTACATAACGTTATTTTGTAATTATAACGTTATTAAAAAAAAATATGAAATGTTATTATAATGTTATCGGGTATCGTTACGTTACGTTACGTTTTCCATCCCTGGTGTGTATGTGTGCGTGTGTACTATAATTTCGGCCGCGATATCGCCAATACTAAAATTCCAAAAATTATAATTTTTACGTATTCCTCTTCTTTACATCCATATGCAGACTTAATTAGATTTTAGTTATAATTGATCAACCGGAAGTACCTTCATTTGAAGATTTTAACAGTTTTTCTTGAGAAAACGCAGTTAAACATTATTTTTTGACATTTAATATTATTATAAATATTAATGAATATTCTTATCTATACGAATTGATTGAATTTTACATTTCATATTCAATGGACATAGAGAAGAAATTAAATTTTATAAGTCAGCCAGTTATGCTATAACCATGGAAACAGCTACTATATTAAGAAAATTTTAACTGACAGATGTCAGTGTCAATGAAAAGAAAATGAATGTGGAAGATATGAGGATATTGAAATAGATGTTGGGGAAGACACGGAAAGATAGGATAGGGAATGAAAGAATAAGGGAAATGGCTCGAGTGATAGATGTTTCTAGAAAGATACAAAATAGACGGTTACATTGGTTTGAACATGTCATTAGGAGAGATGAAGAATATATTAGAAGACAAATGAACAGCTTAGTATTAGAAAGTAGAAGAAACAGAGAAAAACCAAAAATAAGATGGCAATGCTATATTGAAAAGGACTTAATAGAAAAGGAACTGAATGAGGACAACAAGCAAAACAGAAATGAGTGGAAGAAGAAAATAAAAACTAGCGAACCCTATCGAAAAGCTAAAGAACAAGAAGATGTGCATAGTTTGTTTATGAAATAATTTTACTGGAAATATAGGATCTCTTGCAAGAAATTTTATGTATGAAATTTGTATATAATACACAGGATTGACGGAAGGTAATGTGCTGGCCACATCAATTTTTTTAAGAAAAACAATTAAAAGCTTGAGGTTAAAGTACATCTGGAACTTCACATACACACACACATACACACAGACACGGATGCACACACACACACACACACACACACACACACACACACATATAGACATCATCGTAAAAATAGTAAATTCGTTTTCTAGGGACCCCAAAACGTACTTATTTATTGAAAACTCACCATCGAATTTTTTGACCAAAGACGGTATTGTCACCTAAAGGTGTCGGAAGGTAAAACTACTTATATAATACGATAAATTATTAACTATAAATCAAAGTATTACTGTTTATACTAGACGTGGACAATAATTATATACTTAAAAAATAAAAACTTTGTCCTTAATACAGATCCTGGTTAAATTTAAATATTCTATCAATTCGTTGAAAAATTAGATCAATATAAATGAGAATTATAACTTATCATGTAATTTATACATTAATATTCAAAAGTAAACTTGAATATTAAAAGATAACTAATTTACGATAACGATATTAATAACTAGAATAAAATTAGATTTATTAACCTATAAAAGTTGTCCTTGTTGTCATACTATAAAAATAATTTAACATTTCAACAAATTATTAGATATTGACAGAAATATTAATTATATTGTCATCAATACGCACCATTCATAATTAAAATATTATTAATATATCAATGTCTTCTTAATAAATTGTGAAAGATATCTCCAGTTTTTTACCTCTAATGCTAATGAATTCAGTTTCAAATACCTGTTTTCCTATTAATGAAATTATTGTCATAAAAAATAAATAAATGGAATTTCTATTCATAGCATTGAATACCTAAAATAAAATCGCCACTGTACAATTTGTATCTCCTGATTTCGAGTATTGTAAATTGTAATGTACGATCTGCATCTCATGTATTCTGTTAGAGTATCTCGTTTAATTAGCATAAAATCGCGATTAAATTTGGGCGTACTCGTTGGATTAGTATTCATGTTAGTAATGCGTACCTACTTCAAATGTTGGAATAAAATCAAGAACATTCCAATAAATTTTATAATCAAGATAAAGAAATTTATTCAAGGCATTGACAAATAGAAATGGGAGTAAATAAATAGAATATGGAAATTTATAAACTAATTTTAATTTAAACTAGTAACTTTATTCATATAAATAACAATATATAATCACAGCTTATTACCCATTTCTGGGTGTATTAATTTGTTTTTATTAACTAAGAATATTTTCTGGAAAAAAACTTGTAAAATATGTGATAAATTACTAATTCTGTAATCTTGTAAAAATGCCTACTGTTGCTAAAGAAGAGAAATTTATTTGTATCGTTTCACATAAATTATAATATATTTACCGTCTCTAGGAAAATATTTAAATGTGATAAGAATCACATGATAATTTATACATCTTTTATTTACAACTTTTTCTAATAATTTTACCCATTTTGTTTAATGTACTTGAAACACTGAAAAATATTTATACAAAAAAAAAATTCCAGAGATAGTAGTATTTGTGTAAATAATAAATATTTTAGGTAAGGAAGGTATTGTATTTGGTCAATAAAAACGGTGATGAGTTTTCAATGAGTAAGCACGTTTTAAGGGCCCTATAATACGATTGTACTAATTTTACGATGATGTCTGTACCTGTGACAATTTCGGCCGCGATAACTACAATACTACCATTCCAAAATTTATATTTTTTACGTATTTCTTTTCCTTACTTCCATATGCAAATCTAATTAGATTTTGGTTATAACTGGTCAACCGTAAGTATCTTCATTTGAAGATTTTTAACAGTTTTTCTTGAAAAAATGCTGGCAAAAATCATTTTTTCATATTTAATGTCATTATAAATATTAAATAATATTTTATTTTCTATACGAATTAATTAAATTTCATAATACAGCCAGCCATGCTATAACCCTGAAACATCTACTATATTAAGAAAATTGTAATTGAAAGATGTCAGTGTCAAGTGCAATTGACACCTATGTTTGTTTTATAATTTTACTGGATATATAGAATATTTTGCTAAAAACTTTCTGTATGGAATTTGTACAAAATACATAGAACTGACGGAAGGTATTGTGCTGGCCTCAACAGATTTTTTTACCTCCCGTCACCTCTAGGTAAGGAAGATATTGTCTTTGGCCAAAATTTCGGTGGTGAATTTTCAATGAATAAGCACGTTTTAGGGTCCATACAATACGATTTTACTATTTATTTTTTTAATATGGCCGCGATATCTCCAATAATTCCTTACATCCATATGCAGACTTGATTAAATTTGGTTATACTTGGTCAACCGGAAGTACCCTCATTTGAAGATTTTTAACAGTTTTTCTTAAAAAACGCAGTTAAATATTATTTTTTGACATTTAATGTTATTATAAATATTAAAGAATATTGTTATCTATAAGAATTGATTACATTTTATTTTTCATATTCAAGGGATATACAGTTAAAGAATTATAAAGAAATTAAATTTTATAAATTAGCCAGCTATGCTAACCATGGAAACAGCTACTATATTAAGAAAGTTCTAACTGACAGATGTCAGTGTCAATGAAAAGAAAATGAATGTGACAGAGATGAGGATGTTGAAATAGATGTTGGGGAAGACACAGAAAAATAGGATAAGGAATGAAAGAATAAGGGAAATTGTCAAGAGAAATGAAGAACATATTGGGAAGAATGCATAGCTTAGTAATAGAAGGCAGACGAAACAGAGGAAGACCAAAGATAAGATAGAAGGACTGTATTGCGGAAGACTTGAAAGAAAAGGAACTAAATGAGGACGACACGCAAAACAGAAATGAGCGGAAGAAGAAAATAAAAAATAGCGAACCATAACAAGTGTGAAAAGCTAAATATGAAGAACATGTCAGTGTCATGTGATTTTACTGGATATATAGAATCATTTGCAAGAAAATTTATGTATGGAATTTGTACATAATAGTGATAATACACAGGAATGACGGAAGGTATTGTGCTGGCCACAACATATTTTTTATATTTAACAAACCACGAGATTGAATTTATACATTTTATTATGTTAACCTATATTAGTATTGCCCTTTGCATGAACGCAATACAAAGTAATCCAAAAGTTTTGTTATAATAATTTAACTGTTGCTGTTATAATAATTGCTGCAAAGAATAGCCCGAACTAAGGCTTGGTTTACAAAGGTAATAATTTAGTATTTGATAAAAATAAAAGCTATTTATAATTTCCAATTAGTATGTAAATTTTTAGCAGCTATATTGAAAATGTGAACTTATTTATGCGTGCTACTTGCATCGAAAAGATGAAAATAGCGAGATAAAATTACATTTTATATACAATTGCGTGAAAGTTCACCGTGTCTAGCCTGCGCGCAACCAAATAATTGCTTGTGTCTCCAAAAAATTGTCTAGTGGCGTGTACAAAATCAAATTCAGATCTCCGCCTCTCAAATGTAATATTTACTCGTAAAAAAAAGTAACACGTTTAATCCTAATTAAACAATTTACTATTTTGTACGTTTTTCTTTATTAAAATTATTTTTGATCATATACATCTTTAAGTTTAATTAAAATATGGATTTTTAATTAAATCACTATTGAATACATTCCCCAGTTTTAAACAAATCTGACGAGCTTATGAATTCGGACTGCAGCCAACCGTGAACGTCAACGTCGCTTTCTCTGCCCTTACCGCGCACCGGACGATTAATGATCAAATGGCATGAATTTAACTATTTATAGTTATATACACCAAGGAGGTCCTTAACGAAAATTAGATAAGAACTCTTGAAAACACTCTAAAGAATGTATAAAGAACTACCTGCAAAGAAGGGTAAGCTCAATATACAGCATAAAATCATTAAATAGTATGCTATGGATACTAGTAACAAATCGCTCAATGTAATGGTATAATGACATGAGAAATAATAAAAATGAGACGTAAGGTTGTAAATATATCAAAAATTATTAACAAATTTGAGAAAAATGATTTACATACTTAAAGCTTTTATTTAAGAGATTCATAAAATGTGTTTTTAATTTATTTTTCTTAAACAATTGCATAACGATGAAATGAAATTAAAATTCCTATGCGATAGGTGTTTTATGTAATGTCTTATTGGAGCAATTTAAATTGTTTTATAGTTGCTACAGGTAATATTGTAAATTTATATTTAACATAATGAGTACCAAAGTATTTTGACTCATACGTCGGCATAGCATTAGTTTTTCCTATAGTATTTACTTCTCGCTAAGAGAGATATTGGATTTTAATGAAAAAGCACGTTTTAAGGTTCCTAGAATTCGATTATAACATTTTTACGATGATGTCCGTGTGTGTGTGTATATGTGTTTGTGTCTGTATGTGGAAGTTGGAAGGACAGTTTCTCAAAACTATAAGACGTAAGATATATTTAACTACGGATTCCTCAATCTGACATTAATTGGAAGCGCTGATAAGGTTTTGGTATCAATTGATCAACCAGAAGTAGCAGTTTCTAAAAAAAAAATTCTAAATATTATTTTTTGAAAATTTATATCATAACCCATAAAGATCATTAAATTCTCAATCTGGCGCATTTTTTTTATTATATCCTATAGATTTAATAATACGGAATAATCTGTTGTAATAAATCTCGCTGCCCAAACATTTCCATGGAAACCAGTTGAGATATTTAAATGTTTGTAATTGACAGATAAATGTAAAATGTTAGTGTCAAAAATCAACAGTTTTACTGATATTACAGAGAAAAAATATGGGAGGTACAAGTACATTTAATATATCTTATTTTATTATTCATTGAATATGTATTTAAAATTAAAAATATATTAATATTACATACATCCTTAAGAAATACCGCTATAATATCGTCATTTAATTTGAAGAACCTTGAACATATTACAAGAGTAGGACAAAATTTCTCATAGAACGAACAAATAGGCTCAAATTGAATTATTTGAGTGTACAAGAAATGTTAAATTCGTTACTTATGTAACACAATATGGAAATGGAGAGAGGTATTGTGCTGGCCACAACATATTTTTTTATAAAAGTAATATAGAAGTTAATAATAATTATAATAAAAATACTTCAACTTCTATTCTGAATTCTTGATACAGATCAATTATTTAATGTATAGCAAGTACTGTCACACAAAAACTGAATAAAAGAAAATGACAGTCATACCCATAACAAAGGACTAACGAAATTAATCACCATTCATGACATATTCTGTAACAATTGCTAAAAAAATAACCTTCAAAAATGTATATTAACGAACTGAGACATTCTTATTCCGGTTTCACGCATTCGAAATTTTTCAAAATTGTTTCTCTTTTGTTTTTTAATGCGCCAAGTAGAAACACTAAAGTGATGACAATATTTTCACTAGACAACCGTTTTCTTTTTTGGGCAATAATCATCATCAATTAGAAAGCAGAATTACTTATTTTATAATAGATTTTGTCCGTAACAGGTGTAGTATATTATAGAAAATGAAAATAATATCACCTACAAAAGAATAATTATAATTGTGGGTAAATTTCTCTACTGTGATGTGGAGTAGGTGTTAAAAATTACTCGAAAGTTCAGTCAAACAACATTTATTCTTACTACCAACGTTTCGGTGCACCGTTGCACCTTCTTCAGGGTAGTAAGATCTTACAAAGTGTTACAATTCATGTACACAAAATACATTCGTACAAAACATTCATTTAATTTATTAAAAATCATACTAAAAAATTCAAATAGAAAATGGATGTGTGTCTGCTCTTAGAATCTTTAACCTAATTTTTTACACCTAATAATTATAATTATTGATTTTATTTGGTTTGCCAAATTTAGATATGAATTTTATGATTTATTAAACGTACCTTTCTTTTTCTTACTTTGTTATTGAAACATTCATTTTTTTTTATTTATAATTTCACGCTCATTGTAGTTAATGCCGGAAAATGAAAAAATCTAATTTTCTTAGTTTTTTCACATATTTGTACATTGTTAAGAATAATAATTATATCTTTTATGTAATTCAGTTTCTAATGTATGTATTTATCTGTAATATTTATTAATTAAATGAAAAAACTTTAATAAATGCACATACAGATAACTTTATAGTTGTACGTACTGAATAGAAATATACTATTTATTTTCAATGAAACTGAAATTCAGAGATATAAAAGTACTAGTTTATAATAACCATTATAAAAACGATTGTTATTATTATATTATATTTTAAGAGTTTTAAGAGTTCGTGGTCGCGTGCCTGATTGTCTGGTCACGAATCTGGGGAACCGGGTTAGATCCCGACCAACGCCAAATACTTCGAACTTTAAATAGCAGAAAGTTAACTCTTGTAGTAATCTCTCCACGCTAGCAATGAGTGCCCGTGAGGTGACTCCTGGCAAACGCCCGCATGGTACAAATATGTCACATTATTACCGACATCTATGTACAAAGCAAATTGGCACACCCAGCAATGGGTAATATGCCGTGATTTTTTTATTTATTTTATTTAAAGAGTTTATAAAACGAGTCACATACTATACTTTTTCTACGACTGCAAATTAAGACAGCAGAAATACACCTTTTAATTTATCCATTTTTACACTTATACATTAAGTATTAAGTCATATTTTAACAACGGGAATAGAAAAAATAATGGACAAGAAACAATTGTTAGTAAACATATTTTTAATTGTTTCTATTTATTTTCTTTTCTTGAAAAAACTAGTTAATATTTTAGTGCAAAAATATCAGCCACTTAAATATGAAATAAAACTTATCTTTGTGAAATTGATTCTTATTTAGTATATTTTAAACAATTTCCAATAAGTTGTTTATTGAAGTGTGTAATTTTTTTAATAATATACAAAATATCTCTCGATAACTAATTAATATGTACTGGAAAAAATCAACTTCCGTTGTTTTGGAATATTTCTTAGCGTATTAGTTCCATGGCACTATCTTTATTAAAACTAGACAAACTGTGGTTTTTAATGTATTGGGCACGGCATGAAGCTAGCAACCCCTAACAGCTGATTTATTAAGCAAGGGCTTAAATCGTAGAAAAAGAATATTATGTAACTTGTTACATAATATACCAGCATTTATGACGTAATGCGCGAAAATTAAAACATAACTTATAAGCCGAAGTTATGCCCTTCGAACTTTAATAAGTATTATAGATATGTTAGCTGCAGCAATAAATTTTGAGTTATCTGTTTTATAACCTCGATTTAAATCAATACCAATCAATATTAGCAATGTCATTTGACATTTCGTGTCCTTAAACACTATGTTGTATAATTTAAATTTTATTGTTGAAATATTTTTTTCAAATATGCAACCTGTTGTTAAAATTATACATGGTGTCTCCAAAATTAACACCGTGTTTCAGGGCTAAAACAAATATACATGGTGACACTGAAAAACGGGCCACTCGAAATAACTTTTTTATTTATAATTATTTTAATTTTTTTTTCATATATTTGTAAACTAGGCTTAGGGGCTCACAAATCATTATATTTGATATGATGATAGCGCGACATACATTAACTTTTATATTTCAAATGAAACATCTATGTATTTTTATATATTTGGGAATCTACGTAAAATTACAAATTCAACGATATTATGAATAATTAACCTGGGAGCCGTATTAGGCAGGCTGTGATACCAAATTAATCATTTTTTTTTTTGTAACAATTAACTCAAATATTAATCAATATTATCTCAATTGTTTTCACTGTCTGGCTGATATTATAGCTTTGCAGTTTATTATAAATAATTTTCTCTTACGTTTTTATAATTTATTTCTTCAATAAAAATGCTCTTCAAGCATGTCGTTGAATTAGTAATTTTACGAAGATTCCAAATATATAAAAATATATAGGGTTTC
This sequence comes from Harpalus rufipes, assembly GCA_951394225.1. Lineage (NCBI taxonomy): Eukaryota > Metazoa > Arthropoda > Insecta > Coleoptera > Carabidae > Harpalus > Harpalus rufipes. The sequence continues at coordinate 12,532,491 of OX596281.1, read as the reverse complement.
TCATTTGAAATATGCATGTTAACGTCACGTCCGCTTGAACCGGAAGTACTACCATAATTCTAAATACCATAATTTGTGAGCCCCTAAGCCTAGTTTATAAATATTATAAAAAAATAAGAAATTGTAAATAAAAAATATTATTTTGAGTGGCCCATTTTTCAGTGTCATCCTGTATAAAAAAAATAACAATTAAAGATATTTCTGATTGCAACAATGGTTTCTGCTTATGTTAATTCCACCTACCCAAACAAATAAAAAAATCGTACCCTATGATCACATAATAAAATTTAATTTTCTATTTATTTTAGTTTCCTGAATCAAACCCCAAAAGCAGGGCGTCACTTATTAGACATGTATAACTAACAATTAAAAATTTGATTGCAACAATGGTTTCTATTTATTTAAAGTCGCATGTATAGATAAATAAATAAAAATAAAATAAGTAATTTAGGTAATAGATAAATCAGCAACTTACAAAGTTCCCTACGTAAGTCCACATTTTTCTAAGCATTGTCACTAAAACCGCTATACTACTCAACCAACTCGTTCGAAATTAGTGCCACACACATCATATTGTCACTAACACCGGCTCTAACACTTGCTAGCGATCGAAGGCTCAGCCGAGCACTAACACTTGTGCGACTCATTCAACATTTTGTAAGGTAACAACCTAGATTATTAAGCTATAGTGGGGAACAGATATGCACTATGAACTATGTGATTTTTTATTTATATTGTTGGTGCGCTATTGTTGTCTTTTTGTTCCGCAGCAGTGTAGTACTGACAAATTTTAGCCCACCGGGTAATATATTTTTTGACTCCACGGAAATGACATATAAAAATATTTTTAAAAAATCTGATTTACTTTTTATTATACATATTTACTTAAGCAGGAAACTGTATTAATTTCCTTTTCATATAACTATTGCTCTATCTACTATTTTCTTTTTAAAATTTTACTATCTTTAATTTGAAATGATTAGTTTATTTTTGACAGTGACATTTATATCTCATACATTTAAGATCAGTAATTTTTATAATAACATTTAAAAGTATTGTTCGAAGAAAAACTATTTTGAGCTTCAAGTAAAGTGCCATTTCCGGTTATTTGATTTACACCAAAATCTAATGGCTTCTTTCCATATTAGAATAAGGTTACAAGGTTCCAAAATTTTCTAAATAGTATTTGAGTTAGAGCGTAAAGAGCATCCACACACACACACTCGCACTCACACTCACACACACATACAGATATCATCTTGAAAATGTTAAAATTGGATTGTAAGGACCTTAAAACGTGGTCATTTACCAAAATCTCGATATATGACTTTTAGCACGATCCCTATACCACCCTTACCAAGGGTAGTGGAAGGTAAAAACACACAAATATAAATGTTGCACAATAAATTCATATATCGAAAAACAACCCTAGCAGACAGTACCGTCTTTAGTTTTAATTTTAAAAAAATCATATAGGAATTTATTATTACAAAAAGCAAAAATAAATTAATCCTAATGTTTGTATTTATATTTTAATATATCTACAAGTCTTCAGTATTAGATAAAAGATAAAACTCGTTAATTTAAAAAATATGCAAACGAAAAATAGTAGAAATTCAAAAATTGTAATTATGTAGTTATAACATTTGTAATTACAATTCTTGCAACAACTAAAATTTTAGTAAGACAAATTATAATACGAAATTCTAATAATTATTAATATCATTATGTAGTATAGACATATTATAGTCTAGTGTTTAGTTCATTTGATAAAGTATATTTTTTATTTTTATAGTAGCGACTAGCCGGTATACCAACATTTATCACCGAAGATACACGATGTAGGTGAGGATGTGCGCGTGCGCATATATTGTGTTAGTGTAGGTACACATTTTGTTCATTTCACCCTGTTTCACACTTTAATATTGTTGTGCTTGTTATTTGTGAAAATTACATTGTTTAGTTAGTGATTTCTGTGCGTGAGTTGACATTATTGTTATTGTGCTTAGTTAAATTGATTAAATATAACAAACAATAACACATGCAAATTATTATTAATTGCATGACAATTACAATCGTTCGTTTTCGTGATAAAAATTGGGTATATCGACTAGACGCTAGTTATTTACATACGATGGAAACAAACAGTAAACATTAATTTTCTCCACATCTTCATTACAGTACAGAACAATTTTCTTAATTCAGAAGTCAGTATAAGGGAACATCTATTTTAAAAAAGTAATGCCTGAATAATATGTTTTTATTTATTCCGTTTCAGAATCTGCAGTGCTGCTTGATATACTTAAATTTATGTTGCGGTTTTTCAGGTGACACTTTGACTTGTAGATTAACATGTTTGTAACCTTGTTCCTTTACTGTATCGTTTTTTTTTTTGTGCAGGTTGCAATTGGGCAATTTGGCACTGCTTGGCATTTTGTTTATCTTTGTATGAAAAATGATAGAAGATATAGGTTCCATCAAACATAAAAACAATATGAGAAATAAATAAAACATTCAAATACGTATCATTTTACAGTATTTTACCTTGCAAATTTTTAAACATTAGTCATTAATGTGGTAATATTTACTTAAATCCTAAAAATGAACGAAAGGATACCCAAATATGGCCAATGGCAAAAAGAAATATAGCTGTTATGTGTATTACGGACTTGTATATGAATAACAAAATAACTGTATCTTGAACACTGCATGTTGGTATGTATTTAGACATTTTGTAAAGTGTGATACTGTAGCGTACGTGGAACCGACGCCACTGACTGTAGGGGTACGCGCCCGCCGCCGCTAGTTGAACGTTGCTAGAACGACGTCTAACCTGAGCGATGACGTATCATTTCTAATAAAAGTTTAAGGTTTTAATTTATTAAAAAAAGTTGTAATAACCAGTTAACTCAAATTTATTAAATTATTTGGCCCACCGGGCGTTTGCCCGGTTGCCCAATGGGCCAGTCCGACACTGTTCCGCAGCATACTTTCTGCGAAATAGAATTTTGTTTTTAGTATGAAATTTAGATTTTATAGTTTAATTTAATGAATGGAAATAAAGGTGAATGATTTTCAACAATTGGTTTTGTAAATCCCCATATGTAGATATACAATTCCAATTTTAAAAAGTAAAAGTTCCTAAAATACAACTGTCTGCTATTATTGTCAAATTTAACCGGACATACACTTATTAAAATGTATAATAAACATTGTGTAGAAATAAAGTAACTTTAAACGTTCCACTAACATTAGTACCTAACAATGAAATATGGGTCACTAAATATTTTGGTAGCCCGCGGGCGTAGAATTTCAAGTAAACCTACTGAGAACACTGGCTGTTTAGAGCACGGATTTGTTATCAGATTTTCGGGACCTGGGCCAATTTTTTTTCGCCCCCCCCCCCTCGCTCATTATAGTTATGTCAATTCAGTGTATTATGTACAAATTCCATACATAAATTTTCTTAAAAAGTATATATTTCCAGTAAAATTATTTCATAAACAAAGTACGTAAATTGCACTTGACACTGAGACCTTCTTCTTCTTCTTTAGCTTTTCCTACTGGTCAAGTGGTCACTATTCTTGAATTTCTTTATCCATTCATTTCTATTTTGCTTGTTGTCCTCATTCAGTTCCTTTTCTCTTAAGTCCTTCGTAATATAGCATTTTCATCTTATCTTTGGTCTTCTTCTGTTTCTTCTACCTTCTACTACTAAGCTGTTCATTCGTCTTCCAATATATTCTTTATTCGCCAATATAATCGTCTCTCTTTTTCCTTATCCTCTCATTCCGTATCCTATTTTTCCGTGTCTTCCCCAACATCCATCTCAACATTCTCATCTCTCTGCTACATTAATTTTCATTTCATTGGCACTGACATCTGTCAATTAGAATTTTCTTAATAAGTAGCTGTTTCCATGGTTATAGCATAGTTTGTTTTTTTAGATGAAATAATATCTTCATAATTCTTTAACTCTATATACATTAAATATGAAGTATTAAATCTTGTAGATAATAGTATATTCTTTAATATTTATAGTAACATTAAGTGTCAAAAAATGATTTAACAGGGTTTTTCAAGAAAAACTGTTAAAATCTTCAAATGAGGGCACTTCCGGTTCACCAATTATAAATCTAATCACCTCTTCTTTTGGATATAAACTTGAGGAATTCGGAAAAATTATAATTTTTGGAATCGCGGTATTGAATTTATGCGATCCAAAACTTTCGTCTCTCTCTCTCACACACACATACACACACACACACACACACACACACACACACACACACACACACATACACACACACAGAGAGACACACATACATACATACATACATACAATCATCGTAGAAATGGTAAAGTCGTATTATATGGACCCTAAAACGGGATTATTCACCAAAAATTCATCATTGAATTTTTTGGTCAAAGACAATACGTTCTTTACCTAAAGGTGACGGAAGGTAAATAGGATTATATTATCTTTTTTTTTAGATATTTGAATATGCAGGCCCATGTGAGCGCACGGCCTCGGACAGAATGTTAAATCCTTATGTTCACCCAAGAATAGTGTGTTCACTATTTGGCGACTCTACTGTAAAGTGTAATTGCGTATCTCTCCCCCTTCCATAAAATAAATTGCTGACGCCTAGAAGATTGTTGTATATATAATCTTTTGGGTAACATTTTCAAAATTTACAAAAATCTACTTTTTATACATTAGGGACAAATTCAGAGACACAACTCATACTCACTTTACTCTCAACTCACACTCACCTTACACTCAATTGGTCAAAATGTCATTATTTGGAATTCAGAGACTTTAGGCCAGTTGAATTTCAGTGACAAGTGTGTTGAAATTAAGTGTCAGTTAAGTAAATTATAAGTGTGGTCTGTAGGTACCTTAAATCTTACTCAAATCTAGAGAAATATATTTTAATAAATTATTTCAGTACCCAATTGTTGTCATTTTATTGTATTCTGAATCAGAAAGTATTTTGTATTAAAATATATTACAAATTTTTGGCATTTATTAAGCTATTATGAACAAAGCTTCCACGGTAAGAGTTAAAATTACTTCTATATTATTCCATTATTCTTATGTTTTATTAATTTCTTCCGTTTCAGTTAAATTTTACGAAATAATAATAATCCACTATAAAAATATGCCAAAACAGAATTGATACAGACTGACTCATACGTTTGCTTTATTGAATACGAAATGAGTGTTAGCTTAACTCACACTCAAGTGAGTTCAACTAAGTGATATTTGAGTCTAGGTTGAGTAGTCATTGAATAACGTATACATCTTCAATTTCAAAATTTGGAACCAGCGCGTTGAGATATATCTAAATATATAAAAATGTGAAAATTTTCAAGATTTTGGAAACAATGGGTGTAATTTTTTTGAGAAAACGATTGCACCCTTTAAAATACTGTCGCAGGTTAATCCTTAACTTATATTCAGTATTTCCCCGTATGTGGTGATAATTTTTCTAAATACGTAATAACAACACTTGTCAGTTAAAAAAAATGTAATCTGTTTTTTAGCACATTTAACCGTATCAACGCTAATTAAAATGTATAATAAACAATGCATTTACTTTGTTTTGCTTTAGGTATTTTCCACTCACAAAAAAAACAAAACACGTGTCTAGAATAATAATGGAACTCTAGTTTTTGCAAAAAAACGTGTTTTATAGGTATTTATTTACTTTATCCCTTTATACTTACCTACATATTAATATTTTTTTTTCTCAATATATCTCAAAATAATCGTTTATAAAGCTTTTTCACATAATCATTCTAAAAAATATATTTTCAAATCAGAACAACTTCCGGTGAAAATGGAAGTAGCTCTTAATATTCTTAAACATTTTGTTCACATTAATAATATCACACAGAGAAAAAAATTCATTGGCCCGAACAATTTTTGAGGTTTAAATAGAAACAAAACATTTTTAGACTCATATTAAAGACTTATGCATTGCATATATTGTTTCAATGGAATATAAAATAGTGTTACAATTAACTTTTCCTATTTCGCACTTACAAAGTGAATTTTGTACAACTGTTTTTATCAAAAACAGTGATACAAATATCGATAATGATGACATATTCGTATCGTGCAGGCGTTTACCAGGCGTCACCTCACGGGTTCTCATTACTGGCGTGAGGAATGCATAACACGGGTCTCATTTGTGCCATTTAAAATTCAGGATCGAACCCTTTTCCGCTATATTCGATCAAAATATTATTTCTCTTGCAAAATGGCCAATCCAACTCTGCTTAACTTAGTTATGAATTCACTCTGCAAATCATAAATTTTAAAAATTTCGCCTAATTGCATTTGTAACCTATTGGATGTGACTTGTGAACAACTTTCATTTTCATTTCTCTGTAACACTTCTCTCAGGTCAACAAATTTAGTGACGTTTCTTTAGAAATTATTCCGTCAGCCGATGACGACATTAAATAAAGTTTTACCTACTCACAAATTATTATCTACTTACCTGTAATTTTTAACATAAAATATAATTTATAATAAATACTAACCTACCGTAATAAGATCTTGAACTTGACATAATTACATTTTAAATATTGTTATTAATATAAAACACATTAATATTAAGTTGGCTTAATTTGTATTTCCCACAAAAATATAACAAAAGCATAATGGCATGGCAGCATTCGTTTATTGCTATTGCTATTGTTTTAGGTTTATATACACTCGACGGGTTGGAAATGTTTATGTAGGGGTTGCCTAGGAACATTATCATAGATGTATATGATGATACGCGAATGGAGAAGTGATGAAAAAAGAAATAAACAGGAATGCAGCCAATACATAAAATTTATTCAGTCAAAAGCCGACGTTTCGCTTCCTGTTGAAGCATCTTCAGGACAAATTATGAGAAAATATAGTGTTATAAAAGTAATTTTGAATATTATACACACCCAGACTAATATTTTATAGTATTTGTTTTAATGTATAAAATTCTGATGTGGCCAACACAATACCTCCCGTTTAATTTAATTTTCATTCATGTAAATACTTTAAATTAAATTAAATTTAAATACCGGGTTCGATCCCGACCGACGCCAAATATTCCGAATTTTAAATTGCACAAAAATTACCCCTGTGGTGCACTCTCCACGCCAGCAATAAGTGCTCGTGAGGTAACACCTTGTAAACGCCCGCACGGTACAAATATGTCATCATCGTTACCAAAATCTGTGTTCAAAGCAGATTAGCTGACCCAACAATGGGTAATATGCCGTGATGATATATTTATGTTATTTATTTACATACTTACCTATATTCATTGTTGGCGTGGAGATTGTACCACAGGGATCAATTTTGTTCCATTTAAAATTCTAAAATATTTGACGTCGGTCGGAATCGAACCCGGTTCCCCAGATTCGCGTGAAGTGACGCCTGGTAAACGCCCACACAAATATGTCATCATTTTTCCCCACATCTGTGTAAAAAGCAGATTGGCTATGGAGTTGTGTTTAAAGCGTAGGCTCCGGGTTTAAAATTATAGATAGTTTTATAAATTTTTACCTCTCGCTAAGAGAGGTATTGGATTCATGCTAAAAATCGCATATCCAGATTTTATTGAATAAGCACGATTTAAGGTCCACAGAATCCGATTTTAACATTTTTACAATGATGTCTATGTGTGTGTGTGTGGATGTGTGTGTGTGTGAGGTTGTTGGAGACACGATTTCTCAAATTCTGTAAAACTAAAGACCTGTTTGACTACGGATTCCTCAATCTAACAGTAATGGGAAGTGTTGAATAGGTTCTGATAACAATTGGATAATCGGAAGTGGTAGTTTCTAAAAAAAAATTTCTAAATATTATTTTTTGAAAATTTGTTACTACAAATATTAAAGATAATAAAATTCTCAATCTGACACATTTAATTTTTTTATTATATCTTGTATAGGTTTGGAGATATAGTATATAATAATAAAGAATAATCTATTGTAATATATCTTGTTGCCAGAAAAATAGTTGCGATATTTGAATTTTTGTAATTGACAAATATATGCAAAATGTCAGTGTCAGTTTTTTCTGGGAGGTATGAGTACATTTAATATATATTATTGTATTATTAATTAATTATGTATTTAAATTACAGGTATGTTAATATTACATATGTATATCCTTAGGAAATACCGCTAATACCGTCAATATATTTGAAGAATTTTGAACATATTAGAATAGTAGGATAAAATATCTCATACAACGAAAGAAGAGAAACAATTTCAATTATTTGTGTGTACTTATAGGGCGCGACATGTGACTTTGTTGGCCTTGGCAAGCAGATATGAGGATCCGTGTCAGAATGACGGCTAGTAGTTATTTACATAGATGTCACAATTGTCATATGTCATAATTTTTCATTCAAAATATCAAAATATTCTGATGTTTATTTGTCATCCATAATATGGAATTTACTTGTCGCGAAAAATAATCCACATGGATTTCGAAAATCATAATGTTTCGAATGAAAACTTATGATACTTGACACCTATGTGTATTACTAGCTCTCATTCTGACACGGGCCCCCACATTTGCTTGCCAAGTCCAACAAAGTCACATAACTGCTCGCGCCCTATGCAACATAAAATGAAAATGGCGAGAGGTATTGTGCTGGCCACAACAGATTTTTTCATAAGATATATAGAAAAAGTATTAATGCAGACCTGTAGAAAAGTTAATAATCTTTAATTTTTATATAACATAAATCTCGAAAAAATAACATTTAAAGGTTTTTTTCGAAGAAAAACTATTTTGAGCTTCCAGTAAAATGCCATTTCCGGTTATTTGATTTACACACACGCACACACACACACACACACACAGACACACACACAAACATCATCGTGAAAATGTTAAAAATGAATTGTAGGGTCCTTAAAACTTGGTCATTTACCAAAATCTCGATATGCGATTTTTAGCACGATCCCTATACCAGCCTTACCAAGGGAAGCGGGAGGTAAAAAAAGGAAAAAAAAGTAGTCGCCATTGCGATAAGATTGTTTTTACTGTATTTTATTTAATTTTGACTTTATAATTTTACCTATGACGTGCTTTATTTAATTCTTTATTTATTTTATTGTTCGACGAGATCTACATGGTTCATTATACACACTGTAAAAAAATATTATAAAATATTAGTTTGTAAGTATGTGTATAATATGTAAAATTACTTTTATAACATTATGTTTTCCCATAGTTTGTCCTGAAGAAGCTTCAACAGGAAGCGAAACGTTGGGTTTTGTCAGAATAAATTTTATATATTAACTGCATTCCTGCTTATTTCTTTTATCCATTATCATAGATCCCTATAATAAAGTAGGCTAAACAAATTTTGATAGAGCTGTTAAAAAAAATAACAAAATTAAAGGTTATAATTCCATGATTTATTCTGAAAATTATTGATTTAAAAAAAGGATGATTATGAATAAAATAGTATACATACTTCGGTAGGAGTTTCATTACACCTCGGATGTAATACACTATTTACATCCTGAACTTCCCATAACTCTTTCGAATATTTCTTAGGGTTATGGCGGATTTTTGTGCTGATTGCCTCCTTTAGAGTTTGCAGGTTCCTCGGCTTTGTGATTACACAGAAAAAAGTCGGACGGAAGACATTCTCCAGTCCAAATTCGTCAATAATTGGGACAAAAAAGTCCTGGAGCAGGCTCACACACCCTCAGAGTTAATGATAACTGCCCGATTTCCCTGCGTCGATATATTTGGGTGCAATTCATGGTTGTCACATCCCTTCCTGCCAACAGATTCTGGTTTTCTAAAGCTTTTTAACAACAATGTAATTGATTTTCGGACCAGAACTGCCCGGCTAGGCGGTATTTGGAACCGAATTCTCAACGCGCGCTGGTCGGCAACTACAGACACTACAGACTCGTTTCCACAGTAAATGCGTGTTGCCTATTCGTCAATGTTTAAGATTGAATTTATTTATAACAAAGTGCTAAAGATTTTTGGGCCGGATCCGGCCCGCGGGCCGTACGTTATACATGCCTGCTGTAAGACATGCCGTGCCTTAGACGCTGGAAGTTGCGACGGCCGAGACCGTTGGAGACCTGTGTACGATAAAGCCGAGTGGAGCGCTTTCGAACGTAGCCAGGCTGGATTCCGACCGCCACAGATTATATTTTTTTTCTAAACATATCTACATGTAACTTGTAAACGGAACTAAGACACAAAACTGATTTCTTCATAAAACAGCCACAATATGGTTATCGTCCTATTCTATTACAATGAGAAAAAATTTCATTCGTCTCAATACCAGTTCAGCACTTAAGAATTAGGATTAGGTTGTATGCTCTTCGTCGCTAGTAGTGGGATGAATTATTTTAGTACTTGTGACCCTCCTAGCGTAGCATGACATTTGGCATGGTATTATAACGCGCAGTATACTTCAATACAATATGAAATTATTTAAATTCGGTTCTGCATATAAATAAATCATTGTTACAGTGTTAGTGGTTGTGTGGGCCGAAGAGACAAACAAAAAAGGCGCCACTTTCACCTATTAATGCAGTTCAGTTAACCTCTCTTGCCGATTCGATTATCAAGATGGCTAACTGTAAATCGTTTATCAAAACATCATCGACAAAACAGGTACATTTTAAAATACGTCTTGATTACTTTATTCACACGTAGTCATGTACTTTTATGGTATTACATGATTTCTACAGATTGCCAATAAATTAAGATATTAGATTTAGAGATAGCATTTGTAAATTGTAAGATAAATAATATTCGCTGCGTTTTTATAATATAAATTTTTATTCACGGAAGCTATATCGCTGACCTAAATAATTTATTTGCAATCCTAATATGGAGATAGTGTTATATGCATTGCAATGCATCAATGTATTAATATCTAAAGGTGGATTTATATTAAGATATTTGAACATACAGCCTGTATAAAATAAATAAATATATCATCACGGCATATTACCCATTGCTGGGTGTGTCATTTTGCTTTGTACACAGATATCGGTACTGATACCATGTTTGTACCGTGTAATCATGTACTAGGCGTCACCTCAAAGGCACTCATTTCTTGCGTGGAGAATTCACCACAGATGAATTTTGGAAATTGGAAATATTTGGCGTCGATCGGGATCGAACCCGGTTCCCCAGATTTTCTTATTTTTCATATGAGATAAGATAATGTTTATTCATGAAAAGAAAATTTAAGGGCAAGTGGGATAAATTCTTTGAATGCATAAACATTCTTAACTCACGTGATTTATACAATATTTTATTCAATTTTGATGAAATAATATAAAAACGATTTTAATAGTATATTAAAGAACGAATGTCATAATTGTCATTTTATTTTGTGAGAAGGAAGTTTGGGTAACGACGCGTAGCGGAGTTGCCCAAACCTTCGAACAAAATAATCAACAATTATGACATGAGTTCTTTATACTATTTTTTTCTATTTTGCGCTTTTTATGATATTTTTAAATAAAAAATCGTAAATTCAAAATTTAGGGAATTTTGTGTTAGTTGGTAATAATATGACATTTGAAAATTCAATTGTTTGAATTTAAAATTGTCTGGTGTTGTTTACAATCAAATTCATATCAAATTAAAAATGAATACAGACGATTTTTTGTGTACTCCACCTGAAATACGTGAAATTACGGAAAATACATTTTATAATTCCAAAAACACACAATGAAAAAAGTCAGGTTTCATAGTCATAACCCAATATAATTTTTTTACAAATACTTACATTTTATTGTATAAAATTAACTGAAAAGAATGTGGAAAGAGTAAAACTATATAATTATACACATCTTATATTTAAAACACTATTTTCTTATAAATAAACACTTAATTCTTGTTGACATTTCTCCTCCGCCGCCATGTTGCTCTTGTCTGAACTACTACACAACCTGCGTAACTTTGGCTATGACATCAGCGCCAAAAAGCTCGAACTAATTTACCGACAGAGTTCACAAATAAATTACATATTTTAAATATCAACAATTAATAGTGTTTTGAACTATTTATGCCCTAAAATATACATAAACAAAAATAAAAACCTTAACAATCATTAGTATCATTTATTCAGTGAGGTTTGACATTTGATATTTTTTGACATACTATTTCAGCTATGTTACCAACTATATAAAAAAAAATGTACTAGGCTGTTACAACACTCAAACGAGCTATAAACGAACTCCTTTGGGTGCTGTAATAGCTTTGTTACAAATGCAAAATAGAAAAAAATTAATTTTGACACTGTAAAAAACTAATCAATTAGTAGGCTGTGCATGACAGACGTCGTTGATAGACGTCAAGTCGTTTATTTATATAAACAAGCTTTATTTTCTGTCATTTGTGTCGTGTAAATGGTTGCTCTACCTGATAAAGACTGTGGTAGTGTTATTTTCGTACCTGACATTATTTTAAATGCATTATTTGTTGCAGAGTGAGTTAAAATTCTGAGAGTGACAAAATAGTTATTTGTTTAACTAGGCACTAAAATACCAGATTTGCAGCAGAGGCTACCGTTTCGCTGAATGCTGCCGAAACTGTAAATCGGTGTTGAGTGCCGTATTGAACAAATTATTTTTTTGCCGATTTTAGAATTATTATTATTTTAGTGATTATTTTTAATACCTATTTTGAAAGTTATCGCCATCAAATTATGTTGCTATAGGTTTGTTGAATGGTTGCTATGCGTTTGTTGAACGGGTGATGTAATAAGCAGTAAAAGTGACATTACATTACATAACCTGAGAACCACTGGCTTAAAAAAAAATATGTTCTTCCCTATTTGGATGTTCTCCTCGGTATTCTATAAGATTGTCTCACAGTATTTTATTGTAATTTTAATAATATAGGAATTATTTGAGGTGGCTCGTTAACTGTCACAGCCTGTATGTCTACTTTTTTCTATAACTAGTAACATCGGTGCATAAATAGAATAATATTCATGCACAGTAAATTTTTTTGCAGATGCCCGATCAAGATCATCTATATCCTGAACGAATTAACAAATTGGTATACATTCATCTCTCTCATTTGCAAAGTTTACAAGTGTGTGCGATAAGGATGAATAAAACACGCTTGTGTTTCAAAAATTCATATTGTTTGGACGAAGTTAGGACATTCCATTTTAAAACGATGCTCGTTGCTAACAATACTTTCGCTGTAACGTAAGTTTATTTATTAATTCGGATACATTACCTTAATGCATAGCCGTAAGAATAACGTTATTTTCTGTCAGTGTCACTGACATATCTTATTTTTCACATTTGGTTTTACATTTCCTAAGAAACTTTCCAGTTGAGTTTTTTTTTTTTATTTTGAATGCTTTTAAATATAACATATATTTTTATGCGCCCATGGACCCTTTTATTTTAAGAAGAAAATATTAAAATTAGAATTTATAAAACATTTGATTAATAAACTAATTTTTATACGCCCATGGGCCCTTATGGCCATGCGTCCATACGTCCATGCGTCCTTACGCCCATGGGCCATTACACCCGTACGCCCCTGGGCCCTTACGCCTATACGCCCATAGATTCTTACGCCTGTACGCCCATACTCCCATGGGCGTACGGCCGTATGGGCTTAATGCCCCATGGGCGAAAGGGCCAAAGGCCGTATGGACATAAGGGCCCATGAGTGTATGGGCGTATGGGCGTAAGGATCCATGGGCTTAAGCTTAAGGTCCATGAGCGTACGGGCGTATGGGCGTAAAATAAATATAGATAATTTGTCCATTTAACCTTCTTTGTAGCTCTTATAGTCCTAATGATAACAATGGTGGCCCATTTAAAATGAACAACTTGTGGTACAGCCCCCTCTAATATAATTTTAACAGAATATAAGAAAATAGTCTAGTTATGGCCTTCGAAAAATGCTCTTGTAATACGCACTCATTTTTATTTGTTAACATAATCTGAAAAAATGTTCTAAAGCCGACTACATTTGCCTCCCCCTAAGTAGGGGATGCATTGGCAAATGGGGAAATATATTTGTAAAAAAATATATACTTAAATTTATAAAATTTCATAGGTACATTCATACAATATATATATATATATATATATATATATATATATATATATATATATATATATATATATATATATATAATAATTTGAATTATACATTTTTTACGCTATTTGTATTTTCTTAAAAAAATATTTTTACACTTAATACATTTATATATTATTTTTATAAATCTTTAAAAAATATCATTTTATTTTAATTTACATTAATTTGTGTTGCCGTGAGCCGGTAACATGTTTAAAGTGGCAGGCTGGTACGCCCTGGCACAACTTAGAATCTTGCGAGACATTGAAGCGAATGGAAGTAAATATCTGTGCAGTAAATATTAATATTTTAACTAATATTTAAAGTGAAATATGAACATTTATACAAATACGGGTGTATTTAGAATTTAGACGAAGGCACCTGTGTTGAAAATATATTATCAGACGGTAAGTTACATCATTTTTTCCAAGGGAAAATGCGTGTTATAAATGAGACGCTTGTGAGGTTTTGCCTTTTTTATACATTGTTGAATATTGTTCCTGTGTATGTGTAATGTATTCATACAAATTGTATGTATATTATAACACCCCTACGTAATCAGATTATAATAATGTTAGGTAACATTTTTTATTAGCGAACAAATGTTCAGTAACAAAGTTCCTGAATAATTGTTGGCAATAATATTTGTTAACACACAGGGTGGTGGCCGGTACAGCGGAACATATAACTTTAACATATAAAATCGGATTTTCATAATTTCGTACTTCCCTAATAATTTTAGGTAAAAAAGCTTCAAATAAAAGTTGTAGAGCATAAAATTCTGCATCTGAATCATTAAGCATGCTTGGAAACGACAGAAATTAGGTATGAAAATATCGAAAATCACTTCAAAAATAGCAATAGCAATGGAATTTCAGTTAACAATTATTTGTTAATTTTAATAGATATTTATTCACTTGAACAGAAATTACAAATAATGCTGATAACATGTTTTATTATTGAAATACTTCTATTTTAAAATCAATTGTTTTTGTATTCCAGAGTTCCAATGAATGAAAAATTGTTTCCTGAAGGACCGATCCGTATTGGAGTTTTCTGTTCCGAGGAGCCGTCCTGGGATGGCTGAGCAGTCTTGGGGAGGATGAGCCATGCAGATGTGATGGGGGTAGCTTGCTTTTGTTCAAAAATGTAAGTCGTTATATGTGCCCCTTTTCACTATCACTTTTTTGGTATTTTTTTAGCTTAACACGAAAGTAAATTCATTTTTCTCCTGAAAATATGATTTATGTTGAATTTAAATCAAATACATAATCATATTTTTATCTATATTTCTTTTCAGAGGCACAATGTGAATGTGAATCTATGTTAACTTACAGGGCGTCATACAATATTGTAAATAAATCGGCGAAACTTAGTTTTCTTTGAGTTAGTTTAAATAAATATCCGTTCATTCAAAAATAGGTTTTTTTTACCGAAAAAATTGTATTTGTTTAAAACTGCTCGTTGTTGATAATACTTTCGCTGTACGTAAGTTTATTTCAGGTATATTACCTTAATTCATAGCCGTACGATTAACGTTATTTTCTTTCAGTATCAATGACACTGACATTGTGTCAGCATCTTATTTTTTGCATATTTGGTTTTACAATTGTTAATAAATTTACCAATTAACTTATTTTTGAATTTTGAATGCTTTTATTGTAACATATATTTTTATAATAATAAAATAACAGTAGTATCTTATGTACCATCATAAAAATTAAACCAACGACACTCCTGAATTTTTCAGAATAAGGGGGAGCAAAAATCTGAATTCATACAATTCGTAGATGACCTTGATCGGACATTTTTCAAAATTTTACTGTAATCACATTATTTCCTTACATAAAAAAAATATTGAGAAAAATTCATATGAAATTTAAATAATTTTTATGATAATAGTTATTTTTCAGCAGGCTATATGTATGAAAAATAAAACTCTGCTATCTGGCAATTTGAATTATTTAGTGCATAATAATTTCTATTGTTGCTATTTATGTTGTTAATAACAAATATTTGTTACGTTTTAATTTTTTTTTATACACCGAAAATAACAATGTTTGTTATGTAAGGATATAAAATGATTACATGGTTGAATTGAGAAAAAAATACTCTACATGGACTTAATAAAAATACAGGGTGAGTCTGGGAAGACACCCGCACTTAACTTTTGTATTATAAGTAATAGAAAAAAATGGCTCATATAAAAGTTTTATTATTTTAAATATACTATTTTATGGCAGATGTAGATATTTTTTATAAAATCAGGTTTACAAGATACGACTATCAACTTTTATTTTTACCTCTCGCTAAGAGAGGTATTGGATTCATGCTAAAAATCGCATATCCAGATTTTATTGAATAAGCACGATTTAAGGTCCATAGAATCCGATTTTAACATTTTTACAATGATGTCTGTGTGTGTGTGTGTGTGTGTGTGTGTGTGTGTGTGTGTGTGTGTGTGTGTGTGGATTTGTGTGTGTGAGGTTGTTGGAGACACGATTTCTCAAATTCTATAGGACTAAAGACCTGTTTGACTACGGATTCCTCAATCTAACAGTAATGGGAAGAGTTGAATAGGTTCTGGTAACAATTGGACAACCGGAAGTGGTAGTTTCTAAAAAAAATATTTCTAAATATTTTTTGAAAATTTGTTACTACAAATATTAAAGATAATTAAATTCTCAATCTGACACATTTAATTTTTTTATTATATCTCGTATAGGTTTGGAGATATTCTATATAATAATATAGAATAATCTGTTGTAATTGTGGTTGTAATAAATCTCGTTGCCAGAAAAACAGTTGCGATATTAAAATTTTTGTAATTGACAAATAAATGCAAAATGTCAGTGTCAGTTATGGGAGGTATGAGTACATTTAAAATATATTATTGTATTATTAATTAAATATTTATTTAAATTGCAGGTATGTCAATATTACATATATCCTTAAGAAATACCGCTAATACCGTCAATGAATTTGAAGTATTTTGAACATATTAGAATAGGATAAAATTTCTCATAGAACTAACGAAGAGAAACAATTTCAATTATTTGTGTGTACAAGAAGTGTTAAATTCGTTACTTATAGGGCGCGAGCAATCATGTGACTTTGTTGGCCTTGGCAAGCAGATATGAGGATCCGTGACAGAATGATGGCTAGTAGTTATTTGCATAGATGTCACAATTGTCATATGTCATAATGTTTCATTCAAAATTTCATAATATTCTGTTTATTTGTCATCATCCATTAGTATGGAATATACTTGTCGAGGAAAATAATCCACATGGATTTAGAAAATCATGATGTTTCGAATGAAAACTTATGATACTTGACACCTATGTATATTAACAGCTGTCATTCTGACACGGGTCCCCATATCTGCTTGCTAAGGCCAACAAAGTCACATAACTGCTCGCGCCCTATGCAACATAAAATGAAAATGGCGAGAGGTATTGTGCTGGCCACAACATTTTTTTAAATAGCAACCTATAATTATTTTACTAAAATATAAACCTCCATTTCCATTTTCAACGACGTATTAGTTTTTATTAATGTATTTGAAAAAAATCGAGAAAAATAAGATAATTGAGATATATGAGAAATAATTTTTATTCAAATATTCTAGGTGGCTGTATGAAAATAAATAGATGAGTAAGTAAATAATAAATAAGTAACAAACAAATGTATACTTTGTTGATAATAACATTGTTACATTTTGTTTATTTGCAATGAGCAATTTAAGTAAAGTATCACTTGTTTTCCTTCGAAAATATGTTGAGAGTTCCAAATTAAGTACCACTTCCGGTTTAGGTATCATATCAGTCATCGAAATCGCTGTCTTCGTTATCTCCATTGTCGTTAGAACTACAGCATAAGTTTATTAACAGAATTTATTCGTCTACTCAAGGAGCATAAAGTAAAATTATTTTCACATATACAGGGTGTTGCATTACGGCTCGGCGAGAATTATTTCTCTTTTTTTAATTGGAACATCCTATATATTTTTATATATTTTGAATTGTATTTTATTCACCTATACGAACATATGAATTTTGTTTTAGTTTTCCACGGCATTTGCCAAGTTATTCCGTTTTTTCTCTAAGAAAGACCAAATACACGCATTGCTTTATTAAGGCTTACTGAAGTTATTTCAATAGTAAAAATTAAGAATTTTCTTTTCTGTATAACTGTAATTATACTCTATGTTCTCACATATTTTGTAAAAAATGTAATTATACAGGCTGTTTAATAAAGCGAATCAAATGTGTTCAATTTCAAAAGACTATAGTTCGTCATTTTCAAATGGAACATCCTATATGTTATTATTCAGTTGTGTGTATTTTTGTATTATCTTCATATGTTATTCAGGGTATTATTACTAGATTCAATATTTTCTGAATTTACACCCAAATATGATTACATAGTTTGTGCTGGTGACATTAACGTCAACATGCTTAAAATTGATCATTTTTCTAAATTTATATCAGATATAATAACGACTAATGGGATGGTTCAGTTAATAAAAGAGCCGACCAGGCCTAGCTCTGGATCGTTGGTAGATATTATTCTAACATCAGATCTAAGTATTTGTAAAGACTCAGGAGTATTGAATACTAGTATCATATCAGATCATGATTGTGTGTTTTGTATTTTAAATCTACCTAAATCGAAAAATATTTCTAAAATTGTCACCTACAGAGATTTTAAGAACTTTAATTTAAATAATTTTTTGGCTGATTGTGATCTGGTTGATTGGAATTATATTGTAAACACATGTAATATAAATGATAAAGTTAAGTATTTTTCCGTCGACCGTTTATTAATAGGCTATCTTAATGTATAGAAAATCATTCATTAATGACCCCTATTAATGCATGATTTTTTATTAATAAACGATTTATTGGGTGCGTTCACCACACGGAACACAGCATATATTGCTAACGCTAAGTTGTAGCAAAAAGGTAGACAGAATTAAAAATCATGCTTTTGACACTTACTAGCTAGGTATATATTCACGTAGCATACCTTTAAAATGAATTTGAAAGAATAAAATTCCTCAAATAATATAAAAACCGCTTGTGTCATCTAGGATTAAGTTAACTGAACGCACCCACTGAAAACAATTGCTGAAGCAACTTATTGATTTTCTGACGTAAAATTTGACGTTCGGTCAACCATTACTAACCTAAAAAAAATTTTCATGGAGTAAAATTAGATTTTCCATTTAACTAAGATACGGTCAACGAAAAAATATTGTAACTAACACGTGTGTTAATTGGCGATTAATGATCTCAACAATTAACGCGTTCGCTACGCTCACGCGTTAAAATGTCTCGATCATTAATCGCCCTCATTAACACACTTGATAGTTAAATAACTATAAATAACAACATTCTAGCATTATTTGATAAACATGCTCCCGTCAGGGAAATTAAAGTAAGTAAGAAACACTGTCCATGGATAACGCCTGTGATTCAAATAATGCAACGGAAAAGAGATAAAGCTCTCTTAAATTAAAAGAAGCTTAAAACACCCTCTAAATTTGAATATTATAAACAACTCAGAAATTTAACAACAGCCGCAATTCGAAGAGAAAAGCAGGCATTTCTTCAATTTGAAATTAACAACAATATTCATAATTCCAATCAGCTATGGAACAATTTAAAACATTTGGGAGTTAAGGCAGAAAATCACACTGTTATACCGCAATGTCTTTCGAATCCAGATGACTATGGAGAATTTCTTGTAGATAAGATGGGAACTACTAGTATAAATCAGGACACGTTGGTTTATTTTAATGAAAATAAATACCCATTATGCGCTAAATCAAATAACTTCAACTTTCATTGCATTGACACGAATGACATAGAAAATATCCTTAAATCTCTTAAATCTAATGCAACTGGAATCGATGGAGTATCTTTAAAAATGATTCAATTAATTCTTCCTAAAATTATTGGTTATATTACGCATATAATAAACACTTGCATTGAGAATAGAGTTGTGCCAGAAATTTGGAAAATAGCGATCATTAAACCTATACCCAAAAAAAGTGATATTCTAACCTACAATGACTTGCGTCCTATTAGCATACTACCGACCTTATCGAAAGTTTTGGAACGAATATGCTGTAATCAAATTACAAATTTCCTAAAAGGAACTAATATTTTACCAACTACACAGTCAGGATTCAGAAATGGTTACAGCACTAATACCTGCTTAATGAATATTATCGATGAAATCATTAAAAATTATGATAACAGTAAAACAACTTTTTTAATCCAAATAGATTTTTCCAAAGCTTTCGATATGGTGGATCACAAGCTCTTGTTAGCTAAACTACGATATTATGGATTTAGTGATGATGCAATTCATTGGTGCAGAAGCTATTTCTTTAATAGAAATTTTCATGTAGTCATGGCACCCGACTCATCCATTCATCAATCGCGGAGATTCCCTCTTCATCAAGGGGTTCCTCAAGGCTCTATCTTGGGTCCATTATTTTTCCTTTTGTATGTGGCCGACCTATCATCCAGTCTGCAATACTGCTCCTCACATTCATATGCTGATGATACTCAGTTGCTAGCAACCGTTAATAAGATGAACGCCAAGGATGAATGTGAGGCAATAAATGAGGATCTGGAAAAGTTGTCGACTTGGACTACTAATAATGGGCTCAAGATAAATACTGATACATCTTCGCTCTTAGTAATTGGAAATTGTGATACATATGATATAAAACTGCAAGAAGAAATCTTAAATCGTGGTCCGGCTATTAAGAGTTTGGGTATGATAATTGACAAAGACCTTAATTTCCATGACCATTTGACAAGAAAATTAATAGCGGCTAGACTTAGACTTCGACATTTATACCAGTATCGCAAGTTGTTATCAGCTGAAATAAAATTAAGACTAATTAACACCTTGATACTACCTATACTCGACTACTGTGCGTGTGTATATGTTCCACACTTGACACAAAACGACAAAAATAAAATAACGCTATTTCAAAACTCATGCCTACGATTCGTTTATAATGTGCGTAAATATGACCATATTTCTTCATTTCGCATTTCATCTAATCTACATTACATTGACGACCGTGTGCAGATATTCTATCTTTGTCAAATTCATAAGATCATACTAACAGGTTGCCCTTCTTATCTACATGAAAAACTTAAATTAAAAGAACAGCATTATCAATTACGTGATAAGAATTCGTATATCGTACCTTCATATAAAAAAAAAAAAATCTAAAAATGCATTTTCTTACCTTGCACCCAAATTGTATAACAATCTTCCTGATGAATTAAAATCTCTGTCTTTACACTCTTTCAAAGCTCATGTTAAAAATTTGTTCTGTTTAAATTAATTAATCTTTTTCAATAATTTATTATAGTGTAAGCAAACTAATCCTATTTATCTGCTTTTTTGGCATATTGTGCTATACTTTCATGCTATGTACTTATGTTGACTTTTTTTTCTATTTTATTGTAATTAATATGTACTGGTTGGGTGGAAGAACAGCCTTTGGCTGAACCCCGCCGTTGACTCTGGTCAATAAAGTTATTATTATTATTATTATTATTATTATTATTATTATTATGATTGATACAAATGTAGATTTTTCCTGGACTAATACCGACAATTTTCTTAATTACCTCGCCATGTAAATAAAAAGTTGCTTCATCCGTAAAAAGTATATTTTGCAGCAAATTTGAATTGTATTAACGTTTTCATTCTTTCACAAAAAAATATTTTTCGTCCCGTGTGTCCACAACTAACTCCTGGTGATTTTGGAACTGGTATGATCTGTAATGCTCCTTTTTAAATAGCCTATGTACAGTAGCTTTGACAACTGTAGCTTGCCTAGTCTCTCTTAATGTTAATGTTGTTATTTTGTTTTAAAGTCAGAATTTCTTGTGTTTTCTGTGCAGTTAATATATTACAGGATCTATTCCTTCGGTTATGTGCAAAATGTACGCAACCATTTCCTCTATTCTTAAAATTGTTACTGCATTTGGTGTAGGCCTGTCAGGAAATGAAGTGCGGAACAAGTCCGACACTTGCCTTAAACCTGGATTAAAATTCGAATAATACCACGTAATAATCTGCACCTTCTCTTCCACAGTATAAACCATTGTATTTCAAAATGGATTTTTTTTTGACACTGACAGAATAGTGGACAAATATCAAAATTGTCCCCTATGTTTCATTTTAAATGAGACAGGCAAATACATTGCTGTCAATCAAATCGTAACCATGGATATGACAAATCCCATGTTTCATGTTAAAAAATACGGTATAACCTTCAAATATACTGTAAATCGCGACAATCAATTGGAAACATTTCGAAAAATTAGAAAAGGTCAAAATTAAATAGATATAAGTAGAATTTTTGGTGTAGAGTGTAGGTATACAAGAAATGTTAAATACAATAGGGCGCGAGCATGTCACTTTCTTGGTCTTGACAAGCAGATATGGGGTCCCGTGTCAGAATGATATAGCTAGTAATTATGTACATAATTATCATAATTTTTCTTTCTAAATTCAGTAATTTTCTAATTACATGTAGTTTATTTTCCTCGACAAATAAATTTCACACTCCTGGTGACAAATTAACTACGTGAATTTAGAAAATCTTGAAATTTTTAATGAAATATTCTGACATTTGACATCTATGCACATAATTACTAATTGTCATTCTGACACGGGCCCTCATATCTGCTTGTCAAGGCCATAAATGTCACATGACTGCTCGCGCCCACGCGCCCTAGACTTCTATAACCAAAGCGGCGAGAGGATTTTTTGTTACGAATCAATGCCTCCCGTATAACATACATGTACGAATGGTATACTTTAAATAGAATAAAACAACCACTCACAAGCGTTCTGAGGTACACTTGATTTTTTTTACAATATTTTCCTCTAACTAAGCAAAATTTAAAGGTGACAGTAGATATATTTATCAACAATACCTCTCGTTAATTACAATTGGCGATAAAACACACATATAACATGTACCAACAAACACTAAATCAGCAGTACCCCCCCCCACCAAAACTTACAATACATATACACATACATATACATTCATACACTAAAACAACAGTACCTCCCGCCAACTAATCAAAGTGTATTGAGAACTGACATGTCCGATGGCGGCAGCACCATCGGACCGATCAGCTGCTTCCGAATTGGTACTCGCAGTGTTGTGACATATGAAAACAAACAACAAAAGCAATTTTTTCACTTAAAATGGGGCTTGGTATCACAAAACATTTTAGATTTCTGGAAGCAACAGCTACTTCTAGATGTATTATAGAAGATATGTTAAAATGTATTTATAATTCTATATATGTATATTTAATCAATCGAAATTGATGATCGCAGATGATCGAATTATAAACGCTAACCACATAATATCACGTGGACTATTAAAAAATGACGGTATAATGAGGATAATATTTGCACTCTGTCTGCAAACCAGTGCAATTTCTGCAAAGCCACATGAAATCAAAATACATTTAGAGAAAATTTAAAAATTATTAGTGAAGAATGCACGTGTAAAGCTGGACAAAGACCATGAAATATGTAATTATCCGATTAAAAATGACGAGAACAAACTTTCATATTTTTTGTTATGCACTACGAATTGCTTATTCCCATGCTTTTCGTCGATCCATGTCCATTTCAACACCTGCTCTTGTCGTAATTTTAACTTAATTTTGTCCATGTTTCGGAAAATTATAAAACCCAATGCCTGTGTCTCGGCCAGATCTTGGGTGACATCAGAATACATAACAATTTGTACGACTTATTCCATTTTTATTCACATCAAATGATCAAACCTCATGTAACTCAAGCATACAGTCACAATATAGTACCAAATCGGAAAGTACATATTTTTCCCACCAGATGTCATGTCGCAGCTTGTCAGTTGTCAATAATTGGCAGTAGATTTTTCCACCAACAATACCTTCCGCTATTTACAAATGGCGATAAAACATACATATAGGTACACATACAAACACTAAAGCAACAATACCTCCCGCCAACTAAACAAAGTGCGAAGGTGACTAGATTTTTTTCACCACCAATACCTCCCGCTAACAGGAACAGGAATGACATATGTGATACTTTTAGCTGAAAATAGTGTTCTAAATGTTTTTAAAAGTGGAAAAGTGTATAATTATTAATTTTATATTATAAAATACACATTACGTATGTTAAAATAGTTCAAATGTACGAAATTTCGTGTTAAATAACACAAAACTTTTTGCTTAATTTCTCGCGGTCGGTAATGAGTGTAAAAATGAAAATAGTTTAAGTGTTTAATTGTTAATTTTGTGTCATGAAATATACATTTGGTAAGTTTAAATTTTAAATCGTTTGAAAATATGTACTTTCTTGTAAAATTAATCGTTAAATATCTGGTAGTCTGCCGGTTATACATATAAGTGTTAGGAATATAGGATTGGAACAAAAATATAAATTGTTCACGATATTGTAGTGTAAATAATACTGTAACAGTTTATATATATGGGTGAAGTGTAAATCTCAGACAAATATTATTAGTTAAAATAATGCGTTTATTAAACGATAAATTAATATTAAAAAGATAATAAAAGTAACTAACACTATGATTAAATAATTATAAACACTAATTTAAAGACTAAGAATATTATAAGACACATACACTAAGATTATTTATTTAACCAATATTTATATCACTATATTTATTTATATAACTACATTTATTTACGTTCCCAACACGTAGACTGTTTATTTATATCACCGACTTCATTGCACGTTGCTTCTATATCACCGACTATCCCTCCGCTGTCATTCAGACGGTATTATACAGCCCGGTATCCTTCTAGAATTCTCCGGCGCCACAGCGATACCGAATACAAAAGAATTAGGTCACGGCATAATTAACATGTTTCAACGTGCATGTGTTATTCCGTCTTCGGGGATTGCATCATCGCTCTGGTACATTCTTTCAGTGGCGGCGCACGTATACTCTTCTCTCAGGGGTGCACGTCACAATACCAATATTAGTATGTGCTATTAAAAAGTTTAATCATTCGGGTCGAAATTTACAAAGTGTGTCTTGAAATACTAAATGATCCAAAAAAAATAGTACAATTGATGTTGAAAATATACATTTATAAATGAATGTCGTTCTATAGTTTATTTAGAATTTGTCTAAAACTGTTTGAAACTCATTCTAAATATGGGAACTATTTTGCTACTTTTAAACTGTCTTCAAAACTTACAGAACAGTCTAAAACTATTTATAATTGTTCCTAATAGTGTTAAATATATTCAGAACTGCGTAAGGTACATTCACAATCAAATTTGACCCTAGCATACTGATTTAAAATTATTGTAAGCTAAACAGAGGCAGTTTCAGGTAGCAATTTACAGCAGTGATTTTGACTAGGCGAATTGCACAGGGGCTTAAACAAACCCTGCAAGGTCCAAGCTTTCACTTCAAGCCACGAGTGATTCGCATGCTATTTTTGATATTTGTTTGTTTTCGTGTGGTTGTATTTGAGGTCGTTTAATACCAGTTTAGTTAGTCAGGCTTTGAATATAATTTCATTGTGTACTATAGTCTATAGTCCATTCGCCGAGACGAAAGAATGTTATATGTACAAATACAGGTGTCTTTGAAATAGTACATTGTCAAAATGAAAGGACATTCAGGAAGGATCCAGGGAACTCCTGCAGGAATAGAATGGGAAAAATTCTTGAATACTTTAATCTTGAAGGTTGTTACAGACGGCAGCATTACAAAAACTGTAAGCATGGGCGTACGCAGGGTGGGGCAAGGTGGGGCAGTTGCCCCCCCCCCTAAAGTTTCCATATAAAAAGTAAAATGGAAAATTTACTGTATATATGTATATAAAATAAAAGTATTATACATTTTATATTGCACATGTATCATATATACGTGAAATACTGTATAAAAATATAATATACGTGTATGAAATGATATAATATGATCAATACTAAATATTTTTGAACTGCTCAAAAGGAATAATACGTTTTATACAGTATGAAATGTATAATACATGTGTATTGTACAGGTATAATAACATACAGCATTTTTTTAAAGATGTCCGATCAAGGTCATCTGTATCATGACCGAATTAATAAATTGGCATACATTTATTTCTTTCATTTACATAACACGAAGCGTGTGCGATAAGGATGGATACAATACGCTTGTCTTTCAAAAATTAATATTGTTTCGACCAGGGACTAAAACCGAAAAATATTTCGTTCAGTTCTTATCCGAACGAAACCGAAAAATTTCGTTTCCGTTCTTAATGTTCCCACCTAAATATTTTCTTTTTCGTTCACATTAGTTAAATACCGGTTAATACCGGTTATAACTATTAATGAGTAACAATTGATGAAAATATAGAAATATAACAAGTTTCTTTTTTTTATTAAACATGAAAATAAAACATACATATAAAGGAAAGATAATGCATATATAAAAATAAGAAGAAAAGCTTATGCTATGGCCTGAATTTTTTACGATAAAGAATAAAACATCATTTACATTTTATTTCACCTAACTAATAGTATGTTTTCAAGCAAATCTTCCTTTATGTTAGTTCTCTTATATAAGTACTTAACATAACTAATAAAACGAATACCAACAGTGTGTGCAAATGAAAATTATCGCAGTCAGTGTTCAATAGATGAAACTACGAGTATACCGTTTAACCTAACACGTAACAGGGTTAGCTACTGGAGAGCTACTTTGAAAATCTGCTTGTTTGCAAAGCAAATATATGAAAATTCATTAAAATTTGTCTGTAAAATATTTGCTGTAAATAAAATAAAATATTAAATAAAATAACGGTTAAAACCGGTAACCGATATAAATTATTTCGTAAAAAAATGTATTGCGTTTTCGTTTCCGTTTTCGTTCTTATAAAAATTCGGTTTATTTCGTTATTTCGTTTTCGTTCTCATTTCGTTCTTAGTCCCTGGTTTCGACTAAGTTAAGGCATTCCATTTTAAAATGATGCTCGTTGTTGACATTACTTTCACTGTAACGCAAGTTTATTTATTAATTCAGATATATTACCTTGATTCAAAGCCGTACGAATAACTTTATTTTCTATCAGTATCACTGACACTAACAGAGTGCCAGTATCATACTTTTCACATTTTTGGTTTCACATGTATTAGTCCATTTCCGTTTTGAATTTTGAATGCTTTTGCATTAACATATATTGTTATAATAATAAAATAACAGTAGTATCTTATGGACCCACATAAAAACTAAGTGAACTGTATTTATCGGAATAGGCGAAGCTAAAATCCTAATTCATCCAATTTGTTGATCGGACATCTTTAAAAAAATTACAGTACATTTTATAATAACCAAGAACATATACTTTTATACGTATAGAGGTAGAAGTGACACAAAGATTTTCTGAAAATCCACTACGGTTAATATTTTAGAAAGTTTAAATCACTAAATATATTATTAATTTCTATTTGTTCTTTTTTAAATGAAATGATTATCTTTGGTATTTACTTTAAGTAAACCTTTACCTTTAACAAAAGCATTTTAAACATAATTTCTTCTTGCCTCACCCCCCCCCCCCTGAGGAAATTCCTGCGTACGCCCATGACTGTAAGTCAATGTTATATCAATGTTATATTATACAGAAGCAACATCCAAATTTATAAATGACTTTATAGATAATAAAACTCCTTAATCTATTATAAATACTGTTATATTTTGTATATTTTTTGGTCACATGCCAAAACAAATAGATATAGTCAAATTTTTTGACTCTGTCGGGTACAGTAATAAAACTATAAATGAACTATAAATATCGCAATTATGATAAAGCGGCATATCCTTTACTTTCTGAAGTATAATACTGTTTGGCTTCGGCCCATATTTTTGAGCTGCTCTATTCATTTATGTTAAAGGACTGTAAGGCTATTTTCCTATACATACATTCAATGCATGAATAGAGCGGCTGAAAAATATGGGCCGATGCCAAACAGTATTATACTGCAGAAAGTAAAGGATATGCCGTTTTATCATAATTGCGATATTTATAATTCATTTATAGTTTTATTACTATACCCGACAGAGTCAAAAAATTTGACTATATGTCACTTTTTCAAATAATTCAGGAGAATATCAGATTCATCTTGTAAAAAATTATATTTTGAAATTTCTGGGTTATAATATTTAGATATATTGTAAGATTTTTATCAATAAAAGGCATCAAAAATATGTATTTAAATTTAAAAGTAAGATGCTATTATTTTGTATTGCACTATCTTGTCTCGCGTAGTACGCGGCGGCCAATCACACGCTTCTTCCTCCTTGTGCGTTGTGCACTGGACGCGTGGAATATGGCCATGGCCAATGCATAGCACGTCGTAACTGTGATTTTTTGCAAAGTAAAGTGTTTTATATTGTTATATTTAATGCGTATATTGTAAAATTGAAATGGAGCAGTTGAATTACAGTTTCCAACTAGTATTTGAAAGGTAAATTGGTTATTTTTCTCGTAAAGTTGATATGAAATTAGTCAGGGCAACAGGTACTTAAATTACGTAAACCAGTCGAAACAAAATCTTGTATCTGAAATTTAAAAGTGTATTTCCTAACTAAATTCTTTAAAAAATGTTGTAATATTTAGGAAAACAATATATATTTGCAATTCGTATTCGATCCTATATTTTTATATCTGGTAAATAATTATTTCATTCGAATATATATACCATGCAGGTTTAAAATATTTTCAATACTTTTCCAGTGTTTTTTTGGGCGAATTAATGACTAGAGAAAAATATTATATACAAAAAATGGTCAAGAATGTGCTAATTTACTAGTAATAACAAATCGACAATTTAAACCAGTGGTACTCAAACGGTAGAACAAAATTATATGTTTTTAAATGGTACTCAGTTTAATATTTAGTCCATTAGATAAAGATTTTTTTTCCTTATATATAAATATTGTAAAGGGGTGCGTAACAATTATTTCGAGAGAAGTGGTATTTCAATACAAAATATTTTTCACGAAAAACTGTTCAGAGCTTCAAGTAAAGTATCACTTCCGGTTTATCAATTTTAGAAAAAAATTAATATGTCGTTCTCATATATACAAAAGTCTTAAATACAAAATTTGAAAAGTTTTGGATTATAATATATGTATCACGAAAATCTGTTAAGAGCTACAAGTAAAGTATCACTTCCGGTTTATCAATTTTAGCCAAAATCTAATATGTTGTTCCCATTCATTTAATTGTGTCATTATTTAATAATCACACCACTGCCGATTCGCCAGTCTTATGTTTCTTGTCAACAAACACAACTAGCCATCTTTTTTATGTTATTGAAGTATCGTGCATATTTTAATTGTTTTAATAGTGAAATATTGTTGTATATTGTTGCAAATTAGCAACAATGGTAAGTTTAAACAATAGTTTAACTGTTTTAAAAGTTATTTATGCTGATAACGTGTTTTATTATTGAAATACTTGTATTTTAAAATAAATTATTTTTGTGTTCCAGAGTTCCACTGAATGAAAAAATTTTTCCTGGAGTTTGCCGTCCTGGGGTCGCTGAGACATCTTGGGGCCTAGCTGAGCCATGCAGCCGTGATGGGCGTAGCTGATTCTTCTTGCTGAGAGTGAGTTGTGTTCATCAATGTAAGTCGTTATGTTATGTGCCTCTCTTCACTGTCACTTTTTTGCTATTTTTATTCAACATAACACAAAAATAAATTCATTTATGTTGTTGAATTTAATTCATATTTTCTTTTATATTTCTTTTCCGAGGCACATTGTGAATGTCTATGTTAACATATCGGGCGTCGTAACTCGTTACAATATCGTAAATAAATCGGCGAAACTTAGTTTTTTTAGAATTAGTCTAAATAAATATACGTTCAGAAATAGGTTTCTTTTCCCAAAAAAATTGTATTTGTTTAAAAATATTTTTAAACAAGTACGGTTTACAATACAGGGTTCCAGCGAAGTTTCCAAGGAGTGTAAAGGCTGGTTTAAGCCGTTGATCAACAGCAGGGCTTATCTAAAGCTTTGTTTACGGCTTTAAGGCCAATCTACAACCACAAGAAGGCAACAATAGTTAGAATTATTTTTTTGCTAATATTACATTAAAATTAAATTCATTTACCTTTTAAAGTTAGGGTAAAATATAATTAAAGTTTTGCCGATATTTTTCCGGGTTCGGGTCGGTTTCCGCGTTATTTAAGGACAGGGTAGCGTAGTTTTTATTTGGAGTGTCTACCCCATTATTTAATTTAATACTACACATGATTAGTTGTGAAATAAATGGCTAGAAATATGAAATACTCCGATTCAAAACTAAATCTAAAATTTGTTGTATTTTTTTCAAACAAAGGTATTTTTTTATGTTTAAATTCAAAAGTGTTCAATAGACTTATTTAAAAACGTACACATATTGTAATATGTAAATTTATTTAATTTTAATTCAATCATTTCATTTATTTGTAGTAAATAATTAAAAAATGGACATTTCATTTAAAAACGAAACTACATTTATCAATGATCTATAGCACCGGCTGTAGATCTTAAGAACATTAGGTCTTTCGCGATTTCAGGTGAAGAAAACATCAGGTGACGAAAACAGATGAAAAACAGCCCCCCCCCCTGCATGGTTTTGCTTTTTTTTCAGTTTTCCTTCTTAACTATCCAAGCTTACTAGGCGTCGCCCAACAGACACTAATCGCTGGGATGGAGACTGCAGCACAGAAGGCACTCGTGTGCCATTGGAACATATACACTAAATTATATCTAGATTTAATTAAATTTGCAAATAAAGTTAAATTAAAGTAGTATAATTGGTTTACTTGAATTTTAAAGTTTCATTTTGCAGTTTTAAAAAAAGTATAGTTAGTTTACATGCATTTTAAAGTATTTGTTTACAGTTTTAAATGATTACAATTAGGTTATTTGTGTTTTAAAGTTTTTATCTACAGTTTTCATTAATTACAATTAGTTTACTTGCATTTAAAGTATTAATATAAAGTTTTAACTTATTAAATTATAGTTACACACACTTGCTTTTATATTAATTTTACTAACATACACGCATACCCACAAAATCATATATCTATATATGTTATGTAAAAATAAATAAAAGATATGTGCACAAAATGTGTTTTTTTTGTATTCATGTTACCTTTTTATCCGTTCGTCGCCGCGATTTCGTCCGTATATATTGTTGATTTATTATGTACTTATTTATGTATGTATATTATATATTTGTGCATGTTTATATACATTGTGTTTAGGGCGTGAGCAGTTTCAACGGAGCCTCCTCATCATTTATTTATTCATTTGTTTTATGTGTATTTCTTAACTAAAATATAGGTAGGATGTCTAAAAACACTAATAATGAATTATCTAATTGCGATAAAATATAACTTAAACTGCTTCGAAAAGGTCGAAAATTACACTTATTTTTTCAGTTAAAATGTATCTATAAATATTTCTTGTTGCACGCTTATGCATACGAAATGCAGTGAAGTTATCTACAATTAAAATTATACCAGACGCCTTGGATTATATTTTAATGTAGTTCTTTATTAAAAACTCATGTAAAATATCACTTCCGGTTTATCAAGTTTGGTCAAAATCTAATATGTTGTCTCCCTTGGTATAAAAGTCTTAAACACTAACATTGAAAAATTTTGTATTATATTTTAATGTAGTTCTTCATTAAAAACTGTTACGAGCTTCAAGTAAAGTATCATTTCCGGTAAATTAATTTTAGTCAAAATCTAATATGTTGTTTCCTTTGGTATAAAAGTCTTAAATACTAAAATTGATAAGTTTTGTTTTATATTTTAATGTATTTCTTTATTAAAAACTGCTATGGGCTTCAAGTAAAGTACCACTTCCGGTTTATCAAGTTTGGTCAAAATCTAATATGTTGTCCCCCTTGGTATAAGAGTCTTAAATACTAAAATTGATAAGTTTCGGTTTATATTTTAATATAGTTCTTCATTAAAAACTGTTATGGTCTTCAAGTAAAGTATCACTACCGGTTTTTCATTTTTACGCAAAATCTAATATGTTGTTCCCCTTGGTATAAAAGTCTTAAATTCTAAAATAGAAAATTTTTGGATTATATTTTAACATAGTTCTTCATTAAAAACTGTTATGGTCTTCAAGTAAAGTATCACTATCGGTTTATCAAGATTGGTCAAAATCTAATATGTTGTCCCCCTTGGTATAAAAGTTTTAAATACTAAAATTGATAAGTTTTGGATTATATTTTAATATAGTTCTTCATTAAAAACTGTTACGGGCTTTAAGTAAAGTATCACTTCCGGTTTATCATATTTTTACTCAAAATCTAATATGTTGTTTCTCTTGACATAAAAGTCTTAAATACTAAAATTGAAAAGTTTTGGATTATATTTTAATATAGTTCTTCATTAAAAACTCTTAAGGGCTTGAAGTAAAGTATCACTTCCGGTTTATTAATTTCAGTCAAAATGTAATATGGTCTTTTCCTTGATATAAAAGTCTTAAATACTAATATTGAAAGGTTTTGGATTATATTTTAATATATTTCTTCATTAAAAACTTTTATGGACTTCAAGTAAAGTATCACTTCCGGTTGTCCAATAGTACCCAAAATCTAATCAACTCTTTATATGAATGCAAAAAACTTAAATTCGAAAAATAGAAATTTTTGGAAGTTCGATATAAGAGTTATCATGGGAGAAAAATCGTCACACACACTCAGACAATTGTAAAAGTAAAACCGTGATGTGGGGCCCTAATTCGTGCTTATTCACTGAAAACTCACTATCGAATTTTTGGACCGAAAACATTACTTCCCTTACCTATGGTATGGCGGGAGAATACTTGTATCGTTCCCGAGCTATTAAATAGTTTTTACATCTATGTTTACCTAAAAAAATACCAGATTTGAACCCAAGTTCGTTTATTTTTTTAAACAACTACTTAACCATTTTTCCACATATACAAATACGGTTAACCTTGTTGTGTCTATATTTGAAACAAAATAGAGATATCTTTCACCATTCTCGAGTTATTTTTTTTCTACAAAAATACACTATATCCCTGACTACAAGTTGTCACCGAGATATGCTGTGGACTTTACACCATGTTTCCCAACAAAAATTACAGTAAAAAGAAGTCCATTAGAATGAAATAGTTATATATTTCTCTCTCTGTCTTACAAAAAATAAATATTTGCGAGTGAGTGTTCCATCCTGTACTTGTTATTCTATGTCATGTTGTCTCTGTCTTACAATATATTTATCTCTGTCACACAAAAATGAACCCGCCGTTTAGTGAATTAGGGGTAACACTTTTAGGTAAAAATTGAGAATTTTAATTTGATTGATTTTTTTTACGAATCAATTCCTCCCGTAAAACGTACATGTAGAAAAGGTATACTTTTAAATAAAATAAAACAACCAATCACAAGCGTGTTAAGGTACACTTGATTTTATCAACAATACTTCTCGCTAATTACAAATGGCGATAAAACACACACATACACTAACTAAAGCAACAGTACCTCCCGCCAACTTATACAGTTTAAAGATGACAGTATTTTTTCATCAACTATACCTCCCGCTGATTACAAATAGTAATAATACGCATTCATACATAAATATACATACAAACACTAAAGCAACAATACCTCCCGCTAATTAATTGTGTGATGTACACATATTAAGAAATCTGATGTGGCCAGCACAATACCTCCCGTCAAATCTGTGTGTTTTGTAAACATTCCATATCTAAAAAGATTCTCAAATAACTCATTTCTCTTTCTATTTCAGATTGCATGCATGACCATGAGGGCTTCGGAAACATGGAAGTAGGGGCAGAAGAGGGCAGAGCACCTTAAGGAGAAACAAGAGACATGTATAAGGTAAGAATCTTACTAGATTTCATACTATTTACAATTCTGTGGCTTTGTGGCAAAAGCCATTTGACTTTTATTCTTTTTATCATTATTAAATATATTTATTTTGTTGGTAATGCAACAATACTTTATAATCCAAGAGTCGAAACTTGGTATAAAAATGAACTAGTTCCAATCTAGTTACTAGTCAATAAAGACTACCTGAAACAGTTTTATAGTTGGAGAAACATTTATTTGGAACTGACTTATGCAGGGTTTGCAATCTTTTATGGACGGTTGGGTTTGTTTACGGTCAGGACTCATAAATTATTCGAACTTGAAGGCATCAATTTTAGGGTAAGAAATGGGCCGTATTAAAAAAAATCATACTCAATGTTTGTATAAAATTTGTAAATTGAAACTATATAATAAATAAAAAAACAAAACAAAATTTTAGTTTATTAACTGGGAAGAAATATTTACATATAAAAAAACAACACATAGTAATATAGAGATTTAGTATAGAGTGCATAGCACACGTTTCTGTATTTTCGACGTCGACGGCTGATTTGTTACATCTTCTGTCGGCTGTTGAACTATTTCTTCACCATCACTCTCGTCCACAAAATTATATTCCCAGGGTCTCCACATATTCACAATTTTATTCAAACACTAGAAACAAGCAAAGAAACGACGTTTCGTTTTGATGATTCTTTCAACACTGAAAAAGATTTTTGCATGTACCTCAAAAGAAAATTTCAAATAACAGTTTATATTTAAAATTACATTAGAATTTATTGTAATCCCTATAATATTGTAATCATTTAATCTCTTTTCAATTTACTAATTGATGTTAAAAGAAGTGTATTTTAAACGCATTGTTATTTGAATACAGATTTAAAAGTACATAATTAGGAAACATCTTATAATATTTCAATCTCTTTTCACTTTACAAATTGACGTTAGAAGAAATACACTTAAAACGAATTATTATTTTAATACAGATTTAAAAGTACATCTTGAATGCAAATTTCGGGTACGGCCCAGGACAGAAAACTCTACCTGGCTCCGAGTACCAAAACCGCAAAGTCCATAAAACTGTATAACGACCAATTGGCAGAATCTATAATGAGTTCCAAATAATTGTTTCTCCAACTATATATGTATTGTGCGTGAAATATTTGCACTAGAGTAACTAACCATTGGAATTGTAGTGCACTTTCCATTTGTATATCCGCATCCGACGGACAGGATGGTGCAAATGAATGGCCTTCTCTGTACTATTTTTTATCAAATTTCGAAATATCAAATTAAAGCAAATTTCAAATACTTTTGAGACCATTTAAAAACTGTTGTCAATATAAAATCAATATCTGGGAACATATGATTAGTATATATCTTTCAGGATTCGGACATCAAGAAGACTAAATTAATATAGTATAGGATTCTTTGCGTAAGAATAACATTGTGCACTGTAGAAAAAGTTAGTTTTCTAGTCGATGTCAGCACAGATTATAGAGCGAATTGGACGAAACATTATTGAACAATGCCATTCTTACGTGAAGAATAATATAGAATATAAGTTAGCTTTAAGTTCTTTGAAATGTATTTTCAGCTCTTAATTAAACTTTGGCTCATCGCGCCGTTGAGCAAACACGCGTTTTCTTTAAAAATAAAAATAAATTTATTTAACTTGAAGTGCATTCCCTTACGAAGATTCATCATAAAATCGTGCGTTTTGATTGCCCAGACGGCATCTAGGGAGAGTGAATGTGAAAAAAAAAATTGAATGAATTGGTGTGTCGGGGCATGCTTGCTGTCGAATGGTGAGAGAATCAGGAAGTAGGGGGTGTGAGATTCGAAACTTGTTTGTGGGTTCGGGTTTCCTTATTTTTTCTATTATTAAACATCACGGTTAGTGGGATGGTTAGGTAGGGTTCGTGCGCGATTTCCATAATTGAGTGGACTGATATGTATAGTAATTCACAACGCCATGTGAAACCAGTTGTTTATTCTGGTGGATCGCTTCGCACTTGTGTGAATGTTTCTAGGGACAGTTTAATTCTTTTGTACCAGTGCTGACCATCGTTCGTACTGGCCACTGCTCTAGATTGGACGCTATAACCGCTAGACTCAAATGAGAAAAGTTTTAAACAAACCTGAATACTTACACAGGAAGCTCTCTTATGGCGTTATGTGCTCTCCTCATCCGGAGGCAACGTAATCATCGTTTAATTTTAATGGCAACGAATTATTAAAGACAAAATAAAGTTTTAGTTTGATTTAACTTTGTTTGAGCACACGGGTTGACCGCGTTCGGTGTTAGGTGTATCGGGAATGGCCGGGCGATGCCATCGGGAGTAGCTCTTTAGGTTGCATCCAAGCCGAGGAATCACATAATTGCTTCCCTTGTCCTTAATTTGCTCGCGTTGTAGGCTGTAAACCCACGGGGTCGCGAGGGGTCGGCTCACCCCCCACGTAAACTACTGTGAAGACCGACCCGGAGTCCTCACTTTTTGTCTTAGCTCGTATATCTCTCTCTCTCACTTCAACTTAGCTTAACATAGTCTAGATATAAGATAGCTTGCGTAGACGTAAGATAGCTTAGATATAAGATAGGCAGGGGTTGTTTTTGCTTTTTGAGAGAGAGAAAATTAACGTAACTTACTATTTTTAGATTTGCTTTTGTTTGAAAAAGATATTAACGTAAGATAGGATTTTTTGCGCACTTCATAAACTGAATTTGGGGGGGAACTACAATAGTTTAAGTTAGATTATAAGGTATTATTGTATACGGAATTGTATTTATTTAATAAATGATATATATACAGGGTGATTCATCGGTCTGTCCTCTCTTTATAACTCTTTTATTTTAAGTCAGATAGAAAAACTCTTCAAATATATTTTATATAATATATTATTGTCTATCTACGTACTATATGCCTTTGTATACAGGGTGCTCCGTTGAAGCGCAACAATATATAACTTTATATTTCTTAATGGAACACCCTATATATATTTATTTATTTTGATAGTAAATTAGATTCCCTTTAAAAAACTATTAAGTAATAAGGGGTCTAAAATTATAAATTAAGAAGATATTAACGTTCATAAAAAATAGTAGTTCATAGTGGAAAAAACCATAATTTAATACAAAATTTTGATTCTTTTTTATTAATACTTATTTTAAACATTACACTAATTACAAAGAGGCTATTAAAATTTAGTGACAGACTAAATAATGCAAAATTATAATAAATGCTCGAAAACAATTGATCAAATTATCCATAGCTTACTTTGTTAATAATAACAATACAAAAATATCATTCAACGAATAAAGGTAAATAACTTCTTAATTTATAATTTTAGACCCCTTATTACATAATACTTTTTTAAAGGAAATCTAATTTACTATGAAAATAAATAAATATATATAGGGTGTTCCATTAAGAAATATAAAGTTACATATTGTTGCGCTTCAACGGAGCACCCTGTATACAAGTGCATATAGTACGTAGATAGACAATAATACATCATATAAATTTTATCTGAAGAGTTTTTCTATCTGACTTAAAATAAAAGAGTTAAAAGAGAGGACAGACCGATGAATCACCCTGTATATATATATATATATATATATATATATATATATATATATATATATATATGGGGAGCGTGGGTTTGGCATGAGGGTGGTGTCTCCCTATATATATATATATATATACGAGCCCTGTCCCATATAAGTTCACACACCCAATTTAATTCTATTAATCATCAAATTTTGCTGCGCAAAAATAAAACAACTTAAATTTTTGCTACTATTATGTTAAATTAACAATAAATAAACTGAAATACAACGGAAATATTTAATCTTATTTTACTTATTTAAAATATATAAGAATTAATTGATTTACAGGAATACAAACGATTTGTGCTAATTACATTTCATTGTAATTACCATTCTGTAACGTCACCTTTTCTTTCTATAACGGCTTTTATACGTCTTGGCATGGTATTTACAAGATTTTTGCATTGTTCTGGAGAGAAATTATCCCAGATATTTTGTAAACGAGAACGCAATTCTACCATAGTTCTAGCTGGATGTAGTCGTAACTGTTTTTTCATAATATGCCACAAAGTTTCTATTGGCGACAAATCAGGGCTGCTGGACGTCCATTTTAAAAGTGGGATGTTATTATCGGATAGCCACTGTATAACTTTTTTTGCTGTGTGGCAAGCAGCCCCGTCCTGTTGGAAGATGTACTCGATGTCAGCATTTTTGAAATTCTCTATTGTGGGTTTTAAATATGTTTCTAAGGTATCAATGTATTTGGAAGCATTCATAGTTCCTTCTAAAAAGTGTAGTTTTCCTACTCCTTTTGCTGACATAGAACCCCATACCATTACTGATGCCGGAAACTTAACTTTTCTTTTTAAACATCCAATGTCATAAGCTTCTTCCCGGGTTCTTATAACCCTACGGCGACTATCACCTACGCATACTTCAAATTTTGCTTCGTCACTCCAGTTTACAGCGTACCACTGTTCTATAGCCCAATTTTTATGTTCTCTTGCCCAGATTAATCTATTTCTCTTCTGTTTTTTGGTCAATAAAGGTTTTTCTTTCGCCTGCAAATTGTAACCACGTTAATTTTTCTAAGTAACAAATATGAGATCAACACTGGCTACCTTATAAACTTTAAAACCCATCTTGCTAGCTGTTCTGTGGCAAGTAGTCCTAGACATTTTTCTTCCTGTGGCAGCAGTCCATAAAGCACTCAATTCACCATAACTAGAGCGGCGATTTTGCTTTATTATTCGTTTTAACGCTCTTTTATGGATTTCCAAAATTCCAGAGTTTCTTCCTGGTTTAGGTTTTTGCGCAGTGGAACCGCTTGCTTTATATCTTTGAACGATACTTCCAATAGTATACCTTGATAAATTGATAATATTTCCAATTTCCGAATATGATTTTCCAGAATTTGAAAGAGAAACTATTATTTTTCGCACATCTTGCGAAACTGCTTTCCCTCGAACCATTTTAAGTAATATTTTGAATACGCAATTAGTTAACAAGTCACTTATAAGCTTATTCAATAATATAGAAACGTCAAAAGCTTCAATTGTTTCAAAACATAAGATCTGAGTCAATGATATCGCGATTGCCTGATTTTTTAAAAAGCCTTGTCCAATGAATCTTTTTTAATTTTACATTTACAATGATAGAAACATTTTTATTCATTGAAATGAATGAAATAAATTAATGAAAAATAAATAATTTAGTCAATACTGGTAAAAATATTGCTGTTACATCATAATTACAGTGAAAGTTTTAAGATTTTAAGCAAATTAGGCAACTGTGTGAACTTATATGGGACAGGGCTCGTATATATATATATATATATATATATATATATATATATATATATATATATATACCATTTATTAAATAAAACATTTCAGTTATAGTTTTAAGATAGTTATAAATTAAAAGAATTCCTCCGTCGCCGCTGTCGCCGAGGTTGCAGTGCCGATTGGGATGCGTCTCCATGGCTTCCTCTTCATAATGACTTATTTAAAATGTATGTACAATAAAACAATATTTTAATTCTGATTATTTTAATTTAAACCCGTCACATTAGTTTTAAAGTTAGGTAGTTTTAGTAAAAATTGTAATTATTATTAAGTATTTTGACGCGATCAGGGCAAAGTTAGATTTTAAGTGTTTATTGTTAAAGAAGCTTTATATTAATAAATATTATATATTGTATATATAATATAAAGGTTCGCAAACGATCTTAAACTGAATAAGAAAGTCCCTGTACGTACGTAGTTTTTAAAACGGCCAAGTTGTAAATGTTCATACATCAAAATAACTGAAAATTGCCAATACGTGGTGAATTATAACATCCATGTATTTGCGTCCCATTTTCAAACCCTGAAATATATGTTCCAAATTCACAGCAGGCCTTAATAAAATCGTTTGCTGAAAGTAGGTGCTGCCCCCAACGGCCATTTTCAGAACTATTTAAAATCCTGTATGTACGTATGTATAAACATAGGTGTATTTCTGTTCTTTTAGGCGTAATGCTTTCCTATATGTGCTGCCCTCTAGCGATCATTTGAAGAACTATATACGTATAGGGATTTAAAATTTTACAGAATTCATCCCCCCAGTAGAAGGAATAAAAATAAATAGACAAATTATAGTGTAATTTATATTTTATTGTATAAAATATTGTAGAATAGGGTTTACATGAAATACAACAATGTAATGTACAAATAAACAATAAATACATGTAAAATTTATACAAACTATTATTTGAACATCCCTATTTCTAATTTTTCAGGACAAGGGTAAGTATATTTATATATAAAATACAAAGAATAAGAATTAAAAATACAATATAAGCTATAAATATAATAAATACAACAATGTATTACAAATAAACAATAAAAATTACTTAAACTAATACACGTTTTTATTTAACAACCCCTTATTTATTCCAGAGGAAAACAAAGAGATAGGGAAGTATGTACAGTTGATGCTGTTTAATTGAGACAACAGGGAAGTATGAGAACTCTATTATGCATATTAATAAATATTGTAAAATGCCATTTTAAAACTAAAGAAATATTACAGAAAAACTAATCTGAAACGATTTGTAAACTACCATTAAACACAGCTAATTTTATTTTAAAAAAACATCTACGACTTCTGTACAACAAAAACATGTGACAAAAAAAAAATGAGAATTTGTCCAACTTTTTTACAAAACGAAGCTGTCAAATTTTAATTAGCGCATTTTAAACCCTTGGCCCTACGCCCTTGAAATTTAAATATGTTGTTCTACGACCCCGACATTTCAGGGGATACTAAGGGAACGCGAAATTTCAAGGAAATCGCTGAAATCCCAGCCGTTTCAGAGATACGAGCCCTTAAAGTTTTCCAAAGGGTTTATTATTTAAATACATTAATTAAAAGGGCTGGAAGGCCGAAAAATAGCGTATCGGTGGGATTTGAACCCGCCCTTTCCATTGGCTTTTACAGAATTGATGAAAATCCTTTGGTTTACAATATATTTGCCCTTCGAGCTTGTGGCGAAATATTACAGAAAAATTAAGCTGAAACGATTTGTAAACTACCATTAAAACATAGCTAATTTTATTTGAAATAACATCTACGACTTCTATTCTGTACAACAAAAAAATGTGATATATATATAAACAAAAAATGAGAATTTGTTCAACTTTTTACAAAACGAAGCTGTCAAATTTTAATTAGCGCATTTTGAAACCCTTGGCCCTACGCCCTTGAAACTTAAATATGTTATTCTACGACCCCGACATTTCAAAGGATGCTAAGGGAACGCGAAATTTCAAGGAAATCGCTGAAATCCCAGCCGTTTCAGAGATACGAGCCCTTAAAGTTTTCCAAAGGGTTTATTACTTAAATACGTTAATTAAAAGGGCTAGAAGGCCGGAAAATAGCGTATCGGGGGGATTTGAACCCGCCCATTCCATTGGCTTGCGCAGAATTGATGAAAACCTTTTGGTTAACAATATATTTGCCCTTCAAGTTTGTGGCGAAGGGCTTACGCTAACTCCGGAACTAAAAGGGCTAGAAGGACCGGACAAGTTTTATTAGGTTTCTTTGGACTTGCATAATAATATATTTACCCTTCAAGTTCATGACGAAGGGCTTGCGCTAACTCCGAAACTAAAAGGGCTAGAAGGGCCGGACAAGTTTTTTTAAACTTACTTGGACCTGCATAATTGAAATCCGTGGCCAGATTTTCCCGAAGGGCTCAAATAAGCCCTAAGCCTTTTGAAAAAGGGCGGACTCCTGTCGGATGGTTGTTTTCGTACCTAGAGAACTTAATACTAAAGGATAGGATAGGAAAATTCGGAAAAATCCTTAAATATTAGGATATTTCCCTGTTGTTATTACATAGGAAAGATAAATAAACAACTCTTTTATTTATTTATTCTTATAAAAATATCATCTATTATCTTCGTCCAGTGTTGTAGTTACCGTATGCTATCTCGGGGTGTAGTCCGGCCCTTCGCGGACCCTGAAAACAAACATGAACATTGTTTATTTTGAGCGGCAAAGTACAAAACATATAATAAATAAACACTTACTTATAGTGGGGGTATTATGTGATAATATTAATATTATGTTTTTAAAATAAAGACTTCAGTTCCTTTTTGGCTTTGGTGAAGGGAACATGGTGTGTGTTTGTGAATACTCGTGTAGTGTATATAGCAAATGTTAAACTTACACTTTTTTATTGCAATCGTTCTCTACTACAACTTATAGTTCACGATATATTTTGAAAATATTAACAAACGATAAACTTACACATTTTTATTGCAATCGTTCTCTACTACAACTTATAGTTCGCGATATATTTTGAAAATATTAGATTTACTCTGTAATTTTCGTAAAATTATTTAAATAGCTTTAAATCATTTTAAATTTATTTAAATTTTATAAAAGCAATCTAAATTTAATAAGTTAATAGTGAACTATATTTAAATTTTCATAGATTACTATTTACAATAAAATCTAAATAATCTAAATTCAATTTTAATTTAAACAATGTATTTTTGGGGGTTCCATTTAAAAAATGCAAATTTGCCGATAGAAAAATTATTTATTGAACAGACGGTAAAAAATGTGTAACTTTTTCATTTGAAATATTTTTTCTACTAACCGGGGGGATTAGTAGCCAGAGCATTGGCCTTTATTCAAATGTTTACATTATACAGGGTGTTTGGCGTAAGTCCGGCACCACGAATATTTCGTTTATTTTGAGAGATACAAAAAAAATGTTAATAAGCAAAGTTAAACTAGACAAAGGGGCTCATAAGATGATCATAGCAGAAATTTTGTATCACTTCCGGTTTTAGCGAGAATGGGTACAACTTTAAAACTAGCATAGGGAATCGGTATTTTTATATTTTTTTTCAGAATTTACATAAAATTTGCTTCACACCGATACCAAATTATCATAGTTTTACTGTCACTATTTCAAAATGACAACCATCTATTCTCAAAATATGTATTAATAAAATTCCATACAAAATAAAACATAGCAAGCTATGAAAACAATTTTATTATCTTATAACAAAAGAAAAGTAGAAATTAAAAAAAATTAGGCGTGAGGTATAATTTTTTTATTTTTTAGCATGTTCACAACGATACCAAAACAGAAACAGTAAATGTGAAAAACTACAAATGCTCAATATGTCCGCCGTTATTTTCTATACATTTTCTTATACGTAATAAAAACTATTTTATTATATTTTCTAGGATATTCTCATTAATTTCTCTAACAGTCGCTCTAAATTTTATTTCTAAATTTTCCAAAGTAGTTGGAGGTGTTTGGTATGCTTTATCTTTCAAATAACCCCAAAGAAAGTAATCCAGTGCGTAAGGTCAGGAGATCGTGCCGGCCAAGGATTTGGAGAATTTGTTCCAATCCAATTTTCTTCATATTTTTCATTTAAATAGGCCACTACATTTCTTGCATTATGAGCTGGCGCTCCATCTTGTTGGAACCACATGCCAATGGTATTGACAATAGGTAAGTCGTCCAGCAGATCTTCCACTTCATTTCGTAAAAATAGTAAATATTTTTCTGCTGTCAGAGTACCTTGAAATATAATAGGACCAACAATTCTGGTCCCAATTATTCCCAGCCAGACATTAAAACCAAATCTTTCTTGATGCTTGGATGTTCTCAGTATTCTGGGATTTCGGTTGCCCAACGTCTTACATTATTTCTGTTAAAAAGCCCATTGTTCGAAAAATATGATTCATCAGAAAATAAAATTTTATGATGAAATCTGTTATCATTCTGCCACATTTGTAAAAACCAATTGCAAAAATTTATTCTACGATCATAGTCATATTCCCTAAGAGATTGACTAATGTGCATCTTATAAGTATGAAAACTGTTTTTTAAGAATTTTGAATGCTCTCCAACATGATACCGCGCATTCTCTACTTAATTCCCTCACCGGCACTTCAGGATTGTAATTAATGTAAGCTAATATTCTTTCTTCTTCATCATCTCGATGATTATCTACTTCATTTCCTCTTCTTGCTCGTTGATTTTTCAGTTTAAATGATCCATGTGTTTTCAATTTATTAAAAACTTCATTAAAATATTGTCTTCTCGGTTGTCGTCGGTGAGGATACCTCTCTCCATAAAGTTGAAGTGCTCTAACAGAACTTCTTTGACATTTCCGAATATTAAAATCATATCAACCATTTCTTCATTTGTGTAATTCACTTGAGCCATAATTATTTAATTATTACAAGAAATTGTCACTATCACAAATGTAGCTAAATTCTTTTCTTTTGTTATAAGATAATAAAATAGTTTTCATAGCTTGCTATGATTTATTTTGTATGGAATTTTATTAATACAATTTTAAGAATAAATGGTCGCCATTTTGAAATGATTAAAGTAAAACTATGATAATTTGGTATCATTGTGAAGCTAATTTTATGCATATTATGAAAAAAAAATATAAAAATACAGATTCCCTATGCTAGTTTTAAAGGTGCCCCCATTTCCGTTAAAACCGGAAGTGATACAAAATTTCTGCTATGATCATCTTATGAGCCCCTTTGTCTAGTTTAACTTTGCTTAATAACATTTTTATGTATCTCTCAAAATAAACGAAATATTCGTGGTGCCGGATTTACCCGAAACACCCTGTATACTTTGAATATTATTCGTAATTTTAAACTTTTTGTATTATAGGTATAGTTGGAGGAAGAAATATTTGGAATTCATTATAGATTCTGCCAATTGGTCGTTATAAAGTTTTATGGACTTTGCGGTAATGCTACTTGGAGCCAGGTAGAGTTTTCTGTCCCGGGCCGTA
This sequence comes from Harpalus rufipes, assembly GCA_951394225.1. Lineage (NCBI taxonomy): Eukaryota > Metazoa > Arthropoda > Insecta > Coleoptera > Carabidae > Harpalus > Harpalus rufipes. The sequence goes on along the minus strand of OX596281.1, from coordinate 12,487,523 downwards.
CCCGAAATTTGCATTCAAGATGTACTTTTAAATCTGTATTAAAATAATAATTCGTTTTAAGTGTATATCTTCAATTTGTAAAGTGAAAAGAGATTAAAATATTATAAGATGTTTCCTAATTATGTACTTTTAACTCTGTATTTATACAAACATTGAGTATGATTTTTTTTAATACGGCCCATTTCTTACCCTAAAATTGATGCCTTCAAGTTCGAATCATTTATGAGTCCTGACCGCAAACAAACCCAACCGTCCATAAAAGATTGTAAACCCTGCATAAGTCAGTTCCAAATATTTCTTCCTCCAACTATACACCCACAATAAACGAGTTACAGGTATATTAGTCTAATGGGAATCGGTAAGTTTCTAGTACATGCGTGCAGAGGGCAGAGCGACTCACGACACAAAGGTCTCAAACCATGGAGGTAAGAATAGAAAGACGGAGCAAGAGGTTGTATTGTTTTTCTACATAAAGTTTATGTTTAATTTTTGCAACTACTAATATACAAATATTATTCTGTCTGTGTTCCTTCTTAACATGTGCATTGACATATTAGCAGTCCTTTGCTTGAGAATGATGAAAATTGTGTTTAATGTGAATGTGGCTCATTGTGTAATATTATGAACGTTTATAGAATTTGGCTGACGAGGCGGGTAAAATTAATTTTTTTGTATTGGCAGCCCCACTGACGTAGCTATAAGTTTCTTAGGGGGGGAGGGGGTTCTGGTAGGGTTGGATGAAAAATGTATAATAAAAAAAAATGTGCCGCAGGCGATTTTTTGAAAATTTTCAAGGTCAAACGTGTTTTAATGCAATATAAGATAATATAGAGTTCTTTACAATGAAGCAAATTTAACAAATTCTTAAAAATTAAAATCCATATTTTATGACGAAAACGCGTATGTACGCTCCAAAAGCGTATAGTTGCCCCTTCTACAAGACTTTATGATGCAAGATGGGAGCATAAGCATTAACAACAAAAACAGAAAATACAATGTTGCATTAAATTAATATATTATTTTACTGAGTAGTAGCAATATCATTATTCTATTGAATTGCTCAAAATAAAATGTATAATAATTAAATGTTAATTAAATTGCGTTCCTCACAAAATACGGAACAATACTTTACGGGACGCTCAAATGTTAGGTGAAATAGGGGACAATCCCGAATATACGGGACGCCTGGCAATCGTGTTCCCACCGGCATTGCGGCCCATTTTTGGTTTTCATTTTAAGTAGGTACATAATCCCCCAATTTTGTAAGAAAATTATATCCAGCTTAATATCAAACGTCTTAAAATGACGTCTAAACAACGTCTTAAAATGAAGTCGTACAGCTCCACGCTGAGACGTCTTCAGGACGTCCATGTGACGTAAATTAGGACGTCACAGTGACGTCGATTCTAGGTCATTTATGTTACTTGGGCAAAAGTGATATTAAACAATGAGAATCCAAATGAATCATATGACTCATTTGGATTCTCATTGTTTTTTTCATATACCCCAAATTTTACATAAATATAATATAAAGTGGGCATGGATGTTTCACTTGGAAAATCAGTTTTTCTTGCGCAAAATTTTCCATTTAACTTTAGACAAAAAAGTGTCAAATAAATGTTGTAGAGAATTAAATTCTGCGCATAAATCACTCAACAGATTTTATGTTGCCTGTTTAGTAACCTATAAAATCCAAGTTGAAATTTTATAAATATTTTTCATTTATAGTGATAGCCATGGAATTTAAACAAAATTACTAAGGAATGCATATCGTTTGAACTGTCAGAATATCGCGATTTTGCAGGTTACAAAATAAAATAATTAAAATCTGTTCAGTGACAGATACACTAAACAAAATTTTTATTGATTTAGGTGTAGAATATAATTATCTGTAATTTTTATTTGAAAATCAAATATGTGACAGTTCAGACGACATACATTTCTTTATAATATTGTTTAAATTCCATAACTATCACTACAAATCAGCAATACATATTTATAAAATTTGAAATTGGATTTAACTGCTTAGTAAACATGAAAAATTTAGGTGTAGATTATATTTCTCTACAACATTTATTTGACATTTTTTTGTCTAAAATTAAATACTCGTTGTATTGCCCGTAATCACAAATCTCTCATTTCAATAATTTTTTGTACAGTATTTCTTCTGTTAACCTCTAACAGAAGGAAATCTGAAGAATGATTTATTGTTATTTCTATCTCCTCTATTAGAACAACCGTAAACTGCACAAAAGCTTGGCAATTTTATGATTAATCAAGCAAAAATATACTACACGTCAATGATGCTATTGTTTTGTTTGTCCTCCAAACTAAAAGTTAGGTTATGGTTTGCACGTGCCCTATTGAGAAAACGGTATGACGAGAGATGGCCACACAGATCTACATATATAATTTATATGTAGATCGATGAAGGACGAAGCCAATGAGGCGACTTTCTTTACTTGACAAGGTGCAAATTGAAATTCAGAAGATGATTGATTTAGACATTATTGAAAAAGTTAAGAGTCCTGGACTTCGCCCATTGTACCGGTTGTAAAAAAGACGGAAATATTCGTTTATGTATGGGTATGAGACGGGTAAACGAAGCAATAGTTAGAGAGCGATATCCACTTCCGGTGTCATAAGATATTCTGCCAAAAATTCGAAACTGTAAATTCTGTAGTGTAATGGATTTAAATAATGCGTATCATCAAATCAAGCTAGATGGACAGTCCAGAGAAATAACCAATTTTGTTACAGAGTCTTATGTTTATGTTGAGTTGTGCTACAAAGATGTTTCAAAGAATTTTAAAGTCGGTTTTGTCAGTCTCAGAGGGGGTAGAGAATTTCATAGATATTATTGTTTTTTGGAGACAGAACGCGACCATGACCGCCGGTTACAATGTGTGTTGGAGCGTCTCAAAGAACATGATATAACTATTAATTTGAAAAAGTGTAAATTTAAACAGAAACAGATAGTGTTTCTCGGATTTGTTATTTCTGCATCTGGTTATAAACCGTTGCAAACAAAAGTTGAAGCGATTAAAATGTGTAGACCGCGGCGAAATCGGGAAGAAATACGTAGTTGTTTTGGGCTTGTCAACTTCTGTGAAGCTTTTATCCCTAATTTGTCTACGATTAGTGCTCCGTTGCGATATTTAACTAAGCAAAATGTTAGATACGAGTGGGATCACGAAGAAAATGAATCTTTTAATGACAAATACTCAATGTTTGGGAATATATGATCCAAATTCTCCGACGAGAGTAGTTGCCGAGACTAGTCCAGTTGGTTTAGGAGCGATATTGGTACAAAAAGATCGAGATAATTGGCGTGTTATTTCTTACGCGAGTAGGAGTCTAACCGATTGTGAAAAACGATACTCACAGACGGAGAAAGAAGCGTTAGCTCTTGTTTACGCGTGTGAAAGGTTCCATAATATGATTTACGGATTAGAATTTGAGGTAATTACCGATTATAGAGCATAACAGTTTATATTTTCGCCGCGTTCGAAACCAAGCGCGAGAATTGAAAGATGGATTTTGAAGTTACAGGGGTATACATATAAAGTCATGTACAAGAGTGGAAAGTCCAATATTGCAGATCTATTGTCGAGACTACCTGAAAACAAAGAGGAGAGCAGGTGGACTACATCAAGTAAAGATGAACTGTACATCACCTATAGATAAAAGCTGAAGCAGATCCTAGAGCAATCTCCTGCGAAGAGTTGGAGGAATGTTCAAAATCCGATCCAATCTTGATAGAAGTTCGGAAAGCGTTGTCTTCGGGTAATTGGGAAACTCTGTCCAGTTCCAAGATGAAGACGAATTATATGCTTTGGACAACATCGTGCTTATAGGTACTCGAATAGTTATCTCGTAAAATCGTCAAGGTCGAGTTCTAGAATTAGCGCATGAGGGTCATCCTTGAATAGTGGTAATGAAGAACCGCCTTCGTTCCAAAGTCTGTGGGATGGAGTAGACCAAAAGGCTGAAAAGTTTGTTAAAAGATGCGAAGTAGTTGTCAACTGAGAAATCGGTATAACGAGATGTGGCCGTGTATAATATTTAATAATACACTACAGTTAAATCACAGTTTTCTTTGATGTTGCACCCCCAAAGTATATACCATAGATATGATAAAATATAATTTTAATAATAAGTGCCATTAGGAAAACCTAGGAAAGCACATAAAATTACATTAAAATTAATAATGTCTAATAAACGGATCCCAATGGTAAGCCACTTAAATTGGAACACCTCTATATGGTTATCAGGATTTGTGTTTACTACAGGTGGGCCAGAAAGATGAACAGTTTTCAACATATTTTGAAAAAAATCTGTTGTGGCCAGCACATTACCTCTCGCCACTTATTATATACATACCTTATATTTCTTTTTCTGTAAATCTATAAAAGATATAATAAAATATTTATATGTATCAGATAGAGAATTTACTGTTCTTTAATACTAGTAAGAATAAAAATTTTAAAAAATAATATTTAGATTTTTTTTAAGAATCTGCTACTTCTGGTTGTTCAATTATTACCCGTAAACCTTTTCAGCTCTTCCCAGTAATGTTCTATTGAGAAATACGTAGTTAAACCGATATTAAGTATTATAGTTTATGAGAAATCGTCCTTCCAACATCGTCACACACACATACATCCACTCACATAGACATATCATGAAAATATTTAAAGCTGATTGTAGGGAATTTAAAACGTGCTTATTGCTTAAAATCTGGATATGCGATTTTTAGCATAAATCCAATACCTCTCTTAGCGAGAGGTAAAAAACCATAACCATTTCTTAAAAATAACAGTATCCTGGTGTGCATCATCGAGTTGCAAACAATCTGGACCCCAAAACTATTCCCAGAGGAAAAAGTTAGGAGTAATCAAATCAGGACTCCTGGGAGGCCATGGAATATTCACTCTATACGCGAAATAAGTTTTCCTGCAAACATTTTCTTTACGACAGCCAAAGATTGATTAGACATGTAGCATGTGGCGCCATCTTGTTGAAACCATGTCCTTTTGTTGTAGGGCTTCAAAATTTTGCAATTCCGGGAAGAAAAAAAATCATGTAACATTGTTGCGTACCAGGCGGAAGTTACGGTTACAGCTTCGCCTCGCTCGTTTTCGAAAATATAGGGACCAATACCGACAAAACGCTCCAACATGGTTTCGACAAAACACTGCGTATATTCAGATCATTCGGTTTCAGTTCCTGGAATAATTAAATCTTTTACGGCTGAATTCACCATTAATCCGTTGATTAAGGAATCAAGCTGATCCGTAGATCAACGTATGTTCTAATTCAGCAACTTTATTTCTGACTCAAGGAATCATAATCAATAGAATCACAGTTTTGTTCTGGTTTTTGACAGTTAATGTAACTGTCATGTAATTTTATTCGTGATAATGGTATGTTCCGTTAAAAAAGGAATTAATATGTATTTATATTTTATAATTTTCCTATAATAATATATTTTTATTTTGATATACGAGTAGGTAGGAAGTACAGTGATCCAAATAAACGAGTGTTTTAATTATAATGAAAATGAAAGATATGAAAGTATATTTGAAAATAATAAAACCGATACAGTTTTAAATAAAGATAAGAAACATGAGACAAAGTTACAAATGAGTACCACAGCTAGAATCCTGACATAGCTATAAATGTTAAAATTAGGATTCAAAGATGTGATCAGTCCTTGATTCATGGAATATGACGAATCAGTTAATCACTTAATTTGATCAGTAGATTAGCTTGATTTTTAATGTTGAGTTGATTGATTCAGAATCAGTGTTGATCTGTGGATCAATTCATGATTAAGGAATGGACCATTCCGAATGGTGAATGTGGTCGTTAAGGGTGCAAATTATGTAAGGTCTTTTTTAACAATACGCCGCTAAGATGTTCTTGAGATTGTAAGCTCAGCTGATCTCTTGCGAATGGTTGATCCAGGATCCCATCGCATAGAAGCTTCAACTTTAATAACCTGTTCCTCGATTTTCATTGACCGTGCACGTCCCGTAGACTTCTGATTGAGGGTGGATCCCGTAGCTTCGAATTTTCTGACCCACGTCCTAATCGCACATTTACTGGGACACTGATTTAGGTCATGCATCCGAACTCAGCTCGAAATAAACGTTTAACAACAGTGCATGAATCACGGTTTTTGAAAAAATATTTTACACAGAACGCGCATTGTGCACCTGTGAAACAATCCATCGTGACTAAATTTCCAATAACCTAACTTACTATCCCCACCATGCACGTACCCTTCCTGCATAGCGTTTACAAGCAATGGTGTTTTTAAAACCGCTCACCTTTATGGCCCACTTACCAGTAATAACCTTGACATAATGTAAAGGGGGAAGCGGCTTCATTAGCGATTGCAAATACTCGCTCCATATCCATATTATTCCTACCTCCATGACATGACCGAATGGTCACGGTCATCGACCAAGGAGGTTTCTGCTGAATGCATTTGTCACATTCTCGTGGTTCAAACGTCAAATAGTTATAACCTCAATTTTATTCACAAGTTATAATAACTACAACATATTATCAAATTTTTAAAATTTCTTGTATAGCATTTTTTTCAATTGTGTTAACAAATAGCATAAATAATATATTTTCGGTGCTTTACATGTAAATAAATTGTTATTTTGTAATACTGCACAGATAATGGATGACAAAATTATTATTATTTCTATTAGCAGATAAAATTCAGCGAATTTAAATATTGAAGCGTAAACAAGTGACCAGGAACATCTGACCTTACTTTTTCCACGGTTAGATGATAGGTGACAGTACGGTCACTAGTGAACAGTGCATTCAGCAGAAAAATAATGAATATATTTTGTCCACTAGGCCAGCGCTAACTACTTTTGTACACATCGCCTACATTGCATTTCAACTCTCCTATGTAATTTGCGAGCCTAAAATCATATTAGTTCGGCCGGCACAATATTTTATCTTACCAACATTTTATTTTATTAAAAAAATAAAATAAATATTTTATTAAATAAAAACAATATTTGGCAACAGCAGATTTATCTGGTTGATTTAATCTTATATGTCGTTCGTGCTCTTTTACTCTTGTTGCTACAGTTCTGCCCGTTTGACCAATGTATACTTTACCACACTGGCAAGGAATCATATATGCTACAACAATGTAGGGGAACTATTCTTTAACATTTCCAAGAATATCGCGGATTTTTAAACTTGATTTATATGACGTTGCTGAACATGCCATTCAAGAATTACATGGAATTGATTTCAAAAACACGAAGATTTTAGCAAGAGAAAATAACTGGATGAGAAGACTAAATAGAGAAGCCATCGAAATCAAGAAATTATCAAATAACGTTAATTTAAATACAGGTTATGAGCTTAATAAGTCGTGGTTACCTGTTATTCATTCATAATTTTCTGTCTTTTAAGTTTGTATTTTTTTTATGTAACTTTTGATCTATGTTACCCTCTTTCTGTAAACTTGTTGTCTTGACTATATGTACTTTGGTATTTGTTATTTACTTTGTACCTGATGAAGATAGCACTACGCTGTCGAAACGTCGTCGTTAAATAAAATAAACAGAACTATTGCCAAATACTGTTTTTATTTCATAATTATGAGTTCTGAAAGCTTCTTTCAATATTTAAATATTTTATTCTTACAAAAATTATATTATTACCGTAAAATATACAATTTCAGCTTAAATTAACAACAAAAAGAAAATAGTTTCGATAACAATTAGGTTTTAAATTAAATTAACGCACAGATCAGAATAGTTCGGCCACTTATAAATGTTGCATAAAGTAGAGGCGGTACATGACTTAACTATGGCCAAAACAATTCAACAAAGTGTTTGGCCTTTTTTTTTGTAATTGATTAGTTTTTACACTAAAATGGCTCGTGATAAACTATATAGTTAAAATTTAAGAAAATCCTTAATTAATGCCCATATGAACGGTATTTCGGTACGAAAAACTTCAATTTCACATTCGATTCCGCGATCGACAGTACAAGATCGAAAAACAACTGGTCGTCCACCGTCTACTTCTCATGCTGATCATAAAGTTTTAAGGAAAATTGTGAAATAATTTTTTCAGCTCGAGATATTACCGTACCATTAAAAATAAAATTGCAACAACTATGGGATAATATTGAACCTGATGAATGTGCAAAGTTAATTGGTACAATGTCTAACAGAAGGAGGCGCAACACAATATGTAAATAGTAGCCAAACTATTCTGATTCGTGTGTTAAAGTTAATTTAATTTAGTTGAAAGCCTAATTGTTATCGTAAATATTTGTGTTTGTTCTTAATTTAAGCTGGAATTAAATATTTTACGGTAATAATATAATTTGTGTAAAAATAAAATATTCATTGAGTTTTTTGTAATATATGGAATGTAATATTATACTGCCCGAACTATTATGATTTTGGGCTCGTATATATTATATAAAAAATTTACTTACTCATTATATGTATTACTTCTATGTCATTATCTGCCTGCCTTGGTATTTTCCCTATAAGTTGTCCCTTGTGCTTATTAGCATCACAAAAAAATGCTTTCCACACTTTTTTATTAATCCTCCCTCCATGCATAATATTGTTTCTCCTTATAATTAGGAAGCAATATTGCTTGTACACATGCACATGGATGGCACTTATTATGACGTTTTGTGCGTCTAAATCTCTCACCGCTTCTTTCCCTGTCTTTCCACATCTCAGCCATTCAAGCCTGTTCTTTGTCGGTCTCTAACAAAATGCAATTAATTGAAGTTAAATAACAGTTACTTTTACCTATAGCAGATTTTTACGAAAATGTAGAAAGGCCAAGCGCTCAAAGGTAAAAATATTATTCAAAATAAAATGTTTTTAAATCTGTATTATAACCATATGATCGTTTCTCAATTATTATTTTCTCGATAAAGATACAACAGTTTTATAAAATGATTGTAACCCTTCGGTTTGCCTTGACTTTGTTGCAGAAGAACTTCATCTTTGTCTGTCAAGCATTCAAAAACTTACGTACAATGTGGCACGTTTGTATTATAGTTGTTTTTTTGAATTTAACTAAGAAGATTTGGTTGCAGATTTAATGAGTCCAGATTCCTTAAAAAAATCTTGTTACTATTCCCGTGACGGATATAATGATAGGTACTTTGAACACTTTTGAGTTGCCATAATATGCTTAAGTTATATACCACTGCCTAAAACATATGCAACTTCACATGCATTAGTAAATAAAGTAACAAACATTGTGGGCTCACGACAAAAAAAAACATTAAAAGCTATGCTAATCAAAATTAACTATAATAAAAGTCCATCGTTATTATTCACAAAATTTCCCGACGTTTGTTAATTCTGTCCCTCTTTCCCTAATTTCTAGTAAGCTATAAGATTTTCCCTACAAAAATTTAAGAATCAATTATAATATTAGGTAGGTATATTTTAAGTGGACGGATATTTTTTTTCTGTTGGTCATTCGTTGCCTGTAAATTATGGTAGCAAAGGGCTCGACCCGGGGGCCCTTTGGATCTCGGGGCCCTGGGCACTAGCCCAGCGAGCCCATGCGTAAAAATGGCCCTATCAGTGCCATCTACTCCAACAAAAACTTGGATTAGAAAGATCATATCACGTAAGAATCAAAAATGGCGGAAGCGGCGGGACTTTCATATTTTATAAGTCAATAAAGACAAGAGGTTACATTTAAGGTTCCCTGAAGAAGGCAGCAGTTCATGCTGCCGAAAAGTCAGTTTTTATAACAATAAACAGAACTAAAACTAAAAAGGTTGTATCATTTTAATTGAGTAATGAGTTCTGAAAGATTTTTTTTTAATAGTTCTAAAAGAAATTTAAACAAGAATAAACAATGGTAAATACAGAAAAAAATTCCGACTGATTTTGACAGATACTTGTGTTCTTTCGAATAAATTCATCTGCGTCCACGTGACCTGATCTAATCCATACGATCAGTTGAATCTGATCCAACCTAGCGAAAGAATACGGCAATAGTTCGGTCTTCCCTGAAAGATCTCCGATCAAGGTCATCTGTATCATGAACGAATGAACAAATTGGCATATATTTATCTCTTTCCTTTGCAAAGGCTATAAGCGTGTGCGATAAGGATAGATTTAACATACATGTCTTTCAAAAATTCATATTGTTTCGACTAAGCTAGGACATTCCACTTTTAAACGATGTTCGTTGTTGATAATACTTTTGCTAAAATATTTCATTAGAACTTACCTCTCTCGTCCCAGGCATACCCCACCATTATCATTGGTAGTATATATATAAATACAAGTATTATTATTAATTTCATATTTTTCTCTACTACAAACAGTTTCGTTTGCCAGGATTAAATATTTTTTACTATATATAAATTTGTTTTGTTTACCAACGTTACACAATTTTTTTTTCAATGACGACATGATAATCGAATCGTGCCTATTCTATAACTCTGTGGTTCATTTTTTACAACTGGTTAAACATTTTAACCAATTAAGTATGCTGATATATAACAAAAAATTGAATATTTAGTTGTCAAATCAATATCTATTGGATAAACCAGTTGTTAAAAATTAACCACTGAGTTACAGAATAGGCCCAAATTTGTTGTTAAGTAATATTAAATCATATGAACGGTAAAAAGGAACTTTAATACCGTTTATATTATTTAATGATTTCTGAAATGAAAAAAAATATGACATTTGCAGGTTATGCCATGCTAGAGTGCTAGATCGTCGCCTACGATTATACTCTCGTGTTAAATGTAGGTATTACCTCTAATACGCGTTGTACATTGAACTGTACAATTCAAAATGGTTAATTATTGTGTGTCTTTTTGTACCTCAAAGAAAACAAAAAAACAGTGATGTTCGCTTTCATGAATTCTCTGTTAATCCGGAATTACGAAAACGTTGGCTGCAATCTATTTCAAGAGAAGGAGATAAACGTGGTTCTACATGGAAACCAACGGACGCATCTTATGTATGTAGCAACCATTTTATAGAAGAAAATTATAGTACAAACAAATATACACGGTTATTACCAAATGTAGTGCCATCAGTATTTGAAAATTATCCAGTCCATAAACAAACGGTTAAGAAACCTGGAAGGAAAGTATATCTCCCCCGAAAAAATGTTTTGTATGATTGTAAATTATTAATAATACCTAGATTTACCGAAGAATTAAAATGCAACATATGTGATAACATGTTGGACAATGGGGCGAGAACTATTAGTAATATATCAGGTTGTATTAAAAAAAGTAGATAAAACCAATAAATCGCAAAATATTAAAGATTTAATACCTTAAATATATGTAGATATATATATATACTGTACTATAGTATTGTATTTTACTGTAAAAGATTTTGGTTATTATAGTGTTACTTATATGTAGAAATTTGAATTGGGGTTGGAAAAAGCGCACCTAGCGGTCAAATTTCTAACTGAGAGGTTGCCAGCCCAGCGCGTTGCATTTCCAGGCCTTGTATGTATAACGTAGGCGACGGCTAGATAAATGTTTCTTTGCATTAGCATTTCGTTTTCGTTACTCACGTCATGTCATCAACTTGTAACATGATCAGCTGTTTCTGAACATGGTGCTTGTACAATAAACTCCTATTTTAATTTGAATGTAGTATTTAAATTTAACATAGTTTAAGGTAGGTACATGAAATAGGCCCTTGAATTATATCCAACTACTCAAAAAATCAGTTCAGTTCAGATGAATTAGTTCACTTATTTCAGATCACATGTTGAAATGGAACAAGAAATATACAAGAACTAGTAATTGTTATAAATTTATATTTTTTAGAATTTTATTTTAAATTATAATATAATTTGCCATTATTTTCTTCCACTTCTTGTAAGCTCCACAAATCTTCTCGGAATAATAGCAAACTAATATCTGGCTGACTTAAAAACAACCAAAACTGTCAAACTATGTAATTACTGGGGTCTTTTCACATTTTCTAATTATTTTTTACCTTCCGTGCCGGTAGTTTTTAGTTAAAGAAGGTATTGTCTGGTCAAAAAATTCGATGGTGAGTTTTTAATGAATAAGCACATTTTAGAATCCATAGAATACGATTTTACTATTTTTACGATGATGTCTGTATGTTTGTATCTGTGTGACAAAAAATTCTCCAGCGATAACTCCAATACTATAATTCCAAAATTTATAATTCTTTCATATTTTCCTTTTGTACGTCCGTATGATGAGTTGATTACATTTTGGCTATAAATGGTAAACCGGAAGTACCCTTATTTTTTTTCGAAAAAATGCAGTTAAATATTTTTTTCACATTTTACGGTATCATAATTATTAAAGAAGAGTATTTTATAAAAAATTACTATTATTTACTGTCTTGAAATGCCGCGCCTTATCGTCAGGCGCCTTTGTGCGAGGCACAACCTGCCCACCCGCACGGAGCCAGACACTCAAAGCAGACCGCTTCTTTTGATCTCTTGCAATATTAGGAGCTTTCAAATATCTCTCGACTTTTTGTAGGAATCAGGGGTCAGATGCTGGAGCACAGCCTTCTCTAATATACAAGCCGTGCTGTTGAAACTTGACAACGCTGTTGAGAGTCCTACTATCGAAGATTTGCGCGCGTCGACTCATATGTGCACTCTATTTTTGTATTTATTTTTGAGTAAAACCCAAAAAAGGTATGTTTTTGTTCAATTTTATAATTTCCAACGATGTTGTCTTACTCTGTAAAACATAATTTTTAATTAAATAACATAAATTAAGAGTAAAAAACATAATTTTCAATAACATATTAACAGTAACAAGTTTCTAAAGGATTTTATTTACTTAAGAATTAAACAAAACTTGTAAAGTAATCTTTGTTGATCGTAAAATGCATACTGTGAACTACACTGTCTTATATTAAAATAGTTACATATTAATAATGAAAAATAAAGGAAAATAACTTTAGTTTCTGTTAGTGTTTTATTAAATCTATCGCATTATTGTATAGGTTTAATACCTTATCACTGATGTGTACCAGGTAGTAAATCGAACTACCGTTCGCAATTAAAGAAAGAAGATTATCAAACTACTTTTAGTTTTCCAAAGAATCCTGAATTATAAAAAAATGGATTAAAGCTATTCCACGAAAACAATGAACCCCTACGTCTACATCAGTAGTGTATGCAAAACATTTTTCAGAAGGTAATATTATTAAATATGATAAATTGTTGAATAAAAGTGATGGAACATAATTAACAATTGTTGCTAAGACAACCAAAGCTGATGGAAAATGCAGTACCGTCCGTGGATAATGAATATTTTAACCATTTGCAAGAAGGAGGATTGTCAATTCCTACAGAGACTGTTATGTTAACAATTACTCGAAAGTTCCATCAAACAGCATTTATTCTTACTAAACCAACGTTTCGGTGTGCAAGGCTTGAATTTTTTGTACGATGTTTAATAAATTAACTAAATGTTTTGTACGAATGTATTTTGTGTGCATGATTGTGTAACAATTTGTAAGATCTTAAGAAGGTACAACGGTGCACCGAAACATTGGTTTAGTAAGAATAAATGCTGTTTGACTGAACTTTCGAATAATTGTTAACACCTAATCATATCACAGTCGAGAAATCACCCACAATTGTAATGATAATATTTATACACATGTATGCTATCTTGCAATACATTATTAATGATAATGATTTAGAATATAAATTTCTTAGATGTAAGCATCAACAATATTTATTATGTGAACTGAGCATTCTCAGTCTGAAAAATGATTCCTTTTCTGACGATTTTCGCAATATTTGTGTTTGTGATGGGGACTATGTACATATTATATTATGAATATGTTAAGTAGTGTTTTTGCCAACATATTGCTTAACAATTATGTAAAAATTAAAAATAATTGCAAACATGAGCAACGAAAAATATAGAGTCATGTCCAAAAAATAAGAAAAGGAAACTAGGTACTTTTAAGAAGTAATTGTAATTTTAATACAAATAATATATTTCTGTACATTACATTATTAAAATTAAATGTAGGATTTAGTACGTAATAAATATGTATAATATAATTATATGTATTTATATCTCCAATCCTGATATATTGGCTAAAAGATAATATCGCCGAAATATCGATATCGGTTGCATCCCTATATTAGTAGGCACTATACTCTGTGCTAGACGCTGGGTTGGATGCTACGATGCAAGACGCAATTAAGCCGTTAAGCGCACTATTACATATTTATTTATATTTTTAAAATTTTATGCAAGAAGCGAGTACTTAATCGATAAGTAGGTAATATAATAATTGTTTACCGTAACTTTGTGTTCATATTTTTTTTTGATTCTGTATGTCCTCCATTCACATTTTTAAAAGATGGCAACCCTAGATAAATGTTTAGAAATAAATATTTGAAACAATAGTTTTAACATATCAAATCAAGAGTTATACAGCAATGAAAATATTTATTTTAATAAAAAATTGTACAGGATATTACAGAAATAGGTACATAAGATTCAGTAGATCACAAATCTTATTGCTTGATGCAAGTGATACTAATAACAAAAACAAAAATGGCTGAAAATGAAATGATATGGCAACAGAAAATACGTGCATATTATGTATCTAAACATTTATTATATTATTGCGATAATCTTAAATGCGTTCTGTACGAAGAACTCATGACAACAATCATAACATGATTTCATTAACTACAAAATGAACATAGATGGAATGACAAAGCGAGAAATACGTACAACCTGCATGAAAGAAAGAAATGAACATAATAACAATACAATAAAATGTACGTAACTAGCAACAAACTCTGAACGGCCTTAAATAAAATATAAAAATAATCATTTCAACATGAATAGTGTCGTTTTATAGGTATGAATTGTACCTTTAACAATTAGTATTCACAAACATACACATTAAACTAACAAACATATACATTTAATATTTCACTTTTCTATTCAACATACGTCTTGGTAAAATGTAACAAAATGGTGGAAATACCACAGACCATTCCAGAATATAAAAAATCCAATATGGCGTATTAAGTTGACAAAATTCGGTTTTGGCCGATAATTTTATTGACTAAAAAATTGGTAATTATTAACCGAAACAAATTAAACAGGTTTTAATTAGGCGTGTGGAGTTGGCGTCGAAATCATGGAGTCCAGCAAATTTTAGTCGAAGTAAATTATTGTACAATGAAACAACAAATAATTTAAAAATAAGATTTGCGAAAGGGAAAACTATTGTTTTATTCATCATAAATAAATGTATTAAATAACCATTGTATCCTACAGGAGGTAAGCATGATTTAAAATTAGTATAGTTGGAGTCAGAGTGGAGTCGGAATATTTAAAATTCTAAAGCATGCTTAATAATACATACTTCCATCCTTTTCATTTTTTTTTTTACTTTTTAAGCTAATAATTTTTTTTAAGAACATAAAAATAATAATTTGTATAAATAAAAGTTTTTTAATTAAATATTATAAAGTGTAAGGTCCTATTTTACAATCTCCGATTAAAATTTTAACTGCCAGTTAAATACATAAAACTGAAACGAAAAGAACTTGTCGAATAACAAATTTGTCATTGCTGTCAGCAATAATATAACATTGTTTATTTATCTGGAAGTTAAAATTTTAACTGGGAATTGTAAGATTGGCCCTTAAACTAATAAAACAACCCTTAATTTTAAAATTAAATAAAAATAAAAAATTACAAGGGTGGTTCCTTTAAAACAATCAGCGATTTTTTGGGCGAACTAATAACTTTAAAGAAAAATGTTAAATACAAAAATGATCAAGAATAAAGGACTAATTTATAACAATCCAAAAATTCAACCAGTGATTCTCAAACGGTAGAGCAAAATTATATACTTTTTAAATAGTATCCTCTATAATTTTCTAGCCCATTAAATAGAGATTCTAATTTTAAAAACTAGTTTCTCGAAATAATTGTTATACAACCCGATATAATATTTATATCTAATGGGCTATAAAATTATATAGGACACCATTTAAACCGATTTGTTATTACTGATAAATGTTCTCATCTTCAGTACCAGTCTCTAATAAAGGATGATTAGTATTCTTGACATGTTGAATAATCCTATTTTCTGTTTTTTCTCTTAAGATCTTTATCATAATCAATTTTAAATTTATTTTATAATTTTAAATTTGTCCATTAAAACTGTATTCTTCTGTATTAATTGTTGTAATCAATCCTTGTTATTATTGTAATAAATTATAATTAAAAAAAAAACTTGCAATCCCTTCGTATTAATATATTTCTAATTTAAAGTTACAAGTATATACACTTTCTAAAAATTGCTCTTAATATGGTTGCGCGTAAAATTTTATTAATGAAGATGAAAACACTGTTCTCGAAATACGTAGTTTTATTTTCATTTTAAGATTAGTGGTAATTTTTAATTTTATTATTAACAGTTTTTGTTTACGGTGCTGTCAATCGCAATTAACTGTTTAATGTTTTTTTTTTAATAAAGACGATAAAGTACAATAAAAATTATGTCAAAAATAATGTAGTATTTTGTCAAAATATGTTAAAAAATAAATGTTCGTTAACGCCATTTTGAATTTCGTTTAGTCTGAAACGATCTATTTAAACAATGTCGCCCAGCGACCAATGCGTACCCTATTAAGAGTACGATTTTTTAAAATAACACTTTAATTCCTTAATAATACTCTATTTTGTAATACTTCAAAAAATTGAACTCGTTTGCTTTAAGCTTATCCTGATCATTCTGTTACAATTTACATTCTATATAAGAATCGTGCAGTCCTCTCTTCCCAGATAGTAATAATTTATAAAATTTTCACTAGCAACTTTTCATAATTTCATTTTGTACACATATAGGTTTTATAAACTTATGCCAAAATGAAATGTTATATTTTTTTCTTAATATCGTTGGTGACGATAATATTTTATAATAAATACATTATAAACATTTAATACACAATAAAGTATAACATGGAAATAAATTTACAAAATGGCGACCAGCACTGCCGAATAGAACATAAAATTATATTTTTGTAATTTACTGCTTCCCTAATTATTTACGTAAAAAAGCTTCAAATAAAAGTTGTAGAGCATAAAATTTTGCATGCTTTGTAACACGCAAAATTAATTTTGCTTATTGTTTCCGATGCAGAATTTTATGCTCTACAACTTTTATTTGAAGCATTTTTATCTAAAATAATTAGGGAACCAGGAAATTACGAGAAATAAGCTGTGCCGGTCACCACCCTGTATGTCTCAGAAATGTTGTTTAAATGCAATAAGTTCCTACCTATTGTTCGGGTAAAAATATGAAATTATACAATAAATCACAAAAATTCATCATTTTTGTATTTTACTAATAAATATATTCGTAAATTAAAAGTAGTGGACTAGAGAAATTAACTAAATTATTAAATTAATTAATAAAATTTTCTAATTTGTTCCACACTAATTAATTGGACCAAATTCCTCAAACATAAAGCAAAATTTTAATTTCAAAAACTAATCTTGCTCATTTTGGAAAGTTTGAGGTACTTATCTTACTGGAAGAATACAAATAAATCTGAAAATATGGCACAAAGTATCATAATTTGATTAATTTGGTAAGGTTACTTACATTGCATTTAATATATTTCTATTTTCTAAAGACTCTTTTAGCATGTGGAATAACTGTAGCTGTTGCTCCGGCTTTAAGTAGAGGACTTGAGATAAAAGCTTCTGTGGATTATCGAAGCGGATAAAGCTACTAATATAAACGTTGACGAAAGTAGCCATCAGGAATTGACAGTCGAAACGGTCCATTATGCCACCATGTCCCGGAATTATGTCACCAAAGTCCTAAGAATTTTTTTATTACATTAAATTGTTATACTTTTTTTGTTAATTACTACAAATTTTTCCCTCTAACGTAAAATAAAGAATTTGAAAAACATTCGTCATGTTTCACAATCAACCTCTTGGTCATTTTTAAGATGCTAGCCGAACCCAATTAGTAACCACATACACATTCTGCTCTTATTGCAGTTCATTAGTTTGGTGTAAATGATGTCTCTTTGCAGAGACAATGACAACGACTAACTGGGCTCAGCACGAGATATACGATCTCATACAAGGTAGATGACTTCAGAGGCAACTGACCATATGCAGAGCCATCTACAAAAGAACGCCGCAAAGCTCTGGTTGCTATTGAAATAACAAAAGTACAATAGCAAACTCTCGGTAGAACAATGTCTAATAAAAAAATAGGGCACTAGCACCTACGTCACAATATAGCGGATGAACAGCTGATACTGGACAACCAATTTGACATGGCATAATGCGTAGATTATATGGTGTGATGCATTTGAATATAGACCAGCGGGGACAGACGGCTAAATTTTGATAAGTTAGCAGAAATGCATAGCTAAAAGTTCTTTACCGAACGAAGGTGCGCAGGACGAGTTAGTTAGATGAAATCTGTCTCAACGCTAGGACACGCTCTGTGTCACGCTCACGCGAATAAATATTCGCACGTAATGAAGTTTGTGAACAACAATTCGACGCTAAACTACGCTTATCATTCTCATATTCGCCCCGTGCTTGAGATACACACGCTCATGATATAAGCTTTTTATTTGTTACTAGTGTATTTAACTTTAAACTGCACGGTAAAACCCAGTGAAGTGGAATCCACAAGGTTCCAGCCGTTTGAAATAAGTAGATTGTAGCATCAGGTTGCATTTGAGTTTGTATAAGTATTTTATATGTGTATTGTTAAATGAAAACATAAATATTGAAATAAATATAGATTGAACTATTAGATTTTTTTTATTTTAGAAAGAAAATTGAATTTGAAATATCTATAACGATATTTATATTCGGGTTCATATTTCTTAGTATCATAATATATATTTTTATTGGTATTTTTATTACAGATGAGCTTATTAAGTTGTTACGCCAATAATTTATTGTTGGAAGCCAAAGTATGTTAATCAGATAATCAGATAATAAATTTAAATGAATAAATAATGTGGATCCTTATTTATTAACATTTTTTTTTTTTTGACGAGGAATATAAATGCCTCTCAAATATCAATAATTAGGTATTTAATTTTTAAATCTTTGTAGGAAACAGACATATATTTTTTTATGTTACCCAGTTACTTCTTGTTGAAGCAACTAACAAACGGTACAGAAAGGTGGCATATTAAAAAAAATGTGATTTTGTTATTTAAAGAATAATTTTTTAATTTAATAATTTTAATAATATAATATTCGATTATATTTAAATTGTTTTATATGTAATAAAAGTATAAACAAATAACTGCGATTAGGTTAGTATTTATTTAACAACCACGAACTCTTGTTAGACATTGTTTCGAAAAGGGCTGGAAAATGGTCATGTTTGCATGCGCGTTTCTAAATGCAAAAAAAAAGTTTTCTAGTAGGTGTCAGCGCAGATTATAGAGCGATCTGAACTTAAACGAAATATTATTGCTCAACGCCATTCTTACGTGAATACTATACTTCCGTAATTATGTAGAGGGGTTACCATAATTTATGTTATGTAGTTGAAATTATTAAAATAATAATATTTATAGACGAACACCCTGTATGAAAACTATAAAAATGGGACATTAAATAAAAATACTGTCAAGCCATTAAAAAAACTGGATCTCATTGTTTTACGTCAATGTTATAAAATTTCAATATCGTCACGTCCTTCACAAATTTGCATAATAAATGAAATATTTATTAGTAAATAAATTATTTTTATACAAAGTAAATTACATTCTTACCTTAATCTTAAAGGCCCTCTTAAACCCAGAAGCGAAGAACCCTCCAAAAGGTCCAATCACACTGCTAAATACGGATAGAGCCAAAGAATGTAACACGAATGGATAAACTGTTATAGTATTATTCATTCCAAACTGTAAAAGAAATAATAATAATTAATATTTCAATTTTGTTGGTATGTAAAATAACTTACGATCTGTAGAATACCGGCTACACTCGACGGTAAAGTATATTCAGTAGGGCGGAATAAAATACTTGGCTCACAGTCCATGGACATTCGGCCTAGAGATTCACTGTATTCAATAGGACACACAAAGTATGGATACTGGCACATTACATACGACATCTGAAAAAAAAATTGACCAATGGTTCACGGGCTCATACGAGGCCAAAAACTTACCAATACTTTTAACAATTATTGTTAATGTATCACGAGCTCACACGTGACCAATCCATGTTTGGGGTGGGTTTGTCACTTTGCATTGGCGGCAATTTGAATGTCTGTGAGTGTAACCATCAAACTGATATTTAAAAAGTTAGGTTGTTGTCTTTGTTTTCGCTTGAAGTTTTGTTGTGTTATATATACCGGATGACACTGAAAATCCGGCTACTCAAAATAACTTTGTATTTATTATTATTTTCTAATTCTCTTTAAATATTTGTAAAGTAGACTTAGGGGCTCAAAAATATTTTAGTATATTTGGAATCTACATAAAAATACGAATTCAACGATATGCTTGAAGTGTATTTCTATTGAAGAAATAAATTAGAAAACTTAAGGGAAAATGATGTATAATTAACCTGGTAAACCATGATTTCAGACAAACTCTGAAAATAGTTAAGATAATATTAAGTAATATTTAAGTTAATTGTTTAAAAAGTAAGTTAATTTTGTAAGATTCCATATTTTGATACAAAAAAATTGTAAATTTGTTATCACAGCCTACCTAATATGGCTTTCTAGGTTAATTATTCATAATTTTCCCTTACGGTTTTGTTATTTATTTCTTAAATAAAAATTCACTTCAATCATATCGTTGAATTCGTAATTTTACGTAGATTTCATTTGAAATATTAAAGTTAATGCCATTTCCGGTTAAACCGGAAGCGTAGTCATCATGCCAAATACCATAATTTATGAGCCTATAAGCCTAGTTTACAAATATGGAAAGAGAATTAAAAAATAATTATAAATAAAAAAATATTTCGAGTGGCCCGTTTTTCAGCAGCGATGCAATAGTCAGCACAATTGTACTAGATTTAGTACAATTATCATTTTTGTAGTACGTCAGTACCTCTTTTCAAAGTTTAGTACAATTTATTTGCAGAAGTAGGTAATGTCGGAAGGGCTCAATTTCGCCGCCGAAATTGGATTAGATGGACTGTATTACTTCTGCGAAATGATTATTTTAGCGGGTGTTTGGTCAAAAAATTATGTTTATTTTATGTATTATTTGTTAATTTATCAATAAAAATGTTTGAAAGTACCTGTAGCTATAATTATGATTATTTTAAATATTTGGCTGGAATTTTTTTTTAGTACAGAGTTAGTGATTTTAGTACAATTTGAGTTAAACTGTTAGTACAATAGAATTTTTCTCAATCGCAACCCTGTTTTTCAGTGTCACCTGTATATATATTTGCTGCATTTTTTGTCTCGACTCTTTTAATGTTTTTTGATTATTATTCTTTTAATATTTACTGTTGCTTTGAACTAATTTAATATTTATTGTGTTTGTGTTATATTATAGTATTTGTGTTATGTTAGATTGATTTTTTAAGTAAACCATGCATGGTGTAGTAGGAGTTTGTTGTGTTGTGAGATGTGTAGCATCCAATAAGAAGTTGCCAGTTTTCCGCTTACCTTCTGCGGCAGATAAACAAGGTAAAAAGTGTAAATGTAAATATCTATTAATAGTATAAACTAATGTTTTTTAACCTAGGTCGAACAAACTCCTACTGCATGGAGCGTGGTTTACTTAAAGAGTCAATCTAACAAAACACAAATAATATATACAACAAAAACAGTAAATATTAAATAAGTTCAAACTAGTAAAAATTAAAAGAACAATAAAACTAAGGGTGTATTCTGTAACTGTTCATGTTAATTTTAACAAAAGTAGACGCTGAATACAAAAAACCTAACTTTTTAAAAGTCAGTTTGATGGTTACACCCACAGAACACTAACATTCAAATTGCCGCCAACGCAAAGTGACAAGGTGCGTTCAATGAAGCTACCAAATCGAGCAAAGCGGAAGTAAAATGTACTGAACGGCTTGCTAACTTAGCATTTGCTCGTTTTGCTAAGTAAGCAAAGCAAGCGACTATTTTCTCGCTTGTTTTGCTGCATGTAAAAATATGGCGCACAAATTCAAATATCATTTGTAATATTTGAATATATTTTCAATGAAAATTAATGAATTACGTAAAAGTAACTTAAAATATTTGTACTTGAGTTTACTTGCGTGGAATATCCTAATAAAATTAAATTATACATGTAATTAATACCATTGAGAGTTTATTTTCTATTTATTATTTATCTGACACTGCATTCAATATATCAGTGTTCTATTCTATGCAAAAATTCAATATTTGAAAGTTTTCAATTTTCGTAACCTCACTGACTGACAGTCATCTGACAGTTCGATCGTAGCAAAACAAGCAGATCGTTCAATGCACGCTCTAGCAGATAGCAAATGCTAAGTAAGCATTTGCTCGATTTGCTAGCTTCATTGAACGCACCTACAGTTTCACCCCAAACATAGATTGGCGACAGACTAAGGTCACGTGTGAGTCCGTGATCCATTAATAAATTGTTAAAAGTATTGGTAAGTTTTTGGCCTCAACATGTAGATGCCGTTAATCATCAAAATTATTTTTGTATTACGATTATTTATGCTTTGAAATATACCTCTAAAAATTGCAGTCATTTTTGACGCTTAGTTATTGTTTGAGAGTGATTTGCGTCAGTCGAATTTAGAATTTTTATAAAAATGGAAAAAGAAGGATTCTGCGCCACCATTTGCCATCGTGAAAAGATAGGCAGCTAAATTTAAACCTGTCGTACCAGGTTGGTCAATGATGAGCGTTGAGGATGGCATACAACTGCGACCACCACCGGTAGTATCAAAAAAATTCACCAAATGATAATGGATGACCATCGAAGTTGGAAATATACTTCTAAAAATTTCAGCCATTTCGTAGGTGGGCGATAAGCAAATTACGTCACTTTAAAATATAACAAAATGGACGGTAGAAAAAAAGGTTGAGAAACCCTAGTATAGGGAGAAACCACCGGATACCAAACCCACGCTCCCCATATGTATATAAAATGTATTAAATAAATACAGAGTTTATAATAATATTTACAATCTAAAGATCAAAATTTCTTACCATAATTCCGAACGCAACCGTCGAAATTCCCCCTCCAATAAACCCCTCCCACGTTTTTTTGGGACTGAGTTTAATCAACGGCGTTTTTCCGAAGAAAAAGCCAAAGACGTACGCCATGACATCATTGCATACTATCATGGATACAGGAACTATAAACCAGATCAAACCTTCAAATATATTCTGTATAATGAGATATGACTGCGTGACAACTATTAATAGTGCCACATGAGTCCAGGCAAATAAAGAGAACTGCTTCATGTAGTACTTTTTCACTAGGCTCAAAACGAACCACACAAAGCCAATACAGTACAGACAGAATGATATGAATCGGTGGTACGTGATTAATATCCGTAAGAAATCCTAGAAAGAATATCATTTTTATTATTAAACACGATTCATAATGGAATAGGGTATTCTCATATGCTTTAAAATTATTTTTTTCTTAAACAACAGCGAGATAATTATTAAAATTTGATTTTGTTGTGTCACGTGATAGTGACATACTATAGTTATAGTTATACTATAGTTGTACCATACCAGCGGTGTGCAATCAGTGGTTCATGGTTTTTCGAGAAAGTTTTTAGTAAGTATTGAAAAAGGTTGGAAATAAAATATATTTAATTGTAAACTAACTATTATTAAAATACTAAAGTAAATTATAAGAAAACCTTCCTAAGTACAGTAAAAAAAATTAAAGATGTCCGATCAACGTCATTTATGAATTGTATGAATGATTTTAGCTCCGCCCATTCAGGCAAATTCAGTACCGTCGTTTAATTAATTTTTATGAGGTTACATAATATACTACTGTTATTTTATTATTATAAAAATATATGTTATAGTAAAAGCATTCAAATTTCAAAAATAAGTTAACTGGTAAGTTTATCAGTAAATGTAAAACCAAATATGTGAAACATAAGATACTGAAACAATATAAATGCCAGTGACACTGACAGAAAATAACGTTATTCATATGGCTATGAATCAAAGTCATATATCTGAATTAATAAATAAAATTACGTTACTGCGAAAGTATTAATAACGAGCAGCGTTTTAAAATGGAATGCCCTTAGTCGAAACAATATGATTTTTTGAAAGACAAGTGTGTTATCCATCCTTATCGTACACACTAGTAAACTTTGCAAATGACAGAAATACATGTATGCCAATTTGTTAATTCGTTCATGATACAGATGACCTTGAACAGACATCTTTAATTTTTTTTTGCTGTAATGGACCTTTTACATGAAAAGAGAGATAGAGAAAAAATGACATATATGTAGTGCGCAGTAGTTTGTTTGCGCATAGAGGAGGCCAGATATATTTCAAACAAAATTTGAAATGGCGGAAATAAGAATGTAACTATATTAAATAAATTCACACAAAGCGTTTGTGATGATAAATATTTCAAGACGAGAGGACGGGTAAATGGGAATCAGAAACGTGGTTATATGTTCTAAAGACGCGAAATAAACACCACATAAAGTGACAGATAATTGCGTAGTTGCCAGTTTGTTATTAAGAAAGTTACAAACACGAATAAAACTATTGTTATTATTTTTAAATAAATTGTTTTGTCTTTATTAATAATTTCTTTACAATCAAAGTCAAAATAATTTCAGTTTTTGTGTTGTTTAAATATTTTTTTTATCAAAAATAAATGCTTGTCCTTTTAATCATTTTATTTGACAACATGGTGCCTACTCATCTCTAGTTCATAAAAATATCTCTACGTGGTGTATTGAAAAATTACGTCACGGTGCAATAAAAATGTAAAAGGTCCATTGATTATAGTTTGGTTCACGAAAGATGACAATTCAAGGTCATTTATTAACCGTATGATATAATATTACTAGCCGATATCTTCACTGCATTTCGTATACATAGACGTTCAACAAATATTTATGGATACATTTTAACGAAAAAAGTGTAATTTATTTGAAAATTATGTTTCTTTTTAAATAATGCTTTTCTCAAAGATTTATGCTCATTATGTCACCATTTACATATATTTGTCACACAACATAAAATCAAATAATCTTTCTCTTTCTAACATGAAATGTTGCTAAGCTACTACTGTATAAAGTGCTGTTTATTTTTTCTTCGAACAAGTAACCTTGAATAGTCATCTTTCGTGAACCAAAGTATATATATATATACAGGGTGATTCATCGGTCTGTCCTCTCTTTATAACTCTTTTATTTTAAGTCAGATAGAAAAACTTTTCAAATATAATTTATATAATATATTATTGTCTATCTACGTACTATATGCATTTGTATACAGGATGCTCCGTTGAAGCGCAACAATATATAACTTTATATTTCTTAATGGAACACCTTATATATATTTATTTATTTTGATAGTAAATTAGATTCCCTTTAAAAAACTATTAAGTAATTAGGGGTCTAAAATTATAAATTAAGAAGTTATTTACGTTCATAAAAAATAGTAGTTCATAGTGGAAAAAACCATAATTTAATACAAAATTTTGATTCTTTTTTATTAATACTTATTTTAAACATTACACTAATTACAAAGAGGCTATTAAAATTTAGTGACAGACTAAATAATGCAAAATTATAATAAATTCGAAACAATTGATCAAATTATCCATAGCTTACTTTGTTAATAATAACATGATACAAAAATATCATTCAACGAATAAAGGTAAATAACTTCTTAATTTATAATTTTAGACCCCTTATTACTTAATACTTTTTTAAAGAAAATCTAATTTACTATCAAAATAAATAAATATATATAAGGTGTTCCATTAAGAAATATAAAGTTACGTATTTTTGCGTTTCAACGGAGCACCTTGTATACAAGTGCATATAGTAAGTAGATAGACAATAATATGTCATATAAATTTTATCTGAAGAGTTTTTCTATCTGACTTAAAATAAAAGAGTTATAAAGAGAGGACAGACCGATGAATCACCCTGTATATATATATATATATATATATATATATATATATATATATATATATATATATATATTTTCTTGTATAGTTTGGTTCACGAAAGATGACAATTCAAGGTCATTTTCAAACCATCTGGTATAATATTACTTGCAAATAACTTCACTACATTCCATACACATAGGCGTGCACCAGGTATAATATTTGTGGATACATTTTAATCATTCAAAATCCCGTTGAAAATATTCGTGTTCATTATGCACAAATTGAATAGCTTGCCTTAACAAGGTTTTTCCTTTCTCTCCTATGATATGTAATTAAACGTCAAATCGTGGGTCAAATTCAAAAAACCAACTCCGCCACTGGATTTGCTTTAACGTAGATGGCATTTCAATAGATATACCAGCAACTCATCGACATTCGTTCCTATTACTTTTAGTGTGTTAGAGAGCAATGTGAATATGGAACGTATATCTGTCATAAAGCATAAATCACGTAGACATACGTCAAATAATCTATCTCTTTCTAATACATAATGTTGCTATACTACCGCTATATAAAATATTGTTTATTCTTTCTTCGAACAAATGGTCTTGAATTGTCATCTTTCGTGAACCAAACTATACTACAAAAACAAGACGCGGCCTTTTATCACATTCGAACTTTGAGTAGGAATTTCAACTGGTCTCCCATTGATAGTACAACTAGTATATCAGCAAAATTTAAATGCTTTATATTTTTTGCAACAATTCATTTAAAATATATATTTTTTGTTTTTTCCCTCTTGTTTACCGATCAACTTTAATATTTTTAATACTGGTGATCATGAGAGAATACCCTATTATGATTGCCAAGCTTGTTTGGCTAAATATCCTTACAGTCCTGTTGATTACGACTCCAAAATAATCAACCAAATTTTCTCCATAGAAGAAATAGTTGGATGTTAGGAGGAAGTACCATGACAATGACCTGAACCATGGTAATCCGTGTATCCGGTAGACGGCGTAGCCAATGTTGATGATTTCTTCAAAGCATTTCACTTGTACGATCAGTGTCTGAAATGAAATAGTAATTTACGTACCAAGACCTGAAAGTGATACTTTACTGGGTGCTCGCAGTGAAGACACTTTCAGGTCATGTTACATACAATTTTCACGGTCCAGAAAAAAAGAATAAATTAAAATCTGTAGGTATGTATTGTTTTTTTAT
The DNA here is from genome assembly GCA_951394225.1 of Harpalus rufipes. Taxonomy (NCBI): domain Eukaryota; kingdom Metazoa; phylum Arthropoda; class Insecta; order Coleoptera; family Carabidae; genus Harpalus; species Harpalus rufipes. Next base: position 12,460,160 of record OX596281.1, on the reverse strand, counting down.
TGCGAGGTATACTCCTGTAGTAAATTATGCACAAATTTTTAGGAAATAAAATTTAGCATAACACTCTTTTATTCATAGATTACGGGTTACACTATTAAAGAAAACCACTTGTGCATGAAAATTTCAAATGGAAAGCACATAAGAATGCCTTCCTGATATGGATGGTAGGAGGGAAATAAAATACCTCCCGCGGACTATCTCGTACTACTGCTTTATAGGTAGATTCATCAAAAATTATAGGAAGAAAACCGAGGAAAAATTACCTGGTCCTCCAAAACCGGGTTGAGTCAATGGGCCTGCATCTCATCACTCGAAAAAATCATACATGCAAAATATTTCAATACCACGATGAATATAGGAATCGGGTTCAGGGTTCAGCTCCGATTCAGGTTCATTTTGAACTCAAAACGTATGCATAATAATAATACGGCCGATAATCGATGCCTGTGTTGTCAGTGTTCGTGTTCTGGTCTTGCATAAATTCCGGCTCGCATTTTAAATTATTTCTATATAAAGATTGTTATTCCAAAAATATTAATTCAGTTATTATTAGGTCGAACCGAACCAGAATCCAATACCTGAACCCGGAACAAAACCGCAAATTTTATTAATGTTTGAACCAGAACCGCACCTGAATCCATCTCTGAAAAAATAAATTAACCTGAACCTGAACCGAACCCAGTTTTTTGAAGGTTCGGTTTAAAATAATATATAAAAAAAACATTAAATTCGTAGGTACTTAAACAAACTGTATTTTATTTAATTTTTCTGTAATTATTATTAATGACATAAATTTCATGAAATAAAAAAAAATATGATTTTTTTTATTAAAAAAAAAAATTGCCCCCCCTCCTGGGTAATAGTAAACTCGGCGCCTATATTGCACGGTCTGAAACGAATTTTTTGTATTGGGACATATTCTACATATTTCGAGATATTTTCAGTTTTGAGGCTATTTTAAAGATTTTTTTTTTTAATTTAGTATTTACAAGGCATATATTTTTTTGCAACAGCAAGCCCCCGGGCAAGTGCTAAGCGGGAAATACATTTGTAATTTATTAGTGTAGTCAACAATGCATATCAAAATAAAATTACATTTTATATTTTCCACATGTGAACCTGAATATAATTTTAAATAACAGTAACGTGAAGAAATATAATTTAAATAAACTTATAAATATAATTAATCTAAATAAAAGAGTACATAATATTATAATTGTTTTGATTAATTTCCCAGAATCTATTAATAATTATTGAATCATATGTCGAAATATTTAGGAAAATATATTATTTATTTACATTATATATTTGTTTACCGTTATACAACGGTCAATGAAATACCAGTCTTCTTTTACAGCTGCGTCGAATAATAAATCTACAGTCATAACAAAATCATAAGTATGAACAATAGAATTGTTAGATAAAAATTTGTTCATTGTTCTGAAACAAGCAAACACGTCTCATTTCTCTATTGAATGAATTTATTAACATAGATCGAGATGAATGAAATTCTGCAGATAAAAAGTATTTCCTCTTATCGTGACTATCCTCATTATTTTGTGATAATATCTATTGGAGTTACGTCAAAAAGAAAATCAATTTATTAGATAATAACAGCAATTTCGTTTTTATCGTTAAAAATACATTAATCATTTACATAATCAGAAAATAATTGTAGTCATAAAATAATCGAGTTTTAACTCTAAACGGAATGTGTTGATGTGGGAATTAAAAAGGAAAACAATATACAGCAATTATTATTGTAATAGTTTAAAGAGAATAAAACTAAAACTATCCCATCATGAGTAAATCTAAAATTAAACCAATGTATAAATTTGTTATGGTATTTAAAATAACAATATGCATGCCTTGATGGGCGCGAAAATATGATATTTTTATAAATATCAAAATATCGGATATACAGGTGGTGACGGTTAGGGGTGAACATAGGGATTTAATACGGGATTTTTGTTTTATGCAATTTCCTGCTCTCCTGTTCATTTAACGCTAAAATCTTGTAGAGTGTGCAAAGTTGTTCAGAATTAAAAGTTGCATATAAACTGTACTTACATTATTATGGTTTTAGTTTCTTGTTAATTTTAAAAAGAAATTTCAAATGTGCCATTTAGTAGCAATAGCCATGACACTTGTTTCTTTTCTGGTTTTCAGAAATGATTAATATACATCAAACGTCAATATGACTTATGGAAAATAAATCACGTATTCTTCAATAACTATTTCCACAACAATAATTCTTTATAATAATGACACGTTCCTTATTTGAATAAATATTCATTATTTAATTTACTTTTACAAAAAAAATGACAGAATATGAATAAAACAATATTGTTTTCTACAATATCATGCCATGGCTATTTTTTATACTAATTAATAGTACTTTTAAAATTTCGTTTTAAAATTAAGAAGAAATTAAGATCATAATAAAAAAATTTGAGAACAGAGTTGTATACAACTTTTAATTCTGTACAACTTTGCACTTTACAGTTTTTTGCCATAAAAGGAACAGGAGATCAGGAAATTGCATAAAACAAAAATACCATGTTAAAACCCAATGTTCACCGTTAAACGCCACCGCCCCTGTATGAACAGTTGAAAAAGAAGACGCCTAACGAAGCGAGGGCAAAACTGCCGGAGGCGAATTTTTTGTCCTATAGATATTGGCATAAAAATATAAATACTTAAATAGGTGCAGTTACAGAACAGATCTAGGAAGAAAAAAACTTTTACTGATTAAATAAATAAAATGCAGAAATCATATTTTGTTTAAAAATATCACAATTGATTAACAACTTTATTTGATATATAATGACGCTAAAGCCGTTCAATAACAGATGAATAAAATACATATTTTGATACTTTTAAGTTTAAGATTCCCCAATTTGTTTTAGAATTGTCTTATTAACAAATAAATAATTATAAAATTCTTTGCATGAAAATTGTTTATTAAATCATTTATATACTTAACTATTTTGATATATTTCATTCATCTGTCCACTGGGTATTCATTAGTGAAAACACCGTTTAAAATATGAGCGTTGTGACCAGTAATAGCAAAAAAAAAATTCACATATATCAAATATTATAAAATTTAGTATATAATATATTTTGGATTTGAAAAAAAGAGGACAAATGCATTGAAAATGAAAAAAGATACTGGTCCCGGACCTTTACACCAAAAAAGAGGACATGTCCGGTGAAAAAATGACGTCTGATAACCCTACCTGTATTCCTGTATATCGATATACAAGGTGTGTCCTTTAAAACAACCAGCGTTTTTTTCGGCGAACTAATGACTTTACAGAAAAATGTTATATACAAAAAAATGATCAAGAATACGGGGCTATATAACTTTTTAGCCCAATCGAGATTTTTTTTCTGATTTCAACAGTGTAAATATTGTATAGGGTTGCATAACAATTATTTCGAGAAAAATAGTATCCTAGCCATTTTGATTCCTCTATTGTAACAGATTTCCACTGGTGATGTTTTTCGAAATTAGGAACCAAACAAATATTTGGGAAAAGGCATCGACTTCAAGACATGCGTACGCAGTTAACGCGGGAAATTACAAATATAATATATTGGATAATTATACATAAATATCTTATATACCGGGTGTCCCAATAAATCCTTGACATAGGCGTTTAACATGGGAAACTAGTATTTTGTAAATAAAATTTATTTCAATATTTAATAATGTAATATGAAAAGATTTTCTAATGTTTCCGTGGCACAATGGTTAGCGTAGGTGCCTTTGGAATATTAAATTTTATAGATTTGGGTTCGATTCTTGAGCCAGACATTTTTTTATTTTTTTGCAAATAAATGTTGAACTATTACAAATCTATCTTTTATTTCTTATTCGAAATAATAATACCTTTGTAAGAAATAAAGAGAAAATAACAAAAATTGATTACAACAATGAAAACATTGATATAATAAAAATGCATTATATTTTCTTTTCTTGTTAATAAAAAATAACTGAAATAAATAGGTACAATGAACATGTGCCTGTATTGCATTTTTACTGTATTTATAAATAACAAAGTTATCTCTCATTAATATCAAAGAAAATATAATGCATTTTTATTATATCACTCTTTTGATTGTTGTAATCATTTTTTGTTAATTATTTGCCCTTTATTTATTATAAAGTTATTATTATTTCTAAATGATTGTGATAGGAAATAAGAGACAGATTTTTAAAAGTTCTATAATTTTTTTGTAAAAAATATAAAAAAATGTCTTACTGGAGAATCGAACCCAAATCAATAAAATAGAATATTCCAAAAGCAACTATGCTACGGAATACATTTGCAAATCTTTTTAGGTTATATCACATAATATTGCAACAATTATTTATTTATAATTTTTTGTATTTTTTTTCAATTTGTGCAATAATAATAAAGTAATTAATAATAAATAACACACCGTAGTAATGTACTATTATTATTTCCAATATTATGGCTTAATTTTCTGCCGGACACTTTTTATTTACAAAAAACTGTTTTCCTATGTTAAATGACTGTCAAGGATTGCTTGGGACACCCGGTATATATATATATATATATATATATATATATATATATATATATATATATATATATATATATATATCCACTGATATATATCATTGCGCCCTGCTTGATAATACTCTGACCTAATTTTTACAACTGCCGAAATTTTAATAGATACTAATTTCACCAATATAAAATTAACTCATTGGGTTGTGTAGTGTCAACTATTGCAATTGGATAATAAGCTTTATTGAACATTAAAAAATAAACTACAATGTTACAACGTTATCTCGTATTGTAGGTGCAGCGAACTTTTATCCTACCAAATATTTTACAATTGTTATTATTATTTTTTTTGTAGCTTACCGTGACCATCAATGCGAGAGGCCCACCGTAAATGATGACACAAAACCCTCCTATCATCAACCAGGTGAATATGCCCCTGATGATCCAGTTTCTCCATCGGTCCGGCATGTCTTTGAGCACATCCCCAAGTACGGGAGGGGATTTGTCCGTACCTTGAGGAATGGTACAAGATAAGTCTGAGATCGGTTTTTCGTCAGGGCTTTTGTCATCTTCGCTGTCGATCTGCAAAAAGAAGAAGAAAGGGTTAATGAGCAATCAAAATTTTAATAAAAAAAATAGATTTTTTTTAGTTTATTTCAAGAATAATATTGTGAAAGATAAAGAAAAAAATATACTATCGTTTCAAATAAGAAAAATATCTTCATTTTATAAAAAAGCGTTCTATCATTAATTATATAATACTTCGTAAGATATTTTATAATCAACTCTTACATTCGTACACATTTTTTTGCGGTCACAAATCAGTCTTAGCAACAAATTTTATAACCAAAAAAAAATGTTATCAGACTGATCCAGATTTTAACTTTATTCTTTTTACCTTCCATCAACTCTAGGTAAGGAAGGTATTATTTTGAGTCAAAAAATTCGGTGGTGAGTTTTCAATGAATAAGCACGTTGTAGAGTCCCTACAATACGATTTTACTATTTTTACGATGATGTCTGTATGTGTGTGCGTGTGTGTGTGAGACTATAAATTTGGCCGCGATATTTCCAAGACTAGAATTCCAAAAATTACAATTTTTACATTCATATGCAGACTTGATTAGATTTTGGTTATAATTGATCAACCGGAAGTACCCTCATTTAAAGATTTTAACAGTTTTTCTTGAAAAACGCTGTTAAATATTATTTTTTGACATTTAATGTTATTATAAATATTGAAGAATTCTTATCTATATGAATTGATTGCGTTTTATATTTAGTGCATATAGAGTTAAAGAATTATACAGAAATTAATTTTTATAAATCAGCCAGCTATGCTTATAACCATGGAAACAGCTACTATATTAAGAAAATTGTAACTGACATGTCAGTGTCAATGGAAAGAAAATGAATGTGGCCGAGATGAGGATGTTGAGATAGATGTTAGGAAAGACACGGAAAGATAGGATAAATAATGAAAGAATAAGGGAAATGCCTCGAGTGATAGAAGTTTCTAGAAAGATACAAAAGAGACGATTACATTGATTTGAACATGTCATGAGGAGAGATGAAGAATATATTGGAAGAATGAATAGCTTAGTAATAGAAGGTAGACGAAACAGAGGAAGACCTAAGATAAGATGGAAGGAAGACTGTATTGCGGAAGACTTGAGAGAAAAGGAACAGAATGAGGACGACACGCAAAGCAGAAATGAGTGAAAGAAGAAAATAAAACATAGCCACCCCTAACGAACGGGAAAAGCTAAGGAAGATGTCAGTAGAATCTTTTGCAAGAAAATTTACGTATGGAATTTGTACATAATACACAGGATTGACGTAAGGTAATGTGCTGGCCACATCAGATTTTTTAATTCTTATCTCAGTAGGAACTTCTACATAAAAAAGCCGTGTACCTTTGAGCTGTGACTGTGATTTTATGAATCCTGATTAGTTTAGCAGTGATCCTATTAAATCATGATTTAAAAATTATAACAAGAATACAACTTGAATAATATAAACACCACCTATAGCGTCAAATATCATAAAGCAGACCAATGCAAACTAACTTTTTTTTATTTTTTAAGAAATCTTTCAGAACTCATAATGCAATTAAAATTATACAACCTTTCAATTCATGTTCTGTACTTTATTTAATACCCAACTTTTCGACAGCATGGACTGTTTCCTTCTTTAGGGAAAATACATAAATAATTAATAACAAAAAAATAGCACCAAGTTCCTTGATTAGATTGATTTTTAAATTTGTTCTAAACTAAATCCGTGTGATCACTCAAAAAGGATGATTCAGAAGGGTAAGAGGAAGATTGTATAGTGATCACAAAATGAGAAAATGGAGATAACGAATAGAAAATGTAAAAACATACTTCTTCTTAATCATGATCACTTTCATCATTTAGATTGCGAATCACAGCCCGAAGGAAAACGACTGCGTTGGATTGGATACAGGAACACTCGAATGAAGATATTAAAGACATTATAATGAAAATCTAATCACTAACTTTATCTATTATCTATTACTACCAGACTGGTTACTATATTTACGTCATCTAGGAAATCACAGTCAATAAGCATATAAAATAGTCATTCAAGTAATTAAATGAATGAACGTCATTGACGAATAAGTTTTTATAATCTTCTATTTATCTTTATTAAAATATATACTTGATACGAATTAATATACATTTATTATTATTTGAAGAGACATTGATTTTATATTAATATAACAATACAAGGTTACTTATAATGCCAAAAATTATAATACAAGTTGAAATAAGTTATAAATATTATATGAGTAGCAGAATATAATACATATTATAAGAATGAAATACATATTGTATATTTGTTTAAATACATTTAAAATTTTAATTCATAAATATGTATTGATAAAATTCATGACTTGCTTTTTGCTTCTTTGATATTTAATTGGTATTTTAAAGTATATAATTATAACTTTGTTTGATTTTGTTTCTAAGAATTTTGAGTTTAACAGTTTCCACTTCCTTAAGGGAATATTAATGACTCTTAATTATGTATCGTTTGTGTAATTGCAATTTTAGTGTCGTTAACTAATTAAGCAATTGACTAATCCGAAACAGATGTAATGGTATACAGGGTATCCCACCTGTGTTAATAATAATAATAATAATAAAGTGGAAAAGTTAGTTTTTTTTAATCTGTTTTCCACTCTTTATAAATTATTAATTATTATTAACAGGGGATTTTAGTTCCATCGAATTAAGAGAAATTAGTAAAAAATAGTGAAAGTATATACTTAATAATAAATATTAATAAAGATATAAAAAGATATAATTGAAATACATCAGAAATAATGAGGTTTTTGTTATAGCAGCTCGTCACTCATATGAATTCCGTATACAGGGTTTTTCCTTTAAAATAACCAGAGCTTTTTTGGGCGAACTAATGACTTTAGAGAAAAATGTTATGTACAAAAAATGACCAAGAATTTATCAGTAATAACATTCGGAAAATTTAACCAGTGGTTTTCAAAAGGTAGAAAAAAATAATATATTTTTTTAAATAGTACCCTGTATAATTTTTTAGCCCATTATATAGAGAATTTTTTTCTGATTTCGACGATATAAATATTATATAAGGTTGTATAACAATTATTTCGTGTAAAATTTTATTCAAAATTAGAAATAATGTAAATAGCTTTACTACTAGTGTAACCTAGGTAACAGATGTGTAACCTGTGTATTGTTTATTGCAATATTGTAACATTAATTTTAATTTTTAATAACTGTTTGATATAGAAACTTATATTAATGACGTCACATCTATATTTTCAAATTTCGGAGGACCATAACTCGCTTATTAATAAAAATATTACAAAACATCGAAATTACACTCTCATCTAATAAGACAGTTAAGGTAGCCTACTAATTTTAAAGTACTATGTACCTATTTAAAAAAGTTAGCACCTATGTATATTCGTGGCATAAGTGAAGAAGTCTGTCCACATGCATGCGTGTAAAAAAAGCTTCACACATATAAAATATTTTAAAATAAACTCCATAAGACATGCATTGCATTTTACGCATCGCTATTAAAAGTCAGACATACTACGATTAATGTGTGTAGCTACTACTTCACGCATTGGAGTAGAAAAATTATTTATTTAGTTCTATAATATTGATAGACATGATTTTAGCGCACGCGTCTTTGTTAGAAACGAGCGGCTTGCCGCGAGTTTTCTAACGGGACAAGTGCGCTGTAATGTCTTATGAAACGTGTATTTTATACTATTTTTTCTATTTTGGTCCTTTTATCAAAAAAATATTTACAAATAATTTACGTGATTTGATTTTTAGGAATATTTTAATTTTTATTTGATTGTTGGTAACAGTAACAGTTATTGATATTCGTAACTATGACGTTTCATTGTTATTGTTTACAATTTAAATAATATTTACTTTCAAATGACAAATGTCTAGAAATGTAGGTACTACGTACCAACCTAACAGAAATTAGGTTTGAGTTCTTTTAAGAAGTACTTTATGACATCCAAATGGGTTTCATAAAGTACATATTAAAGAACCAAAATAGGAAAAGTATATTAGTTACTTTAAATACTTTTGGATACTTTAAGTACCAAAAAGTATTTGAAGTACTTTTTATGAAAAATAGTATATTATGTGGCAAGTGTGTGAAGCTGAGATTTTTTACATGAGGGTGGAGATTGCGACACGAGCCGAAGGCGAGTGTTGCAAACCACCCGAATGTAAAATAGGCTTCACACACGTGTTACATACTATACTTTTACTACGACCTTGCAATAATATATATATATATATATATATATATATATATATATATATATATATATATATATATTTATAAACTAATAACACATTTCTCATGAAGTTGTTATTTCTACGGACCATTTACCAACACATGATTTACATGTATATAAAGATATTCATTGTATGTGTTAAAAGTGAACTATTTACTTCACGCACGCTATGCGTGAAGTGACACTTCACGCACAGTGTATATTTACTTCACGCACAGTGTACAAAAAATCAAGCTGCACACATAAAAATTGATACGTGAAGTTACTCACTTCACGCATGGGAGTACAAAATAGTATATTATGTGGCAAGTGCGTGAAGCTGAAATTTTTACATGAAGGTGGAGATTGCGACACGAGCTGAAGGCAAATGTTGCAAACCACCCGAATGTAAAATAGGCTTCACACACGTGTTACATACTATAGTTTTTCTACGACCTTGCAATATTTTTTTTTTTATAAATTAATAACACATTTCTCATGAAGTTGTTATTCCTACGGACCATTTACCAACACATGATTTACATGTATATAAAGATATTCATTGTATGTGTTAAAACTGAATTATTTACTTCACGCACAGTGTATATTTACTTCACGCAGTGTACAAAAAATCAAGCTTCACATTTAAAAATTGATACGTGAAGTACTCACTTCGCGCATGGGAGTAGAAAAAAGTATTTTAAGTACAGTACTAAGTACTAGTTTTGAAAAGTATTTTAAGTAAAGTATTATAAATACTCGATGTATTAATAATACTTCCAGTACTTTTACACAAATATTAAACACAAAGGACTCATACTTTTGCGTTTTCCTAATTTTTTTATGAGTGTAGTTCTAAATTTAGTTTTAATATAAATAACCCATATTCTAATGTGTTGCTATAGTGAAAGACTGCATTTAAGGTTATGTTATTATGTTGAAAAAAGATTTCTTTAATTAATATTACGAAATCTATTGTTTGTCACAATAAATGCATTTTTAACAAGTGGGTCAACTGATGTGGGACGAAGTTTGTAATAATTTTTTAAGGTCAATAATTAGAAAATCAACTTTATTTACTTTTATAATTTACATTTTTCTACGTCTTGTTAAATAAACATTTTTATTTTTGTTAAGATTATATATTATCTTTGTTTTCCTTAAATAATAGAAATTCATATATTTGCATTTGCTCAATGTATTAATAATAATGTAAACATCTATTTAAAGAAGAATGATACACACAACTACATAAACAATATTTAAATAAAAAAAACACTGGCAAATATGTATTATGCATTTTTGACGATGATGTAGTATAAAATCATTGTAATATATTTTTAAATAACCATTAAACATTAATTTATTCAAATAAGTAATCATTTACGGAGTACGGTATGGAATTGCATAGTACAACAAGTTGTTCACAATTACAAAAGAATATTTGAGTTCCGTCCAAGAATTTATGTTGTTTTGTTCAAACTTTTAGAGGAAAATAAAAATAATTATACTTGCCATCAAATAAGTATGGACTGAAGATTTCTACATTGTTGTCAATTCAGTATCGCAAAGTTGAAAATGCTAACTTATGAAGAAACAGCACCGAAGGGTACACAGAAAGGAAAAAGTTGAGCATCAGCCCGCATTTATTTGACGTGGATCATAATTATTATTTTTAGGCAAAATGATAAACAATACTTTTATTATTTGCATATGATCTTAAATGTGTCATAAAATAGATAACAAAAATGGTTTCATGTGTCATAAGAATGCATAGATAAAAATATACATCCGTATGTACAAGTATGTAATTTGAAACTTTGATATCATCTGTCTATGGAATTTGTTATCGTATTTGGTCAATAAATAGTTACCATAGTAATGTGATCAACAAAATCATTTGGCACAAATAAGAAAACTTTAAATGACAAACAAATAATCATAATAAAGAATAAAAAATATTATTCTCACAGTATTTTTTATTTCATAATAAATAATATTAACTATTAAGTGTAGAATTTAAAAATAAAATTTCTTCAGTGATTTGGGTGCAGAATTTAATTCCATTTTATTTAAAAGCAAATTTATGACAGTTCAAACGATATGCATTTCTTTATAATTTTGTTTCTATTCCATGGGCTATTGCTACACTACAACTGGGCAATATTTATAAAATTTCAAATTCGATTTACCAAACGTACAATTAAAATCTGTTTAGTGATTTAAGCGTCTAATGTAATTATCTACCAACATTTTTGTCTAAAACAAATGGGAATTTATATGCAACGAAAAACTGATTTCCCATTTTCAATGTAAAATCAGACTTTCCCAATTTCCTGCTTCCCTAATTATTTTAGGTAAAAAAGCTTCAAATAAAAGTTACAGAGCTTAAATTCTGCCATCTAAATCAATAAACGAACTTATTTTTTTGTTCCTTGTAACGGCAGAAATTAGATATGAAAATATCGAAAATCACCCCAAAAATAGCAAAATACATGGAATTGAGACAAAATAAATTGTTAACGATTTATCTGTCAAGCTACGTTAATTTATTTTTATTATTAATAATAATTTCTGTTCAAGTGAACAAATATCAATTTAAATTAACAAATAATTGTTAACTGGAACAGAAATTAGGAATAATACCTAATAAAAATAAATTACCCTAATATGACAGATAAACCGTTATACATTTGTTATTTCTCAATTCCACGGCTATTGCTATTTTTGAGGTGATTTTCGACATTTTCATACCTAATTTCTGCCGTTATCGATTCAAATGCAGAATTTTATGGTCAACTTTTATATGCAGCTTTTTTACCTAAAATAATTGGGGAAGCAGAAAATTAGGAAAGTCTGACTTACATGGCTCGCGTGCCGGTCACCCCCCTATACAGGGTTAGTCTGGGAAAACGCCTACCCATTTAACTATTTTATTATAAGTAATAGAAAAAAATGGCTCATATACAAGTTTTATTATTTCAAATATACTATTTGATGGCAGATACAGATATTTTTTGTAAAGTCAGGTTTATAAGATACAACTATCAACTTTTATTTTTTAAATAGCAACCTATAATTATTTTACCAAAATAGAAAGCGCCATTTTTTGTCTTGAACGATGTATTAGTTTTCATTAAAGCATTTGAAAAAATTCGAGAAAAATAAGATAATTGAGATATATGAGAAATAATTTTTATTCAAATATTCTAGGACACTGTGTGAAAATAAATAATAAATAAATAGATAAATAAGTAAATAATGAATAAGTAACAAACAAATGTATACTTTGTTGATATTAATATTGTTACATTTTGTTTATTTTCACATAGTCACCTATAATATTTGAATAAAAATTATTTCCCATATATCTCAATTATCTTATTTTTCTCGAATTTTTTCAAATACATTAATAAAAACTAATACATCGTTGAAAAGACAAAGAAATGGCGGTTTATATTTTAGTAAAATAATTATAGGTTGTTTTTTAAAAAATCCAAGTTGATAATCGTATCTTGTAAACCTGATTTTATAAAAAATATCTACATTTGCCATCGAATAGTATATTTAAAATAATAATCCTTTTATATGAGCTATTTTTTCTATTACTTATGAAAAAAAGTTAAGGGGGGCGGGGGCGTCTTCCTAGACTCACCCTGTATACAGAAATTTGAACAGAAATTTATATTTAATATTATACTTACAATATATATTCCAATATCAGAAAAAAAGTATGTTAATTATTTTGCAAAATATTTTTTTTGTTTCATAAATATCACGCGATGTGCAGTTTTCATTTATAAATGATATGATTACTAACGTCAAAGTATTTTCAAAGTGTCTAACATGATAAATCAGTTTTTTGCAGATTTTTTTATCTTTCTACTGATACCACTATTATTGTCAGTCAAAACGAAGGCAACAGTCTGCAAAAAAAATATTTCTAATGTTATCTCCTATGTACACCTTGAAAATAAGCATCCCGTATCCGTATTATCACAGAGATTTAATGATAAGCGCTTTCGTGTATAACTTATAATTGGATTTTTTAAATTCAATAATAACTAAACAAAATTAAATAATGCGAAAAGTGTGCATGTCTACGGCTTTATCTACGCTCAAACATTCGGATGTTTAAATACAAAATATTAGTTTTCAGATAAAGATAAAATGTACATGGTTAGTTATTTGTTTCGTATATATTTACCCATTTTTTGTTCCTTCTCCGCCCTCTCATTTTGATGAACTAACTAAGCGAACTAAATATATAATATATTCTTCAAAAATAGCATATTCATTTCCATTGTATTAATATGTATTGTTTGTCAAAATAAAGCTAAGTAATGGCGCCAAATTATAATTGTTTAAACAGTTTTTAAAGTACACTAACTGTCTGATGCACTATAATGAATGACACAACAGTTCTTTTAGACACTAACAAACGAAGTCCTCTGAACATGTGACAATGAACATTTTCCGAGTGAAAAAAGTAAGGTCAGTGAAATAATATTTACCTTGAGTTAATTAATTCTGCAATCTGAAATTTACGAATAACAAACAAGTTGGATTCGAATAAGGTTTATAATAAAATCCGCAAAGTTAATTGTTTTATTTATGAGTTTATAATGTGCCCACTTTAAAATATAAAGGTGTTTATTGATTTTATAGTGCACATGTATGTGACAGTTGTTTTATGCATGTTTATTCTCTTGACAGTGTTGACGCCAATACAGTCACAGTCTATGTATACTAGCGTACTATATTTAGACTGAATCTTTCGTACATTAATTTAAAATAATTGTACCTTGTTTATTTATTACTTACATGATCACTTTCCGCAGTGTCCTGATTCGCATCACCCCCTTCAGAGTGTCTTTGCCGTAGTTCCGACATTTTTATACGTAATAACTAAACCACAAACTTACACTGCACTTCAAATAACTAATTAATACTTATTATGAAGAATTTAATAATACTTTTCACATATTTAGAGGACAGGTAACTTGTCAAACACATAAATGACAATCAATACAACTGCGGCATTTTCGGAACCTAGTCTCGGTTATTTTCGGGTATCATCGTCGGGATGTTAATGGAGTGTATTATGCGCCATGTAATACACTCTGTGAACACGTGATGTGATCACCTGAGAGCATATTTTCGAATATTTGTTAGTAAATATATTACATAATCAGCATTTTTCGAAAACAAGCTTTTATATATCATTTAGATGATAATTGACTATGTGGCAAGACTTTTGTTAATTTTCATACTGTAATATTTGTAATTTGTATTATTATACATTGACTGGAATACTTATGTTTGGTATTACGCTATCATCTGTTGTATGTTTGTGACGTTACCAATTAAGATCATAAATCTTTTCATTTAGTTTATATACTATACCAAAAAGTGTTTTATTTTCTAATAGTTTTTAGATAAATAAGTTATTTTTGATGTGACAAACTTTATAAAAAAAATAGGTTAGATTTAACAATTAACCAACGTAACAAAAACAACACATGGCGTTGAACAAAGAAAACGATTTTTGCGAAAAAGTAAGTATTAACAATTATTTATTGATTCCCACTCTATAATTGGTTTATTATCGTTGTAGATTTCTTCTCATATTAAAGATACATTTTTACAACTATATGATGCCCTAAAAAGTAGAGAAGTACAATTATTACGACAAGTAGAAGTTTTAGAACAACATTACAAACTAAACGATTCTTATGATAATTGCTTTAAAGATGTTAGAGTAATTTTTGATGATGAAAAAGACATTTTGAATTCCATTTCCACCTTTGGAAGAATTGACCTCAATGGCATTTCATGTGACAGCGAAATATTTAAAATAGAAGATTATCAGAAGCCTGAAATAGATCACGTCTCTTTGTATAAATATTTGGAAAGTTCTTATAATAACTCTAGTAATATCAAATTAGACAACAATAAATTAAAACAATTAATAGAAGATCGTATTGTAGAAGAAATATCAACTGCAGAGTTGTTAACAGAAGTAGAACAATTTCCAGAAATTTCTACTTCTATTCTAGAATGTATCGAAAAAGATGATCCTAGTTTATGTTTACACATAGAAAATGTGAAAATTTCCGCAGAAGAAAATCGTCCAAATGAAACCAAAGGAATTCCATCTTGTGATAATACCGAAAATAATCTTAGTGAACAGTGTGTAAATAATAGTGCATCAGTACCAAATTTAAATTGTAAATGTAGTGATTATTCTAAAACCCCTGAAACCAAACTACAAAAAGACTCATTAACTCAAAGTGCAAAAAATTTAAACGATTCCTCCAAAGAAGACTTTACAAATGTTCCAGAACAAGTGAAAATTATAAGTATGAAACAACCCGTACAAATCCAGCAATGGATGAAGCAAATTATTTCTGAAACAGAAGTTGAACCCCACGCGAATAATATGGAACATAGTCACCTGGAAATACTCCGTAAGGATTCGGTTTAATACGTTTTTATTTCACGTAAGAATTCTAATATTTATTTTTATGGTTATTTATACATTTTTGATATTTTTATATATAAGTTATACATTATACTGCCAATAAGTTTTTTTACACCAAATGTAGTGTGTTACTGTTTCTATTACACAATAAATGTTTCTTTTTAATTACTGGTTAATCGTTAATCTCGTTTTTTGAAAGTTACCAATTACCATTTTTCCATGACTTAGGCCCCGTATTTTCACTTCCGAATAAAGTTTCGGATAAGTATTTATTAAATAAATTTCGAGATAAATTTATTCTACATATTTATTCAACGAATAATTCCATTGAGTCTGTTCATACATTTGGTAAAAACAAATAATTATCTGTCGAATAACTTTAAAGTTCGTAAATTGGTAACCTTGCAGAGTGAATTTGAGTCAGCAGAGAAGGATGGAGTTTTGCGTAGCTACGTTAAAGAGAAAAGGATGAAATGTGTCATTTTTTTTGAATCCGTACTTGTCAAAATTTTGTTTGACATCCTTAATGTCATGTATATTCTTCTGCATTTTTAGCCCTGGGAGATTGTAACTTAAAAAGTGTACTATAGTTTGGTTCACGAAAGAAGACAATTCAAGGCCATTTGTTCGAAGAAAGAAGAAACAACATTTTATATAGCGGTAGTATAGCAACATTATGTATTAGAAAGAGATAGATTATTTGACGTATGTCTACGTGATTTATGCTATATGACAGATATACGTTCCATATTCACATTGCTCTCTAATACATTAAAAATAATAGGAACGTATGTCGATGAGTTGCTGGTGTGCAATTATCTATTGAACTACCATCTACGTTAAAGCAAATCCAGTGGCGGAGTTTGTTTTTTGAATTTGACGCACGTTTTGACGTTTAATCAAAATCAACGAATAAGTTTCTAATTTTGTTCCACGATATAATTGAACATAATCATGGGAAAGGAATTTTTTTGCGACGGCAAGCTATTCAATTTGTGCAATATTTGCAACGGGGAACAGAAAATAATGGACCATTATTAAATCTTCATCGGATGCAGCAGGTAATATATGTAAATATATTTTTTTAATTTCTTTGAAAATTGAAATTGCTAGACAAAAAAGGTTTCATGATTAATAAATTAAATTTAGCAAGTATTTTATTTTAGCGTACAGCAGATGCGCTACAAATATCTTAAACCACAGTAAACAGGGTATTAAAACGTGTTACTAATATCGAAAATGAAGAACAATTAACTTATTTTTGAAAAAAAACGACCCAGAAAATCAACTGCAACAGCTGATCTTGATACTTTTAACACCGATGCAATTAGAAGAATAATATATGAAATGTATTATGTTAACAGTACGTAGTTTATTATTTATTTTCAAAATATGTATTTATATCATTGTTTTCAGTATTTTTGTATTTATACATAGGTGTTGTATCTTTATGTTCATTATTATAGCAAAATAAAATATATCTTTGAAAATGTGTAGACGCTTAACATTTAATTTTGAATGATTAAAATGTATCCACAAATATTATACCTGGTGAACGCCTATGTGTATAGAATGTAGTGAAGTTATTTGCAAGTAATATTATACCAGATGGTTTGAAAATGACCTTGAATTGTCATCTTTCGTGAACCAAACTATACATACCTATTACAGTAATCATAAAAGGTAAACAAAATATAAAATTGTCCTTATATTTTTTTGTGTATTCCTTACAGTTCGAGGTAAATGAATGTCATGGTATTTAACAAAATTATCCAAAAGTATGTTACCAACGTTAAATGTCAGGATCTTTATGATTTGCCTATTCACTATTTGAGATCAAATCCGAACCCCAATGTGTAATAATAAATTAAAAACAGTTTGTTCTATAATCGGAATCTGTCAAAAAATCCTTAATGTGTGTGGTTAGGTCGCTGTCTGATAGTCTGATGTGTTTAAAATTATCCCATTATTTATTCATTTATAATTCAAAATCAAAATATCATCATACTCATCAAAAATACTTAATATATCCATTTTGTTAATATATCTGTACTTTGTAGAAATATAATCATACGAATAAACCATTTATTCGCTGCCCATCTACCGAATAATTTATTCTGCGAATAACATATATTGTTCTTTCGAATAAATTTATTTACCAGTGAAAAGAGAACAAAAATATTTTTCCGAAGGCTAAATTTATCTAAAGCTTTATTCGCAAGTGAAAATACCGGCCCATAAATTACTATACTTCATTTTACGCAAGAAAATAGCGTTAGTTTAGATAAGGATATGAATTCTGCCCTTTGATTGGTCAGAATACAAACCTAGTTTACAAAAACGAAAAAAATATCACCTGCCAGTTGTCAGTTATCAAATAAAATCAACAAAATTGGATAATATTTAATCATGTTTTGTTGTAGTTTTTAATATTCTGGTACAGATAATAGTTATTTGTGTATCAAGGTACTGAAGTTCTACTTTTTATCACTAATATGGAATTTAGTTGCCGAGGCCGTAGGGCCAAGGAAAATAAACCATATGAGTGATAAAAAGGAACTTCAGTGCCAAGGTGCATATTAAGTTTTATTTAAAATCGAACAATTGTGAAAATGAAAGCAATAATTATTTTTGTGGGTTATATTGACAAATCTGTCAGTTACTGTCAGACAAACAAACGAACTTATGTTCAATATTGCGAACCTCCGGACATTGAAGTTATCGTAATGAACACTCAAAATTATATGTTATCTTAAACTTCTTCATCGGAATTTATTTAATTCCTTCTTCTTGCAGATATTTTTTGTCGTTTTACTTACAAATTTACTACGAACCTTTTATATTTTTATTGCACCGTGACGTCATTTTTGAATGCACCACGTAGTGAAATTCTTATGAACTAGAGATTGGTAGGTACCATGTTGTCAAGTAAAGTGATTAAAATGACAAGTATTTATTCGATAAAAACTTGTTTGAACTTGTTTGAACAACACAGGAACTTAAATTATTTTGACTTTGATTATAAGGAAATTATTAATAAAAACAATTTATTTAAAAAAACAACAGTTTTATTCTTTTTTAATAACTAACTGACAACTACGCAATTATCTGTCGTTGGAGTTTATTTCAATTATTTCGCGTCTTTAGGACATATAACCACGTTTCTGATTCCCATCTACTCGTCCTCTTGTTTTAAAATATTCATCATCACAAACTCTTGGCGTGAATTTATTGAATATAGTTACGTTTTTACTTTCCGCTATTTCAAATTGTTTGAAATATATCTGGCCTTCCCAATGCGCAAATAACCTACTGCGCACTACATATATGTCATTTTTGTCTATCTCTCTCTTTTGATGTAAAAGGTCCATTGTACATAGTACGTACACCTACCCAAAATATATTATATGTCATAAGGTTGGCAACACTACATTTGTTTGAAATCATCGTCTGTCTAATGGATTACTTTAGCGCCGATTTCTGAACTTTTAATGACGATTTTTGTGCACTTTAGTGACGATTTCAAATAAAAATATTTATTAGTAACAAAGTTTGGTTTCACGTATTTAAATTATTTATTTAATACATGTAAAAACGGCCTGCTGTCAAGTACCATCTACTATTTTCTTACGTGAAACGAAGTATAAGTACAGTAAAATTAAGATTTTAACTCAAGCCAAGCGTGTTACATGCATTTTAGCGCACACACTTGCAGTCTTTGCAAATGACAGAGATAAATGTATGACTATTTGTTAATTCGTTCATGATACAAATGACCTTGAACGGACGTCTTTTAAAAAAAATACTGTAGTTGAATGAAATTTTTTGTATCTTCATTAAATACATATTAAGGACATGTACTTTTTATTTGTCGTAAATTATTTATTAAAATAAGTTCTAAATTTATAGCTGAAAACCGAAATTTAAAAATATCTTACTAACTACACAAGTGCATACATAAAATAAATATGAAATATAGGTATTAATAATGAGCCGTTCAGCGTTTTCCATTTATACAGGGTGATTCACCAGTCTGTTCTTGTTTAATAACTCGATTATTTTAAATATTGTTTTGTTTATCTTTAAGAAATGGTATGGAATTTTCTATTTTCAAATGGAATACCATATACAGGGTGGTGGCGTTAAAGGGTGAACATAAGGATTTAACATGGGATTTTTGTTGTATGCAATTTCCTGCTCTCCTGTTCATCATACAACAAAAAGTGAAAATTGCAAAGATGCATATAAAACTGTTTTTACATTTTTTATTATGTTTCTGATTTCTTCACAATTTTAAAAAGATATTTCTGTTCATTTGTAGCAATAGTCATGACTTTTGATATTACAGAAAACAAAATTATTCATATTTTGTCAAATTTTAACGTAATATAGTATTTAATAATAAATAAAAACAGAATCGCGCATCGCCAAAACGCTTCGCCCAAATCATTCAAAAACCGAATACGTGAGCGTGGCCAAGCGGAGGTCACTTTAGGTTAGGTTATGGATGGGTTTGGTTAGATTAGATACGCTTTCGAGCAATGCGTGATTCTGTTTTTGAATATTCGGGATTTGAATGATTCTGTGCATGCATATTCTGATTTTGAATATTCTAGTTTCGAGTATTCTTGTTTAGAATATTCGGGCGTTGCATATGCACCCGTGCTGAAGTGGAGAGCATTTGATCACTCAGCCATGGTACATCACCTCGCTCTGTCTAAAAATTTCTTGTCCTTTTCTAAATTGTGTGGAGGGTAGTCCGCTGCCGATCCGCCGCGGATGACGTCAAAATTATAAGTCCCCATTGCGCATCTCTCTATTTCCGTCGCTTGTAAACAAAACTTGACATGTGCTCTTGTGTTTGACATTTGAAGCTGTTTCCTTGCCTGCGTTGAAGCGAGAGCCTTTTTACGTCACATTCTGTTTTTAATATTTGAAAATATACACATTTTTTAACAATTAATAATTCATTATTTATAGGAATTTTTTTTTTCAATAAATAATTTTTAAATAAGCAAAAAAAATACGAGAATATGATGTTATTTTATAAATACAAAAATCTTGCAACCACTCTATTTTAAAATATCTAATGGATATTTCGTGATATATTCATATCTAAGTCGAGGCTATATAAAGAATTTTTTTCAGTCCTATTCTATCCTAGATTATAAATAATTTAGATCCTATCCTAAATGTTTTTTATTATTAAATCGTAGAAATAGGCTATTCGGATCGAGAATTTTTAAATACGAAGAAAGAAATTGTGAAAAATTCATGGACCTCGCTGGGATTTGAACCCAGGGCCTTCCTATATCTAATAGGACGCTCTAACCAACTAAGCCACGAGTTCCCATCGAAGTCAATGAACATTTCACAAGTCTTTTTACAAATCGTAACGAGTACACTCTACTAACAGAAGAGATGAATACTCAGCGCGAACAGTGCGCAGATATAGAAATTATTGTGAACTTATAAAGCCGTCACACACAACGTAGATTATAAATAATTTAGAAAATTATCCTAAATGTTTTTTATTATTAAATCGTAGAAATAGGCTATTCGGATCGAGGAGAATTTTTAAATTCTATCCCATAAAATTTTCCGACATCATATAATGTGTCTTTTTATGATACAACAACAAATCTGATCTTTGAAACGCCTGTCCACAAATTTCACAATTATAGGGCGTTTCACCAGTATGCGTGCGCAGATGTATTTTCAAGACAGTTGAAGTAGTACATCCCCTACCACATAATTTACAAATATACGGCCTATCACCAGTGTGAGACCTTATATGTACAGTAAGTCCCGAATTAGTTGTAAAGCCTTTATTACAGATTTCACAAACAAAATTTTTCTCGCCTTTATGAATTTTTAAATGAGTCTCTAAATGAACGTTTTGGGTAAACCCTTTTCCACAAATTTGACAAGAAAATGGCCGTTTATTAGAATGTATCAACATATGTTTAGTTAATGACCCCAAAACACAAAATCTTTTATTACAAACTGAACAAATATGTTCTTTTTTGGCATAACCTTCAGAATGGATCTTAATATGAGATCTTAACGTTCCACTTCGGGTAAATTTCTTTCCACAAGTTTCGCACTCAAATAATTTTTCCCCTTTATGCGACCTTAAATGTTCTGATAAATGACAACTCTGAACAAAATCTTTATTACAAATTTTACAAACATAAGGACGGTCTTTGCTATGAGTACGGCTATGTTTTTTGAGATCATCCAAACGAGTAAAATTTTTACCACATTCGCTACATAAAAATGGTTTTTCGCCAGAGTGAGACATAAGATGAACATTTAAACCATTTTGTTGTGTGAATGATTTTGAACAAATATTGCAGACGTATGGTTTTTCTCCCGAATGAAGACGTAAGTGATTTTGGAGGTGGTCGTATTGGACGAAACTGCGGCTGCATTCTTTGCATTTGTGGCGGCGTTCTCCTAAACAATAAAGAACAATTTATTTTTACATAGTTTAACAGATATATTATAGATTACACAAAAATTATTTAGAATTTTTTTTTATTCTACGTATTTTATACTTTGGCGCCATCCCTAATGGGGTATTCCGGTGATGTGAAATTTATGCAAAATAGTACCTTTCTTTCGATAATTTAATTATCCATATATTAGAAAAATATAATAAAACATTTTAGTAAAAAGTTTTCATTCATAATTTTATGTTAAGAAGTTAAGAAATTCTTTACAAATCTAGAAACGTCGTTGAAAATTGTGACGTAGATTCGATATGTTGTTGCTCATTTCAAGTTAAATATATACTATTAAAAACACAGATAGCACTAGTAACCAGTACGCGTGTTTTTGTATATGATATTTTAACGCTGCCATGCACTTGAGCGATGCGAAACGCGACGAAGAGAAGTATTTTAATTCAATATACAAGTGTAGTAGCTAAACGAGCTACCTCAATTAATTTCTATATTATTAAAGATACAAAAAAAAAAACTGAAGGCAATCTTATAGAAGACCAAGGAGAACATCTGATTAAAGAAGAAAATATTTTTTAAACCAATGGTTCTCAAGTTACAATACAAAGCTATTTTTATATGGGATGATATACAGAGTGTATCAGGACTAGTGTAAAAAAAAATAATAGCATATTCCTGACATCATTTTGAGTAAAAATGTTATATGAAGATAGGTCCTATTCATTTGGTTACCAAAATATAAGAGATCAATGTTTTACAAGTAGCAGCAATTTAATTAATTTAATCAAGATACATTTAAAACATAGTAACAAACAATGGAAACATTAAATATATTCATTTTGTCTTATAGTAAGTGTTCAAAATGTGCCCCTCGAGCTCGAATGCAAGCTTGACACCGACGAATCATGCTGATACCACATTTGTTGTATCTGGAGAGGTACTTCTACCATCATTTCACAATGTCTGCTTTCTAAAAATGCTCTGTATAGTTCCGAAGTTAAATGGTTATTTAAAACTTCGATTTCCAGAAACTGATTATTAAATATACCAGCCCAAATATTTACGCTGTAACGTTGCGTATTCTGCAACACTAAACCCATCCATTTCAATAACAATAACTCAGGTAAAAAAAATCAATTTCAGATTAATTTTGCGTTTTCCATTGTTTATTACTCTGGATTGAAGGTATCTTGATTAGAAAAATTTAAAAATTGCTGCTATTTATAAAATTTTGAACTCTTGTATTTTGGTAACCAAAAGGAATAAGACCTATGTTCATATAACATTTTTTACTCAAAATGATATCAGGAATTTGCTGTTAATTTTTTTTACACTAGTCCTGATACACCCTGTATATTTTTAGGCCCTTTCGATAGAGTAGTTTTTTTAAATTTATTAACAAATATTTGTTCCATTTTAATTTAAGTTCAATTGTTTTTCCTACATAGCCTACTGAAAAATAACTATTAAAATCAAATTTATTTAAATTTCAATTTAATTTTTCTCAATATTTTTGTTATGTAAGAATATAAAATAATCACATGGTTGAATTCAGAAAAAAATACTCCATCGAATGATCGTAAAAAATTATAAGATCCCATTTAAAAAAATATTTTTATATTCTCTAATCGGATGTCCCCCTTGGTCTTCTATAAGATTGTCTTATAGTATTTTATCCACGACTGTCAAATAACATACCCATAATACAACTGTTTTTTATATCAATTAATGACCTTCGTTACTATTGGTAATTAAATAATATTGACAGTTCGATGGAATAATATTATTCAATCGTTATGTCAAATACAAATCTTACCCTTCAAAGAGTACAAACAAATTACTTTTTCCGTCGACCGTTTATTAATAGGCTATCTTAATGTATAGAAAATCATTCATTAATGACCCTTATTAATGCATGATTTTTTATTAATAAACGATTTATTGGGTGCGTTCATCACATGGAACATAGCATGTATTGCTAACGCTAAGTTGTAGCAAAAAGGTAGACAGAATTGAAAGTCATGCTTTTGACACTTACTAGCTAGGTATATTCACGTAGCATAACTTTAAAATGAATTTGAAAGAATAAAATTCCTCAAATAACATAAAAAACCGCTTACGTTGTCTAGCATTAAGTACACTGAACGCACCCACTGAAAACAATTGATGACAAAACTTATTGATTTTCTGACGTAAAATTTGACGTTCGGTCAACCATTACTAACCTAAAAAAATTTGTCATGGAATAAAATTAGATTTTCCATTTAAGTAAGATACGGTCAACGAAAAAATATTGTAACTAACACGTGTGTTAATTGGCGATTAATGATCTCAACAATTAACGCGTTCGCTACGCTCACGCGTTAAAATGTCTCGATCATTAATCGCCCTCATTAACACATTTGATAGTTAAATAACTATTAATAATTAAGTATTTCAAAATTACACTAGTTTTCTCATTTTTCATGGTTTTATTTTCTTCTTAAGCTTAAAATGTAGCTGAATAGTCGGTTTAAACTTTTCTGCTAAATGTCAAATCACTTCATAATTTTGTTAAAACAAATACCTAGCGATCAACGCTAACTATGTTTATGTTTGTAAACAAACAATTTTCTATAATTTATTAAGTTATTTCTGATTTTATTTTACAGTATGTTATTATTTGACAGTTGTGGATAAAGTATAGTATTCTATTCGCATATAATGCATGCTATTACACATGAGAATGAAGTTTGCATGTAAATCATTCGAGTGAGTAATGGCCATTACTATTATTGTATCTTTAATAATATAGAAATTATTTGAGGTGGCTCGTTTAGTTGTTACATCCTGTATATTAATGAAAAAACTTCTCTTCCTTGCGCAGAGTAACGAGGCAACTCGCCGGAATTCTTCGATGAGAATATTTTCTCTGCTCCGCGCTTCTTTGAACTAATGTGTGCGATAGCAAAGAGTAGCGTATACGTTTGAAACGAAATCGAGAAAGAACTAAATATCACACGTTCTAATAGTTCCAAGAACTTTTCATAGTCCATACAAAATGTTGATGGCATTTAATGCCATTTTTTACTAAATCTGAGAATAGAGTTTTAAACTCGCCCTCTGTTTTTCATTTCTTGTTATGAACTCGCATCCTCCGCCGGTTTTTGTTTTGTTAAATATCTGCTTCTTCACACCATAATGACAATAATTTCTTCATCTGAGCTTTCTTTTTATATTAAATTCATAAAATTACAACAAACGCGACTATTTCTCGTTGAAAACTGCTCGAAAATACGCGTTGGTACTAAATTTGATTTTACGACGCGCTTTCTTTAGCATAAGTGTGCGCCGGCCTTACTACATTTTGTTTACACGGTGAACACTAGAAACCGTTACTGGCGTTTAACGTGCGAAATCAGTTTTCCCAAATATTATCTGCCCCGAAAAACAATGTTATGTTTTGTAGATAAAGATTTAGAAAATAAAATTCAGAATTTTTGGTTGCTATTTTTTTTAATTTTATGATTTAAGGCCTATTTATAACAACGTAACGCAAACGCAATAGGTAACGTAAGGAGTTATTAAAACACATGCTTGTAATAGGGGCTGTTTATATCACCGCAATGCAGTAGGTAACGCAATGAACGACACGCAAGAGATGGCCAAATTTAAACTTTCTGCGTGATGCCTTGCGTTCCCTTTTGCGTGTAACCAATCACTTGTCAGTATTTTCACAAGAGGCGCTCACAAGTTTTTCTTGCACGGTAGAGGTTATGTAAACATCAAATTTCAAAAGAAGTCCCGATTTGCACTATGCTTTCTGATTGGTTACAAGCAGCAAACTTAGCGTGTTTATTACACATTTCGCGATTGCGTTACCCACTGCTTTGCGTGCTTGCGTTGCGTTGATATAAATAGGCCTTTAGTATGTATTTCAAAAAATGAACGGCATGTAAATTGTCAAACCAAATAACCTGTCAAAAATAGGTATCTGACAGTTTGCCAACGCTGATTTCTTGAAATAACGCATACATCTGTTTTACCATGCCTTTAAATTAAATTTACTCGGACATCATAAGTGCAAATTTAAAAATATTGATACCCTAAAATTCAGAATTTTATTCTCCAAATCTCTATTTTTAAATCACTACATAACGTTTTACGGGACAGATAATATTTAGGAAAAAAGTGAGCCGTCGCGGGACGCCTGGCTGTGCAACATCGAAATTTATTTTTATTGAAGTAGTACAGAGGAAACGACCCCTATACACACAAGTAAAGTGGCGAGCCTGGAGTGCCGAGTCGAGGAATTACGAGGCTGGTCGAATGACACGAACGTTGTGTCATAGGAGCTGTTTTTACCCCCGTATAGGCGCACCATTAGAAGTTTCACATCAAAAACTATTTTCGCATGTTAAACGCCTATGTTACAGTTCCAAGTATTCATCTTGTATATGTCAACAGGCGGATTACAATTTTTTCGCTATTGTAAACTTGGTTCGCGAATAGACCAATCAAAAAGCTGGAATCGTAAGCCCTATCTTACTCCAAGTTCATTCTAAAGTGGAATAAAGTATAGACGACTAGCCAAGTTGTAATGTAGTAAAATATCCCTAAGTCAATTAAGCTTTGACTATGTGGCTGCGTTTAAGTACGAAACCGATTTTTACATTCTGGCTATGACATAAAATATTGGTACGTTGAAAGGTATATTATACCAAGAAGTGTGCAGTCCCGATTGCGAACGAAGGGGGGCGATTCTGGCCGAGCGAATTCAATAGACTAGATAGCGATCGGTGATTATGTTTGATATAGAACAGATGTAGTACCTGATTAGCGTAAAAGTTTTTGTTGAGATATTTGACTAGAATAAAGTTTGATCTTTACGCAGATACTACATAAGAAAATTAAATACCGTATTTTTAAATCATAATTGGTAGTTTATGAGAAATAAGTATTGATATCAGTACAGCCCGGCCGTGGTAGATAGAAGTGTTTTATCTCTGTTAATCGTTTATGGATTATTTTGGAGAAAAATACTTCAAATAAAAATTGCGAATAATTTTTTTTTATAACTGTTATTTGAAGAAATTTTCTCTAAACTAATCCATAAACGAATTAAATTTAACCTACCCGTATGGGTTCGAAGATGCTTAGTCAAATTATCTGTCCCTGAAAACTTTTTTCCACAAATTGTACATTCGTGGTTTTTCACACCAATATGCGTTCTCATGTGAATTCTAAGCGAACCAGAACGCGTAAACCCTTTTTTACATAATTTACATCTAAAAGATGCTAGTCCTTGGTGTGCCCTTTGGTGCTCAGTCAAATGAAATCGTTGCTTGAAGCCCTTATTACAAATTTGGCAAACGAAAGGCGTTTCACCAGTATGAACTCTTATATGACGGTTTAGATCATCAGATCGGGTAAAACTTTTGCCACAATCGCTACAGAGATATGGACGCTCACCTAAGAATAAAAATAATATTTGGAATGTTTTATATTTATTTATATAAATACCTGTATGGGATCGCATATGAATTCGTAAACCGGTACTTTGTTTATATTTTTTATTACAAATTCGACATACAAATTTATCTTTACTTGATTTGATTGCTTTTTGTTCTGCACTTTCTTTTCTTTCAATGTGCAACTGTTTGTTTTGTGTTATATCATTATCTTGTATAAAAGAACTCTTGTTTTTCTCACAATATGACTTTAATATATTATCAGCCAATTCACATTTTTGTTTAAAGTTATAGGCATTTGTTAAGTTTGTTATACATTTATCACATATTTTATTAGGTAACCCGTCATTTTTCGATGTTTCTACAGAGGTACAAGCAGATATCATTTTGTAAATAGGTATATTATCATAAATGTCGTTATTGTGACAAAATATTGTTAAATTACTGTTTGTTACTAATAAACAAGTTCTACAAATTTTGTTTAATTGTGCCCCATCTATATTTTGGTTGCTGAATTCAATATATTCACTAATCATTTCGAAAATAATAATAAATTAGTGTATTTTTAACATTCTTTGTGTAGAAATACAACCTCTGTATGTGAGGTGTCAAAATAACGACGCGAAACAGTTTGGGAACTCCTAGGCATAGATCATAATTTATACATATACCTCGTTCAACAAGAGAACGGACCTGATCACCAACCAATTTTGTATTATTATTTTATTCTTACTATTATTATATTTCTTATTTCTATTATATTTGCTGTACGTTAATTACATGAATCTAAAAATAATAATATCTCTGGTATGACTTCCCCCGCCCAAATTTTATAGTTGTTGCGCGAAACAAGTCCGCTCTCTCGCTGAACGATATATAGATCATATAGCTTACGAACTGGATGGAAGAAGTAAGGAACACTAGGTTTGAGAGACAGAAAATAACGGAAAGGCATGTGTACTGCGCAAACTCAGGAATACGCGCCAGTGACGGCAACGAAACTTTTATGCTTCTTTATAGTTTGCAGTTACTCTGTTCTAAGTTGTTGGCAGAAATAACATATAGCTTAAGAGCCAACTGTTTTTACATGCATTAATAGTTATTTATTATACAAGACTATAAAATGATACTTTATCGATAAGTGGAAAGTAACTATCGTTCACGAGTCAATAAAGACTTTTTATCGTCGTGTATTTCGATATTAAAATGTCAAGCCGCAACTTTACGCGGATTTGTCAAAATTATAAATTACAACTTTTCTCTATATTATGCATTATTATTATTCTGTTTGTTATTATTATAAAGTGTAGATAAAAAAATATTTTTCTACTCCTGTAAAAAATATCCCAATTATTATTTTTTCGATTAATTATGGATTCACAATTCCCTCTTCTCGTCCAATCACAGAACCAGAAATCACTTATTTCCGTTTATTTTAATTCTAACCGCGATCACCTGTCCTATGATCGTCTGACAGTTGACAGCAAGGAGGGTTGACAGTTTTGTCATTGTCAATATTGTCACTCGTCATATTATATTTTTGTGTTTACGTTTTCCAACCGATTTCTATCGTTTTGAAAAGCGCTAAACTACGTTAAAATGGATACTGAGAACGACGAGGAGAACTGCACCCCGTCAGAAATACTAAAATCAATTTAATGTTCTGTTTAATAAATATTGTTCCAATAAATTGTGAGAGGAGTAGAAAAAGTATTCTTCCTTGTTTTATTATTTTGCGTTAAATTAGTCCCTTTCTTGAAAATCTATGCCGACGTCCATGGTATACCTACAACGCGTCTGCGCATTTCACATAACCTTCCGTAAATTGTTTGTACCCTTTTCTCTCTTATGTACTTGTATAAATCTATCTCACTTGATCCTAAGCATTCCTACGAAAAGCATTGTAGGGTATCATAGGCTTTCGCGTATCCAGATCGTAAGCTGATGATCTAAGGATCCTAGATCACATAGATCATCATTATTATTTTTATTATTATGTCATTGTTTTGTAGTTTCAATTTTTAATCTTTAATATAAAATATATGACATACAGTTTAAATAAATATTGATCTTTTCAGAACAGCAAACGCAGTGTATCTCTATCTCTCTACCCCAAGTTCTGTTAAATCCCAATAGAGGGCAATATGTGATGTGTCCAATTCGCAGAAGGTAAATTTGTTATAACCTTTTTTGTCTCGAGAATATATTTCGGGCTTTAAAAACGTGCTAAAAAGTTTGATGTGTGAGTTTCGGTTTGTAAAAATTTTTCGTGATTTTATGCAGAATGATACATAGCTAATTAAGGTGGACTATATACAATATAAATATAATTCCGTGCGCAAATCTCCCAAGATTTTAAGAGCAAGTGATGGCGGCAGCAGTAGACGAATTTTCCGTGTGGTTGGGGAATAAATTACAGGCATTAAACACTGACGAAAATGTTTTTGGATCATATATAACTGGAATTTTAGATGGAGATGAGACTTTGGAAGAAAAAACCGAAGCTATTCAAGAAATACTAGGAGAAATTCTTGTTAGTTTATGCATATTTATCGTTATAATTTTATTAACAATTATTTTTAGGAATCTGATATAAATCCAGTATGCAAAGAAATAATGGATATGTGGCAGAAGGCTCATCCAGATGAACCATATGCTTCTACAAGCAGCGAAGATGTAGACGAAAAACTTGTACGCTTACTTGAATCTCAATCGTTAACGACTACAGTGCAACGAGAGTACACAGCAGAGGAAAAAAAAATTCGGGAAGCCATTCTTGCTCAATATAGCCAAATGACTGATGATGAAGGTGAAGGTGACGAGCATGAAACAGTAGCTGATTCTCGAGAGAATGGTTTAGAGCGTAACACAAATGCATTAGCTGTGCAACAAGCCGAGAAAGAAAAAAGAGAACAAGCCAAATTAGACAGCCAAAAAAAGAAAGATAAAGATAAAGAAGATAGGTAACATGGGGAATAATTTTTATTTGTAGTTGTTCTTATTTGTTTTCTATTCTAGGGAGAAGCAAAAGCAACTAAGAGAAGAGAAAAAAGAGAAACGTAAGACTCAAAAAGGAGAAAGAAGAAGGTAGCATGTGAAAATATTTCATGTATTAGTGTTTTCAAATTTATTTATTTGTATTATTTGGAGTGTTATGTTATTCCTACAAATAGTTGTTATTATATTTGCTTCGAAAATAAAATTTTTGATTTCATGTACTTTATTACGATGTTAATAATTTGATGGTGTGTACAGAAATATATGTATGAACGAGTAAAAATATAATTCAGTATTAATTTGTAATTTTATTTTCACAAAAAAAACGCATTGGTAAGACAAAAGAAAGCGTTAGGTTTTTGTTTGTACAACGAAAAAAATGAATGTAGATGTTTTAAAATAAAACAAATGATTGCATAATTGTTCAAAAATGAAAATAAACAATTATAAATAATGTTTATATGAACTTTTTGTGAATTTTAAAGTAAATTTTGAGCTATAACGATAAGTACGAAATCTACTTTATCATCCGAGCGAGCGAGTGCAGCGAAACAGCTGTGCAAGCAAAACAAGAGACGGCAGTGGAATTTGTTGTGAAAATGTCGACTTTCTCTACGGCAGGCAGATTTTAAGACTAATTTAAACGTACAATAATAAATTATTTTTGGCTCTACGTATTTACAAATATTACTTTTTAATATTATAAGTAGTTATACAGAAGTGATCACGTTTCTATTTGACGGGCATTGTGCGATATTTTTGGCAGCAGGTTGTAAAGAAACATCACTTGGCCATCATGATTTTGTGTGTGTGTGTGAAATGTCGGTGTGATTCTCGGTCGTTTCAGTGAATTAACTGCATTGTATTGTACTTTCGCGTTTATAAATAAAAACGAATATAATTAAATGTATGAAAATCTGCAAGTAATCATTGAACTTATATCATACGTGAAATGATAAGTGACGTTTTTGTTAAATAAATGTAGAAACGGGTTCGTGTGAATTTGATTCATCGGGAACGTGGGGAAAGTATAATCTAAAAGAATGATGAAAAGCAGTGCAATGCCTAAAAAAGAAGGGAAGATGCGGATCCGCGCCTTCCCGGTAAGTTTTTTTATAAACAAATTTATAAAAATGATAAGATAGGTTAGTCCTGTGACCCACGGTCATGTCCTAAAACCAGCTGTTGTTCATTCATCAACAAATGTTTACGTTTCATTCTTGCCTGTATTTTGCATTGTACTTTGTATCAAATATTCTATTATTGTAGTAAAACGCTGAACATGGTTAATATTTGTATAATTTCAAAGCCATTTCGTGACATCAAGATTCATATTAGCTTGCATTTAATGTTAAACATTCCAGTTATGAATAATGCATAATTATTATTAAGAAAATCATAGTAGAGTACTGAATATAAGTATGATATCAATGACAAATATTGTTGCAAGATATGAGCTAATAACTGATTCCATTATCATGTACAAATGTATTTTGCAGCATCCAAGTCATAACAAATTGTATTTTAAGTTAATTTATAAATAATTTTAAACAGAATGCTTTATTTAAATAAACTTTCGGGTAATACTTGAGTAAATTTTCAATTTCAAGGTCATTTCTTTCAAATTTAGTACCAATGTCATTGTTACTCTGAGAAACAGAAATTAAAGTTTATTACTCATAAATATTTTGTAATCTTTGAAATGTTAATTTTATATTAAACTTTAATTTGTCTTACCATATAGTTGATCAGCGTAACTTTACTTCAAAAACAACTGACAAAAAACAGTACAAAATTTCAAGTACTTTTGACATTTTCAACAAAATCTAAATTTTTCATAAATAAATTGTTCATATTACTAACTTGTCTATCATTGTGGCGTCTCTAAAATTTTTGTACGCGCTGTAAACAGTGAAATTTTCATTCAATGAATGGTACAGCCAGTAATAAGTCGCTATGGGGTTCTCCTGGAGATTTAAACATAATAAATGGTGTAGGTGTTCCTCCCGTATGAGATTTATCTGTTTAATGGTCGTATGGTCAAAACTGTAAGTTTAAATCTGTAAAAAAACTGACAAAAACACATCTATTTTTGTTGATTAATATAAAATTACACATAAGAGTGGCAGATTTCGTTGCGATTTTGTTCACTATATGCAGATTTAAGACTTAGTCTTGACCATAATACGGCCATAAAAATAGACATACTTTAAGTTAATATGTTTGGATTGCGTTTTGTGTTGTTTAGATGACCATGGACGAAAAGTATGTGGAGAGTATATGGACGTTATTAAAAAATGCCATACAGGAAATTCAGAAGAAGAACAATTCGGGACTAAGTTTCGAAGAGCTGTACCGCAATGCTTATACTATGGTATTACATAAACATGGAGAGCGCCTTTATACAGGGCTTAAGGAAGTTGTCACTCATCATTTAGAATCAAAAGTAAGTCATTGTATCAACGTTTTCTTAAATTCTTACTGTTATTATATTTATATATAGACATATACATACGATAAAACAATAAAGGGTAACATTGTATTCGTTCATCTTACATGTACGGAGTTAATGTGGTGCTGCACTATTTTGTTTTTATGAAATCATCTAAACTAGAAGCAATATTCTGATTTAGATGTTAAGCTCATAAGAGAAGTTCTCAAACAGCAGAGTTCGCTAATAATTGATCTTTTTCAACGCTTATAAAAATATGGAAATATGTTTAAAATAATTTTCATGGTCAATAATTGGAAATATACATAAATTTGTAGTCCTAGAAAGTCTTAATTGTTATTCATAAGCCGTAATATAGCTAAACGAGCTACCTCACATAATTTCTATATTATTAAAGATACAATAAAATACTATGACAATCTTATAGAAGACCAAGGGGGGGGTATCCGATTAGGGAAGAGAGTATTTGTTTTGATTCCGTGGTTTTAAAGTTACTATACAAAGTTATATTTTCTTAAATGGGATGATATATATTTCTTTAGGCCTATGCGATAAGAGTATTTTTTCTGAATTCAACCATGTATATTGAGAAAAATTCAATGGCAATTTAAATAAATTTTATTTTCAGTTATTTTTCAGTAGGCTATGTATGAAAAAATTGAGCATAGATTAAAACAAAACATAAATATTTGTTAATAACTTTATAAATAGTGTGTTATTTGATTTCTAACCTAAATAATTCAAATTGGCAAATAGCAGATTATATTGTCGTACATAGCTGACGTCACCGTCACCAAACCCTTCTCCATAA
The DNA here is from genome assembly GCA_951394225.1 of Harpalus rufipes. Taxonomy (NCBI): domain Eukaryota; kingdom Metazoa; phylum Arthropoda; class Insecta; order Coleoptera; family Carabidae; genus Harpalus; species Harpalus rufipes. Next base: position 12,426,139 of record OX596281.1, on the reverse strand, counting down.
CATTTAATTGCAAATACTATCAAAATAATGTTAATATTTAAATTAATTATTATAATGAGAAGTTATACATTTTATGACCCATATATTTAAGTTTTATTAGTCTGGTGCCACACTTGCGGTTGCAGCCGCGCGGTTACAATCGCTGTTTTCAAAAATGCATGTGTCTTATGAAAGGGTGTTACATTTGCAATGAGCAACCGTAACCGCATGTATAACCTCAACGTGTTGCGATTATGCGACCGAGCCGCTGCAATACGATTCATTATTTCTTATATACGTGTTCACACTTGGCGATTCAGTCGCAACCGCAAGTGTGGCACCGGCCTTATGGTCACTAGATCATAGCTTACGAACTGGATACGAGAAATTCTATGCCTTAAATGTTTTTTGAGGAACGCTTAGGATCAAGTGAGATAGATTTATACAAGTACATAAGAGAAAAAAAATCTGATGTGGCCAACACAATACCTTCCGTCAATCCTGTGTATGATTTACAAATTCCATACATAAATTTTCTTGCAAAAGATTCTAAATTTCCAGTAAAATTATTTCATAAACAAACTATGAAAATGGCACTTGACACGGACATTTTCTTCTTTAGCTTTTCTCATTCGTTAGGGGTCGCTGTTTTTTATTTTCTTCTTCCATTTATTTCTGTTTGCGGGTCGTCCTCATTCGGTTGCTTTTCTCTAAAGTCTTCCGCAATACAGTCCTTCCATCTTATCTTTGGTCTTCCTGTTTCTTCTACCTTCTATTACTAAGCTATTCATTCTTCTTCCAATATATTCTTTATCTCTCCTCATGATATGTTCAACCAATGTAATCGTCTCTCTTGTTTTCTAGAAACTTTTAATACTCGAGTTATTTCCCTTATTCTTTCATTGATTACCGTATCTTTCCGTGGCTTCCCCAACATCCTCATCTCTGCCACATTAATTTTCTTTTCATTGTCACTGTTAGAATTTTTGTAATGTAGTAGCTATTTTCATGGTTATAGCATAGCTCGCTGATTTATGAAATTTAATTTCTTTAACTCTATATCCATTGAATATAAAGAATAAATGCAATTAAATCGTATAGATAATAGAATATTCTATAATATTTACAGTAACATTATATGTGTAAATAATATTTAACAGTGTTTTTTCAAGAAAAACTGTTAAAATCTTCAAATGAGGGTACTTCCGGTTGACCATTTATAATCAAAATCTAATCAAGTCTGCATATGGATGTAAGGAAGAGGAATACGTAAGAGTTGTAATTTTTGGAATTCTAGTATTGGAGATATCGCGGCCGAAACCGCGGTCACACACACGCACACATACACACATCTTCGTAAAAATAGTAAAATCCGTATTATAGAGATCCTAAAACGTGTTTATTCATTGAAAACTCACCACCGAATTTTTTGACCAAAAACAATACCTTCCTTACCTAGAGGTGACAGAAGTTAAAAAATGATACAACATAAGGAAGGTTACGCGAAAAGCGCAGACGCCACAATATACCATATACGTCGGCATGGATTTTCAAGAAAGGAACAAATATAACGCAAAATATTAAAACAAGGAAGAAGTTGAATAAAAAACTATTTATCTATTGTATTTTTTTCTTACGCCGCCAAATTATAAAGCAAAATAATAATAGTGAGAAAAAGTCGAATAAAAAACAAAAGTTTCGTCGCCCTCACTGGCGCTAGTATTCTTGAATTTGCGCAGTACACATGCCCTTCTCTCAATCCTAAGCGTTCCTTACTTCTTCCATTCAGCTCGTAAGCTATATGATCTAAATCATGTACCTCCTTGTATGAATATTTTAATGATATAAGTTCGCAAAATTGAGGCAATAGTTATAAGGGCTGTTCGTTTGTCTTACTCTTTCTACTCCATGCGGAAATCCGCGTTCGTTTGTCACACAGATCATTACTTGAATTTTGTTCGGTTTCAATGGAGTAATTGCTCACCTCTGTCATGATTTTCCATGCAGAAAAGAGGAGTAAGAAAGAGCAAGCAAGTATGATCTGAATTTTAATTTTTTGTTAACAATGTTATTTTTATTGCTACTGTCCGACGACATATACAACATATCATCGTCATCATTTATTATTTCATTTTCTATCGAAAGATCCATGTTTTTATGATAATTCTTGACAATTTTTTTGCACTACACAGAAATTACGTTCGTTTGTATACGCTCCGAGTAATTACTCAAATCTGATATATACACTGTTCTACCTTACCAATTCAGTATTGTAGAGAATAGGACATAGTTTTGAACTCTCTGATTGGCTAAAATTGGAGCCAAGTTCACGCAATGTAATTTCAGCCTAGTATCAATGTACATGACATGTTACATCTCGTGTCATTTGTATGTTCAATGTCAAGTATCATCTTTATCCGAGTTGGAAAACAATTAGATAATACTTTATATTTCATACCTACTGACTATAATATACGAAGTTTCGATGACATTATCACACCCTTTTAATATTTCAATAAAAGATGACATCAGCTGAATACCGCCATTTTTTAGTTTCAGCTATTTAAAATTGGCGTTGATGGTAGCTCCATCTACTAAATTGGTTAGATAGAACAGTAATAAGCAAAAAAGAGAAAAAATATCAGAGTACTCTTACATGTTTAGAGTAAGACAAACGAACAGATCTATAGATAAAAATTAAAAAATGAGCTTTTGCGAGCTTATATGAAATATTTCTTTTAGGTAAGAGAAGACGTATTAAAAGCTCTTCACAACAATTTTTTATTAACGTTAAACCAAGCATGGAACGACCATCAAACCTCAATGGTTATGATCCGAGACATTCTTATGTATATGGACAGAGTATACGTTCAACAAAATGATGTTGACAACGTATACAACTTGGGTTTGATCATCTTCAGAGACCAAGTGGTCCGTTACGGTTGCATACGGGATCATCTCCGTGATACACTCCTCGACATGGTCATGCGAGAGCGTAAAGGAGAAAAGGTTGATCGTATCGCTATCAAAAACGCCTGCCAAATGTTGATGGTTTTAGGCATCAATGCTCGTACTGTGTACGAGGAAGACTTTGAGCGTCCTTTCTTACAGCAGTCGGCTGAATTTTACAGGGTGAGTTATCTACCGGTTTCACATTTTCCAAAATGTTTTTTTATAGTGATACAAAATAATTTGTTGATATTTTCAAATTTGAGGCTGTTAAAAGAATAATATTTTTTAAATTTAATAATTACAAGGCATATAAAAATTCTTGCAACAGCCATTGGATTTATTGTAATAATAATTGAAATATTTTTGGTTAGATGGAGAGTCAAAAATTTTTAGCAGAGAATAGTGCATCTGTTTATATTAAAAAAGTAGAAGCAAGAATAAATGAGGAAGCTGAAAGAGCAAAACATTATTTAGACGAATCAACCGAGCCTAGAATTGTAGAAGTTGTAGAGGAAGAACTAATAAAGAAACACATGAAGACCATCGTTGAGGTAAGAAAATATTACATATTATATAACGTTTATTTATTTGGGTGAACTGTAAAAATCAGAAATATATTCATAGTTAAAATAAAAGTTTATTAAACGATAAATAATTAAGAAAAATATAATAAAAGAACGATCACTATAATTAAACAAATATAAACGCTAATTTAAGATTATGAATATTATTTATATTATTAATTACTTTATAACTGGCCATAAGATTATTTAAACAATTAACCCAATACACTATTTATTTACTCGATATTTGTGAACTGAACTGACTGACTTCACTAACTGAACTGTCTAGCCGCGTTGGTTTTATATAGCTCTACATTCATCAAGAAAACTTAGAATATTTCTAATAAAATTCGACAATAATGGCATGACAAAAGGTTAGGCGAGTGCTATTAATTAATAGACTGACTAAAAGCTAAACGTTATCTTCTTCGTGAGAGGATATCTGAGGGGATGCAGAGTGCAGGGTATCATATGACATCTATAACTAAATATCAACCCTGTACGTAGGCTTGTAATAACTTCTAGACTTAATTGTCCACAAATAATAAAATACACAGTTAATAAAAAAAAAGATAATTATTTCTAAACAGAATTTGACCAACAAGTTGAAATATTACAGAAACTATAATTTAGAAAAGATTATAAAAAGTTATTTATTTGTTACTACTCTTGCCCTCGCTCTAAAGTGGCCTTAAAGTTTATACCCGAAATTGTGAATTGTATAAAATATTAATTCACTGAAGTAATACAGATGACGTCACAAATATTGTACAATTTAAAATCTTATATCGTTGAATGAAACTAATTTTACGCCGAATTATTATTTAATCGTATATTTTTATAAAGTTTTGTAATACTATTAGTAAAAATCTAATGTGGCCAACACAATACCTCCTGCCATTTAATTTTATTAACTTAAATACATATTTACTTATGCTAGACACTCTATTAAGTTTTTTTGTATATAATTATTGTATTTACTATTTTCTTTTTTAAATATTACTATTATTAATTTGATGAATAGTTTTTTGACAGTGACATTTATCTGTCAGTTACATACATTTGAGATCAACGACAATTTGAACTGTGAAACCATGGAGTTGTGTTAAAGCGTAGGCTGCGGGATTTAATGTATAAATCATTTTATAAATTTATCCACAAAATATATACATAAAGTATTATTGCAAACCTGTAGAAAATAACATAAAAGAAAAACTATTTTTAGCTTCAAGTAAAGTGCCATTTCCGGTTATCTGATTTACACATAATCTAATGGCTTCTTTCCATATTAGAATAAGGTAGAAATACAAAGTTTCAAAATTTTCTGAACGATAGTATTTGAGCTAGGGAGTAAAGAGGATCCACACACGCGCACGCACACACACAACCACACATCATTGTGAAAATGATAAAAATGGATTATAAGGACTTTAGAACGTGGTCATTTACCAAAATCTCGATATGCGACTTTTAGCACGATCCCTATACCTCTGTCACTAAGGGAAGCGGGAGGTAAAAATTGGCTGGTGCATCAGTTCCTGATTATTTAGAAAAACTCGTAATTACGAGGGTTGCCTTTTATATTTCGGGATTAGAGAACAAAAACAAATATTTATCATCGAAAATGGCTTTATTGTGTCTCAAAATATTCTCCATGAAGATTAAGACAATTTTCGAAGCACTTTTTCCACTCCGGCGATTGAGTATCTCCAAAATATGCATTTTTAACGCATCAACCACTTCTTCAGGTATCGAAAAACGATGTCATCGCTATTTGTTTTTGATGTTCGGGAATAAAAAGAAGTCATTGGGACTATACGGCGGATGACTTATAAAAAATCAAGGTTTGAGCGCTCAAAAAGTCACTTGTTCAAGCCGATGTGTGAGAGTTCGCATTGTCGTGGTGGAAAATGATCCGTCTTCGGCGGATGGTTTTCCTTATTTCTCCGAAAACTTGTGGCAAACAAATAGTTTTATACCATTCAGAGTTGACTGTTCTACGTTGCACCAATAGTACGATTGAGACATGTCCAGTTTTTCCGAAAAAACAGGCGACAATTTGCTTCGAAGCACGAACGATTTTTGTTGGGTTTGGCTCGGCTCGCCTTGGAAGACCCATACAGTCGACTGGTGTTTACTTTCGTCACCTGTCATGATGTCATACACATGTTTTGAAGCACCGCGATCGATTTTTTTGAAGATTTCTTGCGACCAATTGACACGAGCTTGTTTTTGAGCGATTGCCAAATTATGTGGGATCCAACTCGAACAAATAATTTTTACGGCCAAATGGTCATGCAATATTGAATGTATGCTGGTCCCACTTCAATCTCACGATAAGTCACATGACGATCTTGTAGTATCAGTTCACGTACCGCATCAATGTTTTTCAGAACAATAACCGATTTTGGACGACCGTCACGAAATTCGTTGTGAGCGAACTACGGCCACAATTGAAATTGGTAAACCATCGATAAACACTGGTCCTTGATGGTGCTTCATCGCCAAAAATCGAATTAAGTTCATCGATGCATTGTTGTTGAGTTAAACCACGTCGAAAGTTGTAAAAAATAATTGCACGAAAATGTTTACGATTTAATTCCATTTTTTTTTGGCCAATATGCATTTTTCAAGTTACTGTAAACGACACAAATAGTGCTTGCACGTCAAAAATGTCAAACTTTACGATAGAGACGTCAGTTGCCAAATGGCAGCACTAGGGTTGCCCAATCCCGAAATATAAAATGCAACCCTCTTATTGTAATCAGTGATAAAATATAATATATTTTTTTCCTTTTTACAATAAAAACATATCTTAAAATGAATAAATGAAATACAGGGTACTTTTTATAAAATAGATGTTAGAAAATAATTATTTCTTTTAGATGGAGAACTCTGGAGTGGTGCACATGTTGAAAAACCAGAAGACTGAAGACCTCGCTTGTATGTACAAGTTATTCGGTCGGGTAACCGACGGTCTTAAAACAATGTCCGACTGCGTGAGCCATTACCTTAGAGAACAAGGTAAAGCTCTCGTCCAAGAAGAAGAGCACCAACCAGCCACAAACGCAATAAGCTTCGTTCAATCCTTACTTGATCTCAAAGATCGCTTTGATCATTTCTTAGTTAACTCCTTCGCAAATGACAAAATCTTTAAACAGATGATAGCTTCGGATTTTGAACACTTTTTAAATTTGAATCCGAAATCACCAGAATATTTATCTCTGTTTATTGATGACAAACTCAAGAAAGGAGTAAAAGGAGTAAGTTTTTTACTCTGTTTTTTTTGTGGGATTTCTTTAATTTTCTTGTTTTTACAGATGACTGAACAGGAAATTGAACAAGTATTGGATAAGTCTATGGTTATGTTTAGATTTTTACAAGAAAAGGACGTATTTGAAAGATATTATAAACAGCATTTAGCTAAACGGTTGTTACTTAACAAATCTGTTAGTGATGACTGGGAAAAAAATATGATCTCAAAGTTAAAAGTGAGTAAAATTTTATTTATTGTTTGTGCACTTTATAAAAACCTTTTGTGTAGTTGCGTGAATTTATTCCTTGTAGGAATTTGCACAAAATGATGATTGCAATTTAGGAGTTGTTGAACATGGTGTCATTATGTTAGAAATGGATGATTTTGATGATAATAATATTAATGGTGATTGACTTCTTCTTGTCGTCATTGTCTTTGTGTATTCCATTTTTGGTGTAAAATTCTTCCATTTTTGGTGCAAAATTCTTCCATTTTTTGGTGCAAAATTCTCCCCCATGTGCATGTAAGAATTTTCCTCTTCCTACCCTAAAACTTTGCAGTGTAGACATACATTGATATTTTGCATGCATCAGTGAGAATTTTGCACTTATTAATGTATGTCTTCACACATCAAATATTTCGCTTTAAAGGTGGTTAATATTATTTTTCTTGTAGACGGAATGTGGATGTCAGTTTACGTCTAAGTTGGAAGGAATGTTCAAGGACATGACCGTCTCAAATACGATAATGGAAGAGTTTAAGGAACACATTATGACGTCAGGGGTAAGTGCACTTTATCCATTCAGCAACTCTCAAACTGTTTTACAAAATCGACTGCTTGATAAAGAGGTTTATGTGGTGTAAACAAATACATAACAGTCTAAAAATACGAAATACGTCTGATAATTATTGTTCAATGAAACACAAACTTTAAAGTTATTTTCTTTATTTTATAGGGTAAATATTGAAAGTATACATAATGAAGTCATGCACGGTTTTTCATTTTAAACTTTAATCGATAATAATGAGAAAATTGCAATTAAAAATGACATTGTTCAAAAAGCGGTTGATTTTCTCCGCTTCATCCCCCGCCCAGTGACGTCACATTTCAATATCAACGGCCATTTTGATTTTCACACTAGATTCTAAACGCTAAAGTGACATTTAAAAAGTAAACATATCGTTGAAACGTTGTTTTCTGCCATCGTGCCAAAATACTAGCGAAAATATATTCAATTCAATGCCTCGCGTGCGTTTCTATGGTTTAACAAACTTCTAGCGTCTAATCTCAAATCTTTACAAAGAAGCATAGCAGATGTGACGCGTGGATAACTTCAGGCCAAATGAAAATAAATAAATATTTCATCACGGCATATTACCCATTGCTGGGTGTGCCAATCTGTTTTATACGCAGATATCGGTAATGAAAATAATGTTATATTAATATATTATAGCATATTTAGATATGTAATTTTCAATTTATAGTCTATATATTTTTTCTTTTAGAAATTGTGTATTCATATGAAAAGTCTTTATGAAATGAGTCTGAATTTGCAGTTCTGAAACGTAACGTTTTTGCAGCTTTTTAGAAATATACTTTAAAACAATTTTATACAACAAAAACTTGTTCGATTTAAACAAAAAAGATTTTTTTTCATGACTCATTATACGGATCAGATAGCAGGCAAAAATTATATTTTTTGTTGTAAATTTAATTAATTTGTAGGAATTTTTTATTGTATAAAGTCCATATTTCATTAAAACTAATATGTATTAAAAAAATATTAATAGAGAAAAGTGAATATTGTGCAAACCGCTGAACACTTCCTTGGAGGCGTGGATAGCAGAACGTGTGTGCACTCTAATATGTTTATTGCTTTTTATCTTCAGACAAGTCTACACGGAGTGGATTTAAGTGTCCGAGTACTCACGACTGGTTTCTGGCCGACTCAGAGCGCCACTCCTAAATGCAGCATCCCAACCGCCCCACGAAACTCATTCGAGGCCTTTCGTAGGTCTGTACCGCCCTTAAAACCACCCCAGTGGGGTAGTTATCGCCTATTTTGAATTTTTAATACATTAAAGTTCCCCTAATTTTTATTTTGTGCAATTTTTATTTTCAAATAATAAAAAATGATAGAAAAACGGGGTATACCTATTCCCGCCATTGTGGCGTCACGCTTGCTACTTCCGGTGCAGTTGAGGTTCGACATGCTGGTTGATATGTATGTTTTGCGGGGTTAGGGGAATTTGTTTGGTTGATAAATAACTATCCATCACAGTAAACAACACTGGCGTTATTTGCGGCATTTAATAAACAAACGTGACGTCACAGTGTAGAAATCGATTTGAATGATTCTTTTAAATTATTTGAAATATTTTCGTAATAAATAGCGACTTTTATTACAGTATATAACCAAAAGAAAAATGATCTATATGAATCACAAATTGCAAACAAATACGATTTTTATCAAAATTAATCATATGGTAACTACCCTATTATATTCCTCGCTATAAAAAATGTTTGATTTATTTGGTTATAGATTTTATTTAGCAAAACACAGCGGTAGACAATTAACCCTCCAACCACAACTTGGCTCGTCAGATCTAAACGCAGTTTTTTACGGCCCTCGGCGCGAGGACAGCGAAAGCACAAAAGAAGGCGCTTGTTCTTCTACCAGCGTCGCTTCTAATTCTTCCCGGTCTTTAGGTCCTAGAAAGCATATCATTCAGGTGTCTACGTACCAAATGTGCGTCTTAATGCTGTTCAACAATCGCGAAAAACTGACCTATGAAGAAATCCAAAGTGAGACAGATATCCCAGAAAGGGATTTGATTCGTGCGCTCCAATCCCTTGCAATGGGCAAAGCCACCCAGCGCATTTTGATAAAAAATCCTCGGACTAAAGAAATCGAACCACCACATGAATTTTACGTTAACGATTCATTTACGTCTAAATTACATCGGGTTAAGATCCAAACGGTTGCTGCGAAGGGTGAATCCGAACCCGAAAGACGTGAAACAAGAAATAAAGTAGACGAGGATCGTAAACACGAAATAGAGGCGGCGATTGTGCGAATTATGAAAGCTAGAAAGCGCATGCCGCACAATATTCTGGTTGCTGAAGTGACAGAACAGCTCAAAAGTCGTTTCCTCCCGTCGCCAGTGATCATCAAAAAAAGAATAGAAGGTCTCATCGAGCGGGAATATTTAGCCCGAACCCCCGAAGATCGTAAAGTGTACACGTATGTGGCTTGAAGAAATGACTCCCAAGTTGACATTGCCGATTCGATCTGTCCGCTGCAGAGTACTAAATGCTATCGCAAACGCAGCCAGAACGTCAGAACACCCAATCTGACTGCGTATTTATAGCTAGTGTTAATCTTTACCTAGATGCATATAAAATATTTAAATTATTATTCCAATAAATAAATTAAAACAATTTTACAAGTCGCTAATAATTATGTAGTGTTTCCATAGCTTGTCTGATTTTGGATTCAAGTATTTAGTTCGTTGTGATACATGGCTCCAGTCTGCAGAAATTGTCGGAGAAAGAATGTCTTGGTGTGTACATATATGAATCGCAAATTTTAATGATTGAAAAATTTATTAATCAACTGTTTGTTTGAATTTGTACACTTCCTGCAGTTATGTTTTTCCTTCAATTTTCAGGGATGAACAATTTTTGAGAAATATGACTGTAGTATGTATTGGAAGATTTTTGAAACAGGAAAATAAAATATGTTTTTGATAACATTTCCATACTGTTATTGTATTTCATTTAACTATATTTTATGTAAGCTTTAATTACAATTATTTCGTATTTGTTATTAATTTGCTATTTCAACGAACGATATAAAAATGAAGAGCCAGGAGAAAAAAAGATGCGTTTTTTCAATACGCGAATTTATGGAACGTTTTTGAAGTAAGATAATGTATTCAATCAGTCTAAAATTCAACTTATTTAGTACCTGGTGTGTCACTCCTTGAAATAGTGTGCAAAGTGATACCTGTTGCTTTTTCCGCTAGAGGCGCAATGTGACAACGACCAAGCTGTCACTCGTCTTTTTGAAAGGAGTATAAAATCTCATCAAAAATATTTATAACTTATTATAAAATGTTTATTTTCATTTTACAATAGTTTGGAATTTAAAACCTATAGTTGCCGTCAAATAAATATGGACTGGAGATTTCTACACTGCTGCCAATTTACTGGCAATATTGAAAATATTAAGTTATGAAAAAATGGCAACACCGCTGGACAAGAGACAGGGTGCGGAGAAAGGAAAAAGTTGAGCATCAGTCCATACTTATTTGACGGCGACCATAATCAAAATAAATATAAATTATCTAATTTGAAGTTGTCATTTTGACACATGATAAAATGTATTCTTTTCTTTGTAAAATGTAGGCTAAAACACGTATCAATCAGAACCTCAAAAACAATGAAAAACATGACAAGTGACATAACCAGTATATTTTAAATCGTGATGTTCACTCATACCGTGTCTTCGAATTTACCGGCATTATTGGCAGCGCTTTTAATTTCCATAAAATCTACAAAATCTTCGTAATTGCTCATTTTACTGCAGAAGCCATTAATTATACTTAATTCACGTAAGAAAATAGCAGATGGCGCATGAGAGCCGGCCGTCTTTACTTGTATTAAATAGATCATTTAAATTCGCGAAACTAAACTTTGTCAATACTAATTTTTCATATTTAGGTCTTGTACATTTTTACAGATAAAAATATTTATTATTGACAAAATTTGGTTTCACGAATTTAAATTATCTATTTAATGTACATAAAAACGGTCGACTCTCAAGCGCCATCTACTATTTTGTTACGTGAAATGAACTATAGGTGTGAATTCTGACTTCTGACCAATCAGACCGTAGAATTTATATTTTTGTTTTGATTAATTATTTTTGTTTGTTGAATCGCCACAGATGGAAATGTAAAAAATAATTATGAATTAATAATGGATTTTCTTTCGTGGTAGCGAGAAATTTATTGTGTTACCACATACCTATTAACTATACTTGTCGTCAAATGAGTATGGACTGATGTTCAACTTTTTCCCTTCTCCGCACCCTGTCCCTTGACCTGCGGTGTTGCCGCTTCTTCATAACTTAGAATTTTCAACATTGCCATACTGAATTGGCAACAATCTAGAAATCTTCAGTCCATACTTATTTGACGGCAAATATAGTTATAGTTTGGTTCACAAAAGAGGACTATTCAAGGTCACTTGTTCAAAGAAAGAATACACTGCCCTTTATACAGAAGTAGCTTAGCAACATTTTGTTACAAAGAGAAAGATTATTTGACGTACATCTATGTATAATCATTTAGGTTGTGTGGCATGTTTGTGTGAATTTCTAATACACTACTTATAATAATGACGTATGTCGTAGAGTTACAGATATCTAATTATCTACTACACTGCCCTCTGTGCTAATGTTTACCCAGTGACGTTGATCTTTAAATAAAATTATTATTCTATGGTTTATGTCAAGTCTATGTTTTTGGGCTTTGCAAAAACATAGATGAAGAACATCAATCTTTTCGAAAGGCATTATTTAAAAAGAAACATAATTTTCAAATAAATTACATGTATCCATAAATATTTCTTGTTGCACGCCTATGCATACGAAATGCAGTGAAGTTATGTGGAAGTCATCTTTCGTGAACCAAACTATAGGGCGCGAGTAGACACGTGATTCGAGCGACCTTAAGGAGCTTGGAATCAGCTGATTTGTGTGCGCGTGTCACTTTGGACAAGAATAGTATTTTGACTTATTTTGATTTTGAACTTCTAAAAAGTTATTTTACAATTTTTAAGAAATAAATCACATGTAATTAAAAATAATAACTTTTTAACAATCCAAAATTAAAATAAATCAAAAATTATTGTGAAAATGACATTATTGCAGTCAAAGTGACATTCCTACACAAATCAGTTGATTCCAAGCACTTCAAGGTCGCTCGAGTCACGTGTCTGCTCGTACCCTATACCAGTATGACTATCGAATCTACTAGGCAAAAATGCTTGGACCCTCATCTTTTTAACTCTTAAATTGTAAGTTGCAAGGCCTGTATCTTAGGACTCTTACTGTTTTTGACTTCTTTAAATACACCATTTGTAAGCCCCACTTTCAATCTATTATAGGACCAATCATCTCATTTTGCAAGAAAATAGACGTTTATCCTTTTTTCCCCTGGCTCTTCAAATGTAATATCATAAGTGATTTTTGTTATTAGGAAATTTTACTTGTGCAAATATTTCTTCTAAAATATTTGAAATAGATTTTTTTAACAAAATTCTACATTTATTTGCTTATCCTTTTCGATATTATTTACTAGGGGGTACCCAAAAATAACGGGAATTATTTTCTGGCGGGTGGTAGGGTTCTAGTTCCGACTTCTGTTACGTTTAGCAATTTTGCAATGGCGGAAATTAATAAATCCTGATCAATTTCTGATTGTTCTTTCCATTCCTAGTAAATAATTGACTGGAATTTCGCTTTGGCGCGTTTCATCTTCAATTTTTCAGTCAAAATTCGTTTGCTTGCATAAACAAGGATGTGTGAGTTCTTCCTATTCACCAATTGTACAACGCTTGATGGCAACACTGATTTTCCAGTGATTTCAAACGTTCTGAAAGTCGAAGAACGTCCCGGTTGTAGGGCATTTTCTGTTGATATTCGACCACTTTTAAAACGAAAAAAACCACTCGTAAAGCCTTGTTTTGCTCAAAACTTCATCTCTGTAAATCCTCCGAAACATTGCGACAGGTTCTGCTGCTGATTTCTCTAACAGGAAACAAAACGTTAGTCTGCCTTTGCCAGTGGCGGCTCATCTGAGGAGGCAAGGGAGGCACAGCCTCCTTTCAAGAAATAAAGGAAATAATGCGCATTTAATATTTTCTACAAATAGTAAATGTAATTATTTATAATAATAGTAGTAGTAATTTTTTTGTTCCATTATATACGTTGTTTAAAGAGAGAAATCAATATTATTCAAAGAACCTGGTGACTGGAGGTAAACTATTTCCCTTCAAAGCGAACAGATAGCTAATTTTGATTTTAAAACAGAAGACGTACAGTCCGTTTATTCTTGCGTGACAGTCTATGAATCATTGCGCATCTTAACCCAACTGTCAGGTAAGAGTAGACGGACTGTAAAAGGCATAATATGATTGTTCGTTTGAGTATATGTGGGGGTATTTAGTGTCTCAATTTTCACTGCGGAAAGTAGTTTGCAGCAGTCATTGACCTCTATATACAAAATAAACCTGCGATTCCTATTTCTTTACAATGGCAAGGGCTGTATCCACTTAACTGTCATGATGGGATCGCTATCTCTTTCTAACAGTGACAAGTACGCATGCGTCAGGTAGTACCAGTTGGACGAATTAACAATGAAGAAGAAAAAAATACATCCTGTTAAGCCCCATCATCTTGACTTGACATTATTTATCATTTCCATTTGTGCAACGTGCTCTGTGATTTTATGCCCATTCGATTTATGTTTAAATACATTTTCGCATTAGATTCATGGATAAAGTGTGATCAAATCTGCTTGGTCCAGCTATCAGAGTTGGGATCAGTACTCAAAAAAAGTATTTAATTACTAAATACTAAGCACTTACTAGAAAAGTATTTAAATACTAAGTAAAGTAAATACTTTAAGTACATTTTTTTACATACAGTATTTTTTATGAAATCAGTTAAAATATGATAAAAATATCGAATTTAGGTGCATCACCTTCATCCAATAAGACAGTAAAAGTAGTCCACTAATTTTCGAGTCCTATACCTATTTTTTTAAAAAAATAGTATATTGTGGAACAAGTGCATACATGTCTGTCCACATGCGTGTAGAAAAGGCTTCACGCATTTAAAATGTTTAAAATAAATTCCGTAAAAAATAAAATGTATTGAATTTTACACACCGCTATTAAAACTCCGATTTAACATACTGTGTGTAGATACTACTTCACGCATTGGAGTAGAAAAATCTTTACTTATTTAGTTCTAATATATATAGAGAAGAGCAAGTAGAAATAACCTTTAATAAATAAGCTGTTCAAAATGATCCATCATATAATGCATTACGTCTTGATGTCTTCAACTATTCCATTAAAACTGTAGGTAGCGAAAATTTTAGTATCTACCTATACTTGCTCAAAGCCGTGTTGATAGTGGTGAACAAAACACACAGCAATGTGTTCTTGCGCATGCGTGAAGTATTTAAGTTACTTTAAATCCTTTTGGATACCTACTTTAAGTACCAAAAAGTATTTTAAGTACTTTTTACAAAAAAAGTATATTAAGTACTGTGCTAAGCACTAATTTTCAAAAGTATTGTAAATACTACTTTTACTTTAAGTAGATACCAGCTGTGCCAGCTATAGGTACACAAATGTTAGAGAAAGACAGAAATCCCACCAGTCAGGCGGGTTGCATTTTTGGTAGATACACGCAAGTTATTCAAGACGCCGGTCCATTTTGTATATAGATGTCAATGGTAACAGTTGTTTTGGCTGGATGCTGGTAACTTTATTCTCCATGCAATCCAGCGCTATTTTCTTACGAGGAACACTAAAGAGGAAACTATTTGTTTTTTGTTTATTATATTAATAATATAAAAAGTACAAAAGATTTCTCCTCATTTCTAGAAGAAACAAACCGCCACTGGCCATTGCAAAATCGCCGAACATCAAATAACGTTTATGAAAAAAAATCACACTGACCGCCCAGATGGTTCCCCAAGGATGACGCGTAGGTAACAGATCCAAAAGGGTGTTTAGTAAAGATACCTAGTGGGTGAAGTCGAAACTAGAGCTCTACTACCAGTACCACTCGCCAGAAAGTAATTTCCGTTATTTTTGCGTTCCTCTCGTAAATATTTTATAACAAATCCATTGTGTTTGTTGTACTTTATTGATCAGGGCATTGTTAAAGATCCACAAAACCAGGATTCAATAAATAATTGCTACTACATAGAATAGGGTGACCAGATTTATAAATCGTGACATTTTTCAAAGGATTGTAAAACTAGTGTCGGCTCGTGTACCAAAACACAGTACCTCCCGCCATTTACCTATGAATATAATTTTTATATTACTTTATAAATTTATCCATACAATATATAGAAAAAGTATTAAAGCAAACTTATAGAAAATGGAATAATCTTTAATTTTTATAATAACAAATTGAGAAAAAATTACATTTAAAGGTATTTTTTGAAGAAAAACTATCTTGAGCTTCAAGTAAACTGCCATTTCCCGTTATCCGATTGCCACCAAAATCTAATGACATCTTCCCATATTAGAATAAGGTAAAAATACATGGTTTCAAAACTTTCTGAATGATAGTTTTTGAGTTAGAGCGTAAACAGGATCCACACACACATACATACATACATACACACAGACATCATCGTGAAAACTAAAAATGGATTCTAGGGACCTTAAAACGTGGTCATTTACCAAAATCTCGATATGCGATTTTTAGCACGATCCCTATACCTCTCTTACCAAGGGTAGCGGGTGGTAAAAAGCGCCGCCGGCGAATTTTTTTTTTCATTCAAGGTCAAATGCCTTATAATTGAAAGTTACATTTTTTCAAGGGATGTGAAGCTGCATGTTTTTCCCCTTTCATGTACAAAAATAAATTGCTAGATCACAAAACATTTTAGAAAAGAATATAGTTAACGGATTGTTGACTTACCTGGATAAACTGTCTAAAACATATACATACATAATGCAAGAAATAAAATTAATGTACCGCATAAAATTAGAATATATAATAAGACAATTAAATATTTAGTAATAAAATAAATATTACAAACGTCGATAGATGATATAAGTAATAAATTTGGAGTCGGGTATGAAAATTGGGACAATTACGTGTCCCGAAGATGTTCATGGGGCACCGGGACATTACAACTCAAAACAGGGATGAATTCCGGAAAATCGGAACGTCTGGTCACCTTACATAGAAATTAGTTTTTCTGAGATTCTCAAAACTTTTCTGCATTTAAAAAACAAACAAAATGAATTTTGTTTTTTGATTTATATGTAGATTTTTCTGCTCTACAACTTTTATTGGAAGTATTTTTTTGTAAAATGATTGGGAAACCAATGTGCAAGGAAAAGTTTTATTCGCGTTAAACGTCTATTTAATAGACTTTGAGCGCCACCCGGTATCTTTGATATTGATACCCGCAGCTCTGTCGGCTTTGTAGAAACCTGTCCAGCCAAGCAGAGAGCAAGCAAACAGGCGAGCACTGTCATTCGAGAGATGACAACCAACGATGTATATTTGTGCGCGTATGTCGTCATATGTAAATAAAGTCCTAATATATTTTAAATAATTTAGCGTATAATATAAGTAAATGTCTTTATAATATAGTGCTTTTTATATAATAAAATATTAATATATATGTGTGTCAGTGATATGTATGAGTGTTTATGATTTTTATTGAATACGGCGTTTAAAAGGTAATTGAATAATTTTAACATAAAAATACATACTTACCTTAAAAGCAAATACAAATAAATAATATAACGTAAATATTGTTTGACCTGAATATGTCATTTATTGTTAACCTGTAATATTTCATAAAAGTTTTGTTAAAAAATTCTTAATAAACAATGTATTGTTTTTGGCATTGTCGACCTACTCAAATACAAATATTGTTTTTGATTAAAAAACTTACGTAGGAGTTGATATGATAAAATTTTCTTTTATACAAAATACCTGCATTTTTTTTTTAATATATATAATTATACAAGAACACGATAAAAATATTTGCATTATCAGATGAAATTCATAATTTATGATAATTAACTAATTATTACATTTGTCTGAATAAAAAATATAGTACATATGTACATTAATGTTATTGTATTTTTTTTTCAGATAACACCATGGCCAATTATTTCTTGTGTATGTGTTTTTTGAGAATCGGGCTACCAATATGCCTTACACTGTGTAAGTAAATTTTCTTGTATTTTTATCAACAGACATTTATGTTTTACATTATTCTGTAAATTACAATTTTATATTATCACTTTTAAGATGCGGCATTATTATAACTGACAGGAAATATAAAAGTAGAAAGTTTTTTGAGGCAATAAAACTGGTTTTTGTTTTGTAGATCAATTCGAAAGATTTGAAAGATCGAATCCTTAAATATTTTATTGTAAATAGTTGTTAATTTATATTAAATATAAATGAGTAATATATCATCAGTATTTGAATCTCAAAATAATAAGGACAGTTATAGTTCATGTTACCCAAACTGACAGAAGCAACATAAATGATTAAACGCCTATATAAATACTACAATTGTTATGTACCCCTTTCACTGTGAAATTATCTATTTCAGGAGAAAAACAATGTTTTACTTATTCTATAAATAAAAGTAATTGACTTTCGTATCTTCGCTATTATTGATATTAATATTAAATGAAATAATTTAAACATTTTGAAAAACTTTATTATTTATCTTCTTACAAGCTCTAATATGTACATTTAAAATAGATCTTCATTTTAAATTTAATTCCATAAACATATTATGTTACTGATAAGTAAAGAATTAAAATTACAGAAACCATAACCGTACATTTATACTTATTTAAAAAAAATGCTATTCACCCTTTTGCTATTTTACCTGATTTTTTTAACCTGTTTGTTTAAATACAGGGTGTTTGGCGTAAGTCCGGCACCACGAATATTTCGTTTATTTTGACAGATAAAAAAAAAATGTTAATAAGCAAAGTTAAACTAGACAAAGGGGCTCATAAGATGATCATAGCAGAAATTTTGTATTACTTTCGGTTTTAGCGGAAATGGGTACAACTTTAAATCTAGCATAGGGAATCGTTATTTTTATATTTTTTTTCAGAATATACATAAAATTAGCTTCCCAATGATACCAAATTATCATAGTTTTACTTTAACCATTTCAAAATGGCAACCGTCTATTCTTAAAATATGTATTAATAAAATTCCATACAAAATAAAACATAGCAAGCTATGAAAACAATTTTATTATCTTATAAAAAAATGTAATGAAAGAGTTTTTATTACGTATAAGAAAATGTATAGAAAATAACGGCGGCCATATTGTGCATTTGTAGTTTTTCACATTTACTGTTTCTGTTTTGGTATCATTGTGAACATGCTAAAAAATTAAAAAATAATACCTCACGCCTAATTTTTTTTTTAATTTCTTCTTTTCTTTTGTTATAAGATAATAAAATTGTTTTCATAGCTTGCTATGTTTTATTTTGTATGGAATTTTATTAATACATATTTTAAGAATAAATGGTCGCCATTTTGAAATGGTTGAAGTAAAACTATGATAATTTGGTATCATTGTGAAGCAAATTTTATGTACATTAAAAATATATAAAAATACCGATTCCCTATGCTAGTTTTAAAGTTGTACCCATTTTCGCTAAAACCGGAAGTGATACAAAATTTCTGCTATGATCATCTTATGAGCCCCTTTGTCTAGTTTAACTTTGCTTATTAACATTTTTTTGTATCTTTCAAAATAAACGAAATATTCGTGGTGCCGGACTTACGCCAAACACCCTGTATATATTTTTTCAAACAATATTTTATTTGAATAAGAATTGATAAAATTTGCATTATATTTGTTTCCTATTTTATTCTTTTATTTATAAGGAACATATTCATTAATTCTTTAAAAAATCAATAAAATGAGTAATATCTATAAAAATAACTATGAGAATTTGATAATCAAAGTTTCGTATGTGGTTTGTTAGGCAGCTTAAAGCTGTTGAATTGAACGTATGGAACTCTATTTTTATTTTGTATCTGTACTATACTCCATTCGCAACAGCGAGAGAATGTAGAACTAATTCTTGAACAGAAACAAATCATTCTACTGGCTCGGCACCAAACTTATCATTTTTTGACCAGTAGAATGACTTGTCTCTCTTCATTTTCAAATAAATTTTTAAAATTAATAATTTATTTATTGAGTACTTGATTAAAGTAGTTTCTAATTGACTCTATCGGGTCCAGTAATAAAACTATCAATATCGTAATTATGAAGGGTGACACATAACTGTTACTACTTGCTTTTAGTCTGTAGCCAATCCATGTTTGGGGTGAGACTGTCACTTTTGCATTGGCGGCAATTTGAATGTTCGTGTTAGATTGTTTTTTTTTGTATTCTCTACAAGTTTTGTTGTTTTTTGTTTTGCTGCACTTTTTGACTCTTTTAGTGTGTTTTTCCTTTCAGTTTTACTGCTGCTTTGAACTTATTTAATATTTATAGTGTTTGTGTTGTATTATAGTACATATTTGTGTTTTGTTAGATTGACTTTTTATAAGTAAACCATGCCCTGTGTAGTAGGAGTTTGTTGTATTGTGGAATGTGTAGCATCCAATAAGAAGTTGTCACTTTTCCGCATGTTTTTATAAACTAGGTCGTATAGATTTAAGCAAAAAAAACAGTATGTTTCTTAAAATAAGAAGTAGAAAATAAAAACATATATAGCATTATATTTATAATATAATAATATGCTGAATTGGCTTATGGCTATAATCTGTTATATTACCTTATGCGATTTTTTTGCCACCTTAAATTATTTTACTTTTTTATATTTCCAGTAAAATCATTTCACAAAGATATTATGTAAATTTTATTTGACACTGACATCTGTCAATTAGTAATATTTGAATATTCTGTTTCCATGGTGCAATTTTTAGCAGCATTAGGTTGCAAGTTATTTCTTTATAATTCTTTATCTCTAAATTCATTGAATATGAAGAAAAAAATATAATTAAATCGAATAGAGAATAACATATTCTTTTATTTATAACATAAAATACCAAAAAATGATATTTAACAGTATTTTCCAGAAAAACTGTTAAAATCTTCAAATTAGAGTACTTCCGGTGAACCAATCATAACCAAAATCTAATCAATTCTTTATATGGACGTACGAAAGAGGAATATGAAAGAATTATAATTTTTGGAATTATAGTATTGGATTTACTGAAGGAGAATTTTTTTGTCACACACGCACACATACATACACACACATACAGACATTATCGGAAAAACAGTAAATTCGTATTGTAGGGGCTCTAAAACGTGCTTATTCATTAAAAACTCATCGAATTTTTTGACCAAAGTGACCTAAAAGTGATGGAAGGTAAAAACAACAAAACTTCAAGTGAACACCCACAGAACAATAACATTCAAATTGCCGCAAACGCAAGTGACAGTCTCACACCAAACTTGGATTGGTTAAAACTAAGGGTCACATGTGAGCCCGTGGCCCATAAGCCGTGTTCCTTCGGGCTGTCATTCGCAAACTAAATCATCAAAGTGATTATGGTTAAGAAGAAGTATGTTTTTTCGTTTCCTATTCGTTATCCCCACTTTTGTGTATTTTATGATCACTGGACAATCTTCCCCTTTCCCTTCTGAATTAGCCTTTTTGACTGATCACACGGATTCATTTCAGAGCAAATTTAAAATGACTGACGACAATAGGTCTTCAAGCGTAGAAATTTATCTATGTGGGGTTCGTTGCATCAAAGGCAATATTATTTTCCTACAAAAGTATGTAATGACCCACCATACTTTTGAAAACAAAGAAAATATGTTTAGTTAAACGTATTTCATATTCCGTACAAAGAACATTTTTTTACTTCTATATGATCCATTTTTAATGCTGACTATAACACTTGACGGATTATTTATAAAATAATATATAACATTTTACGCTAGGTGGTGTTCATATAATTCAAGTTGTTTTATTGATATAATTTTTAAATCATGATTCAACTGGTACACGATTAAACTAATCAGAATTCACAAAATCACAATCACAGTCCGAAGGAACACGGCTATATAATCTTACAGTTTTCATTCTCATACGAAACTATTTCAAACAAAAAATATTATTTTACTATAAATAAATATATCATCAAGACATTACCCATTGTTGGGTGTGTCAATATGCTGTGTACATAGATTTCGGTAATGATGAAATATTTGTACTGTGCGGGCGC
Organism: Harpalus rufipes; assembly: GCA_951394225.1. Lineage (NCBI taxonomy): Eukaryota > Metazoa > Arthropoda > Insecta > Coleoptera > Carabidae > Harpalus > Harpalus rufipes. The sequence continues at coordinate 12,404,312 of OX596281.1, read as the reverse complement.
TGACCAAGCGTCACCTCACGGGCACTCATTGCTTGCGTGGAGAGTGCATCACAATTTCGATATAATTTTTGGCATCGGTTTGGATTGAACCCGGGTCCCCAGATTCGCGACAATCAGGCATACGGTCTCGAGACCCCATATTATTTTACTGTTACAGAGTATAATACAGTGTGTTTGACACGAGATATTGTCAATAATTTTGTTTCAAGAAATTAAAGCTTTTCTTCTTGGATCTTAATTTATAAATGGAAATAAATCAGAAAACGGAGAATGGTAATATACTGTATCCTTCTTTATTATTTTTTCTCTTTAAAATTACATTTCCAAACCAATTTTGACAACTTGATTTTTTAATTGAATAATGATCACACATACGTTTCTCTCTTCTTAGCTGACTCTGAGTTAGGTTTTTTGAACAAACTGTATAATATGTATATCATTATCGATATTTGTGAAGCAGATTAGCACACCCATAATACACCGTGAAAATATATTTAGTTTCGTCTCATATTTCTGAAATTTTATATATTCAAAATAATGGTTATGTGTTTCCATTTTGACGGAGTATGTATTAACATTTAAATTTATTTTTGCGATGAATAATTGTATTTATCATGTGGCCGTGTTAACTAGCGTTCTACGTTCGGACGATTGCATGGCACATCGTTTAAAAGAGAAAGTAATTTTTAGAGCACGTTTGGGTTCACGGTCATTTACCTTTTAATGATTTTTTTGAGATAGACTATATAATTTAGTTATCGGAACTTCATAAAGTTCTTATTAAAGTAATTAAATTGGGTAAAGCCAAATATGGAGTAAAACTATAAAACATATTTATTATGGAATAAATTTTACTAAGCCATTTTTTTGTCCACAATGATTTGGTCATGAAAGAATGATTACCATAGTTTTTTAGAGCAAAAAATTAGGTTACAAATTTGATTACAATTACATAAACACAGAATACAATTTAAGTCATCTCAATTATGATTTATATTATTAGACGTGACTAATTGAAAGATCGCGACCTAAGAGCTATAAAATGATATCTAACTTTGTTATCAAATTATTTTACTTAAAAATTTGTTCTTTATTACTTGTAACTCATAATTTATTTAAAGCAGTGTTGCATAAAAATTTTAATACACTCACCAGCAAAATTACGGGAACGCCAAGAAGAGCTATGTATTTAAAAAATCTGATGTGACCAACACAGTACCTCCCGGCATTTACCTATGTATATAATTTTTATATTACTTTATAAATTTATCCATACAATATATAGAAAAAGTAGTAAAGCAAACTTGTAGAAAATGGAATAATCTTTAATTTTTATAATAATAAATTGAGAAAAAATTACATTTAAAGGTATTTTTTGAAGAAAAACTATCTTGAGCTTCAAGTAAACTGGCATTTCCGGTTATCCGATTGCCACCAAAATCTAATCAGTTCTTTCTGTATTAGAATAAGGTAGAAATACATGGTTTCAAAACTTTCTGAATGATAGTATTTGAGTTAGAGCGTAAAGAGGATCCACACACACACACATACATACATACATACATACATACATACACACAGACATCATCGTGAAAATGTTAAAAATGGATTCTAGGGACCTTAAAAAGTGGCCATTTACCAAAATCTCGATATGCGATTTTTAGCACGATCCCTATACCTCCCTTACCAAGGGTAGCGGGAGGTAAAAAGTATGAATCCCCTGTTTTTCATATTTGTGTTAGTAATTCTGCATCTATAACAAATAACAAATGATGATATAATAACTAAATATAGCCACCTAATAAAGATTTATTATCATTTATCGAGTGTTAAATATTGCTCAGTGTTTAATTTTATTAAATTCCAGTGTTTAATTCGTGTTCATTGTAGATCAAGGATTAACAATGATTTCTGCTTTTGTTGTATTTTTAATTCTAAGTATTTAAAGTACTAAATATTTGTTTTAAAAAAATGGAAAATTGTTATTGTTAAGTAATAATTAATAATTTATAGTTAATTTTCAAGTTTGTAGCTGAGCCGAAGGCCGAGGCCAGCAAATCAGATATGGCTAAAAAAGAACTTTAAAACGAGGTGCACACAACATTTTTTAGGCAACTGTGAAATTTTTATTTAAAAATATGTTTCATATCTGATTGATTCATGTCTTTTGTAAAGAGCCATGCTGCCATCATCTTGACAATTCACAATCAATTTGCTTACTGTCAAAATATTTTATAACCTAAAGATGAAAATAAAATAAATACAATAATTAATTTGTTGAGCAAGGAAATGAGCGATAGCGACTAGCGTGAACGATTTTTCCATTACTCTCGCTTAAAGTTTATGAAGCTGCATGTAATACAACACTAAATTTATTTGCTATTTAAACAAATGTTTTACAAATCAGTTCGTAAAGTAAATGCGGCCGTAAAGTAAAAGCGGCCGTAAAGTACTCAAACATGTCAAAATAAAAGTGATACTTTATACTTTACGGTTGCCAAACGATACGTAAAGCAACTATTTATGGAACAGCTACCTAAAATAGTTATTTATGCAACAAGAGTGTAAACACAATCTTTATGACATGAGGTCAAGTATTTCGTGACGAGACTTGCCGAGTTACGAAAATTGTTGACCGATTGTCATAAAGATTGTTTACACTTGAGTTGTATACAATATTTTTTATATAATCTTAAATAAAATTCCTGAAACAAATTAGAAATTTGACAGACGAGCAGACGACAATTTGAACAATTTAACAGATAACAGATCTGAAGTTGAATATTGCAGTTCTGTCAGTATTACCCATTATCAACACGAATTTATAGAATAATCGAAATTTAGGTAAGACAATTTAAATGTCAAACGTGTATTGATGGTGGTAGCTCTGTAATGTGTAAATAAAATACGAAAATCGTTTACTTTACACATTGTCTGTAAAGTATTAAGTTTACACATCGGAGTATAAAAAAATATTTATTACTTTAAATATTTAGAATTGAAAATACAATAAAAGCAGAAATCATTGTTAACCATTGATAAACTAAACACCGAGCAATATTTAACACCTCGATAAATGATAATAAATCTTTATTAGGTGGCTATATTCAGGTGTTATATCGTCATTTGTTATTTGTTGTAGATGTAGAATTACCAACATAAATATAAAAGGCAGAGGGTTCATACTTTTTTGAATACAGCATTCTTTGGCGTTCCTCTAATTTTGCCGGTGTGTAGTGTTTGCCATGAAATTTCATTTGTTTTATTTCAAACTATGCAAAACAAAAACATGTAAAGTATTTGAGTATTTTTGTCAGTCACATTTGTTTCACATATTACAAAATATTATTTTGTGTAACACGAATGTATTTATAGTTGATTATGATATAATTTCCCATTCATGAAATTAAAAAATGGATTTTCTAAAATTAGTGCTGAATTAATCTGCATAAATTATGTAAGTGAACATTAGTGTAGTAAATTGTAAAGTCAATAACAAATGTAAACCATAAATTCGGTACTTAAAAACAGGAAATATTGGCAGGAAAATGTGTTAGTAATTTATTGGTTATTTGCAAACAAAACTTCTAATTATTACTATTTGAATCCAAAATATTGGGTTGTCTCTACAAAATTCTCAAGAAGTTTTTTACATTAAATGTAAATCCCATAATTCTAAAATCACAGAAATTCTTGGTTGTTAGATACCTAACTTTAAAGTCACATTCCTTCTAATTAGGTAACTATAAGCAATGCAAATGTTGTTTCCGCTTTTGTGATGCTTAGCAGTTGTTTTAGCGATGACATCATCGTCATAGCTGCTTTGATACCCTCGAATCGCCACTATCGTGCGAACCGCTCACTGTATAATCGTATAGTGACTATTTTACACGAATAAAATATTATCTATGTAGCCTTGGTAAGGCAATGGGAAAAATATTAAGCATTATGAATGTTATTAGTGTCACTACAATAGAATAAACATTATTTTATATGCAGTTTACAAAAATAACTTGGCAACCTAAAAACAAAATATGTGACCATGTACACGAAGAAAACTTTAAAATTAAAAAAATAAGCAAACGTAATGAAGTCCTTCACATATACATACATAAAATCACGCATGTCCCACTTAGGGCCAGTTTTACAATCTCTTGTTAAAATTTTAACTATCAGTTAAATAAACAATATTGAATCGAATTATTGACAGCAATGACAAATCTGTCATGTGACAGTTTATTTCGTTTCAATTTTATTTATTTAACTGACAGTTAAAATCTTCACTATGGAGATTGTAAAAATGGCCCTTAGTGGGTTAGCACAAACCCGAAAACAATACCAACAACATCATACAAATTCTCACTCTTAACATATTAAAATGACCGATTTTCTGTAGCGAAATACCGCATCCAGATCACAATAATATAGTTTGGTTCACGAAAGATGACAATTCACCAATTCAGGGTCATTTATTAACCGTATGGTATAATATTACTAGCAGATAACTTCACTGCATTTCGTATACATAGACGTGCAACATGAAATATTTATGGATACATTTGGACTGAAAAAGATAAGTATAATTTATTTGAAAATTATGTTTCTTTTTAAATAATGCTCTTCACATATGCATATACAAAACCCAAAAACATTGACTTGGCAAAAACCATGGAATAATAATTTGATTTAAATGTCAACGTCACTGGGTAACTATTAGGACAGAGGGCAGTACATAATTAGATATCTGTAACTCTACGATATACGTCATTATTATTTGTAATGTGTTGAAAAGTAATGACACCATTTACGTATATCTGTCACATAACATAAACTGTATAGACATACGTCAAATAATCTTTCTCTTTCTAACATGCAATGTTGCTAAGTTACTACTGTATAAAGAGCTGTGTATTCTTTCTTCGAACAAGTGACCATGAATTGTCATCTTTCGTGAACCAAAGTATAGTTACGAAACAATCATCCCTCCCCACACATTCCTGTCTTAGCACACTTCTTTCGCCTCGAACATGATCGCATTCATATATGCTCTTCTTCTTTTCCCACTTCTAAACTTTCTCTCTGTTAGAACCCTACCAACCGCATCCATCCACTTATACACTGGTCGGCCACGCAATCGAAAACCCTCAACTTCACCAAGTTATATACGCTTTACAAACCGTTCACTCGCCGTTGTCTCCACATGACCAAACCATCTCAACTACATTCTTCATACACCAAATTTTCCTCACGCGATCCCGTCTTACATATCCACATACTCCACGTAAATACGTCATTTTAACGGTAGTTACTCTCTTTTTATGCTTTCCCGTCTATGCCCAACATTCGCTTCCATACATCAAATCAGGCACTAGTACTCCATTATATACACTTAACCGAGCATTCCTGGATATGTTAACGTTTCATGCAAACGTATCCAGAGCACCCATTACCTTACATCTCGCACTCACTCTCAAACTCTCGATCAATTGGACCATCCTTCGACATCTTGTTACCCAAATATACAAACTCATTCACCTGTTCCAGTTTTACTCCTTCCACCAACCCATTGCACTCAGTCATCAATTTACTCCTTTCAAATACCTTGGATTTATCAACATTCAACACCAGATTCATTTTTCTGTATGTTGAGGACGAGACTATCAAAGTTTAAAAAAGTCATTTTTCTCTGCCTTATACCTCGGAAACTATTGAAGTTCAGACCTATGTTGACTAAGCCTTTTTACCTCTCGCTAAGAGAGGTATTGCATTCATGCTAAAAATCGCATATCCAGATTTTATTGAATAAGCACGTTTTAAGGTCCCTACAATCCGATTTTAACATTTTTACGATGATGTCTGTGTGTGTGTGTGTGTGTGTGTGTGTGTGTGTGTGTGTGGATGTGTGTGTGTGGGATGTTGGAAGGACGGTTACTCAAAAACTATAAGACTTAAAATTTGTTTAACAACGTATTTCCCAATCGGACATTCATGGGAAGATCTGAAAAGGTTTTGGTAATAATTGGACAACCGGAAGTAGAAGATTCTTGAAAAAAAATCTTCTAAATATTATTTTTTGAAAATTTTTCGTGGTAATATTAAAGAAAATTAAATTCTCTATCTGATACATTTAAATATTTTATTATATATTCCATAGATTTAGAGATAAAAGAAGTATAATATATAAAATAATCTGTTGTAATAAATTTGACAGCCGAAAGAATGCCATGAAAAATAGTTGCTAATTTAAATTATTTGTAACTGACAGATAAATGTCAGTGTCAGAAATAATGAGTAATGAATTAAAAATGTACTTGGAGAATCCCTTAGTTCTTGATCTGTGACTATTATGGAGATGACAAGTCTAGGTTGAAGGACTTAAATTTGTTTCAAACATTATGGGACAATGTACACCAGTACTGTAGACTAGAGTAACTTTGAATTGCGAAAAAGCTATCAAATTCTTCTCAAGTAAGTTGTAAATATTGACAAAATCGGAGTGCAATCTATCCGTCACTTTATTAAAGGGAATTAAGGTTATTTAGATGTAACAAGTATGAAAAAATAAAATGTAAAAGAAGATATATAAGAATAGATGCACAATCCAGATATATACATTTTAGACCGCCCAAAATAATGTTTTTACTAGAAGAATATGAAGAGAAAGTAAACAAAGTTGTTCGAATTGAAAATTGCAGTTACCAGCCTAATATTTATATATGGTAAACTCTACTTTGTAATTTATTGTAACATAATTTATGGTAAAATATCTTCATGTTGAGACATGCTATTATTGAATAATAAAGAAGTTTATACGTCATAGATTTATATGAATATATTATTTGTATTTATAAAAATAATCTTTGCTTTATGCATACAGCCAGGTAAAATATACGGCGAGAGGTTATGTGCTGGCCACATCAGATTTTTTTATTCATTTTTGTCAGTACTATATGCCCTTAAAGTTTTTACCTGAAGTTGAAAAACACTGTGTATACCGGGAGTTTATTTTCAGTAAACATAGCGTATGTCATTAGTTCATTACCATAGTTACAGTATAAAATGATTGACAGCAATGTATTAAAGCGTTTATTTTATAAGTAACCATAGGGATAATTAACATAGACTTAAATAAATATTAAATTATGAATTAAAAAAACGAGAAATTATTTGTTTATGTTTATACACTTAAGAACCTCATTAAACTAGTGAGGAATTTTTATTTTAACTTATCAAATCAAAATTGGCACCACTAACTTCCAAACAATATCCTAAACGATTTTAAAATAAATTAATAGCATTCGTTTTTTGAGGGGAGTAATATTTTGTGAAGCTGTACTAATTCTGTTTTTTAATTGTTCATTGTTCATGCTCTCACAATTGTACATATTTTTTAAGTGTCCTCAAAGAAAAAAAAACATTTGATGCAAGCAATAATTATTATAGATTTTTCGAATTGGTGCTGGGCAGGGTCTGGGTCGATTATTAAATGTAGCAGCAGATACATCTGAAACTTATCTTGGCTTATATTTGAATTGTACCTCTTATAATGTGTCCGTGAGGTGACGCCTGGTAAGCGCTCACACGGTACAAATATTTCATCATTACCGATTTCTGTGTACAAAGCAGATTGGCACACCCAGCAATCGGTAATATGCCGTGATGATATATTTATTTATTTTATTTATAATCTGTAATTTTATAAAAAATCATTTTGAAATGTGACAATTTGACGAGTCTGACAACTATTCCCTATGTTTACTCGTAATATAAACGCTTTAGTAGTTTGCTGTGTAACTATGGTAATGAAACTACTCTGTTTAGATAAAATAAACTCTCTGTATATTTCTGCATTCTTTAGGCTTTGATATAAAAATAAGTTTTAAGAAAATACTATAGGAATGATGTGTATCATATAAATATTTATTTTCTAAGAATATTGCCTCAACTTATTAGCATGATTATAACTTACAAATAAACATCTTTCCTCCTTTGATGTTGTAAAGGAAATGCTCATATACAGGATGTTTCCTTTAAAACAACCAACGCCTTTTTGGGCGTATAATAAATAATAAATATAAAGTGTATAATATTATAATTGGTAACATGCTCGCAAATTTGTATACAAAATATAGTTTAGTTTGTAGTTCATGTAGGTCGATTCTAATCTAACGTGTGTGTAGGATTCGTTTGTGACATGGTAGCATTGAACTTATAACTATACTTAGGAGGAAATCTTACTCATATCTAGAAAATTCTTCAAATACTCGACAATTTTTTTTTTAAAAGATAAACAAATAGTGTTGTAAATATTGTTCCTACGTGTTGTTAATATCTTTTACATTAATTTTACAGACTATAATGGATGATAATTTATTTAATAATAAATTTTTAAAATTTCTTGAATATAACTATAAAATAACACGTCATATTTATGCTGTTGAGTCAATACTCCTACAAATTACACTATTTGGCATCAGTTCAAAACAAAAGCCGGCTGGCCATTTTTTACAAAATAAATACTCGGGCGTAACCTAACCTACATACCACAGTATGAGAGCTCACATGCAGACCAAACAGTTGCATAGCGTTGAATGATCCCTTTGTTTACTTTAGGCTATCGATATTTTCATGTAAGATCTATTACATGTATGTGTAAAGAGTTATAGTAATTATGAGGCCACCTGTTGCTGGTTGGCTTGAATTATTCACTTGTTTCTCACCATTAATAATGTATTCAGTATCTGTATAGAATCTAGATGGTTGTCTTTTGTTTTATAAAATATGCGTGTTGTTTGATGTTTCATATTTGTAATTGTAATTAAAGCATGGAATAAAAAGATTATAATTATGTGCTACATACATTTTTTTAACACGGGGTAAAAAAATGATGTTATTAATTAAATATTTCACTCTTTTAATACACTTTTATCTCCAGCTACCTTTGGTAAGGGAGGTATAGAGATCGTGCTGAAAATCACATATCAAGATTTTGGTAAACGACCACGTTTTAAGGTCTTTAGATTCCATTGTTAACATTTTCACGATGATGTCTGTGAGTATGTGTGTGTGGATCCTCTTTACGCTCTAACTGAAATACTATCGTTCAGAAAATTTTGAAGTCTTGTATTTCTACCTTATTCTAATATGGAAAGAAGCCATTAGATTTTGGTGTCAATCGGATAACCGGAAATGGCAGTTTACTTGAAGCTCAAAATGGTTTTTCTTCAAAAAATACCTTTAAATGTTATTTTTTCTCAATTTGTTATTATAAAACTTAAAGATTATTTCATGTTCTACAGGTTTGCATTAATACTTTTTCTATATATTTTATGGATAAATTTATAAAAATTATATCTCGGAGCTTATGCACACAATTACAGTACAGATCAAATGTACGTAACTGACAGATAAATATCATTGTCAAGAATTAATCATTTCAAATTAAGAACAGTAACGTTTTCAAAAGAAAATTGTAAATAGAGCAATAGTTGTATGGAAAGGAACTTAATATACATAATTTCAAATTAATAATAATAACGTTTTAAAACGAAAATTGTAATTAGAACAATAGTTATATGGAAAAGAACTTAAGATACATAATTTCTAGCATTAGTAAATATGCAGGTACGTATTTAAATAAGAAAATAAATTAATATATTATCACGACATATTACCCATTGCTGGGTGTGCTAATCTGCTTTGTACACTGATTTCGGTAATGATAATGACGTATTTGTATCGTGCGGGCGTTTACCATGCGTTACCTCACGGGTACCCATTTGTGGCGTGGAGAGTGCATCACAGGGGTCAATTTTGTGCCATTTAAAATTCGAAATATTTGATAGTAGGAATTGAATTCGGTTCCCCAGATTCGCCACTAGACACTCAGGCACGCGGCCATGAGACCCCATAGGTATATGTATTTAAATTAATAAAAATTAAATGGTGGGAGGTTTTGTGTTGGTCACATCAGATTTTTAAATTAAAATTAATAATTTAAATATAACTTATCATAACTTTTAAGAATGTTAAACGTGATTCGTGTATGAATTTATACATCTGAATTAAATCAATATCATGTCTCTTCTGTCTCCAAATGTCTGGGTCATATTTTACGACCGGTAGAATGACAATGACTGGACGAATTTTTCGGTTGGCTGATGAAGTCTGTTTATTCGTTGCACTTTGTAAATCTTTTGATGTTTACTCGTTTCGTAAGAGTTTTCTTTAAATAAAACGCATCACATTCTTTCTATGTATCCGTAATTCCGTATAAATTTAGAGTTATTTATTCAAAAATAGACTAGCATAATTTAATGAAAGATTTTAACGGAAACCTTATCCACAAAATTGAGGAAGTTATATAGCCGAACTACTTCCGGTTTTCGGATAATTAACTGCCAATTTAAATTTTTAAAATTAAGTTCTAGTTTTTTAAAATAGTAAATTATAGAACATGCTTTTCAACAACTGCCTACATATCATAGACGCCGACTAGGGGGGGGGGCTTAGAAAAGGGGGGCGTTTGAAACTTATTGAATAGATGGCCACTAAATCCGCAATTTTTAGAGACACTATAATAGGAATGTGGACACGACGTATATCCGCCATGTTTATTCATTTCACCGTAACAAGGGTAGAAAATACAGCTAATTTCATGTACTTCTCGAACGACTAACTTCAATTCCGTCTAGGTTTTGTTGGTGTTGTATTTACTAATAAAATCATAGTCGGTTGCAGTAAAATTTTGTAATAATTCCACCAGAAAAAAAAATATTTTGAGAAAATGAAATATGTATATGAGTATTTTGCGACAATATATTGACATATTCCAGTAAATAAAGTTGATGATTAATTGAAATACTTTAATAGGCGTTACATTTCATTTTTTATAATTTGTCAGATAATCGAATTTAAATAATGGCGGGACGCTCATAAACATAGCCGACCAATCCCCCAGCCAATCACAACTTGCCGCCTCGTGTCCAGACTCTAATTTTAGTGTCTACAATTTTCATTTAGTTTCATATTCCATAATGACACAACACAGATTAAATCATGTCGCTATACTTAATTGTCATGCTAACATTAAAAATGAGCTCGATTTAAATACATATAATTTCAAATAGCTTTTTTCAAAAAAAAAAAAAAAAATTAGTCGTAAAATGTTTAAAATAATATTAAAAGACATAAGATTCGTAGGTACTTAAACTAAACTGTATTTTATTCAATTTTTCTGTAATTAATAAGATATAAAATATATGAAAATAATTAAATTTATTTTTATTAAAAAAAAAAAAATGCCCCCCCCCCTGGGCTATAGAAAAGGCGCATGGTACATATTATTTTTTTAAGCAAACGGCACGGGGAGTATTCATTTAGAAATGGTAATAATTACAAAGTTTGAACGTTGAAATCAAGTACAATAGTTATTATTGTTGTGTTTATTGTTATAAATAATTTTTATTTCGTGCATTTTAATAAATGTACGTATTCCAAAATTTGCATAAGATGACCAACCTTTCCAATTATGTTACATCAATGTTTCTGATATAATTACACCACAACTCTATTTCGCAAATTAATCATCGTTCCAATTAGCATCTTAATTCGCTATTCAATTAAATTTCCCGCGCCCAGTTATCTGACAGCTGACGTAAGCTAACGTTAACCACGCGGGCTCTTCAAATTCACCGTATGTGGTGTAGATCCACATCAACATTATCGTGTTTGTAATTACACGAGAATGGGCGAGGTCTTGCACTGCACCCACAGGGCATGAAGGCTGAATTAAGGGCTGTAATGTAATGTGACAGGAAGAGTGCGTGTAAAAGAAAAATCTGAAAATCTGGGTTAGTGAGGTTAGCGTTAGATAATGGAAGGTTTATTATTTTAGTTCAAACGAGTATAGCTGTCCTGGGAATAGTAAATGAATTTGTGTATTGTTTTACATATATGATTAGAGTTAGAGTGTAATAAAATTTATTTCATCGAATGAACTGCCTTAGTTAATCTACCATTTTTTTTTGTTTTCAAACTTTAATTTCCTGGTTTTATGAATGAAAAGTGCACACTTCCTTCAGCATAGAATTCATGTTGACATAAAACAACAACGCTTCGTTTTGTTTCGGATTTGCATCGGAGCAAAACGTGAAACCTCCAGTACATATCGGAACTCAGAAAGTTCTTATAACTTCAATTTTTCATAAGTCCAAAAACGACAACAGCCGAACACGCTTCGTTTTTTATTGGATAAACTTCTGAAATCAATTAAAATTTTATGATATGTCTATTGTTAAACGACATATTTAAATTTGTTTTGTGAAATAAATTACAAATATTTTTTCAACTGTGTAAATATGTATAAGAAAACCTAACCGTTACACTAGTGATCCACCGGAAGCCAATCACTCCTGCTTGGCTCCGTGTTGGTTCCCATCGATGCTTAATACAATATCACTAACTTTTCAGGGATGGCAAGAACTACATTAATCGTGGTTTTAAATGAGATGAAGGAGGGGCTGGAATTTAATGTTGGACAAAAATTAGTTCTGTTGGACCCTGTAAACCCAGTAAATATTTTATTACTATATTTGAATATCAGCCAGACCGCTAGATAATTTTTTTTTAAGAAACGAGAGAGAGAATGTATTCTCCTAATGTTGAACCTATCTTTCTACTGCATTTATGTATTTTTGTCCAGTGTAAATCGAACTTTGCCCAGATGACCCGAATGCGCAGGACTTGTGACAATTCTTAGTCATGAAGCATCGGACCGATAAGATGTGCTCCCAAACCTTCATTACCAAACTAAAATTTATACAAGTTATTGCCTCAAATTTAAAATTAATGCAATTATGGAGGTCTAGGAAATTAAAAATGACTAATTTGTACAATGAGGTGTTGCAAAAAGATAAACATGCTAAAAATCGCATATCCAGATTTTAATGAAAAAGCACGTTTTAAGGTCCCTACAATCCGATTTTAACATTTTTACGATGATGTCTGTGTGTGTGTGGATGTATGTGTGTGTGTGTGTGTGTATGGACTAGAGATTTCTACATTGTTGGCAATTCATGGGCAATGTTGAAAATGTTAAGTTATGAAGAAGCGGCAACACCGCTGAGGGCAAAGGACAGGGTGCGGAGAAGGGAAGAAGTTGAACATCAGTCCATACTTATTTAACGGGGAATCTAGTAAATATGTTTTTCAGTTCAAATTTCTGTATATATTAAACACAGTAGCAATTTAAAAGTATACTATTTGAACTGGAGCCAAATTACACTGACTGTGACGTCCAAGGTATACTAGCCAATGATACAACTAGAAAGATTAAAAAAATATTAAATATTTCTTATTGAATGAAACTTTAATTTTGTAAATGGTTTTATGTTTACTTAAGATAACTATTTCATTCTCCTTTCTTCGTTTTGGAAGAATATTAAAACTATTTTTTTTACTATTATTACTTTTATTTGGACACTAGCAAAAAACTTTTTTCTACAATCATGTTTGAGTCTTGACAAAATATAAAAATCAGCAATATAGATAGAACTAGTAGCTAGTATATAATTGACATTTGTGACGGCTGTCACTCGTTTAAATACTGTCGGCGGCAAATATAAGCCACTCCCTCATTGATAAGTAGTTTTCTGACGTCATCAGGCGACAGAAAAAGTGACAATTTAAATATTGTATTTTCACAGACAATTTTTTCATGAATAAAGAGGAATATGAAAGAAAATAAAAATATGGGCAATTGAAATCGCAAACGTAATTTACGTAAAATGTAACGTCAGTAGTAGATATTTTTCTTTAAATATCTTCATTTGAAGAAAAAATATAATGTGTCATTCGGAGTAAAAGTGTCTTTGTGTGCCTCGCGTGCATTTATCCGACTCGCTTCGCTCGTCGTTTAAACTTCCACGCTCGCCATACAAAGTATTACTTTTACTCCTAATAACACAATATACTATTCTTATTCTTTCGATTAAAGCAAAAAAAAATGTGCAACACCTCATTAAAATAATATCCTTAGAGGATTTATAAATATTTTTGGCTTAGATACAGAGATATCTTTTTGTTGTTTATAATTTGTTACAGGATTTAAAATTAGAAACCGGAATTCGTAGTGCGAAGATAAATTACGCGTGAAAATGATTTTGACACCAAAACTTAAACAAGTTCTACCAAAAAGGTTTCGGTGTTATTTACACATTGGTACAAGAAAAAAAAAAACACTTCCAAATACTTATAAACACACTAAACGTAACTGTAAAAAAAATAGTTTTTATTAAAAGCACGTTATCTTATTCAATTTAAAAAAAAAACGGCAATAATATTTAAAATTATCCACAATCAAAAGTAGTGTTTATATTTTAATATAAAAATAATTTATTGATCTAACAAGTTCTAATTATATCCTTAAACACATTAAAGCTGACTTATCAACTTGAAATATTGAACAAAAACATGAAAGCTGCGCTTTCGAAGTACCTTGTAATTAAAAAGCTTGTTACTGATTTTTATAATGATATTTCAATTAACTAATAGCGGCAAGACACCTCATGTGCAATATCCTTTAATAAATCAAAACTAAGTAAAATTACTGCACTACAAGCATAAACTTATTAATTTATTGTAAGCAGATGTGTTGAAATTTGTTTTTATTCTCTTGTATTCAGAGTTATTTAGTACTTATTTTGAAATGCTGCCAATTTTTAGTCAATGAATAAGACATTAATTAAATATTTGTTCTGCCTAGTTGCCCAAACAAAACTTACCTAAATTTTAAGCGACCGTTAAACAAACACATGTACATATTTTGAAATTTTAACAGGAACGCATAATAATTTATTAGACATTTCATTTCGATGCATTATTTTTAATTTAAGGAGCGGTTATAATTTAAATTACGTTTGTGTCGGCCATTAATAATAAAATAAGTTAATCTAAAAGTATGTTTCTTTAGTCTTAATTTGCAGTCGTAGAAAAAGTATAGTATGTGACACATTTTATAAATACTTTAGACACTCGTTCTTTATACAATCGCTACGCCTGTTACATAATGCACAATTTATTATAAGTAAAAACAATAGTTAATTCAAACCAATAATTTTATTATAATAGTGTGACGTGCACCCTAACTTAAGAGTATACGAGCGCCGCTACTGGTAGAATATTCCGTGCGATGACGTAATCCCCTCGCCGGAATTACTCAGATGACGTAATCCCCGGCGGCGGAACGGCTAGACATGTTAATTACACCGATGACCTAAATCTATTGTTTCGGTATCATTGTGGCGTCGGAAGGTTCCAGAAGGACACGGGGCTGTATAAATACCGTTCGAGCGACAGCGGAGATATAGTCTATGATATAGAAGCAACGAGCAATGAACACGGGGTGATATAAATTAACAGTCTACGAGTTGTTAACATAAATAAATGTAATTATATAAATAAATATAGTGATACAAATATTGGTTAAATGAATAATCTTAGTGTTTAAGTATTTAATAATATTCTTAGTGTTTATAATTATTTAATCATAGATTTAGTTACTTTTATTATTATTATTTTAATATTTATCCTAATTATTTATCGTTTAATAAACGTATTGTTTTAATTATAATTATTTCTCTTATTTTTACACTTCACTCAAATAAATAAAACGTTACAATAGGTATCTTATTATCATCTTCCCAATTTAGTATTCATTTTTGGCTGTACTAATCTGTTATGACATAATGGACGACAATTTATAAATATACCAAGAATAAAACAAATTGTTTACATTAATATTTCGATAATGCTTTGAAAAAAATGAAAGATGTTCATATTTACGAAACAAGAAATGCAGAAAAAATTTTCATAGATAGGAAAAAATATACAAAAACTCAAAACTCTATATTTTTTAAGACACTTATTATATATAACAAGTTACCAAATAGAATTAAGATGTTAAATGTAAAAAAAATTATAATAGAAATTAAGAGATATTATATGTAATGTGTATAGCTTTTTTTAGCTAAATAAAGATATTATTATTATTATCTAGGAATGTTATACCATTATTTGTTTACTATATGTATTTTAAAATCACCTTCGTTCACTGATAATACAGGTTAAACGGTTATCAAAAATATTTAACTAACGGATATTATGATAAAAGCAACAAAAAAGAACCACAACATTTTTAAAATAATGATTAATAAACGAATACTACATGGAATTCAAAAGATTACTAATGTATTTTTTGTATAAAACGTTGAACACAGGGATATTTTTAGTTGTTTCCCAGAATATACTAACTATACGATAATATCACTTACATATATATATATATATATATTCACTTACATATATATATATATATATCTTCTGGAGTTCTCTGACTCATTCATTTCATCAGATTGTAATCGTAATTATTCATTTTTACCACAATTGTATTTAGAAAACCATAAAAATAATTTACCATCAAATGAAAGTCATAAATTTAACAGCGTGAAATAAGACAATAATACTTGTATTTATTAATTTTTCTTTGTAATAAAGTAACCTAGTATATTGTAAAATTGTAATATAAAAAGACGTACGGTAATTTTTTTAAAGATGTCCAGTCAAGGTCATCTACGAATTGTATGAATTAAGATTTTCGCTCCGCCCATTCCGACAAATTCAGTATGTCGTTTACTTAGTTTTTATAAGGGTACATAAGATACTACTGCTATTTTATTATTATAAAAATATATGTTACAGTAAAAGCAATCAAAATTCAAAACTAAGTCAGCTGTTAAGTTTATTAGCAAATGTAAAACCAAATATGCGAAAAATGAGATACTGACACAATGCTTGTCAGTAACACTGACAGAAAATAACGTTATTCGTACGGCTATGAATCAAGGTAATGTATCTGAATTAATAGGTAAACTTACAACTTACGTTACAGCGAAAGTATTGTCAACAACGAGCATAGTTTTAAAATGGAATGTCCTCACTTAGTCGAAACAATATACATTTTTGAAAGACACGCGTGTTATATCCATCCTTATCGCATATGCTTCGTGTCATGGCAAATGAGAGAGATAAATGAATACCAATTTGTGAATTCGTTCATGATACAGACGACTTTGATCGGACATCTTTAAAAAAAATACTGTATTAATTTTGACAGCAATATTCAATAGCTTATTTGATAATTCTTTTAATACATTATTGCCGATTTAAGGAATACTTAAAAGATAGAAAGAATGATAAATGATATTATTATAATTATATTTAACTAATTACTTTACACTAGGTTTATATTATGTTAATTCAGTTATTCAGGAAACTAATGTAATAAACCGTTTCGCTGAAATGTAATTAATTATTAAAGTTCAAAAATGTAATGAAACATCAAATTTTAACAAAGGAGGCAAATAAATTACTATATTATATTTTCGCATGTAAAACCGGAATAAAAAATATTCTAAAAATGTGAGTTATTCAGTCTTGATGACTTTTTCTTGCATGGTATTTTCCTGTGACTGCATTGGCCCATTTTTCAGACATGACTACGCACTCCTGCCGGAACAAATGTCAGATGACGTCATGTATTCAAAAAGTGACACAAATTTGCCGGGTTCTCTTATCACAAAGTGGGAGAAATATTAATTTTATATGTATATTGAATGAGTTTATCTAGTGTAAATTGTGTTAAGTCAATAAAATATTTATTTATGATATAAGCGTGAGAAGGAAGTTTGGAACACGACTCGAAGCGGAATGGTCCAAATCTTCAAACAAAATATAATCACTTTTAACACGTTTATCATACACTATTTTTTCTAAAAATATTATTTTTTCATTTAAATTTGTATTTCTAATATTTTTTTGACCTATGTTAAAAATTTCGATTGATGTTCTATTCTTTATTACCAAGATAACAAGTGTTAAAAGTAACAATAATCTGTTACTTTTTATCTCTCGCTAAGAGAGATATTAGATTCATGCTAAAAATCGCATATCCAGAATTTAATGGATAAGGCCGTTTTAATGTCCCTACAATCCGATTTTAACATTTTTACGATGTGTGTGTGCGTGCGTGTGTGAGGATGTATGTGTGTGTATCCATGTATTGTGTATGTGTGTATGTATGTATGTATGTATGTATGTATGTATGTATGTATGTATGTATGTATGTATGTATGTATGTATGTATGTATGTATGTATGTATGTATGTATGTATGTATGTATGTATGTATGTGTGTGTATGTGTGGATGTTGAAACGACGATTTCTCAAAAACTATAAGACCTAATATCTATACGTATTTCTCAATCAGACATTAATGGGAAGAGCTGAAAACGTTTTGTAGCAATTGGACAGCCGGCCGCAGCAGATTCTTAAAAAAAATCTACTAAATATTATTTTTTGAATTTTTTTATTCTTACCAATAGTAAAGATTAAATTCTGTATCTGATACATTTAAATATTTTATTATAGTTTTTATTGATTTAAAGATAAAAGAATAAATATATAAAATAATCTGTTATACTAAATCTCACAGCCCAAATAATGCCATGGACCCCAATTAAAAATTAAAATGTTTGTAACTGACAGATAAATGTGTCAGAAATCCGGAAACATTACTGAAGACTTTTTCTGAGAAGTACATACATATATTATTTCTTATTATATTAATAGTTAAATATTTAAAATTATAGGTACCTATATTACATTATACCCTTCAGAAATGCTGTTAATCCCGACAATGAATTGGAAAGTAGGACAAAATGTCTTCATAGAATAAATTTAAAATTAAAAAATATAAATATAAAGAATAGGTATAAGTAGAGTGTAGGTATAAAAGAAATGTTAAATACAATAGGAGACAAGCAGTCATGTGCCTTTATTAGACGTGACAAGCAGATATGGGGGCCCTTGTCAGAATGATAGCTAGTAATTATATACATAGATGTCAAATATCATAATTTTTCATTCTAATTTCGTGATTTTCCAATTCCATGTGGTTTATTTTCCTCGACAAATAAATTCCACACTCCTGGTGACAAATTAACCACGTGCACGTAGAAAACCTTGAAATTTTGAATGAAAAATTCTGACATTTGACATCTATGTAAATAATTACTAGTTGTCATTCTGACACGGGTCCCCATATCTGCTTGTCAAGACCAACAAAGTCACATGACTGCTCGCGCCCTATACTTATATAACCAAAAACGGAAGTGGCGAGAGGTATTGTGCTGGTTACAACAGATTTATTTTTATCTTGCAGAAGTAGAGAAAATAGTGTGTATGTATGACACGTGTTGAAAGTCCGTTATCGAACACAAACGATTGTAGCCTGAGCCTGGTTCGACAAACACTTTCAGCACTTGGTATACAAATAACTATTTTAACCCTAAAAACAAACATTGAGAAGCCTACTTTTAATAGATTTGTAGAAAAAATAAATTTTAATTTTACTCATAAAACTTACACGAGCCCGATGTCATAATAATTCGTCCTATATAATAAACTATTCCGTATTTAGGGAAAAGAACCCTTAATAACGTAAATACAAACTTTCCCATTACTCAACAACGATGGCTATCTTACCGTGTTATCCTCCACCCCTATTGTCTTTTCATCGAATAACCTGTCCTAATTTCAGTGACCCATATACCAAAAAGCGAAAAGTGACAGTCGAACGTTGCGGACAACTGAACATCGATATTATCCTACTTGTAGTATCATCATAGCCTACTACCCTATCACTACTGCCCTTGTACTCAAAACAAAATATGCAGGGTAGGGCTTGAGATCGTATCTGTATGGAAATTGGAAAAGATATTACATTTGACTCAGACAAAGAAAAACCAATAGATTAAATTATACCAGGGTCGCGAATAACATGGTTCATATTATTATTATTTTTTAGAATTATGTTTTAAATATGTTAAAAACTGCCAAAAATATCAAAGTAATTCCGGGGGTACGATCAAACTAAACTGCAAAAGCTGTCAAATAATAGCGTTAGCTAATACATACATAAATATCACAAAAAATATATTATATTCAATGGGTTAAACATCTATAAATACAATTTTAATTTAGATTTGAATTCATTTGTAGTTTTTGCTGACTTCAAGCTTAGGTAAATTATTATACATTAATAGTCCATTGTGAAAGATAGATTTACAAGTTTTCGTATT
This sequence comes from Harpalus rufipes, assembly GCA_951394225.1. Lineage (NCBI taxonomy): Eukaryota > Metazoa > Arthropoda > Insecta > Coleoptera > Carabidae > Harpalus > Harpalus rufipes. Next base: position 12,384,114 of record OX596281.1, on the reverse strand, counting down.
ATTAGTTCTGGATATATATAGTTGTCGAGTAGCATAATTATGTGTATCAGAAACATATTTTACATTTTTGTTTAAATAATTCGGCAGTTTACTCGACAACATTTTAAATATAAATACAAGCACATTGTAAATTACAATTTCTTCAATAGTAAACCATTCTAAAGTTTATAACATAACATTGATACTAGTGTATTTATTACACTTTAATATTACTCTCATGGCACGGTTTTGTAATTTTTGTAATTTATCTATATCACTTTTATTACAAATGAACAGAATAGTAGAGCAATATTTAAAACGAGGTAATATATAACAATTGTGCTCCAAGTTGACAGGTCTCTAGTTATTCTTGCGAGGTAACTTTTTTTTTTGATATCTTTTTACTTATATATTCTACATGTTGAATAAACTTCAGTTTATTGTCAATTATTACACCTAAATATTTAAATTCACTGACAACATCGAGCACAAATGAATTCAGTTTAATTACATTTTCATTACAGGGATAAAATCATTATTTTAGTTTTTGATTCATTCAATTTTAACTTATTTTTGTCCATCCATATACTTACGTTATTAAGATCTTTGTTAATGTTACTTGTTAATGAATTTTCATCCCTGTCTTCCAAATAAATAAGGGTATCATCCGCAAAAAGGTGTATTTTACAAACTGTTAGAACTTTTGGTAGGTCATTGATATAAATAATGAACAAAAGTGGCCCTAATACACTTCCTTGTGGTACTCCTATATTCGTATTAATATCATCAGATATTGCATTATTTAATTTAACACATTGAGTTCTGTTATTTAAATATGAACGAAACCAATTTAGTTCCTTGTGTTTTATACCGTAAGCTTCTAACTTTTTTATCAAAATGTCTCTATCGATAGTTTCAAATGCTCTTTTCAGATCTAAGAATTATAAATCATAATTCGAAAATGTATTCTGATGAATTTCATATTTTCTAGATATACTTACATATGCATCAATTTTTAGTACTATGTATTTCATTTTCAAATTCTTAAAGAAAACGTTGTAAACTTGTTTTATTATTATTATTCTTGAAACGTACCTATGTATGACATTTATTGCCATTTTGTTGTAATAATAAATCAAATTGATTGTTGTTTTAATCTGTCGTATTCACACGTTTATTTTCTTTTAAAAAGCGAGAAACATCTGGTATTACAACACTTCTGAAATAAAAAATGTTTGTTTATATTGGTTTATTTGCTATCGGCCATCGTTAAGTGATTGAGATAATTTGTCAATGGATACTTATCAGATGGTGTGACGATATAGGTGAAATAAAAATATATGTTCATTTAATTAAAGTCAAGTGAATAGTAATAATAGGAATGCTACTATATCATATTTTTATCAGTAATTAATATTTATTAAATGAGTCAGTATTTATTTATATCAATAAGTTAATCATTATTATAATGGAATTCTTGTATGTCAAACTATACGTCCGATATCTTTATTTTATTTTTATGAGTCTCCTGCAGTATCTTTGCGGGAACAAGAATACAGGGTCATAAAACCAGGACGATTCCCTGCACACCCTAACAAATTCATATATAGGGCACATATAGACTGAATGCGACATGATACGGCACGTGGGTAAAAGGTTAGTGGTAGCTCTTATTCATCCCCCAATAAGGGGAGGACAGAGTTACCTTGCTGCACGCCTTGATGTCACCCTTACAAGATGCAACTAGGAATAAAAGAGGCATAATAATCTTTGGTTACTATTATAAATAAATATATCATCACTGCTGTGTGACAATTTGCTTTGTACACAAATTTCGGTAATGATGATGACATATTTGTATCGTGCGGGCGTTTACCAGGCGACACCTCACAGTTACTCATTGTTGACGTGGAGAGTGCATCACAGAGGTCAATTTTGTGCATTTAAAATTCGAAATATTTCTTTTTGGCGTCGGTCTGGATCGAACCTGGTTCGCCAGATTCGCGACAAGACATTCAGGGTATGGTTTTACAAAATGATAAAAAAAAAACTAAATACACATATTTTCTCCAAAATTTTGGCATTATTAAAATCTGAAATGAATGTACAAACTATATAAAATTAGAATGTAAAAATAGTATATTGGAATACAAGTATTACAATGATCGTTATTGTAATACGAGTACAGTTTGCGTAATTGAGCATTACAAATGGACGTTGTAATACGTGTTTTTCATACTATTTTCCCATTTCGTATTAATTTACTTTTATTTCAAAATTATTGAAAGATAAGTTAATATATCAATGTTGGTCACACTGATAGTTTCAATAAACATTTGAAATTTAATTTATTTTGTTATGAACCTACAAATAAATACTTTGTATTTTAATTTAAAAGAGTGCTTTACTTAATATTTTACTTAAAAAAAAATCATTTCAGTAATTTGCCATGAGTAATGACAACTAAAATGAAATATATTTCATAAACCGAAATTGAAATATATTTATTTGATACTTAGACTATGTTATCAACTTCACATTTTAAAAATAATACCCAAAAACATTTGTAGAAAATTATTCAATGTAACACTGTTTTTGTTAAAAACAGTTGAGCAAAATTCACTTTGTGAATGCGAAATAGGAAAAAATATTAAACGTTTTTTTTTTTTCATTGTCATTATCTACAAGAAAAACAAAAATGTAGTGTAATACATACACTTGTCATTAATAATTAATGTTACGATGTAATGTAATGCAGTTTGTTTATTTACGTTAGAGGAAGAGAGAAGGCAGAAGCACTTTCATGAATGAGACGAACCATTGATTACCAATACTATAAATGAAAACAAAGCACATGGACCTCGGACGCTTCCACTATCTAATGTCTGATGGTATCTCTGTATTCTTTAATATATCCAACGAAGAAGATAGTTCTTAAGACTTAAAGAACAAGATCCTGAAAATAAAACCAAATGCAAAATAATTTTATATTGTAATAAGTCTATATACGAAAAGTTAATAATAGAAAATTGAAATAATGTGTTTACTTGACAACAGGGGCGGATTAACCAGTAAGCAAAAGAAGCTAGCGCTTTGGGCGCCAAAATTTGAAGGGCGCAAAATTTTCTGATTTTTTTTTTTTTTTAATTATTTAGTTTTCAATTATTTGATCATATTTCATGAAATAGTAAAAATTACAAAAAAATGTTGCATTTTAAAAAATATCTCCGCAAGTTTGAAAAGTCGGAATATAGGTAGCAGGTACGAGTGTTTATTTTATATTTAGTTTATTTACTTTTATGAAAAGAAAACCTTTTTATTTTATTTTTGACTGAGTTCAATATTGACTGATTATTTTATTTTAATTTCGTTTTTTGACCTGTGTTAATTTCATATTACAATATAATTTATTCAGTTTTCACATAAAAAAAAACATGTTTTTAGTCTAAGGCAAGGGACTAAGGTTAAATTTTGACTGTTTTCATTTTATTTGATTGTTTAAATTTGTATTTTATTTTTGTTTAATTTGACAATATCTACTTAATCATTCTTCTCTTTATCATTAAACATACTGTATAGTGAAAATGATTAGGCAGAAGACTCACGTCATCAACCTGAAAAAACCTTTTAACATGAAATATAACTGCTAGAAATTATTGGGTGTTATTTATTTTTAACGTTCATTCAGTTCCCTAATTTCTTCAATATTTTCTAAAACCCTGTCAATTCCACTCATTTAAAAAAAAATATAAACTACCCCAACACCTTGTTTAAATTTGCATGTTTAAGCTGCTGTTTAGTTACGATGACTACGAAGAAAAAGTGTCTCTGAATGAGTAAAATACGTTTAAACAGGGTTACTAAGGATAAACACTGTGTAAATTAAAACAGTGTTTAAATATTTAAACAGTGTCAAAAAAAAAGTCTCTGAATACAAAAATGAACGAAATGTCAAAATTAAACAGAGTTTAGCGTAAACACTGTTTAAATTTTTGTTTCTGAATAGGCGTGTTAATGTTTAAAAATGCTACAATTACATTGTTTTACATAAACTAATAAATAAATAATCATTATTGTTATAGTTATGTGTATACTCTTATTTTTAAATCGTTAATTAATTTGTCTTTTCTTTTTCAGCTATAATTTTCCGACCGGCAATTCTTTCTGCCTTTTATCTTCTTTTACTTTTATACCTTCCATTAGTTCCTGTTCCCACATCTCGCTCTATGGCCGGTGAGTATCATTATTTATTGTTATCTATTAGACAAAACTGCACCAACATTACATAATTATATATTTTATATCTGCTAAGGCTGACAAATTTTCTTGGACAAGTTGATACATCCTATTTCAGGATTACAATTCCTGCCAACTTTTTTGTGTCCAACAAGTATGCTATATATTAACGTATGTAACAAAAGTTTTGAGAAAAAATTTACGCTCCCTATTTTTTTTTATTAAATGTGGTCTAATCTAGTTGTCACTGGACATAATAAATATACAGGGTGTTTAAAAAATACAGGTCACGGATTTAAGGGTGTATAATACATATCAAAACAATAAAAAAAGTTAATATAAACATATCTGGAAATGCCTAGTTTCAGAGCTATAGCGATTTTAATATTTTATTTCTGTCATATACCTACAACTCATACTTTAACATTACAATAAAATCATAGTGGCCGTTTACAATGGAGAACAGTCAATTATAAATTATAAAAAATCTGTTGTGGCCAGCACAATACCTTTCCGTCAATTCTGTGTATAATGTATAAATTCCATACATAATTTTTCTTGCAGTAAAATTATTTCATAAACAAACTATTTAAATTGCACTTGACACTGACATCTTCTTCCTCTTTAGCTTTTCCTATTCGTTAGGGTCCCTATTTTTGCGTGTCGTTCTCATTCAGTTCTTTTTCTCTCAAGTCTTCCGCAATACAGTCCTTCCATCTTATCTTTGGTCTTCCTCTGTTTCTTCAACCTCCTATTACTAAATTACTCATTCTTGTTCAAATATAATTCTTCATTTCTCCTCATGACATGTTCAATGTAATCGTCTTTCTTGTATCTTTCTAGAAACTGTAACACTAGAGTTATTTTCTTACCGTATCTTTCCGTGGCTTCCCCAACATCTACTTCAACATCCTCATCTCTGCCACATTAATTTACTTTTTATTGATACTGACATCTGTCAATGTGAATTATATGAATATATTAGTAGTTTCCAGGTTTAGCATAGCTGGCTGAATTATAAAATTTAATTTCTTTAAAATTCTTCAGTTATGTTGATGACATATTTGTACCGTACGGGCGTTTACTAGGCCTCAACTCACAGGCACTCATTGCTGACATGGAGAATGCACCACAGGAGTCATTTTTGTGCCATTTAAAATTCGAAATACTTATTTTGGCGTCGGTCGGAATCGAACCCGATTCGCAATCAGACACTCATGTACGCGGCCACGGGACCGATGACCGAATGAATATAGTAAATAGAGTGTTTAATTTTCGTTTAATATATTTGTATTTAGAACAAACACTTTAAATAAATACTCATTTCATTAAGGGGTCTCGTAGCCGTGTGCCAGAGTGTCTGGTCGCGAATCTGGGGATCCGGATTCGATCCGGATTGACGCCAAAAATTATATCGAATTTACACAAAATTGACCCTTGTGGCGCAGCCTCCACACCAGCAATGAGTGCCCGTGAGGTGACGCCTGGTAAGCGCCCGCACGGTAGAAATATTCCATCATTACCGATATCTGTGTATGAAGCAGATTGGCACACCCAATATGCCGTGATGAAATATTTTATTTTATTTTTTTAATTTCGTATATGTTACCGTACAGCATTACATTTCAGCTGGATGACACATCACCCACGCGTCTAATCACGTCAATATAAGGCACGTAGGGTTATATACACGTATACTGACTTTAGTATATATAATCAATGGTAGGGTACACTTTGCCCAGAGATAAATGAAACAAGGTATTAAAAAACTTCGTCGTATCGAAGATAATGGTCCCCTATCAGTGTTTTAAATTAAATTTCTTATCTCGTTAGTTTATAGGAACAACCCCTTATGTCAACGTTTAAAAAAAATAGTTCTATTTGGTGAAAAAGATCTAACTTTTTCTCAAAACTTACATACGTTATTTACTTGAATGGACAAAATTACATTAAGAAATAAACTTTTCTCGAAATATAATTTTCTTATTTCTACGTACTATTGATGAGTAGGTATAGTTAAATAGGCGATATAGGTACTTAAAGAATAGCGTCCTAATATTACTGATTCATACACTGAGAAAACTTTTCAGTCTGTTCTGTCCCTATACGGTCCAATTTAGTATTTGTGGCTTCAGGTAGGCTGTCTGAATGGGGTCATTTAAAAAAAAAATCTTTTTTTTATAAAATCGTGAAATCCGTCTCATTTAATAAATATAATAATGTAATATAACATGAAATATGCGACTTTTCATTCATAAATTTGCTAATAAACTTTCGCGGCTGTAAAATTCGTGACGTCACGGCTTGTTACTCACACAAAGACATACCTCTCACACACATTTACGGTCCACGTGATTTCCGTTTGCTAACCTAAAATTGTGACAGGTGACAGTAAAGTTAAGAGTAAAGGTATGTAAATAAAGCATTTATTAATATAAATACCAAAAGTTGTATGGAATATGTTTTTCGTTAACAATATGTTGCTGTCACAAAATCAAACTGACAAGTGATAAACCCAAACAATCATAGTTCTCAACACAACCGGTAGAGAGCTATTGCCGCATCCGCCAAGCCGTGCCGTATAGCTGTGACGTCAGCGTCCAAATATTTGAAATTAAAGACATTTAAAAAATCATATCATAAATACATATTTAATTTGACCTATTCTTTCAAGAAAAAAATAAATTAGAAAATGTGAAATAACCCCATTCTACGTCGCTGATGGTGGGGATAACTTTAACACTCATGATACTAGGCAGGCAACAACGGATACCGAATTACAATTTTATTAATTTGATCTAGGTCACACCGGTTGCTACCTCAAAATCGTAATCTGTATATCAACCCTAACATCAATCTCCCAAGTCGTTTTTCAAATAGTGCTACTGTCAATTCCTCCCTACGGGAGAATACTAGACAACGACGAATTCCTGGAGCAAATTTTAAGACACGTAGGTCTAGTCAGTTTAACGGAACTGGGTGCTTCAGACATCGCACAGTGGCTGTCTCCAGAGATCCTGATGTTCCTTTCATCCATAGCCACCTATAAGATCTGCCAAAAGCTCACCGACAATAAGTTGGAGACCAATCCCGAATCAACCACCGAAGAAGGGGATAGAGTAGAAAAGAAGACTGTTAGATCGAAGATTGGGTTCTTCACGACTGTGGGTGAGATTTTCCCCAAAATCTTTTATGTATATTTCGATACATCATTTACAATGTCCTTTACAATATAGGGAGGTACCTGTCGCTCGCATCATTAGCGATAGGAGCCTGCCTTCGTCCTTCAGTACCAGGAGCCTTTTACTTCTTGGTGTTCTTGGGCGCAGCAACCTGGTGGGCCTGCTACAAAGAGCTGAGGAAAATTTTCGCCTACGTTTGTAAAGTCACATTAGTAGTGTTATTTTTTCATATTTCTGCGTTGTACGGGTATCAGTTCCAATGGCCTCAGGAATATCTTAGTCCGAATAGCACCTACGCTAGGTAAGAAGAAGAAGAATAAATATGCTCATTACAGCTAATGTTCCAGTCAGTAGAGGTTTTTACCTTGCAAAAGGTGGGGTAGTTCTGATTTTAATATACAGGGTGGTGACCGGCACAGCTGAACATAGGACTTTAACATGTAAAATCTGTCTTTCCTGATTTCCTGCTTCCCTAATTATTTAGGAAAAAAAAGCTTCAAATAATAGTTGTAGAGCATAAAATTATGTATGTAAAAAACTACTCAAGACTGCAGTCAAAGGTAACAGATATTCAAAACCTGAGCTCCATGTATGCCAACATCTGCAAAATTTTCAAACTGAGTAACTAGTGTTCATTATCCCTAGTTTGTCAATATGTACCAAGCTCTTTCTAGGTTTAGTGCAAAATAAAATGGTTTCGGTTGTTCGCCATTTTCATTTTTCAATGTGCTGTAAAAAAAAACCATACCTAATTTATTCCGTTACAAAATTTACAAAATTAATTTTGTTTATTGATTCAGATGCAGAATTTTATGCTCTACAACTTTTATTTGAAGCTTTTTTACCTAAAATAATTAGGGAAGCAGGAAATTAGGAGAATCTGATTTTACCACCTGTATGGTATTTAGATCGCGACTCTGATGAAAAATTTTCAACCTTGGCGGTGGTCGGCGCGAGCCGCCATCTTTGATTAAAAGAGCAGAAAAAATGTTTTTAGCCATTTTCTCAAAAACAGTGGCCCGTATAAAATTTTACAGGAATACAACATTAAAACTCGTAATTTTTAGTACAAAAAAGGGTTCTTACATTTTTTACTTAGGTTTATCTGTCAAAGAGCTATGTTAAAACATAGTTAACCAGAATAACAATTTATGAAAAAAATTAAATTACACAAAAAATAAGCAATATTAGGTATTTAATACTTATATTAAAGATAAACAATGTTACGTATTTAATACGTGGCGAAATTTCAGATGAAAAAATAAGTTCTAAACCGATTTGCAAATATTAAAAATGTTAGATGAATTTCATATAAATTTAATTTGTTAGTAACTCGCGAATCGCCCATCGAATCAAAAATCGTGTAATATATGACATGAAAGAGAATTTCATGCTGAATTCAAATTTTCAAACCTCGTAATCGTATCTTTAACTGGGTCAGAGTGGTCGTTGAATTTGTAGGTAAGTGTTGACAAAAATAATTTAAAAATCATCGATAATTTACTTTTTTCGATACCACGATGAATGAAAACTGTTATAAATAGCAAAACCTATTAGACTAAGTATTAAATACCTAATATTGTTTATTTTTTGAGTAATTTAAATTTCTTTCATTAACTATGTTTTAACATCTCTTTGACAGGTCATCCTATAGGTAAAAAATGTAAGAAACCTTTTTGTACAAAAAATGGCTAAAACACTTTTTCTGCATCTTTAATTAAAGATGGCGATTCGCCCCGACCCTCCCCAAGGTCGAAAACTGGAATTTTACATCAGAGTCGCGACCTAAATAACATATATTACAATTAGAACTACCCCACCTCTTGTAAGGCAAAGGTCTTTCTTTGTCGCAATTGATTGGAAAATTTTAAAATTGTTACAACCATAAACATATTTTTAATAATAATTTAAATTGTAATATTGTTTAGGTATTTTGGATTAACGCCAATTATAAGCGCAGATCATGAAGACCCGAGATCATTCGTTTTCAATGATTTAGAATGGGCAAGCTACCTCAATCCTGTATGGCTATTATGGTTGTACTATATTTTAGCTCTAGAATCGAAGTTACTTCTTATGCCACAGGTAATAACAGCATGTATTATTACAGTACACATTTTTTACAGACTTTCGTGAATATGAATTACAAAATGTCCAAAATTAATTTTGAAAACCTTAAACAATATTTTAGTACTTTTCTACAATATTAAATGGTTAACAAAATAAAAATAATTTCCATCAAAATTAATATAAAATATTATGGGTAATGATAAAAGTGAAAAGTGGAAACATTTATAACTTATTGAAAAGGTGTTTCACTGGCTAACTTTTCTTCTTAGCAAAAATCATAGCTTATACTTTTTACATTGCTTTAAAAACCAGGGATATTTAGGTATTAAATAAATAAATTTATTAGTTATAAAATGTTTGTTCCAATAAACGATTTCATTATTTGATTGTTTCTACATATACGCTACTGGAAAACGGGCCACTCAAAATAATAATAATAATTAATAATTTGTAAACAATAGAAAACTTAGATTATTTAAAAAACTAAATTTTCCACTGTTTATAAATGGGAACACACGTATCGTCTTAATGTTCATACATCGCCCCGTTCATTTATTGTTTTGTTCTGTTTCCTAACGTTTAAATCTTGACCATGAAGTTGGCACATATGAACTTCGCGCTCTCACAATTTAAAAAGTACACTCCGGAGTACAAAATGTACATGAAAATTATTTATTGAATCGGAATAGGTAGTTAATTAGTTTTTTTATTAAAAATTTATACTTCGGAGTGTACTTTTTAAATTGTGAGCGCGCTAGGTTTGTCTGCGCTAACTTCATGGTCAAAATTTGAACGTTAGGAAACTGAACGAAACAAGAATTAAACAGGGCGATGTATAAACATTATAGCGCTATATACCTAGCATTTATAAATTATTAGTTACTAATTAGTACTTAAAAATTATAATTTTTCATTTTTTTTTTACTCTAAGTACTTAATTATTGAAACGACAACAAACGCAGTGATTTATAGTGAACACGAATTAAACACCTATATTTATTAAAACTACAGACCGAACAAAATTTAACTCCTCGGTATATAATAAACAATCTTTAGTAGGTGGCTATATTTAGTGGTTGCATCGTCATTTCTTATTTGTTGTACATGTAGAATTACCAACATATATATAAAAGATAGAGGGTTCATACTTTTTGAAATATATAACTTTTTTTGGCGCTGAGCTTGCAACAGGTGGTTTGTGATTTGTATGTACAAATGATGAAATATTTAAAATTAATAACAACCACTTGTTAGCGTTTCAAGACAATATACAAACGCAAAAAAATGAAGAACCTATTTTATTCGACAAGGATACACAATATCATGAAAACAAGACGTACATAGTTCAAAAATTTGAAATTTTATATAAATTTAAAAAAATATAAAAAAAAAACTTATAATACAAAATATAAATAAATAAATATATCATCACGGCATATTACCCATTTCTGGGTGGCTCCCTTTATATATAAATATCGGTAATGATGATGACGTATTTGTACCGTGCGGGCATCGCCTCATAGACATTTAAGATTCGAAATGATTTTGGCGTCGGTCAAGATCGTACCCGGATCCCCAGAGTCGCGACCAGACACTCAGACCCCTTTTAAAACAAATCGTTAAATTTGTTGGAACAAACATTAATAAATTTCAAATTGATAATAATTTTAAAATTAATTAAATTAACAATTTCATCTCAGCACACTAACAGCTAACACCATCATCGCGCGTTTGAGGAACACGCTTCATTTTTGCAGAGTTTTTAACATGGATTTTACTAACCCCTTTCAGATTCGGAAACCAGTGAAACTTTCTCGCTTGGATGTTTCTCTTACACGATCTCTGAGCGCACGTCGTATACCGAGTAGACGGTTAAATCGAAGTTCTACTAATAGGTGGCAGAGTGCTACTCGGAAAGTCCGAGTAAGCTCACACGGATATCTTTTCTACTTTTTTTGGTGTAGACTTTAGATTGCACCGTAGATTTTTGGTACATAACTATTTTTATTATTATTAATTATAAAATTATAAACGATATTAAAATTTTGATAATTTTTCTTTTCTCACATAAATTTAGGAATAAATATTTAGATTTTCATTTTTGAGTTATGTACCAATTTTATTGTAGATAGCACGAAGATACATATGTTATTTATAAATCCACATATATATATATCTACAGCGGCGGATTTACAAAATTATAATAGGTGGGGGAAGGGGGGCACGATATTAAGAAATGCAAATTTTAAATATTCATTTTTATTTAATGTTTATTTTCAAAATCTTAAACAATTTGAAAATATAAAATCCAAGAAAATAAAATATTTAAAAATAACATGGAAATATACATATAGGGTGTTCATTTTATTTTGTGTACTGTTGCTATCTCGAGAAGTATAAGAGCTGCAAGGATGGTTAAATTAGCAAACATTTTCTATTTTATAAGACTATTTTACTGAGCATATATTTTTTTTCAGCAAAAAAAATGTTAAGGGTATGCAAATATTATATCACTGAATTCAGAATAAAATTATCCATCTATAAAAAGTATAAGGTCCCATTTAAAATAACAAAATTGGTAGTAGTAAAATAGAAATTGCTCATTTAACCGACCACGTATCTCTTATGCCTAGTGCATACGGAGAAACTTTTAGTAAAGTTTCCTGAAACTTGTTTCCCGAAGAAGAAGAAGTTTTGGAGAAACTTTTGCATCGACGTACCGTGTGTTCACACGAGAAAAATTAAAGTTTCCTCAAAACTGGTAATTTTTCTTTAAATCTATAGACTCTTGGAGAATTATATATTCGAAACAGAACAAGAAGTACAGGAAATTACATGTAGGAATTAAATTTAACTAAAATTAAATGGAGAAATAAACTGCTTAGAACTAAGAATTCCAACAAAACTAAATTTATGAAGTAAACTAAACTACATAAGATTTCTGAATAAACTACCCTGAAATAAACCAATTTTTATAAACAAGAATTGTTATAATCGACGCCAAAAATCAAAGTTTTTGTGATCCTAACCTCTTTTTCTTTACAAATATCATAATAGATGAGAAGTTAGGTGCACGTTAAAAAGTTGCCATAACCTCTCGAATTTTAACGGCGCCGTTAACTTTCGGGCAACTTTTCATACTTCTTCTTCTTGGGAAACAAATTTTCGGAAACTTAGCTAAAAGTTTCTCCGTGTGCACTAGGCATTATAGTTTCCAAGAGAACGATAGTGGACAAAATAAAATGAACATCCTATTTATATTTTAACAATTTGAAAAACAAAAATTCTTAAATAGTCTCTAACGGGAACATACACATCATCCTAATGTTCATACATCGCCCCGTTTATTTCTTATTTCGTTCAGCTTCCTAACGTTCAAATCTTGACCATGAAGTTGGCGCAGATGAACTTGGCGCGCTCACAATTTAAAAAGTACACTCCGGAGTACAAAATGTACATGAAAATTATTTATTGAATTGGAGTAGGTAGAATTATTGTTAGTATTTTTTTTAATTTGTACTGCGGAGTGTACTTTTTAAATTGTGACCGCGCGAAGTTCATCTGCGCTAACTTCATGGTCAGGATTTGAACGTTATGAAACTGAACGAAACAAGAAATGAAGAGGGCGATGTATAAATATTATGACGCTTCATACCTAGCCGTCTCTTTTCCCGCACGTTTCCTTACAAATAAATTCAAAACTATTTCTGGATTTAAGTTTTCATTTATGATTATATGTAGCATGGATAAACCTTTAAGAAAGTTTATCTATCGCAAGTACACGGGCAACTATACATGCATTCAAAACGAGATAATAGTACAGCCATCTAGTGACACAAATATGAATTTTGTACTATTTTAGCATAGATATCCGCGATACATAAAAATTGTATTTTTTATTATTTTTATTTTATTAGTATTTTTATTATTCTATGATTTATGTAATACATGAATGATAATAATAATAATAATATTTTTTAAAAAATAACAGGGGGGCACATGCCCGTTTGCCCCTCCTCTAAATCCGCCACTGTACATCTATATAAAATAATAGTCTATTCCACCCATTTTTTTTTACTAAATTATTTTAATTTGATTAAGCTGGAATAGCCTATTTTTTTTAAATATATGACTATATTTTTGCTTATTTTCTGCTTGAAATTTCTCTTAATATCTGATCTATTGATTTTAATTAATTAATGGTTATTATTTTAGCTTTAAATGTGTTATTAACATGATTTAAGTTTTTGTTCAGTTCATGAGAAGCTTGGCTTGGATTTTAGGTTTCAGATCATCAATTATACCCATCTGAGAATACCCCAGTATGTATTTTATTTTTGCTTTATAAATATATTTATAAAAAACATCCTATATCTTTTTTATTTCTTTGCTTTCGCTGCACAATTTTCTGCATATGTGAAGCATTTAAATATAGCAATTTATTTTATGGAGGGGGGGTTCACTGCTACAAAATCCAGCTCTGGTTTCAGTGCTAATATGGCTTACAAATTTAACTATACATTTTTTTTAAAAAAGATGAATTTTTAATGTTCTGAATTTGGCACATGACGTACCATGTCCTCATCAGTGGTCGACAAAGTGTTAGTTCTAGAGGATACATATTTTTGCATAGCTGGAATATTTTTATACAGAATGATTTTCGGATACGGGACACCTTGATTATTTTCTGTATTATTGAAAATGGAAGAAAATCATTCAAATAAAAGTTGTAGATTAAGAGGGACATTCACTTATTAAAAAAAAAAATTGTGGTTCTCAAATGGGGTCATTTAAAAAAAATCGTTTTTTTTTGTAAAATCGTGATATCCGTCTCATTTAATAATTATAGTAATATAAAATAACATGAAATATGCGACTTTTCATTCATAAATTTGCTAAACAAACTTCGCGGCTGTAAAATTCGTGACGCCACGGTTTGTAACTCACACAAAGACATTCCACACACACACACACACACACACAAACATTTACTAACTAACCTAAAATTAAGACAGGTGACAGCAGAGTTAAAATTAAAGGTATGTAAATAAAACATTTATTAAAATACATATCAAAAGTTGTATGAAGTATGTTTTTAATTAACAATATGTTGCTGTCACAAAATCAAACTGACAAGTGATAACCCAAACACTCATAGTTCCAAACAAAACAGGTAGAGCATACTGCCGCATCCGCTAAGCCGTGACGTCAGCGTCCAAATATTTGAAATTAAAGACAACTTTTAAAAAATCATCTCTCCGATTCTAAAGACTTGTAAGGTGTAAAAAATACACCTACATATTTAATTTGACCTATTCTTTCAAGCAAAAGTAAATTAGAAAATGTGAAATGACCCTATTATAATATAAGAACATTTTTTTTAAAAGAATGGTATTTACTTTGAATATATAATACAATACAAGAACGGCATCGTAATGTATTTAGATTAAATATTTCGAAAGAAGGTGCCATCTATTCCTCCGTATACGAATTATTTCTGAGTTAGTTCAAAAAATACATAATAGATGGATGTTGCACAGTGTTGCCACGTAGCTAGAACAACAAGATACGATTTTAAAAAGGTTTTTAAGTTTGCTACTGTAAAACAAGTATACATGTACATTGAAGATTCAAAATATATTATCTGGTTATTATGAAACAATATTTTTGAATTATTGATTATTGAATACCTCTAACAAATAGTATTTGGCAATGCACGATTCATCGTAGTTCATAGTTTTGTGGTAGGAGTCACTAGTTATCTATAATAATTTTGTGAATAAAAAGACACAGATATAGTATCTTGCTAGGCCATATGCGTTGCCGTTCTTATATGTATTATATATTCAAAAGTATTTATTTTTTAAGCCCATTCGATAGAGTATTATTTTCTGAATTCAACCATGTAATCATTTTATATCCTTATATAACAAAAATATTGAGAAAAACAAAAACTGCTATCTGTCAATTGGATGTATTTAATGCATAATTTCTGTTGTTGCTATTTATAAAGTTATTATCGAATATTTATGTGTCGTTTTAATTTAATTGTTTTTCATACATAGCCTACTGATAAATAACTATAAAAATAAAATTAATTCAAATTTCATTTGAATTTTTCTCAATATTTTTTCATGTGAGAACCACTGGTTAAAATTATTATTTTCTTCAATAAGTGAATGTCGTCCTTCATCTATTACTATTTTCATTTGAACTATTTTCTTCTATTTCCAATAATAAAGAAAATAATCGAAGTGTCCCATATTCGAGAAACACCTGTATATACATTTATACGTTATATTCATAATGAAATTATTATTAAGCATAAATAAAATGCATTTTTTTTCTAATAAATTATAGAACATTGAAACAGTTTGCCCATTGTTTGACAATATTGTGACACAAACTATGACGGTGGATGATGCTAGTGTTTGTCCATTGATTGTTTCACGATGGGAGCGCACACAATACGCGATTCTCGCTTTTAAAATCAGACAACCAATCAAATTGCTTAGGACATGATACATCATCGTAATGTTTAATCTACTTCAATCGCGTGTAACTTGCGAACTAATTTAATATTTAAGCAAAATTCTTTTATTAATACTCATTAATTTACGTCTATTTACGCATTCTTATCTAAGCTAGTTAAAATTTGACTATAGTATAGTACCCCATTATTCACAATGTAAATAACAATTTCTGATATGAAAAAAAGATATAGGATGTACACATGTAAAATTTTAAAATATTAAAATCGTTTTTATTAATTGGCATTTAATGAGCATGATATGTAAGCATGTTCAGTTACTAATATAAGAAAAAAAAATACACCTTTGACTTAGATTAATGGTAGTCCTTTGCTAACTACAGCTAATCAGAGGAGTGAGTCCTTCGCGTGTCTATTCAAGTTCTGGAAGGAGCTACATCCAAGATCCCTCTGGAAGCGTAACTATCACTTCTGGAGAAGGACAAGATGATATACCAATGCAACCTCTGGGTAAGGGTAAGATTTCACTCATTTCTCCTACACGCTTTCATGTTTTTGCACCCATTAGAAATCGCTATACACTTCAGATTTATATGGATTTGTTTTTAAAATGTAACTGTTTTAAGGAACTGCAGAAGAGGAAATGCAGGCCAGTTGGGTTGATAATTTTGTTATTGGGATGGCGTCTGTTTTGCAAGTCCTTGTCCGGTCGTCGTATATTGCCACTAATATCATAATGATGGTGAGTTTTTTCTTATATTCTTTTATTTATTATCACCAACACATGTCCCAGACATGTTGATCTTCCAGACTGATTGTGAGAGTTAAGTTTACGATTGCACGTAAGTCCCAGACCTTTTGCGAATCTTATCGTCTGACTTGGTGTGTATATCCTAGCCACCTTTAGAGTACAAAGTTCTATGGGTTCAGGGTTGTCCCTGGCAAACCTGCGAATAATTAGGAAAATACTACATGTTTGTGGACACAAACAAGTAATACGAATCAAGCATCTGGTCATTTAACCTGAACGTTGTACCTGTACAATATTAGAATAACTGTGAGTTTTACCACTCACTTACTCACTTACACAGATCCTTACGACTCTGTTAATCCCGAACGACTAACCATCTAAGGGCCGGAAATGTCATATACCTATAAAATAATATATTTCTAATGCTCCTATCCGTGAGTGTGTGAGATACTCATGCAGTAATCATATACTTATTAAGTACAGTCCATACGATGTAACTTGGCGAGTTGGGGCAATTCACATTATCACTGCGGTAATGGGAAAGTTATAAAATAAATAATAAATAATAAAAATAGGCGTACCGAAGAAAAATGAAGTTCAATAAAATTACGAATATTACAAAAAAATTAGAAATTATTTATACAAAAAAATATATTACAAATATTGGAATGAATTATTTATTATATAAATCATATTATAATTAATTATTTTTTAAATTAATAAAGTTAAGAAAATAAGATTTCTATTGCTATTGAGAAAAAAATGCACCAACGCTTATGTATGAATATAACTTCTTGGGTTGAAAAGTACCTGACACCCCGAGTTTGAGTGTATTAGGATGAAATTTGCTTTGTGTAAGGCAATAAAACATTGTAAAATCACTATTTCACTTCTGAAGCTGTGCGGCATCGAAGTAAAAGTAAATATTTGACAAAACGCAACTTAGGAATAGTGAACTGAATTACATTCTTTTGGGTCGCCATGTTAAATCGTATGGACTGTAATATATTGCTAATGCTCCTGTCCTTTACGTAGAGACTAGCTGAAGCCTTGACTGAGAGATAGGAATACCATTGTTGCATAAGTCTATCTCACTTAATCATCCCAAGTTTTGATTATGCGCATAATATTTGAATTCTATTGGCTAACGCTGACAGCGGCCGCCAGCTGATGCAGCGAGCACATGGTTTAGTTTCATTCTCTGATTGCACTTTGAATCGTTAGCATTGCTTTGTGTGCGTACAAAAAAATACTTATTAAAACGAACATAAGTAATGCAAAATGCCAATTGCTTAGTGGACGATATTAACATATTACAAGTCTCTTCAAAATGGGAAAATTTTAAAAATCCTGTTTGTGGAGAAGATTCTGTATTCTGTAAGTGTTAATAGATTGATTTGACCATGACTACATTAATACGATGTGTGGTCTGAACACCTATGTTGAAAATGTAGTAGAATATATAGCGGGATATGTTCTATGTAAAATTAAAAAATATGAACATTTGCTCATTTTGTTGGGGTTACTTGTGCTCTAATACAAACCACGTCAAAGAACAAACCATTTTAGATAATCATAAAACGCAAATTATAAAAATCATAATTGATACATTTTTAAAAATTAGATTCTATCATGAAACTAAGTTACTCTCGAAGAAAGACGATTATATTAGAAATAAGTTTAACAAAATTGTGTTATTTAGAAATCAATAAATATTTTATAAATTATTTCTTTTACTCTTTACCTTAACTAGATTAAATTCTTATTATTTTTACAGTAAACCAAAGTAAATTATTTAATTCAAATTTAGCACTAGAATATTTCATTGTTATTTATTATCACTAATATTTATGTTCAAGAATTTACACACAAAATAAATAGTAAGTAGATTACTTAATTTCTCTGATTTAAATTTAAAGTTTGCGCTGTAGTCTTCAATAATCAGAACTTAGATATCAGCCGTGTTCCTTCTAACTGTGATTTTGATTTTGTGAATCCTGATTAGTTTAATCGTGATCCTTTTATCATGATTTAAAAATTATATCAAGAAAACAACTTAAATAGTATAAACACCATCTAACATCAAATATCATAAACACACCAATACAAACTAATTTATTTTATTTTATAAATAATCTACTGTCGTGTCTTATAGTCAGCATATTAAAAATGGATCATATAGAAATATAAGAAAAATGTTCTTGGTAATATATGAAGTATGTTTCCTTAAAAAAAATCTTTTATGTATGTAACATATTTTCTTTGTTTTCAAAAGTATGGTGAGTTATTACATTATATTGTAGGAAAATCATATTTCCTTTGATGCAACAAACCCCACATTGATATATTTTTTTACGCTCGAAAACCTATTGTCGTTAGCCACTTTTAAATTTGTTCTGAAATGAATCTGTGTGATCACACAAAAAGGATGATTCAGAAGGGAAAGGGGACGGTTGTCTAGTGATCACAAAATGAGAAAGTGGGGATAACGAATAAGATATGAGAAAACATACTTCTTCTTAATCATGATCACTTTGATGCTTTTGATTGTGAATCACAGTCAGAAGGAACACGGCTATCATCGCCAATAGGATTCAAATATTGCGTGCATGCGCAAAATCAAGACTTGGGAAATTGAATGAGATACATTTATGCAGCAATGATATTCCCATCTCTCAGTCAAGGCTTCATCACGGTGAGCAGGGATCCGGCATATATTAGTTAATAGGTATATGACTCTCTCTCTCTCTCTCAGTAGGTATATGGGTGGATGTTATTGTGTTTAAGAATGTTCAAGTCTTTATGCCTGAGGTTCTAAACCAGTTGCGATCAAAAAGTTAATCTTACAACGTCTTATTTTTTCATGTTGATTATTACAAAAAAATTTCAAAAATTGTGATACTTGTTATGCAATAATTGAAAAAGACGCATAAGTTATGCAATATATTGAGTTCGATATGTTTATTATCTAAACAAAAATATGCAAATATGAGTAATAGAAAATTGTTTACGAAGCATTCCAAATATCAAAACAAACAATAAAACATGAACCAATTCTTTCAGGCTTGGAGTATCACATATCATAGTTGGTTAACATTTGTCCTTCTGTTATGGGCAAATATATTATGGCTCATACCCAATCAAAGACGTCACATGTTGCGCTCATCACCAATACTTGTCCTTTACGCAGAATTTTTATTACTATCGGCGTATGTCTACGGCATGAATCTAACAGAAGACGAATTACCATCTAAGATACAAAATATTAATCTCGCGCAGATTGGCTTTGAGAAAATTCTTGTTTTACCGTGCATACCACTTATAGTAAAATGCTTATACACAACGATGTTTTGGATTACTTTACGACAATTTATGTATGAAAAACAAGAAGCGAGACAGACGTCAGCTCTAGCTGATATGGTAGCTCCTTTACAAGTTACTGTCAGTACTGCTACTACAGGTACCAGTGAAGGTAAACGCATAGATGATATTTTATTATAATAAACTGGAATTTACTATTTGATAGCTCTGCAAGCTGAGCCAAAGCCATCGGAGAGTCAATTTATGAAGCGACTTGGGGAATGGATTAATAAATTTTTAACAAAATTTTGGATATGGGTTGTCGCTATAAATTTATTCGTAGTGGCGATTACAGGGGAGAGAATGACTGGATTCAGGATAATTTATATGTTTTTGTTCCTAATTTTCATTTTAACTTTCCAGGTAAGTTTATTTCAGAGGCCCAATGGATAAATTGTATTTAATGTTATTTGAATCGCTGCCCTTTTGGCAATACGGAAAAATACTATTAAAAGAAATTTGTAATGGAGATTTATGATTTTAGAATTTTATAGTGAGTTTATGAAGTAACCCCTTTAGACAAAGAAAACAAACTCGAAAAGAGAGATAGTTGAGCTCTTAGAATTTAAAACAGTTTTTAAATGGTGTCGGATAATTTTGTGTTTCGGTATTATTTTATTTTTTTAGAATTCAGCTGACAAATCATTGTTATAACAATACTTATCTCATACATACATCATACATCACGGCAAAATAAAACAGAGCAAATGTCAAATCGGATTAGGATAATACGTTGAGAAGAGAAGAGAGTCCATGGTAATACTTAACTATCTCTCTCTTTGAGCTTGTTGTCTTCTGCAAAAAACATATACAGGGTATGAAAAACTTTCTTATTAAGCACGCTACAGAAAATTGATGTAGGTCTTTATGGCCTAACTTTTTGAGGCAATTTGAATAGGCACCACAAGAATTTTCAAACGTCTTTTTATTTTGAGCTACAGGCTTAAACTTGATTTTCGCTTATTTTGAATATACCTCGTATCTCGCTTATTTTGAAAGATAAAGAAAAAATGTTTATATAACTTTTATATGTTTTTTTACGTAGAATATCGTGATGTAATTGGATTTTTTCAAAATTTAATAATTCTTCAGATAAAACACAAACATAATATTTTTTAAATGGGAACATATGTTGTAAATAATCTCGTCTTTTTCCATATTTAAAGCTTTTCAACGATGTATAACAAGTCTACTTTCTTTTCTTATTAATTTATTGGGGTGAAAAACGTTAAAACTTAAGAAACAAATAAAATAATCAGTTACAGATCATCAATTGTTTATTTCTAATGTTATTTTCTTTGTTTATACTCATTTTTCTAATTTATATACTTCAGAAAACATATTGTATCACATTTTTCGAATTGTGTCAAACCTAGCTATAACGCCGATAAAAAATAAATTAACTAATCCGAAAATAATTGAGTAAACATAATTTTGAGAATTTAATTGACATATTTATCAATAATTTTTAATTTTTTCATACCAATAACTTAATAATTCGTCTTTTATTCATGTTTAAAACAAAAAAAATTAGACACGATTTTTGATATGATGAGCGATTCTCCAGTTACAATCCGTCTACTCTTACCTGACAATTAGGTTAAGATGCACAGTGGTTCATAGACTGTGGTGGGGGGGTGAAATATGGAACGGAGCTCATTATGTCTAACTTTTCTGCAGTTAAGATCGGCAAGTACAAACCGGGACGTAAACTATGAAATCATTGAAAAATTACCTCGTCTCAGTCATAAATAATATTTGTTAAATTTCAGTCTCATTCTACACCAAAGTAGTAAATAGCGTGCTGGTAAGTTTGTATTTATATGGGTAAAGAAACAAAATTTATTTTTAACAATAACATATATCGGAATGTATTTCTCGCGCGTTTTTTTATTTGAAATTTCGACAGGATTAAAGATAAACAATATTACGTATTTAATACGTGGAGAAATTTCAGATGAAAAAATAAGTTTTAAACCGAATTGCAGATATTAAAAATTTTAGAGAAATTTTATGTAAGTTTAATTTGTTAGTAACTCGCGAATCGCTTATCGAATCAAAAATCGTGTAATACATGACATGAAGGAGAATTTCATGCTGAATTCAAATTTTTAAACCGCATTGTCATATCTTTAACCGGGTAGAGTGGTGGATGAATTTATAGGAAAGCGTTGACAAATATTATTTAAAAATCATCGATAATTTATTACTTCCGATGCCACGATAAATCTAAACTCTTATAAATAGCAAAATCAATTAGACTAAGTATTAAAAACCTAATATTGTTTATTTTTTGAGTAATTTATATTTCTTTTATAAAGTGTTTTTCTGGTTAACTATTTTTTAACATAACTCTGACAGGTCATCCTATGTTAAAAATGTAAGAACCCTTTTTTATACAAAAAATTACGAGCTTTAACATTGCATTCTTGTACGGGCCACTCTTTCTGAGAAAATGGCTAAAAACACTTTTTCTGCACTTTTAATCAAAGAACTACTCTACCTTTTGTAAGCAAGGTTTTTTTTAGTCTCCATTGACTGGACTAGTGTAGTACTAGACGAGAGAATGCATATTGTGTGATGTCAATTTCATTGAATAACTACCATTGGGCCTCTCATTTTATGGTACATTTTCGAACAAATAAATTGAATATTATTTTTATAGTTATCATTTAGTATATGGAGAAAAGTAATGTACCCATTTTGGATAGCAGTTATTGGTTATTCCATGTTAACATTAATTTTAGTCTACACATACCAGTTCGATAATTTCCCTGACTATTGGACAAATTATCTACGAATACCCCCAGAACAGTAAGTCCATTTCTTTAGTCTGAGTTTTATTTATTTACGAATTATTTTATTTTGTAGACAATTAGACATAGGTTTAGAACGATATGAAACAAAACAACTTTTCGTAAGATTATTAACCCCCACATTTTTCGTGGTCGTAACTGTTGTACAGTTGCACTATTTCCATAAAGCCTTCTTAGAAATATCAAGTTTAAAAAGTCGTAGACCTAGTATTGTAAGAGAAGATCCCAGGTCGGAAGCTAGTTCGGCCCAAGGAGGACCATGGGATCCAGATAGTGAAAGAACAGATACAGATACTACTGACAGACCTCACGTTACTCTAACCAGCCTAAAAAGTAAGTAGCCAATTTTTTTATTGTATAAATGTACGTATAAAACTTATACCGCCGAAAGGTGGTATATATTAAAGTACCAGAAATTAGAATGCAGATATACACAGTGTAGCTATAAATAGAGAAAGTTTATTTATAATTTATTTATTAAATATTCAAATTGATTATTATTATACAAAGGTGGATTGAAAAGTTTCCGGGTCACTGAGAAGGCCTTTGTTTTTCGAAAACAATCTTATGACGTTGTTTTGTTTAACATTTCATATGAACTGTCAAGAAATTTCAGTACAATCTGTCTATCAGTCTAAGCGTTAAATCGATGATGGATAAAAACGAATTTTGTGCGGTGATTCAAGTTTTTTATATGAAAGGAAAGACGGTAACGGAGATCAAGACCATGTTGGATTCTGTCCTTGAGAATGCTTCCCCTTCGTTTTTCACGATAAGTTACTGGGTTTCGGAATTTAAGCGTGGCCGAACACACACCTGTGACGAACCACGTTCAGGTTGCCCAAAATCGGCTACCACACTGGAAATTGTGGATAAAGTCCTTGATATGGTTCTGGAAGATCGTCGAATGAAAGTACGTGAGATTAAGGAAGACATAGGGATCTCTTATGAACGTGTACATATCTTACATAATGAGCTGAGCATGAGAAAAATGTGCACCAGGGGATGCTGCATTTGCTTAGTTCGGAGCAAAAGCGCATTTGGGCACGAACTTCAGCCGAAAATTAGGAGTTGTTTAAGAAAAAACCGGTCGATTTTAAAAGACGTTTCATAACCATGGATGAAACTTGGATACACCACTACACACCAGAGATGAAAATTCAGTTGAAAGCGTGGATTGGACATGGTGAGTCGGCCCCAAAGAAAGCGAAGTCAGTTCAAGCGGCAGGAAGAGTGATGGCGTCAGTCTTTTGGGACACCAAAGGCAATCTGCTAATTGATTATCTTGATAAAGGAAAAACTGTAACTGGACAATACTACGCCACACTTTTAGACAAGCTGAAAGCAACAATTCAAGAAAAACGCCCGGGAATAGTAAAGTAAAAGATTTTGTTTCATCATGACAATGTGCCAGCTCATTCAATTTGTATTACTCAACAAAAAATTGGCCGAACTGAGGTTTGAAATCGTCCCCCATTCACCGTACTCGCCCGATTTGGCTCCCTCGGACTTTCATCTTTTCCCGAAACTCAAAAAGTTCCTCGCTGGAAAGAGATTTCGTTCCAACGAAGAAGCCATTGAAGCAGTAAATGCTTATTTTGAGGACCTCAAAGAAAACCATTTTCGAGAGGGAATTGAAAAGTTAGAAAAACGTTGAACCAAGTGTGTTGACCTTAGAGGGGACTATGTAGAAAAATGTAGTCCTTGTGAAATATATATTTTTTCATGTCCGGAAACTTTTCAATCCACCCTCGTACTTGTTAATTAACGTCAATAATGTTATTTGGTTATGGAGACTCACGTCATCAACCTGAAAAAAACCTTATAAAAAGAAATATAACTTGTAGAAATTATTAGTTATTTATTTTTTAAAAAAGAAGAAAACATACTAGTAAAGAAACGTATATATTAATGAATTTACAATTATTTCTAAGTCAATCGTTATTCCTTTTACGGAATATAAAATTATTTGACACAACTTGGCCATTCTCAGTAGTGCCAACATATGGTACGAAAATAAACTACAATTATTTCAAATAATTTTATATTGCGGAAAAGGAATAATGATTGACTTGGAAATAATTGTAAATATCATTAATAATATACATTACTTAATACTAGAAATTTTTTTCTTTAAAAAATAAAGAACACAAAAAATTCTAGAAGTTTTATTTCATTTTATAAGGTTTTTTTCAGGTTGATGACGTGAGTCTTCTACCTAATCATTTTCACTATAAGGTACTTTTTTTAAAAAATGTGAATTTCAATGCCTACTAAATTTAATAAAAATGTTATTTTTTGAGCATTCACCATTGCATTTTTTATTAATATGACAATTGTTTTTATACTGTTGGATAGCAAATTTCATGTAGTTTTTAAATTTGAATAAATATATAGGTGGTCCATTTGAAAATTAAAAGTTGCTATCAATTACTCGAGAACCAGAAGTAATAATGTTGAACTACTTTCGTTATTATATAGAGGAGTTTACATACTGTAATATATGTTATACATAGTTAAAATCGCTAAACGTAATAATAAGCGAAATAATTGCTGGCTTATTTATAGACGGACATCTTCTATTATTTTTATTGAAATGATAACATACTCAATTTGATCTTGATATATACCTATATAGTTTGTATGTCTTCACCATTTTCAAATTTCGCGGTTTTAATTGGAGCCAAAATGGCGGACATTCGCGCTACTTTAGTAATCTAGGGACTTTAAATCAGTCCTAAATATTTATAGCCACACTGTGTAATTCTATATGCGGCTCAGAATAATGATAATATTACATATGTATTAATTTTAGGAAAAGGTAAATATATTGACATCCTACAATATATTGGTCGAAAAATAACTCGATGCATGAACTATATGTGGTTGTTCCTTGAGTTACATATAAATAAAATCGTGTTACTGATTGCATTGTTGCTGACAGTCTATGATACTTGCGCTATCCATTTCATTATATTATTATTGTCAGTAATAGCTTGTACTCTAAACTCAAAAATGCAAACAGGCTTCATACATTTTTGCTCGATTATTGTGTCAACAATGTTACTGGCAAGAATGGTCTATCAAATTAAATATTTTGATCATTCTAAATGGGATGTACAGTGCGGAGATGTAAGTAACGAGAAAGATTTTGAATCACTGTTATACAACAAAATCACCTGTATAAATTTTAGAATTCTACGATAACAAACATCACCGAATACAACAACGCAGAATGGTTAGGTTTCTACAAAATAGACCGTGGTCGTGCCTTACCCACAGTAGTAAAATGGTACATCGGTTTTATAACCGTCGCTACCATTCGTGCCATTATTGAAATACGCCAACAAATATGGCGCATGTCCGAAGGGAAACCTTTAGTTCGTCCATTCTTTATGTTCCCGAAAGTTGTTCGACACGATGCAGATAAAAACGTAGTAATGTGCCTTAAGTATCTGCTGAATTATGGGTTCTATAAATTCGGCGTAGAAATTTGTATGATGGCGACCGTTGGCCTTATAGGTACTAGAATGGATTTTTTTGCTTGTTTATATGGGGTTTGGCTTTGCGCGATGTTTATGGCCGAAAGAGAAAGACTGAGTAAGATGTGGAATTGGTATCTTGCTTTTATAGCAATTGTGTTGCCCATTCAATATTTGATGGTAGTAGGAATACCACCAGGACTGTGTATATGTAAGTTTTTTTATATATATATTAGTTCGATCGGCCTACATTTTCAACAAATTATAAAACCTACTCAAATGGTGACGAATTTCTATAAAATTCTTTCGACTACTTTAAATATAGACAACACAAAATTTATGAATCAAATAACTGCTGATAATAGTTCGTCCAGCATTTAAAGAGTCATCTTCTAGCCTCGATTTATTTTCTATTGAGACTTTTAGCATATTGTAACGTTTATTTATTTGGGTGAAATGTAAAAATCAGAAAAATAATAATTAAAATAAAAGTTTATTTTAATGATAAATAAAAATAACAAACACTATGAATAAACAAATATATAAACACTAATTAAAGAATATTATTTACACGATATTTATTTCACTATATTTATATCACTATACTTGCCGTCAAATAAGTATGGATTGGAGATTTCTACACTGTTGCCATTTCAGTGGGCCTGATTGAAAATGTTGTTATGAAGAAGCGACAACACGGAGCAAGGGACAGGGTTAGAGTGCGGGAAAAAAAAGTTGAACATCAGTCCATACTTATTTGACGGCAAATATTTCAATACGCGTTCCAATCTCAGACTGCCTGTCTGTTGCAGACTGTTTACACGATATTTATTTATATCACTATATTTCACACTCAATACGGTGTCCGGTTCACTGACGACCGTAAGTTGTGGACAGACTGTTATACACTAACTGAACAACTGAACTGACTCTGGCAGAGCTGTTCACCGCTTTATATGCCCGTTCTTCTTCATTCTCGAAGTTGCTCGAACATTCGATGCGATAATGACATCTAATTCAAAAAATCAGGAGAGCGCGCGTAATTAAGCTTATCTTATTACTAATGAAAGCGATCTAACCTGACATTAAATGGCGGATACTAGAATGCAAACTATAATAAGTTATATTTTTAGTGTTGTCAAGTACTTACTCTTTCCTACCCTTCATTTGGACTAAGCATGTTGGGTTGCTGTATTAAATAAATAAATAAATAAGTCATCACGGCATATTACCCATTGTTGGGTGTGCCAATCTGCTTTGTACACAGATTTCGGTAATGTTGATAGCATATTTGAACCCGGTTCTCCAGACAATAGGGCGCGCGGCCACGAGACCCAGTTTTTGTAAGTTTAAAATCTATATTTTAAAGTAGTCGAAAGAAATTTATAGTAATTTCTCACTATTTGTTTGTTGAAAATATGACCGTCCGTACTACTATAGGTCTTGACTAGTAAATATTATAGGCGTGACAACTCCGTAATTTTTAGTGTTTCCGTGGGATTATAACGAAAACGACGAGAGACTACGCCGAATGCAAGACTGGATGTTTTTATTAGACTTAAAACATCCTCCTTCAGCTCGTAAATTAATATGTGACATTTTCGTGCTTATTTTAGTAGCACGACAATCTATAGTTTTCAGAATTGAACGGAGGTATGAAGGAAATAATTCCGAATATCCAGGTGGATCCAATAGATCAATTATACATTTAATAGAAGAACCAGGTTTTGCTAATCCTGTACCAGATTTTGTTACTTATGCTAGGTATAAAATAAGAAAGTGTTCCTTTAAGATTGCCGAATTTAATAATTTTTAAATAAAACTATACTTTTTGTTTATTCGATGTGAGTTTTATTGAATATTAAAGTATACAAGGGGGTACTCAAAAATAACGAGAATTATTTTCTGGCAGGTAGTAGGACTCTAGATTTGACTTCAGCCGCTAGGTATCTTTACTAGACAATATTTCATCCTTGGGGAAAAACCTAAGCGCTCAGTGTAATTGATTTCATAAACGCTGTTTGGCGTTTTGGGAGATTTTGCAACAGGAACTTTAACAAGCAACGTGTTAACATCAAGTTCTGTTTCTTGTTAAGGAAATCAGCAACAATGCTTGGGAGAAATAAAAAATCCGGATCAATTTCTGACTGTTCTTTTAATTCCTAGCACACACTCAAATGATTGACACTCTGGTTGTCGGAAAGCACACATGTAACGAAAATGGCTACGCCGCGTTTCTTCTTGAATTTTTCAGTCAAAATTCGTTGGCATAAACCTAATGATATTTCAATATGTTTCATCGATTATTCTACGAAGATCAGATGTAACAAAAAAGACTTGCACGCTCGACGCTTACCGGTACTTGGTGAGTTGGTATTGTGTAATGACGTCACAGAAGTTCACGGAGAACGTATAGTCTACCGTAAGCAGGTGCGCGCTGGTTCACATGGCAACAAGACGTTTTAAAAATGGCATCCACATGTTTTGACGTTTATAAGCAGTGACAGTTCTGTGTTGTGATTATTATAGTTTGGTTGTTCTCCTTGTGCAAACGGTTGGTTCTATTTATTTTATTTAGTTTATTATTGTATTCAATATTAAAATTAAATATCGTATAATAGTTTTGAAAACAAATACAATTCCAATACGAACTAAAAAATCCTAACCTCACTCCGCGAAAACGTAAACAGACCCACGTGAACTAGCCAGAAGTGTGTAGTATAATTTCTCAATATACGTTCATAAAGACAGGTCTCACCAACCCTTCTAGGCATGCGCATAAGTCACTTGTGACGTCACAAAAGTTCGATGATAAATAATTAATTATAAATAAACGGGAACATAATTTTAACTTTCAATTACATTTTAACTTATAATTATTCATATATTTACGATTAAAAAATATTTCACATGAAATTTCAATCAGGCTAAACTTCCCATTACATCTCAGATTTTTCACTGATGAAAGTAGAATGACGTCCCGTTTGAAGGTCATTTTCAGTTGATATTCGACCACTTTAAAACGAAAAAAACAACTCGTAAAGCCTCGTTCGGCTCAAAGCTTCAACCCCGTAAAGCCCTCCGTAGCAATACGACAGTTTCCGCTGCCGATTTCTCTAACAAGAAACAAAACTTTAATATCTATGTCTGCCATTACAAAATTGCCGAACACGTCAAATAGCGCGTAGAAAAAAATCACATTGTCCGCTCAGATGTTTCCCCATGGATGACGCTTGGGCAACGGCTAAAACGGAAATCAAGTGGAGCGTAAATGCGTGTGTGTGTGTGAGAGAAATACCATGACGTCACAAATTTAGTTCGTGTTCAAAGCCGCGAAAGTTTATTAGCAAATTTATGAATGAAAAGTCGCATATTTCAAATTATTTTATATTATTATATTTATTAAATGAGATGGATTTCACGATTTTATAGAAAAAATCGAAAATTTATTTTTTTGAAATGGCCCCATTCCAAAAATTATTTAATTTTTCCATAAATCCGGCGGCTCTTATTGGGACACATAAATTTTGTAAATCTTTGACTATATTTTAATAATATTTTTAGGTCGTGGTTGGATATTTTCAAACGAGTAGTACTACAATGTTTTATGTGGGTGACATTGGCCATAGTTTTTTTAACGGGGACTAATCGTGTAAATATATTTTCTTTGGGTTACTTTGTTGGTTCTTTTGTATTTTTATGGCAAGGATCCGACTTATACTTAAGATCTACACACAAAATTTTAAAAGCGTATGTATAAAATAAATATTTTCAAATAATTCCTAAAAGTTTTTTCTTTTAGTTGGAATTTTTTACTGATGTACAACGTGTTCGTCATAATAACAAAAACAGTTTTACAAATCTGGGGTTGCATTTTCATCAATGACGTCAGCATTTGTTGGTTGTTAAGACTTTTCGCAATTGGTTGCATTAAAAAGTTCAAACAATCCAATCTCCTCCCTGGAATATCAGAAGATGATCTCTGCACTGTACCAAGACGCGATATCGGTTTAGCGTGGGACGGAATCTGCTTTGGTTTTCTTATAATGCAACGAAGATTGTTCAACAGTTATAATTTCTTCCATATTGTGGACGAAGCAAAAGCTACAACCATTTTAGCTTCGCGAGGCGCGGAACTTATGGAAGAGTTACGTATTAAACAAATGGCCCTTAAAGCTGAAGAAGAAAAGAAGATTCTGGAGAAGATTAAACACAAGATGGATAGAATTAAAGCCACACAGATGAAAATACAGGGAGAACACTTTAAGGAACCTCAGACGCATTTTGTGGGTAAGTTTATTTTTTTAATTCTTACCTAAAATATAAAATTTATGGAAACGAATAAATGAAAATATTGGGATCTCCATATTTTCTGATTTTTTCATGTTTAGCCGATAATTAATATTGATAATAGACTGGGTTTATTATTCCTTTTATTAATGTTCCCAGGTTTCTAGATCTAGAGTATATCAGTTAAGGAGTAAGGAGCAAAAATAACCTTAGTCCATTTTTTTTTAATTAAAGATAATCAAAGAAACAACTTTCTAGCTTCCTTTTATAAATTTCTGTAACTTAATTTAACTCCGAATCATGTTTAAATATTAGAAAATTATGTACTGAATGTTAAGAAATAGAAAAAAAACATTGATGAGTAATTACATAATAATTAGACATTTTTACCTTCCGCTACCTTTACGTAAGGAAGGTATTGTCTGGTCAAAAAAATACGATGTTGAGTTTTTAATGAATAAGCACGTTTTAGAGTCCCTAGAATACTATATTTTCTATTTTTACGATAATGTATATGTGTGTTTGTGTGTATGTATTTTTCTTGAATTTTGTCAAACGCATTAATAAAAACTAATAGATCATTGAAAAGACAAAAAAATGGCAGTATATATTTTAGTAAAATAATTATAGGTTGCTATATAAAAAAAGTTTATTTTGTAAACCATACTTTATAAAAAATGGATGGCAGAGTAATTGAAATAAGACAGAAGAAGAGAATTCTGCAGGAAGTATGAGGAGAACATCCAATAATTGCTCTTGTAATATTTTTCTGAGCTTTAAATACATTGGAAAATTGGAAAATAATCGGACACGCAGTCAAGTGAAAAGTTATTTATTTCCTGGCCTACGTTTTGACTGTAACTAGTCTTCTTCAGGGTTAGAAATGGTCCAGCATATTATACAATATGACAAAATGACAAAATACTGTAAATATGACCAAAGTAATAAAGTTTCAGTACATTCATATTTACACATTTACGAAATCTCTTAAAACGTAACAAGATGTATTTAGTCTTTTTATTAGATGGTGTGAAAGATGAGCCCAAATATAATTATAATCTACATGTAAACCCAAACTTTTAGTTATGGTAGGATTTATTGTCATCTTGTGAAGAGTAGCTGAGACATTGAAATTGTTGCACTTTAACATGAACTGCACTAACTGGGTTTTATCAGCGTTACTGTGAGGTTGGCAACCCTTAGTTTTGTTTTGAATGTTTACCAGATTGGCAAGACTTACGATCCGAAAACGGACGTGAGGAACGCGTCTTGTAATAGAAATGGCGAACAAATAAAGAGTTGTTTATTATATATTAAAACGTGTGTGTTTTTATGGCAAAGACCTCACAGTTACGAATTACAGCATTTTCTTTACACCAATTATCCATTATATAAACGTACTCTTGGACTTTGAAATTAAGTTTCTGAGAGCTTGAAGCTAAAATAATAACAGATGTGTCATCAGCAAACAAGCACACATCTGCATAGGTAAAAGCATTTGGGAGGTCATTAATGTACAAAATAAAAAGTATAGGACCAAGAATTCTTCCTTGAGGAACGCCTGTTGAAGGAAACTGTAAATCAGAAAAATATTTTGTCTCATTCACTTACTACTTAAGATCTATCTGTTAGGTAAGATTTTATCCAGTCCAAAGCCTCGTATACAATTTATCAAGTAATATGTTGTGACCTATAGTATCGAAAGTTTTTGTCAGATCAAAGTAAATTCCTGCATTATGGAGTTTTTTATTGAGACTGTCTAAAATACTACACAAACTGAAAAAGGAGGCGTGTTTGGTCGATTTATTTTTACAAAAACCATATTGATTAGATGTCAAAATATTATGTATGTAACTCATATACAATGTTTGGACTACGGTTGTTTTTGCCAAAAGCTCTTCAATTATATCATGTATTCTTCGGAAGGAATTATGTATGTAGGTAATGGCAGAATGATGTTTGTCGTTTTGTATATTTCTATGAAAGTTAAAAAAAGGTTTTTATATTTTGATATAAACAAAATTGATTCTCTCTTTCCCTTGCTATTACTGTGCGGAATAATCCTACCTCCCAGAAGAACCAGAGGCACCTATAGCTCGTTCGCCATCTCTCTCATCATGTACCTCAACTTCGGGAACTTCCGAGCACACTGCCGAAGCCGGCTACCACACACCCATCGACGAAGAAGAGCCCGACGAAGACCCAGCTCCTCTTACACCCCGCGCGGGGTCCCTCCTTCAAACTCAAGCTCTGACACCTTGTTCTGCTCTTATGACCGTCTCTTTAGATGGTTATCTTGAGCCTCAGAGAATATCATTTAGCTCTCCGCCTAATTCTGATCTCAATCCACGAGCGCCATCTCTTGATGAGAGCTTTCCAGTGTTTTCCCCGCCCCCGTATGATGCTGTGGCGGGGGAAGCAAGGCAGACGGTGCAGAGGCAGTCGAGCATAGGGCCCCCTTGGATGCAGGGGAGTTTTGTGACACCAAGGCAGTCCATTATTTCGTATTCGAGTCGATCGCCACAAAGTCACCATACATGTAATTTTATGTCGCTTTTAGATCGTCGTGAAGTGTATATACACAAAAATGTATAGTTTTATTTTTGACACTTTTTTCTATGGTTATTTTTTCAGGTTTTATTGTTCTGCTTGTTTTTATTTAGAATCATTTTTTAAATTTTAGATTCGATTTTTCCTGGTTCACGGCCATTAAAACAGCATAAAATTCCAACGACTTATAAGTCTGGTAATGACGATTTTTAAGGTTTTTGTTACAGTGAAGTAATCTACTAATGCTTTTTGGTGAAGGATAATACTTATGCATGTTATGTAAATACTAAAATACTGGTCTAAACGTTTCTGTGTACAAAATTATATTTTAATATTATGAAAAACTGTATAATATACAGTGAGGCTATAAAGTTTTAGAACTTCCCTTGTAAATAAGACAAAATTCGTTTTATCATTAAAATCACAATTTATTCTTCAATATACATTCTTTCTAAATCCAAACAGCGCTTGGTGCGGTCTCCAGTCCATTCACAGCGTTTTGGAAGACAAAAAAGGGATGCTTTTTGCTCCCCTTCCACTGTAAATAATTTATAGCGCATTTGTTTCGATCTCATTACTTTGAAAATGTATCAGTATTTGCATTTGCATCACTGATCAAGTTTCATTTGAAACTTATTCGATAGATGGCCATTAAAGCAACAATTTTCATTTCAAAATTTAAAATTAATGTAAATCCTTGTGACAACTTGTATACCAGAACGATCGTTTTCTATGACACGTCGCTTAAAAACTTATTTATGATCAATAATGCCACAAGACAGATTAAATCATGTCGCTACATTTATCATGCAAAACTTACAAATAATCTCGATTTAAACATATTGCAAATAGCTTTATTTAAAAAAATACTGCTCGGTGTAACATTTTTGTTGATTTTTTTAGCCCTCCTGTGTAATAGAAAAGACGGCGCCTATGTAATTTGTTACATCGTCGTAACGGCTCCTTTTCAGCCTCAATTTTAGTTTTGGGAAGGAGTATAGTCAGCCGAGGCCAAATCAGAAGCATACGGAGAAAGATGCAATGCAGTGACATTTTTTGAGGACAGAAATTGACGCACGACTGTCGCATAATACTTTGATTTTCTTTAAAATTTCGACGAGTTTCTCTGTCGATGTACAACTACTCTGCAACTCTTTTGGTTATCGGTGTTTTCATCTCGTCCATCCCCAAACGTTTTTTAGATCAAAGCAAACTATTAGATTGGTTTTTTGCACATACGAACACAAAATTTGAATGCGTACTGCTGTTCGACGACATACGAAAACTGTAAAACTTGAGGGGATCTCGATGGTTAGCCAAAAATAGTTTGGGTACCAATTCATAGATGGCGCTGTTATTTGAATACATGCGCTACAGAAATTCAGTCCTAAATCTTTATAGTCACCTATGAGCAAAAGGGAAATATATACATGTTTCAATAAAAGTGATCAGCGCGAATTTTCTTTATTATTGGGAATAGAAGAAAATCATTCAACTAAAAGTTATAGTATATAGAGGAGGACATTCAGTTATTGAAGAAAAAAAATCAGTGGCACTCAAACTATAACAAAGTTATATTTTCTAAAATGGGATGGTACATATTTTTAAGTTCATTTGACAAAAATATAGAGAAAAAATAATTCTAGTTAATTTTTAATAGGGTATCTATGAAAAACAATTGAGCTTAAATTGCTCAAATTTGGAGCCCAAATGTCATAGCCTATCGAAAATTAACTAGAAATAGAATTAAAATTTCAATTGATTTTTTCTTAAATTTTTATTATGTAATGATATAAAATGATTACATGGTTGAATTCAGAAAAAAATACTCTATCGTATTAGCCTAAAAATATATACCAACTCATTAAAGAAAATATAACTTTGTTATAGTGTCTTATTTTAGAAATGGAAATAAATTAGAAAACAGCAAATAGCAATATTCTTTTGCTTTTGTTACAATAAATATCAGGAAAATCACATTTCATGATCAATTTTGACATACGTTTCTCTGTTTATAGCCTATTCCGAGTTAGGTTTTTTATAACACATTGTAGTTTGAAAACCACTGGTTAAAAAAAAAATCTTCGATATGTGAATGTCCCCGTCGATTTAGTACAACTTTTGAATGATTTTTTTTCTATTCCCAATAATAAAGAAAATAGTCAAACTGATCACTTTTCTTGAAACATCCTGTATAACTGCTTTTATATTTACTCAAACATGCTACTGTAAATAATTTTCATGTTTTACGTGTAGGATTAATTCAGTGTATTTAATTCCAGAGAAGGAGATAGTAAATCGATGGTTCGGTATGACTGAAATTGAGAAGTATTTTTTCTCTGTAGCTTATTTGTGAAATTCGCATTTCGTTTGATTTAAATGAGAATGTTGGATGATGTGAATTGGAATTTATTTGATGTATATTTTATTTTAAAATTATTTTATTTTTAATTTGAATCCAGCAACATTTTATAAATATATATTTGTCCTACTAAAATTATGACTTGATAATTTATTTTTAAGGATTTGTACCATATAACATTGCTTTGGTGATAGGAACGCTGCCTGTACAGAGCTTTTGGTATTTTAAAATCGTAACAAATAATTCTAATGCAGTTGTATTTCTTCAGCTATACGTTCTGGTGACTACTATATGTTCGATGACTTGGATGACGAGGAATTGGATTTAATCAGTGAAAAAGAAGATGATGAGGATGATATTATCGCTGAAGATTCTACTGATACTGACAAAATGACTGTTGGACAGGTAAGAGCAATTTTATCCATTCGATATTTGCTACGCCACTGCGCGTAATGGCCCCAAGACTATTAACTTAGTAGAATTGGGTCCAGGACGTCACAACGTTTTTAAATAATTTTTATTTTACTTTTTTAATAAAATACCTACTTTATAATAATAATAAGTTGTTTATTTAGCCAAAAATGCTAATACATACTTAAATACATAAAATTAACCATATTTGTACACTGAATAACAGTTATATTATTCGTGGAGTTAACATTTTAAATAATATTTGGGAGTTTATTATATAGTTCTAATCCGTTACAAAACATAGAGTCATTAGTACTAGATTTATTATACCTTTTTATATTAAAATTTTGATTATTTCTGGTGGAATAATTAAGTTTCATGTTGATGTAAGTAATGTTTCCTTTTAAATAAATTGGAAGTTCATTGTGTACAATTTTATAAATAAATACTAAAACATTGACTTCAACATATTGTTTTACATTAAGCCAGCGCAGATTATTAAGCATATCCGTAATGTGAGCATGGTAGAATAGTAGAAGAAGACGAATAGAGTGGGAGGGAAAGATAGGCAGCTGTCGTCATGCCACACCTACCACAACATAATCGCGACGCTGATCGGCCGATCTATAACTATCTCTTTCCCTCCCAGTCCATCTGTCTTCTACGATTCTACCATACCCACCTCATATATCCCTTCTCCAAAACATTAAATTGCTAATAACAATATTAATACAAACCAATCTTTAGTTTTTATTATTATAATAAGAAGCTATAGTGGTTAGTTTTTATATTTTATCACTTTTACATTGAAATTCGAATATGGTCACATACCCCATTCTAATGAATCTATTACATTTCAAAATTATTCGCATTGCTTTGTTTTGCAATTTTTGAAGCTTATTCTTATTTAATTCATTCATATTACACATTAATAGAATAGTACTACCATTGTACTTCAATATATTAAATGTGTTAATACTATAATATTATAAACAATCAATGTACTCCAAGATGACATGTTTAGATATTCTGCTCATATAGTTCAATTTTTTTGCTATTTTTTTACATAAATATTGGACGTATATATCAAATTTTAATTTTCTATCAACTATTATTCCAAGATATTTTACTTGTTCAACTACTTGTAACAAATTATTATCTATTTTAACATCATTAGTTTTAAGTTTCAGGTATTGTGCGTTAGATCCTATATACACATTTTCCAAATCATTATTAAGTTTCGAAATAATTTCATCATACTGTGTTCCTACTAAATAAATTAATGTATCATCCACAAAAATATGTACTTTACAATGTTGAGTTTGGCAAATCGTTGATGTATAATAGGAAAAGTAAAGGACCTAACACATTACCTTGAGGGACTTCCATGTTATTGGACAAATTTTCAGAGGTCAACGCTATTAAGTTTTACTGCTTGACAACGATTATTTAAATAGTCAGAAAACCATTTCTATTATACCATACTTTCGTAATTTATCCAATAACAATTCCCTTTCTATTGTCTCAAAAGCTCTTTTGAGATCCAAGAAAATAGCGAAACATTATTTTATTATATTATTATAGATAGGTGAAATTTGAGTTCACGTTCCTTGTTATCATCAATACTATTTCTTCTAACATTCGTTGTTTAGTTCCTGAAAGAACAGTTTGCCAATAAAGGACGTAGGCCTTCGGCGCCTGCTGCCATGCAGAGATGGAGTGGATTTTCTCGACGGTCTACCCGATCCACACGGTCTTATTTATCTGCTCCTCTACCCCAATTACCCCGATCTGTGAGTTACTAACACCTTGGCGTATCTTACAATCATAATAAATACAAATTTATGCATGGATTAGTTAAATTTAGAAGTGTATAAGTAAATATTAATGTACGGACGAAGCAATAGTAAATAGTACGAGGGTCATTTCATAAATAATGCACAGGTTGGCAACACTGCGAATTGGATGATGCAACAACAGTGTTATTTATGTCAGTTGTAGTAGAAGGCTTGGGGAAATAGCGTGTTTTGTTTTCAACTATAGCGTAATCTGTTTTTCTAACGTGAGCTAGAAACGGAACCTGCACATGTCTTGGGTATTGTGAAACCCAACAGAAATCCACAGTGCCGTAGTACAGTCCAACGAGTAGAGAAGTCCTAATTACCCACGGCCAAAAAAATTTCGGAGAGCTCAATCAAACGTCAAACAAATGATGATCTTTGCTTATGGATACAAAGAAATCATCATGACAGACAGTCCGGACATGAGTCCATCAGACTTCGACCTATTCCCAAAGCTGAAACAGCCTATGCGTGGACATCGTTTTCCGTCTTTGAAGAGCTTCGTGCTACCGTTACCCAAGCCATTCGACAGATGAACAGAGATGGTGTCTTGGATGGAATAGTAAAACTTCTCAGACGTTGGCATTAAGAAGCAGGGAGGCCATATTGAAGAGATAGTGTAATAAAAATAAACAAATGAATAAACTAACAATTGTGTGCAATATTTATGAAATAACCCTCGTGCATTACCAATACAAGTACTGTGATATTAAAAAGTTCAGACTTACAATAAACAGAGCAAACACTACTACAATGAGATGAAAATAAAATCTTTATTGTACAGGTTTTTTTTTTTAATTTGCATATTTACAGATGTATATATCTATATTTGTTTTGCAATTGGCGTTTTTTTCCTTATTTTTAATTGGCTCAGTTTTTACCTTCCGTCACTTTTAGGTAAGAAAGGTATTGTCTTTGGTCAAAAAAATCGATGATAAGTTTTAAATTAATAAGCACGTTTGGGGTCCCTAGAATACGAATTTACTATTTTTACGATGATAACTCCAATACTACAATTCCAAAAATTACATTTTTTTCGTATTCCTCATTGTCACATCCAAATGAAGACTTGATTAAATTTTGGTTATAATTGATCAACCAAAAGTACCTTAATTTGTAGCTCTTAGCTGTTTTTCTTAAAAAAAAAAAACAGTTAAATACCATTTTTTGACATTTTGTTGTTATAAATATTAAAGAATATGTTATTCTTTATACGATTTGATTCTATTACTTTCTTTATATTCAATATATTTGGAGATAAAAAATTATTAAGAAATTAATCTTTACTGCGTCATATCGACCTTACAAACTAGACTTCGTTCATCCTATTTGCCTATGTTACAAAAATGTTCCAAATTATTGCAAGTACACTGATACCTATTTGCACCACTTTCACTTAAATTTTAAGCTAGATTTAAATAAAAAAATGCAAATCGAAATTTTGACAGCAATATTCACTTTTTGATTTGACATTTGGTTTCGATATGATATTGTCAATTTAAGGAACACTTAAAATTTAAGCGTCAGCGGTGCATGTGTTACCATGGAAATAGTTTCAGATGTCAATGTCAAATGACATGTCAGTGTCAAGTGCAATTTACATAATATGTACATATGTAAAATAATTATGTTAAAATACAAGAAACATTCTGTGTCAAATTTGTATAAAATACATAGAAATTACGGAAGGTATTGTGCTGGCCACAAAAGATTTTTTTTATTTTGTAATGCAAAATATTTTATATTTACCTACATAAAAAAAATCTGATGTGGCCAGAACAATACCTTCTGTCAATCCTGTGTATTATGTATAAATTCCATACATAAATTTTCTTGCAAAAGATTCTAAATTTCCAGTAAAATTATTTTATAAACAATTTATGCAAATTGCACTTGACACTGACATCTTCTTCTTCTTTAACTTTTCCCATTTGTTAGGGGTCGCTATTTTTTATTTTCTCCACTCTTCTTCCACTCATTTCTGTTTTGCGTATCGTCCTCATTCAGTTCCTTTTCTGTCAAGTCTTCCGCAATAAGGCCTTCCATCTTCCTTTGCTTCTTACATACAAACATTGTAAAAATGGTAAAATCGAATTATATGGACCATAAGACGTGCTTATTCACTAAAAATTATTCTATGAATTTTTTGACCAAAACAATACCTTCCTTACCTAAGGTGACGGAAGGTAAAAATATATCAACTCATCTGAAAAGAATCCGATCTTCAATTTTCCCGCGGAAAATAATGACGGTAGGGCCACTTTCCATAGTGGAGGTGGACACCTTCATGCGCATGCCTGAATTTTCGCTTCGCCATCGGATGCCGCTATGTAAGGTGTTGTTCCAAATATTTGTTCTAATTACCTCGAAATTACTGAATGTGTTGAAATGCTGCATCAAAAGCTTGGTGACTCTCAAAGTGACCATACCATGAGGGAAACACAAATAAAGGAGTAGTTCAGCCGATTCAAAAATGACCTTACATCGGGGTGTGCAAATCTGCTTTGTTTTGTACACAGATTTCGGTAATGATGACATATTTGTACCGTGCGGGCGTTTACCAGTCGTCACATCACGGGCACTCATTTCTGGCGTGGAGAGTAGACCACAGGGGTTAATTTTGTGCCATTTAATGAATATTCGAAATATTTGGTGTCGATCGGTATTGAACCTACTTCCCTAGATTTGCGACCAGACACACAGGTATGTGGCCACGAGAATAGGGAAAAGATAATGCGGAACGCGTCGATGGAGCTGCAGACCATTCCAAAAGAAGGCTTCCAGATGTGTTTTAAGCAGTAGAAGTATCGGTGGGTTAAATGTGTGGGGGCGCAAGTTTCTTACTTTGAAGGGGATTAGGATCCCAACCTCGTCAGATGCAATATTTTTTTTTCAGTCGAAGGTCGAATTCTTTTTAGATAAGCCGTGTACGTTCTTGCAAACAATGTCCTAATAGCCTACTTACGATATCAGAAGTGGGATTTTATTCGTACCGTGCGGGCGTTTACCCAGATTTGCTACCAAACACATTATGAACTATTTTATTTTTTTTATATTTATTTCTACATATTATGATTGTAAATATGCTTGACTACCTATGTACATAGCCTATCCAATTTTCCCTTTTTCTTTTTAGCTTCATATTTTCTCTTTATGCATATACATATTTTTGCTTAATATACTTTGATCTTTTGTTTAGAATTTTCGGCCAAATGTGAAGCTCCTCTACATTGCTTTTGCTATTAGATGTATTTTAAATAATATTTAATAAATTATTAACAAATTATTCTTACAATAGGAAAAAGGATCACCTAGGAGATCTGAACGAGGTGTAACAATTCGCGAAGAATCGAAAGAAGAAGTAGAACCCAAACCTGGAGGAAGTAAGGACGTTCCGGAAGACGAGCAATCTTTAATAAGTGCCGACAAAGAAGGTAAAATATTTTCTTATTTTTTGTAAATAAATTTATTTTAACATTGGTTTTTTTGTAGTTGAAATATCAAAATCTAAAAAGATTTTAAATCTTTTCATATTTATTTGGGGTTTTATTAAAAGTATTATGAATACTGCAACAAATTTCTTCAACCGCTTTTCAAGGGACACTAGATATGTACTGAGAGTTTTAGCTAAAGAAAAAAAATTACTTAAGGTACAACATTATTTATTTATGAGGGTTACGTTAATAATAATAGTGTTTAATACATTATTTAGGAAAAGACGAATTTCCGTGTCGGTATAAGACATAATAATGACCAACTATGGGAACCATCCTCTTCATTTAAAACACTGATTAAAGAAGCCAGGTATGTATGCTTCTAGTTATTAATTTCACAAAATTATAATCGTGTTGCTGTATTAGATCATCAATATTTAGTAGCTTAAATAGTGTGTGTAGTGCCTGAAGAAGACACAAAATATATGAATCGTTTTAGTAATATTTACATTAGACACTTAAAAGTTTTACAAACTTGACTGATAAAAGTGCGCTTTCTAGTTATTTGGTAGGTGTTAGACATTTAGTTTGAGCTTTGTCTGTAGCGAGGACTCTGCAGATACGACCGCATCCATGGGTGACATGTCCCCAACCGATTCGTACCGCAGGGCTCTGTGCGCAGATAGGTGTGTGGTGTTCAGAAAATTTGCTTCTGCTGGCTTTTATAATCACATAGTATAAATTTGGAGTAGAATATAGTGCATGGAGACACTTACTAATCTTAACATTTTGTCATTTTAGTTATTTTATGTGTAATTTGAGCGGTAATTACAGAATTCGTTAAATAGGAGTTTATTCTAAAAATATGTAAAATCCATTTTTTTTACCATATTAAAAATAAAAATAGACTACTTAGGTACAAATACAGATATCCCAAATTAAGTGGTATACCAATTGGATTCCGGAAACTATAAGAGCTACGAGGTTGGTTAAATAGGCAATGTTGTGCAGTTTTGAAGGTCATTGAGAAAAATTAAAAATTTCGAACAGTTTGAAAGTTATTCAGAATAAACTGAAAATAGCGATTTAAAAAAATGTCAAATAAATCTATAGTTACGAGTATAAAAGATATAAAAAAATCATATAAAAATGATTTGAAGGCAAACTTAAAAGTTATATTAGAATAACATTCAAGATGGCGGTTTCCAAGATATTAGTAACAACCTTAGACCAGGAGTAGAGGAGAGACAAGGCATAGTCACGCGTATGTTTTAAATCTGAGCGATTTTGAACCTTATTGCAACATCAGAATCAGCTGAATCAGTCTAGTCGACTAGTTAAATACTGTTATGTTACAGTTGACTAAATCTAAATAAATACTTGATTATCCATAACTACAAATTATCTTGATTTTGTTGTAACAATAAAATAAATACGAAAAAAATATGTATACGAGAACGTGATAAGACAAAATGGTAACAACAACGGTGGATAACGCTTGTTGATATTGAAAACTTATTCGTTCGACTGCACATGTATGTAACACATCTCCCCTCTATTCCTGGTCTAAGGTAGCAACCATTGACTTCTATATACAAAATGGACCGGCGTCTTGAATAACTTACTCTAACATTTGTGTATAGCTAGACCAAGTAAATTTGATCACATTTTATACACGTATCTAATGCAAAAATGTATTTAAACATAAATCGAATAGGCGTAAAATGAATCACCGAACACGTTGTACAAATGGAAATGACAAATAATGTCAAGCCAAGATGATGCCAAGCTTAACAGGATGTAATATTTTCTTCATCGTCAATTTGTCGAACTGGTACCAGTATACGTACTTGTCACTTTTAGAGATAGCGATCTCGCCATGACAGTTAAGTGGATTTAGGAGTCCCAGGTCCATTTTGTATACAGGTGTAACAGCTAAACGAGCTACCTCAAATAATTTCTGTATTATTAAAGGTACAATAATAGTTATTTAACTATCAAGTGTGTTAATGAGGGCGGTTAATGATCGAGACAGCGAACGCGTTAATTGTTGAGATCATTTATCGCCAATTAACACACGTGTTAGTTACAATATTTTTTCGTTGACCGTATCTTACTTAAATTGAAAATCTAATTTTATTCCATGACAATTTTTTTTAGGTTAGTAATGGTTGACCGAACGTCAAATTTTATGTCAGAAAATCAATAAGTCTTGTCATCAATTGTTTTCAGTGGGTGCGTTCAGTTTACTTAATGCTACACAACGCAAGCGATTTTTTATGTTATTTGAGGAATTTTATTCTTTCAAATTCATTTTAAAGGTATGCTACGTGAATATACCTAGCTAGTAAGTGTCAAAAGCATGACTTTTAATTCTGTCTACCTTTTTGCTACAACTTAGCGTGTTCCATGTGGTGAACGCACCCAATAAATCGTTTATTAATAAAAAATCATGCATTAATAGGGGTCATTAATGAATGATTTTCTATACATTAAAATAACCTATTAATAAACGGTCGACGGAAAAATACTATAAGACAATCTTATAGAAGACCAAGGGGGACATCCGAATAGAAAAGAAAATATTTTTTAAACCAGTGGTTCTCAAGTTACAATAAAAAGTTATATTTTTTTAAATGGGATAGTATATATTTTTTAGGCTCATTAGATAGAGTTTTTTTTTCTGAATTCAACCATGTAATCGTTTTATGTCCTTACAAAACAAAAATATTGAGAAAAATTCAATTAAAATTTAAATAAATATGATTTTTATAGCTATTTCTCAGTAGGCTACGAAAGAAAAACAATTGATCTTAAATTAAAATGAAACAAATATTTATTAATAGATT
This sequence comes from Harpalus rufipes, assembly GCA_951394225.1. Lineage (NCBI taxonomy): Eukaryota > Metazoa > Arthropoda > Insecta > Coleoptera > Carabidae > Harpalus > Harpalus rufipes. Next base: position 12,340,011 of record OX596281.1, on the reverse strand, counting down.
TATAAAAAGTGTTCTACTTGATTTCTGTCTTAAATAATTCAATTTGATAAATAGCAGTTTTTGTTTCATACATAGCCTACTGAAGAATGATTATAAAAATCAAATTTATCTAAATTTCAATTGAATTTTTCTCGATATTTTTGTTATGTAACGATATAAAACTATTACATAGTTAAATTCAGAACAAAATACTCTATCGAATCAGCGTAAAAAATATATACTATCCCATTTAAAAAAAAAACTTCGTATTCTAAATAAATTAAGAAAGTGTATTCTAACTTGAGAACCATTGGTTTAAAAAATATTTTCTTCTCTAATCGGATGTCCCCCTTGGCCTTCTACAAGATTGTCTTATAGTATTATATTGTATCTTTAATAATACAGAAATTATTTGAGTAGCTCGTTTAGCTTTTACATCCTGTATAAAGGTCAATGGTAGCAACTTTCTTATTTTACATGGGCGCCATATGATAGATACTTTTAAAAAAATTCATGAAATGAAAAGCACCTATAGACAAAATCAAAATATAAGAATCAGTTTGTCTGTAATTATTGCTCAATTATTGTTACACTTTTTGAGGTAGTTTAATTTAGGTACAATTTTTAACAACAATATTTTTACTAACAAATAATTTATTCCGTTGGTGTTTGTCTGAAGATATTATAGACTTAGAATTTAACAATTTGTTTTTAGTGGAAATATAAATTAATATTAAGATTTATGCTGAAAGCCCCACATTATTATTTTGTGCACTTTTAACAATTTCTAAGTTTTCTAACATTTTGGATTTGTGGGGGGATATTATTTGTGTTAGTGTGTAGCGTATTTGTGGATACAGGTCAGCTGAAGATGAGCATGGTGAAAATGGTCAACAACCATCTAGCTTGGAACCAATAATTGCAGTACCGAAAAGAACGCGAATCTCCAATGAATACGACAGGTAAATTTACGCTCAGATATTTGCTCCTTGCTTTACAATATACATAATCATTTCGAATTTAAATTATATTATAGTCACTTGGTAGAAAGTGCCCTCTTGTAAGAAAAATATCTTCAAATATGTAGATATATTTTAGTTAAAATATAGTATTTATTTTCCAACGCAAAGAGCAAATTTTAGGTGAAATATGCTTGTGGTTGACTTAATATTTGTTGTGAAATATGGTACATATTGAGATACGAGTTATTGTCTTCAAATCTTATGGATATTTTTACAGTAATATTCGTATAGTGATTCCACTGTATCATTGAGGTAAAAATACACATATTTTCTCCAAAATCTTTAAAATTTAGATACATCTCCACATCTGATTCTAAATTTTTAAATCGCGAAAGTATAAAATTTGAAGACAGTGCTCTCCCCACCACTGGTAGTGGCTGACTTTAGCCTGGCTGTGTTGGCTGTAGGCGTAAGGCGAGCGTTCTCACGGTTCCTGAGATCCGAATCCTCGCTCCGAGTATGGAGCGCGGTCTCGACTCCCCCCCGCGCAGGTAACGAGCACGGCTCTGTTTTCCTGCATGATCTCTTCTTTTTCTTTCGTGGTTGCGCAGTACAGCATGTTGCATGGTGTGTCAGCTACATATTGCGATATTTACAGGGCAACATTTCATTCATATATCGCCTTACATATTTTTCTATCAGTTCAAATATTCTTTTAACGTTTTAATTACACCACGTTATAAGCATTTATTAGCACACACACATATCTTAAACTCTCAAAATTAACACTGTTTAAAATAATATACACATTGTACAGGCTGAGTTTAGGAGACGCCTCCCCCCCTTTAACTTTTTTATTATAAGTAATAGAAAAAATGGCTCATATAAAAGTTTTATTATTTTAAATAAACTATTTTATGGCTGATGTAGATATTTTTTTATAAAGTCAGGTTTACAAGATACGACTTTCAACTTTTATTTATTAAATAGTAACCTATAATTATTTTATTAAAATATAAACCGCCATTTTTTCTCTTTTCAACGATGTATTAGTTATTGTTAATGTATTTGAAAAAAATCGAGAAAAATAAGATAAATGAGAAATATAGGAAATAATTTTTTTTCAAATATTATAGGTGGCTATGTGAAAATAAACAAATTGTAAGAATGTTAAGCTTAAGCAGTTAAATTAGTATGAACAAAGTATACATTTGCTTATTACTTATTTATTATAACTTACTTAGAGTATTTAAATAAAAATTGTTTCTCATATATCTCAATTATCTTATTTTTCTTGAACTTTCCAAATGCATTAATAAAAACTAATACATGGTTGAAAAGACCAAAAAATGTTTTTGATTTACAGATAATCAAACAACTCTCTAGGTTCCTTACTTTTATAAATTTCTGTAACTTAATTTAACTCATAATAATGGTGAAGTATTAGAAAATTATTTACCGAATGTTAAGAAATAGTAAAATAAACATTGATTTGCAATTAATAATAATTAGACATTTTTCCCTTCCGTCACCTTTAGGTAAGGAAGGTATTGTCTTTGGTCAAAAAAAATCGATGGTGTTTTTAATGAATAAGCACGTTTTAGAGTCCCTAAAATAAGATTTTACTATTTTTACAATGTCTATATGTGTGTGTGTATGTATTTTTCTCGAAAACGCACAAATAAAAACTAATACATCGTTGAAAAGACAAAAAATGGCGGTTTATATTATAATAAAATAATTATAGATTGGTAATTAAAAAATAAAAGTAGATAGTTGTTTCTTGTAAACCTGACTTTATAAAAAATATCTACAACTGCCATCAAAATAATAAAATATATGAACCATTTTTTCTATTTTTTATAATAAAAAAGTTATAGGGGGGCGTCTTCCTGGATTCACCTGTATATTATGGAGATTTTTACATAATATAAATAGTTACTTTTAATTTTTAGGATAAATTAATAATAAGTATAAAAGGTTTTTGATGTCATTTACGATTATTCCACCAATGAATTAAATGAAACGAATAGTTATTTTTTTATCCGTAATTCACTTTGAAATATTTCAAATAACAGCAAATTTTATTTTATATATTTTGTAATATTTATTCTTATTTCTATTTTCCAGATTATTATTTCTTTTGTAAATATTTTCAGCTTATTTCTTCAAGAATACTTTCAGCTTCGGCTACTGTGGTCGATGTTACTTGATGTGCTTTAAATATTGTATAATTCATTTCTCATATTATTTTACTAACTATATTTTAATTTTAAGCCAAACTCCAGTGGATATAATGGCGGAATACGAAACAGCAGAATTATCCTCCACGGATCAACCGACGATTATTCGACTTTTACAAGCGATGTGGTTCGTGCTATTGTCACATACTGACGTACTTTGTTATTTTGTAATATTTTTGAACCAAATCAAGTCGGCGAGTATATTGTCGTTACCTTTGCCTTTGATGGTGTTCTTATGGGGGACGTTGACTATACCGAGACCATCCAAAACTTTTTGGATTACCATTATTGCTTATACGGAAGTAAGAATCGTTTTAATTTTTTGGAATCATGATTTACGGATTTTTTTTTTAGGTCGTGGTGTTAATAAAGTGTTTTTTCCAATTTAAAATTCTTGATGAAGTTGCACAGACTGAGAATAATCCATTCTATCCGCCAAGAATAATAGGAATCGATCGAACGCATAGTAATTCAACTTATGATTTGTTGTTGCTACTTGTTGTTTTTTTCCATCGGTTAGTAATACTTAAAATAATAAATGAAGCGTTTAAATTCAAAACATCCAAGTGCCACTTTTGCGTTTTTAAAAGTAACATTAGTAAAGTAATTTATTTAAAGATGTCCGATCAAGGTCATTCACGAATTGTACGAATTAAGATTTTATTAAATTCACTTTTTATGAGGGTACATAAAAATACTACTGTTATTTTATTATTATAAAAATATATGTTACAGTAAAAGCATTCAAAATTCAAAACTAAGGTATTAGCAAATGTAAAACCATGTGAAAAATAAGATACTGACATACTATCAGTGACACTGATAAAAAATAACGTTATTCGTACGGCTATGAATCAAGGTAATAACAATTTGAATTAATAAACTTACGATACGGCGAAAATATTTTCAATAACGAGCATCGTTTTAAAATGGAATGGCCTGACTTAGTCGAAACAATATGATTTTTTGAAAGACAAGCGTGTTATATCCATCCTTATTACACACGCTTGTAGTCTTTGCAAATGAGATAGATAAATGTGTACCAATTTTTTAATTCGTTTATAATACAAATGGTCTTAATCGGACATCAAAAGTTTAACTATACGTGTACTAGTTCAATTGTACAATCGTTTATTCATTGACTATATACGAGATAGCGTCAAAATGTTCCGAGAATTGATCAATAATATTTTATTCAAAATAGGTACAACATTTTTACATTAATTTCCTTTAAAGTACACCCCTCCTGCATTTCCACGCCTGTTCGACCTTTCGTACAACTGTTCAAAACACTCCTGGAAATCATTTTCTGAAAATGCCTTCAGCTGCCGCGTCGAATTTTCCATCACCGCTGCTGGATCCTTTGAATTTCATTTTAGCTGTGTGAATAGGTAAAAAACGGCTGGTGCAAGGTTGGAGAATAGGAAGGGTGTTTCAGAGTGGTGACATTTTTCACCAGCAAGGAGTGTTGTCATGCAGTAAAGCGTAAAACCCAATCGTTTCGTGCCCAATTTTGAGGACGTTTTCGTCTGATTGCGTTATTTTCATAGCTAATTTTTACCGTTACAAGGCATACAAAATTAATTTTGCTTATTGATTCAGATGCAGAATTTTATGCTGTACAACTTTTATTTGAAGCTTTTTTTACTTAAAATAATGAGTTAGTTACCATATGTTAAAATTTAATGAAATTCTTATTTGTTTACAATATATTACTCATAATAAGATATATAATGCAATAAAATTCGCCATTTATTATGTAAATATTTCAAAAAAGTTATTTAAAATATTAATGATTCGAATCGACCTCTTCTCTGTGACGTCACGCTTACATATTTAAAGTCGCAAATGTCGCTAGTGTCGTTTTACAGCGGTGAAATGTCAAAGTGACAGTTGATGGCGATACTGACGCCGTGGACATAATCTTGTTTCTATTTATCAACTGTAATACAAAACGTCGTTACACATTTGCTCAAACAAAAATAAATAAGTAAAAATACGTGCTAACTTCATAGCAATCTAACCTAACAAACAAGTTCCCCTTACCCGCAAGACATACGTCGCAAAATATCTTTGTCATACTTGGAGCATCACGTCGGAACTAAGTTGCAACGGAAACGGTAAGAGTAACGTCGCAGTGGCGGGAATAGATATGTCCGGTATTTTCAGTAATTTTTTTCTCATTTAAAAACAAAAATTGTGCAAAATAAATAAATATGGAAAATTTAAATTTAAAAATCCTTGCTTCTAATAAAAAATCAAAAAAGGCGAAACTGCCCCAGTAGGAAGCAGGAAATTACGGAAGTGATTTGACATGAACATTTAATTAAACTAATTAAACATTAGTTTGTGAGATATGACTAAACTAATCAATCATTATTCATTAGTCATAGATTATTACTTTAGTCATTAATGGTCAATCATCAGTTAAATTAAGTTTTGCCTTTGAATATATAATACATATAAGAACGGCAACGCATATGGCCTAGTAAGATACTATATCTGTCTCTTTTTATTCACAAAATTATTATAGATAGCTAGTGACTCCTATCACAAAACTGTGAACTACGATAATTCGTGCTGACAGCATTGCCAAATAGTATTTGTTAGAGGTATTCAATAATCAATAATTCAAAAATATTGTTTCATAATAACCAGATAATATATTTTGAATCTTCAATGTACATGTATACTTGTTTTACAGTATTAAACTTAAAAACCTTTTAAAAATCTTATCTTGTTGTTCTAGCTACGTGGCAACACTGTGCAATATCCACCTATTATGTATTTTTTGAACTTACTCAGAACTAATTCGTATACGGAGGAATAGATGGCACCTTCTCTCGAAATATTTAATCTAAATACATTACGTTGCCGTTCTTGTATTATATTATATATTCAAAGGTTTTGCCGAACACTGGCTCTAGGAAACAATTCCGGTTAGTTTTTGACGCTACTTCGTATTGTACCCACTTGTTCTTCTAAAACATTGGACTTGGAATTTAGATCAATTCGAATGCTTCAATTATTCATCAAAATTATTCATTTTTCACTTTTTAGATTAATGTTAAAAACTCTTGGTTTATGGAAAACGGTAGTAGACCCAGAGAAAGAAACAATGGACGTAGTATATAAATTGGATGAAAATACAGATCACGAAGATCAACCCGAATTCAAATCAAACTCTAGGTATGTTCAATAAGAATCCTCTTTATTTTTTTTATAATGTATTTTTTCTACCTCTACCGCCTTAAAAAAAATCCTTTCATTTTCAAGGTATGCAATAGATGCAGCCCAAAAGTATTATGAAGAAACCTTTTCTTCTCAAAGTCCCCAACCTAGATCCCGTCTTAATATTATCTTGGGAAGTCTGAAAGAAATTACTCAATTTCTAACAGCAGAATACTTCATTCCTAGATCCTCACAAAAAAAATCTAGATCCTCAAGAAATCAATCTACATCCTCAGAATCTCAATCTAAATTCCAAGAAACAGGAATTTCTAGATCCTCAATTTCTCAATCATCGAAGAAATCTGTAACAATTAGTTCCATTCCCGAAATGTATTACCCTTTTCTTATTTAATTTAATGTTTGCTGTTGTAATCTATTTATTTTAGCGAAATACAAGAAACACAACCTTTGAAGCTACCAAGTATTCAAAGTGATTCGATTAGAGAGGAGCCTCCTGATGACCCGGATGATCCAGATGATCGTGATAAAGAAGATGAAATAAATAAAGCAGAAGGTCATAAATTCTTTAAATTAACAAGAAAAGAAATACCTGCATTTTCGGAGATGCCGGGTGTGTTTACTTTGGCGTAAGTAGTTTTAAATTATTTTTCTGTATTTTTGATTTAATTTTCTGTCTATAGATTTATGTTAAATTTAAATTCTATATATTTTACAGTATGAAACAATATTTCGATTCTTTAAAAAAATTCTTTCAACATCTTCGCGACCCAACATCGAGAATAACAGTAGATGTCTACGCATATATGTTTATGTGCGATTTTTTCAACTTTATGGTTGTTATATTTGGTTTTGCAGCATTTGGTGTAAGTTTTCTACATATTTAGATGCATCTGTTTATGTCTAAGAGAAAAAATATTGTAGACTCAACAAGGAGACGGTGGTGTTTCGGCTTATTTACAAGAAAATAAAGTGCCAATTCCTTTCCTACTTATGTTACTTCTGCAATTTGTTTTAATTATTGTCGATAGGGCATTGTTCTTAAGGAAATTTATTGTTGGGAAGATTATATTCCAATTTTTGCAAATTGTTGGGGTACATATTTGGATGTTCTTCGTTTTACCCGGAATTACAGAAAGGTAAACACAGGGTAAACATTACAAAATAAAATAACGATCTCTCGTTTTTTTTTCTTTTGTATCTATACAGGATGATTCACCGGTTTGTTCTTTTTTAATAACTCGATTATTTTAAATATTATGGAAAACCCTACATATATATTTATTCAAATTTGAAAAGTACATGAAATTTGCTATCCAGTAGTATAAAAACAATCATATGTTATATTATTTAAAAAAAAAACTTATGTGGCCACCACCATACCTTCCCGTCAATTCTACGTATTTGTACAAATTCTACACAGATTTTTTTTTTTTGCAACCTATTCTATGGGCGTTTTCTTTTTAGGGGAGAAATGGACTAATCTTACCTCGTACTAAACACAACTGAACTACTCTAAAAATAACAGTATGTTTCTTAAAATAAGAAGTAGAAAATAAAAACATATAAAGCATTATATTTATAACATAATAATTTGCTGAATTGGCTTATGGCTATAATCTGTTGTATTACCTTATGTGATTTGTTTCTGTCACCTTAAATTATCTTACATTTTTATTTATATTTTCAGTAAAATCATTTCACAAAGATATTATGTATATTTTATTTGACACTGACTAGAGAATAACATATTTTTTTATTTTTAATAACAGAAAAGGTGAAAAAATAATATTTAAAAGCGTTTTTTTTTTTAGAAAAACAAAAATCTTTAAATTGAGATACTTCCGGTTAACCAATCTTAACCAAAATCTAAACAACTCTTCATATGGACGTCTTCACAGACTCATCCTGTATAGTCCAATCTAATATGTTGTTCCCATTGATATAAAAATCTTAAATACTAAAATTGAAAAGTATTGGATTATATTTTAATATAGTTCTTCATTAAAAACTGGTATGGGCTTCAAGTAAAGCATCTTTCGATTGTCCAATATTACCCAAATTGTAATCAACTCTTTATATGAATGCAGAAAGCTTAAATACGGAAAATAGAAATTTTTCGAAGTTTAATATGAGATATCGCGGAAGAAAAAATCGTCACACACAAAGACATCATTGTAAAAATAGTAAAAACGTGTTGTGGAAACCCTAACTCATGCTTATTTACTGAAAACTCGCTATCGAATTTTTGGACCGAAAACATTACCTCCCCTACCTACGGTATGGCGGAGGTAAAATAGTATTACAAAGCCTTCCGTATCCAATAAAAATGTAATATTTTAATCATTCGCCACTAATTGTTTTTATACTGTTGGATAGTAAATTTCATGTACTTTTCAAATTTGAATAAATATATAGGTGTTCATGGGGTCTCGTGTCTGGTCGCGATCCCGACCAACGCCAAAAATTACTTCAAATTTTAATGGCACAAAATTGACCTCTGCGGTGTCCTCTCCACGCCAGCAATGAGTGCCCGTCAGGTGATGCCTGTTAAGCGCTTGCACGGTACAAATATTTCATACCTGTATACAAAGCAGATTGACACACCCAGCAATGGGTAATATGCCGTGATATATTTATTTATTTATATAGAATGTTCCAATTGAAAATATAAAGTTACATATCATTGCATTACATATACTGCAGATTTATAGATATTTTAATATAAAACAAACTTCGTTTAAATTTTTTTTCCATAATATTTAAAATAATCGAATTATTAAAAAAGAACAGACCGATGAATTAACCTGTATATTTTATAATTAACTAAATATATACTGTTATTATTTCCTTATTGTAGGAGTTTCAACGCCCTTTTGCCACCCCAAATGTGGTATATGGTAAAATGTTTTTACTTATTACTATCAGCATATCAAATTCGTTGTGGCTACCCCACAAGAATTCTAGGAAACTTCTTATGCAAAGGTTATAGCGTTCTCAATTTTGGATTTTTCAAAGTCTTTATGGCCATACCATTTTTATTTGAATTGCGGACGATTATGGACTGGATGTGGACCGACACATCTATGACCATAATGGATTGGTTGAAAATGGAGGATATTTTTGCACATATATTCCAATTAAAAGTAATTTTATAGAATTTAATTTAGGCTGTGCCTGGCGTCCTGACAAAGGGAATTCCACTTTTTCGCAAAGTAGATTCAAATTCTACTATTCCGGAGCATAGAATTAGTGTCTTTGAATTTCTATCATTTATGCCTGTTTATTACCGAAATCTGTGTACAAATCAGATTGGTACACCCAGCAAAGAAAAATTATTTGGTGCAAGCTATAATTATTGTAGATTTTTCGAATTGTTGCTGGGCAGGCTATGAGTCGATTATTAAATAAATTTGGTGGTTAATTGGGATGAAGAATGGGCTGGAATTTAATGTTGTACAAAAAATAGTTCTGTTGGACCCTGTAACCCTAGTAAATATATTATTACTATATTTGAATATCTGATAGATCGCTAGATAAATTTCTTTTAAGAAACTAGAGAGACATCTATTCTCCTAATTTTAAACCTATCTTTCTACTGCATATGTATTTTTTCCCAATGTAAATCGAACTTTGCCCAGAGGATCCGCTACGCGTAGAACTTGTGACAATTCTTAGTCGTGCAGCGTCGGGGTATGAGATTTCGGGATTACGATGTGCTCCCAAACTTGCGAGCGTGGCATGGCGAGTCGAGGCGGAGAGAACCGACGAGTCACGAGGCTGGCCGAACGACGTGCCATAGGAGGCCGTTCTTACTTGCGTATCGGCGCGCCATTAGTTGTTTCACTTCAAAAATGGGTTTATTATTTTGTTATTTGAAGAATTTCTCTCTAAAATAATCCGTAAACGATTGACATAGGTAAAATAATGTTAGTCAACTACTCGCTAATCACATTTAATCGGTTGTTCATACTAACGGTCATAGTCCATTTGTTGGGAGGCTAGGCGCAGGATATAAGTATTTAAAAGTCTAGAATCTTATGAGTATTTTTTTTAGTGTGGTCGTCAAATGGAAAGCGACTATCCTCAGCCAAGAGGACAGAAAAAAGCAGCAATGATCAAATACTTTACTGGTGGTGGAATGCTCTTTGCTATTATTGCTGTTATTTGGTTCCCCCTTGTATTTTTCGCTCTTGGTAATACAGTTGGAGAAGCAAATATTCCATTTGATGTTACATTAAATCTTAGAATAGGACCTTACCAACCTATTTATTCTATGACAGCACAAAAAAATGCCATTTACGAGTTAGTTTTTGTAATACATAAACATGGATTTTATTTTAAAATATTGTTTTTTACAGCTTTTCAGAATCAGAATTCAATATAATGAACAACAATTATAGAAAGAATAGAGAAGCATTAACATTTTTATCTTCTTATACCCATGACGATGTTGCTGCTGTCATTTTGAATGGCAATTCAACAATGGTTTGGGCGATTTCCCCACCTGACATTCAACGAATGTTGTCCGAAATTGATTCAGGTATGTTTTGACAAAGAAAAAATAACTACGCTCCAATACTTCTTTTTTTGACAACTGTTTGGAGGCATCTGACGCGTAAGGGTGCCTACTAATGTTACCTAGCGGGAGAATTCTCAATTACACGCTGCAGTGCTGCCAGAGTGGTAGTCTAAAGACTTTTGGGCCCCCCCTCGTACATACTTACATAAAATCACGTATGTCCCACTTGGTGGGTTAGCACAAACCCGAAAACAATAATAACAACCAACATCATACAACAATTCCTAACTCTTAACAAATTAAAGTGACCGATTTTCGATAGCGAAATACCGCATCTGGATCACAATAATAGTTACGAAACAATCATCCTTCGCCATACATTCCTGTCTAAGCACACTTATGTCGAGGCGGCCATACTCATAATCGCATTCATACATGCTCTTCTCTTCCCACTTGGAAACTTTCTCTCTTTAGCACCCTACCTAACCGTTAACCGTACATTCTTCATACATCAAATTATTCCTCACGTGATCCCGTCTTACATACCCACATACACCACGCAAATACCTCATTTTAACGGCAGTTATTCTCTTTTTATGCTTTTCCGTCTATGCCCAACATTCGCTTTCATACATCAAAGAAGACACTAGCACTCCATTATATTCACTTAACTGAGCATGTTTAGATACGTTAACGTTTCGTGCAAACGTACTCAGAGCACCCATTACCTTACATTGCGCACTCACTCTCCTTTCAATCGCTCGATAAATTCGACCATCAATCAACATCATTCTAGCCAAATATACAAACTCATTCGCCTGCTCCAGACTGCCTATAAATATATAACAAATACCGATTTAAAGGGGGAAGCTTATTACCAATAGAATTAGAGAAATTCAAATAGCGGAGGCGTGGCTATTATTCCAGAATTGCAATTCTTAGCAGTTTATATTTATTTCTTTAAACTTGCACAGTGTTATAATATTTATTTATTTTTTATAAATATAATTTAGATTTGATATAAATAGTTATATTCGTGATTTTCACCAATAGTCTTAGTTTTACTTGTATTGTCAAATGAAATTATAAAATAAAAATGGCGGAATCCCCTATTAATTGTACAAATACGATAAATGTTCGCGATCTGCAAGCAGATTTAGCTTAGCAATTTTTCGTTCATTTTTTTCAAGGCCTAGTCACAAGTTCAACATAATATTCTTTGTTTTATAGATAAAGACGTCGTTCTAAGGCTGCAATATGTTATATCAAGACCATCAAACAGTAAAGACCCAGGAATAATAAATGAAGAACAAGAAGTAACAATGCCAGCAAAAATAAACGGAAATCCTAATCCTGAAAGAGTAAAATTATTGAATATGTTAAGAGGGAATGAGACTACAAGTCCAGTTGTTGTCAATACAATATTCCCTAAATTTGTTAAAGTAACTAATCGAAATACTGCCACTCCCGTTACCCAGTTATTGAACAGAGGAAAAAGTAAGAAATTTAATTATTGGTTTATTACTAAATATTCGTTATTTTGACAATTTTACAGCTCCTGAAGAAAATAGTTTACGAAATCTCAAAATGCGACTAAAAAGATCTGAACCAACTACAACACAGTCATCTTTAATGTGGTGGGAGCTCAGAGAGGACTGTAAAGATAAAAATTATATCGATATCATCAGCAATTTTCCCAGACAAAATTGCGAATTTCTTGTAATGTATACATTTAACGAAAAGTCTTTTCCAGCGTCACTCAGCTTTTTTACTGGCGGAGGGTGAGTTCAATTTTATTAAAAACTTATAATTATTATTTTAAAAATATCTGATGTGGCCAGTACATTACCTTGTAGCAGTACATACAGACATCGTAAAAATAGTAAAATCGTATTCTAGAGACTCTAAAATTAAAATGTGCTTGTTCATTAAATACTCACCACCTTATTTTTTGACCAAATACAATACCTTCCTTACCTATAGATGACGGAACACATTGATTCCAAATTTTCAAACCGCAGGTGGATATTTCTTTTTATTCTCGAGATATTTGCATTTAAAACTTTGCCCATTTCTGAGTTATAACCCAAAAATGGGTAGAGATACTAGCTTGGCGATTTTGTTATTCGATTCTACAGACAAAATTACATAAGTTTGTAAATTTTCATTATTTTTGAACAACTAATACAATCACTAGAATAAAATAACTGAAAACAGCCCAAGCCTCTTAAGTTGTGCTTGATTATATGCTTGCTTTGTGCTTAAAACAAACTTCAGTATATATACTTTTCAGTATTATCGGCTTATATACAACTCTAGTCTTCGTTGCCTCTCGTGTGATTCGTGGACTCTTCACCGAAATCTGCTTCAAAATCATGTTCGATGATCTACCCAATGTTGATCGCATATTACAGCTTTGCCTCGATATCTACTTAGTGCGTGAAGCTCGAGAACTCTGCCTTGAGGAAGACTTATTCGCGAAACTCGTATTCCTATTTCGGTCGCCGGAAACGCTCATCAAATGGACTCGACCGAAAGAAGAAGATGAGACTGATAGAGACGATCCAGATGATGAGCCACAGCAGGCTGCTATTGCGCAGTAGACATTTTTGCTACTTTAGGCAGTAGATATTAAAATCTCAATTCTTAAAAATTTCAGGAATCGTAGAGGTCGAATTTTATACTAGTCACATTTTTTCATTTTATTTTTCTTTTAGACTTATGGCTATGTTTTTTACATACCTCGTAATACTGTTTAAAGTAATAAAATTACTTCGTCGCCCCCCTGAAAAACTTTTTGTAAAAGAAATAAAAAACCCGAATAGAATTTATCGACTTTGTGAAGATATATATTTTGTTCGTTCCCTCAAACTTTATGCCTTAGAAGAGGATTTGTTTGCAAAATTATTGTTCTGGTTCAGGAGCCCGGAATTATTAATAAAGCACTGTTATTAAATGTATTTTTTAAGTTTTTATTTTTTTAATGTTTTAATCATATAAATTCATTCATTTTTTTTATTTTCACTGCAGCTCTTCAATGTGAATGTAATTAAGTGCACATCATAATTTTAAAATGTAACTATGTACAAAACTAAAATATATCGAATTTTTATAGTTCATTGTGATTGCTTTATTTAATTTCTATATACATATATTGTAAAATTGTATTTTTCAGAGAAAATAAATAATAAAACAAACGTTATATTTATGATTGGCCGTAGCGCCCCGACAAATGAACCGTAATCTGGTCCCGACTTCAGTTATGTAGTCTCATTTGTGACAACGGAAATAATATATTTCTCTAATTATAACAACCATTGACCTCTATACATATACATATGGACCATCGACTCCTATATCTTTACAATGGCAGGCGCTGTATCCACTTAACTGTCATGGTGGGATCGCTATCTCATTCTAACAATGATAAGTACGCATGCGTTAGCTAGCACCAGTTCAACAAATTGACGATGAAGAAGAAAAAATTACATCCTGTTAAGTTTGGCATCATCTTGGCTTGACATTATTTGTCATTTCTATTTAGTGTTTCGTGTTTGGTGATTCAATTTTACGCCCATTCGATTTATGTTTAAATACATTTTTGCATTAGATACATGGATAAAATGTGATCAAATCTGCTTAGTCCAGCTATACACAAATGCTAGAGAAGGACAGAGATCCCACCAGACAGGCGGGTTGCTTTTTTGTGGATACACGCAAGTTATTCAAGACGCCGGTCCATTTTGTATATGTATAGAGGTCAATATTAACAACAATAACTTAATCGAACAGCACACAACTCGGCCTTGGTTTTCCAAGCGTAACATGACCGGGTTTCATTCGCTGCTGCCGCGACAAAAGGTCAATAAGTAGATTTTTTTCAATTATTGCGTTAGGGTTGAATTTGAAGTCCTTACGTACAAGGGCCGTCCGAAAATTAAATATAAAAGGGTGCGGCAGCTTGGGAAAATTTTGTTTCGGAAAGTTGGCACCATTGTCTTACATAGGGGACTCCTCCCCTATCAAACGATTGGTCCGGCAGCTCTCTACGATGAGTAGTTTAATAATGCCACATCTTAGGATTTCCAGCCACCATGTTTCTTGAGGGATATAAAATTCGCACCATGATCAGCCTTCTGAACGCATTGTCTGTATATTCATGTGGATTTTCTATTTGCAAATATGTATGTAGCAATTTGAGAAGGATTTTTTCCAATTATGTTAATATCAACTGGTGAATTAATACATTTGCGTTTTCGGTAAGTAAACATAAAACGTTTTTCTTCAAATGTATTATAATATTTATATTATGCTACTTTACACACACTATAGAAGATATTCGTTTTATTACTAGTACAATAATGAACATTAGTGTACTAGTAAAAAAATGTTAGCTTCTTAGTTCACCGCTGGCAGCAGCAGTCGTAACATCAACACAGACCATATTGAAAATTGTTATTTGACAGTTGTATCGTTTGTGTTTTGTAGTGTACACAGCCAACTATTGCTGCAATTGCAAACTCTACAATTAAAATAATTCAAAAAAATATATAAAAACACCAAAAAAATAGTATATGTTATTCAGAGCAGAACGCCCTTTTTGTGTTTTACACAGCTTGCCTGGACTCGGCTAGCGCCTCGGCCGCATTAGCTGAATTCAACATAAAAAGACCGCTTTCTAGTCCTAATAACATAATATACTATTATTATTTGGTCTTAGATTTTTATACTTTAACAGCACTATGACAAATTTTCGAGATAGTTTATTTTTTGTTTTAGGTTTGCTAACAAGAACCATATCGTCTTTAAATTGAATAATTGAATATCATCAACCAATATATTACAAATTTCTTGTCTTCTGCAAGCTCCTGATATTCCTAGTATTAGAACAACCTAAGTAAAATGTTTTTTCTACTCCCATGCGTGAAGTGAGTACTTCACGTATTAATTTTTATACTTCACGCACAGTGTGCGTGAAGTAAATAGTTCAGTTTTAACACATACAATGAATATCTTTATATACACGTAAATCATGTGTTGGTAAATGGTCCGTAGAAATAACAACTTCATGAGATATGTGTTATTAATTTATATAAAAAAAAATATTTTATTGCAAGGTCGTAGAAAAAGTATAGTATCTAACACGTGTGTGAAGCCTATTTTACATATAGGGGGTTTGCAACACTCGCCTTCGGCTCGTGTCGCGATCTCCACCCTCATGTAAAAATTTCAGCTTCACAGATTTGCCACATAATATACTATTTCGTGATTTATATTGGTTTTTCTTTAGATGTTTCGCGAATCCTTACTACAATGTGTACTACCACAGTACCTGCGTCCGTCTCCACCCGGTCACAGTCCCCTTGCCCATAGTTCAAGTTTATGTTCTCTCCATATTATTCCTACCTCCATGATACACACGCTAACGACAATTTTTAATGTTTAACCAATGACGAAATGGAGCTAGACAAAACATTTCTTATCCTTCCACATTGTTTTGATGTCGGCTGCTCGGCTGTCCAGAAAGAGACAACTAGAGATATATTTAGTCTAGTTCGAGCATTTCTCACTAGATGCCACCCAGGGTTAAAAATAAAAAAAAATCTACGTAATTTTATTAATTATGTAATATATTTACAAAATACAAAACTATTGACTTTACCGAACAATAAATATGTACGAAAACAAACTAACCTCACGACCGACGAATCAGTTCTTATAAAGTTACACTAAATTTCCTTTATTTTTCTTTCACACAGTATTCTTGATAGTATTCTAAATAGTCGAAAACCCTTTTCAGACCTATTATTGAAACAAGAAGGCATTTTTAAATACATTTTATAAGTGACACGACCTACTAGCAGTTCGCTATTTGGTTTCAAATCAGCTCCAAATATTGAAAGGCAGAAATTTGCTAAAGATATTTTAACACCTTTGGAGTACCATATACTGAACAATCACGGAACATAATTATTAAATTTAATTGTAGATATTTATTTTAAAATTAGAATAGACTAATCATAATTTAGAATATTTTATTTTTATTTCCAAAGAATATATTATTAAGGACACCTCTAGTAAGCAATGCCCAAATTAAACTAAATATATCTCTATCTCTAAAGTTGTCTGTTTCTGGCCAGCCGAAATCAAAACATTCAGTGAGGAGGGATAAGAAATGTTTTGTCTAGTTATATTTCGTCGTTGGTTTTAACGCATTAATTATAAACATGAAATGATATTTTTAAAATTATGTTATTTTATGGTAAAAAAATATAAAATATGGTAGAATTTGAGTTCATTATTTTCTATGGTATTTGACTAAATTATGGTAGAAATACCATAATCATGGTATAGCTGGCAACACTGGGGCAACCAGTAAACCTGAACAAACATGTATCTTGCATGTATCTCTTCTGGATCTCTTCTTCCTGCTGTTCCACATCACAGACGCAATGCGTACTGCAGAAAACATAAACAATTTAAATTTAACAGTTGGTGATAGTGTGACATAGGGAATACCACCATGTAAAGTTTTCCTTTTTTTCTTATCTGATGTGTCAACTCAAATTGTGTTTATAAAGTTTCGTATTTTTAGTTCTTTAAACATGGATAAAGAAAGGTAAAATAACTCATTCAAAAATAATAATATTCACCAAATTTAATTATTTAGTATATTCAAAACACCCGAAAAAGCGTCATTTAATTTTATACATATTTTTTAGGTTTTCATTACTGCTACTCGATCCAGGAGAAATTTACTTTGAAGACTTTAGTGCCGTCTTATTAAACTTTACAAATAAATCTGATAATTCCGATAATCAAAGCCAAGCTGGCCGGCTTAAAATGTGTTCAAAGTCTTTAGTATTTGAACCTAAAAACATATCATTGCCGCTTATAAAAATTCCCTTGCGAGAATGTAAAATAATAGAGAAAAGAAAAAGTAAATCAAAATTTCTTAAAGACGATAATGTTATTTATGTTTGCTGTAATCAGTATGTTGAAATGTTGGAAGGGAATTTAATAGCGCCGTATAAATTCTGCAGCTCTGGAAATTATTTATTTCAACTTAACTACGCTAAAGTTGAAGATTGTCTAACGCAGATTTGTCAATTACAACGTGCTAGCACGTTGCCAGCTGCCGAGCAAGCAGATATGGTAAGTATTTACGGTAACTGAAACAGCTGTTTGAGTAGTACTAAAAATATTTTAGATAGCAACTATAGTCCATTCACGCCAATCAAGAGTAAAGTTTGATCCTTTATGGCTTGATTTATATGAAAAAATTGTGATGGAAACTCAAGCTGATAAAATAACTCCGCTTGTTGTTAATCCTGGTCGAATTTTATTATCGACTGAACGATTATACTTTCAACCTTTTAATAATATTGAACCAGTACGTATTTAATTATATATATTTTCCAATAGCAGATTTTAAAATCAACTGAAAATAGTGGATCAAGTAGCACTTTAATTGTAGAGGTAAATAAAGTAATACTTTAACAGCAAGTACTATAATAACTTCAATTGTTCAATGAATGTTATCAGAAAAATCTATTTTTGGATAGAACCACAACTCATATAAAATTTTCTAGCAGACAACCTTAGTCCAGTTTTACCTCCCGCCAATCTACATATACATAAGTATCTTCTGTAGTATTAGTGAATATGATTTTGTGTTCATATTTCCGTATATATTAAACACAGTAGCTATTTAAAAGTATACTGTTTAAATTGCCTGTGACGTTCAAGAAGTGCTAGCCAATTATAAATATATTAATGCTTACAGCAAAACGATCTTCACAAAATGAAACTTTGTGTAAATGGTCACTCCTATCAAACTTCCAAAAATTTCTATTTTCTGTATTTAAGTTTTCTTGATTCATATAAAGAGTTGATAAGATTTTGGGTAAAATTGAACAACCGGAAGTTTTTACATAATAGTATTTAATGAAAAACTATATTAATATATAATCCAAAACTCCTTAATTTTAGTATTTAAGATTTTTATATTAGGAACAACTTATTAGATTTTCGCTAAAATTAATAAACCAGAAGTGGTACTATACTTGAAGCTTTGAACAGGTTTTCTTGAAAAAATCTATTAAAATATGGTCCAAAACTTGTCAAATTTGGTATTTCAAACGTATATGATTGGAAACAACATATTAGATTATGACTGTTTATTGGAACAACAAATTAAATTTTGATTGCAAACGATCAACCGAAAGTAATTCTTAACTTAAAGCTCATAGCTATTTTAAACATAGAATTGGCGGGAGGTCGTGTGCTGGTCACAAAAATATTGTTAATTTAAATATTAAAAAATGATTTATTAGATATTAAGAAATAAAAAATTAACATTATTGAATAATTACATAATAGACTTTTTATAGGACATTTTTTGTAGATAAGATACTTTTGGCGAGAAACAGTTTTACCATATTTAAAATATTTGGATTATCGTTGTTTTTTCCCAAAAGCTCCTCCATTGATAGTATTTTTTAAAATCTGCTGTAGAAAAAAAAATACAAGACAATAAAACTTAATTATCGACTCGATGCGAAAAATAATTAACACTTTCAGCTCGTCGATAAAATAAATTTTTATCGTATTGTATAAAAAATAATTACTAAAATGTTATTCTAACAAAAGTAATGAAAATTTTTAGTATCCAGTTTTGAGAATAAACTTATCATCAATTAAACGAATGATAAAAAGGCGATTCCTATTACGACATGTTGTAAGTTAATTGATAATTAATGTATTTTAAATATATATTTAATTGATTTGTATAGGGTTTAGAAATTTATGTCGACGAAAATAGCAGAATATCTCATATCTACTTGGCCTTAAATAATTCGGTAGAACGAGATAAACTTTACAAAAAAATGTTGGAACAGCCTTCATTAGAATTGGTTGATTTACAGCAAGATGTTATGACATTACAATGGCAAAATGGTATTTTATCAAATTATGATTACTTGTTATATTTAAATAGGTAAAATATCTTATTTTTTTGGGTGAAAATATTCTAACTAACTACCATTTTGTAGTTTAGCAGATAGAACAATAAACGATTTAACCCAATACCCAGTATTTCCGTGGGTATTAAACAATTATACAAACGATACATTGGATCTTTCAGACCCGAAAATATACCGCGATTTATCAAAACCAATCGGCGCATTAAACCCAGAACGTTTGCGCCGATTATTGGAAAGAGCTGAAGAAATGACATCACCAAAATTTATTTACGGATCTCATTATTCAACCCCCGGATTCGTATTATTTTATTTAGTACGTTTGTATCCAAATTATATGCTTTGTTTACAAAGCGGTCGATTCGATCACCCAGATCGGATGTTTAATTCTGTCCCGGATGTTTTTAAAAATTGTTTGAATAATATGTCTGATTTTAAAGAATTGGTTCCCGAGTTTTACGATATTGAACAAGAAGGAAAATTTCTTATTAATAATATGGGAATAAATTTTGGATATCGTCATGATGGAACAAAAATTGGTAATGTGCAAATTCCTCCGTGGGCAGATTGCCCAAAAGATTTTGTACAGAAACTACGAAATGCTTTGGAGTCTGATCATGTATCTAGAAATTTACATCACTGGATTGATTTGATTTTTGGATATAAACAAAGAGGACAAGAAGCAGAAAAAGCACATAATTGTAAAAAAAAAAAATTGTATTTGATTTTATATAAAATGTATTAATTTTTAGTGTTCTATTATTTGTGTTACGAAGGATCAGTCGATTTAGATTCTATTAAAGATCGTAATCAGCGACATGCTTCTGAAGTTCAAATTATGGAATTTGGACAAATTCCTAAACAAGTATTTACTGTTCCACATCCTCAAAGAATTTCACAACCGGTTTTATTACAGGAACCTTGTAATAAACCCGAAAATATTGAAGAAGGTATTTTATTAAATATTTATTAATAGTTACTCATTATACAAGACGATAAAGACTCTTTATAGTCGTGTATAATATTTTATTTTGTACCTGAGTTTTCGATATTAAAATGTCAGGCCGCAACTTTGTTCCTAAACTTACTGTCACTAACTTTACGCCGGTTTATCAAAACTATAAATTACAACTTTTCTTTTATGCATTATTATTGTTTTTATAAATTGTAGATAAAAATTCAAAGTGCAGATACAAAATTACTTTATCAATAAAATGCAAACTGCAATAACAAATTGCGAATTTCTCCCAAACATTATAATAAAAATATTACGAAGTTACGTTTTATTTCACCAGTTTACAACTTCTGAGTCAACTTCAATGAAGCCATCGTCAGAAGCTGGTGAAACATGACGTAGCTTTGTAATATTTTTATTATGTTTGCTTCACGAAGGAATTGGTAATTTGGTTTTACAGTTTGCATTTTTATTAAATGGCTTTAGTCAAAACATCTCTCGGTAGATGGCTCTGCAGGTACTAACATACCTCTACAGGCTTTCTACCATCGTAAATGGTCATATGCAGATGATCGCTGCCAGTACAACAAGTCGTTGCCTCTGCTCCAGGAGTCCACTCACTTTGGACCGGACAGAGGCCACAGGTTACACCACACTGATGAGCACCAAATAGTGTGAAACGCGTCTGTAGTTACTTGTTGTGCTGGCTGGCTTCTGACGATGGCTCCATTGAAGTTGACTCAGAAGTTGTAAATTGGTGAAACAAGACGTAACTTTGTAATATTTTTATTATAATTATTTTGTCAACAAAAAATGAACGCACAAAGCCTACTTTTAACATCAGGTACAAAATAAAATAGTTTTATATTTTACAGTATACTATTTTAGATTCAAGTCAAACTATTTGGAAAACTATGCATGAACTAGAACTAAAAACATCTTTTGGCAGTCATAAAGATATTGTTAATTCTATACTTATTACGGATGATAATACCCGTATTATATCGGTGGGACATGATTATTTATTGAAAGTATTTTCGATTCCATTAAACCGCCAAATAAGAAGTGCCAGCATTGGCTCAATGCCTTTAAGTAGTTGCATTCAATTGCCTAATAACAACGTTTTAGTTGTTGGTAGTTGGGATAATACGATGTAAGTTTTGTTTACGTAAATTTTAATATAATAACATAGTAGATAAAAGAATAATGATAAAGTGTAGGCCCGTATTCTCATCTCAACTGTCAAATGTCAACTTTAATATTAAAAATTAGATTGTAAATACCACTTCTTTCAAATAGTATAGGTTTCATTTACAAAAATATGAAATCTACTCTTATCTATTAATAAAATAGAATACAATTTAAAAAATCGAAATCAAGAGGTGAGTATACGGGCTATAGTTTTTATACAATACTTTTTAAATTGAATGAGGTCATGCATGATTTTTCATTTTTAAATAAAATCGATAGAGTAATGAAAAATAAGACTCGTATTTTTTATTTTTCCTCAAATCGATAATTAATAACAAGAAAATTGCAATTAAAAATGATGTTCAAAAAGCGGCTTCGTCCCTCGCCGTGTGACGTCACATTTCAATATCAACGGCCATTTTTATTTTCACACTAGGTTATAAACGTCAAAGTGACATTTAAAGATAATCTGAAATTTACGAAAGTAAACATGTCGGTGAAACGTTGTTTTGTGCCATCTTGCAAAAATACCTGCGAAAATGTATTCAATTCAATGATTCGCGTACGTTTCTATAGCTAAACAAACTTCTAGCGTCTAATCTCAAATCTTTACAAAGAAGCATAGCTGATGAGACGCGTGGATAACTTCAGGCCAAATGAAAATTATATTTATAAAAATGAAAAGAATGTTATATTAATATATTATAGCATATTTAGATATGTAATTTTCATGTCCAGATATATTTTTTCTTTTTGAAATTATGTGTCCATATGAAATGAGTCTGAACTTACGTCACAACATGGCTGGTTTTTGAAACTTTTTAAAAATATATTTTAAAACAATTTTATACAATACATAATGTAAATAAAAAATAATTTAATCATACATTACGGTAAATTAGACTATGCTTGTGCGTTTTAAACAAAAAAAGAACTTTTTTGCATGACCTCATTTAATTTATAATTTATTATTCTTATTTTTAAAAATCTGCTATAGAGAAAAGCAGAATTTATTCACGACGATAAAATTATCGACCCGCGAAAAATATTAACTGATAGACCATTTTTGCCTCTTACATATTACATTGTAATAATTTCTTCTAGAATTTTTTACGATATAGTTTTCGGAAGAGTAACACAAGTACTATCAGCACATGAAGATGCTATTTCTTGTTTAGTGTGGAGCAACAAACAAAATTTATTAGCCTCTGGCAGTTGGGATTGTACTGTGAGAATATGGCAAGGATTAGAGACAAATTCTGAAGTTCGACTATCTCACAATTTGTTGCGGAAGTTGGACCACGATTCGCATATTATATGCCTCGCCTTTAATTTGTAAGTAATCGTTAGGCTGTTCATTTTATTTTTTAAAATGTTAAATTAGATTTAAAAAGTGTTTATCTGATTGAAATTTTTATTGTAAAATGTATAGTGTTAAAAAAGTCTTTACTATCCACGAAATCAGTGTTTAATGGTATTATTTTAGTGATGATACCAGACTGGCATCTGGCACAAAAGATGGAGGAATAATTATTTGGAATGTATTAAAATTTGAGGTCGTGCGTCAAATATCTGGACATGTTGGTGGAGTAGAAGATTTATGTTTTAGTCCAGATGGTCGAAAGTTAGTTTCTTGTGGAAATGACAGAACATTTCAGGTTGTTGATTTAAGTTCAGGATTTGTTGTATTTAATCCTAATCCTAATAATAAAGATATATTACCGGCATTAACGTCTTTGGACTGGGATGGTGTAATTTTATTTTTGGGTTCGGAGGATGGGTATTTATATATTTGGGATTTAATAGAAGTCAAATTACTTCATAAAATACACGCACATAAAGGTACGTTTTATATTATTTATTAGGCATAAGTAATAAAACTATTTTTGTGTAGGAGTTATAAAAAAAGTGCGACAATCGCAAGATAAAAAATTTGTTGCAACATGTGGCGATGATCATTTCGTTAGAGTGTGGACGCCAACGTAATTTTATTATTAATAAATTGCTTTAAGTATTATTGTTTTTATCTGTATGTAGTTTATAAGTATAATTATTTTATATTCAACACGACTTGTGATGAAAGATGTCAAAGTAAGATGGAATATATTTTTTATCTATACAACAAAAAAGGAATAAAACTTAAAAATTAACAAAATCGAATTCTCTTTCCATAACTAACGTTAAAATTAATGCGTCTTTGTATGAATCCCATTTCGCACTACCTTTTTGAGGGTCAACATGATGAGGTAAAGGTATAGACAAGCGAAATTGCGGAGAAATTAAATCCAAATGATCTTTTTTTAGTTTTACGTCAATGTTAGGAGCGTTTTCTCCGGGAAGTTCGACAACAATAACCATTTCTTCACAACTGGCTGTAAGTTGCGTCTTTCCGCTCATCTACAGTAAATTAACTTATTAGGTGTTATATTGAATTATTTTTATAGCATACTTGTAAGTAAACGTCAGATGGACTGACAGCTTGTTTATAAATCAAATTCCATTGAGGGGTCTTTCTCCAATCTTCAGATTCGTTATCTTTAGTGAGCTCTTGTTCCAATTTTTTTTCAGTTTCTTCATCGCTATCGCACTGTTCTTCTTTTCGAATAATTTTAGGCTTTTCTTTTTCTACTGGCGCTAAATAAATGAACAGAAATTACTCATTTATAAATAAGTTCATTAAAATATATGATTTACTCGTTTTCTTTGTTGAAGTTCTAACTTTTTGTTGATCATCGAAATCGTCGTCATTTTCTTTACCTTGATTTAAAAGATTAGATAAAGCTAAAATTTCTGAACCACTGAAACAACTCTCCATTTTTTATTGAATTAAATTAAATAGTTGATTACTATGGCAACAAAGTTATTAAATATCGCGCCAAAACAGTGTAGGAAACAGCCGATGTCACAAGTCTGAAATCCATATTTCTGGAATTCTCATAGAGTTAAAAATAATAGAGGGAGCTCAAGTCCGGAATCTTGGAAGACGTGCGGAATATTGGTCCGCCATCTTGTATTGTTCCTTTTCTGTTTCGTTGTTTGCTTTTATTTACGTTACGTGTGCTTTGTTCGTTAAAATTTTGTCTAAAAATTTCTTTTTTGAACATATTTACTAACTTTTAATAATAAAAATGCCCGTGATCTCTGTGTTGAGCTGCAGTGGCAATAATGAAACCAAAACAGTACAAAATGGCTAATGCTTCACTCCCCCATTCCCCTGTCGCCAGTAGATCAGAAAAGTGAGGTTAGAATTTGCCTTTAAAGGCACAATAAATGTCCGCAACATCTCTCACTTTTCAAACGTGGACACGGCGCCCTATCGTATGCGTCATCTGCATTCGATTCGTTTTTCACCTACCGGCTGTGCGCGCCTGCGCTTGTAGACACGTGTCCGAGTGTTAGACAAAGTTGGATAGAATAAAGTTACGAACACTTTCCACCATGTCATTTTAAAATTACAAGTTAATGCTGTTAATTGTGCATTATATGTTTTTGTACATCTTAAGAGGTTTTGCGAATCCCCACTACAATATGTACTATTCATGGAGGTAGGAATAATATGGAGGGAATATTTGCAATCACTAGTGAAGTCGCTTCCCCCTCTACAATGTGCCCCATATCATTTTGAAATTACAAGGTTATTACTGTCAATTGTGTATTACAATGTTTTTGTATGTCGACGTTTGTTGGAGAAGCGTTTGCCGTTTGCCACTTTTTGATATATTTCGTGTTTTATATTAGTTTTTCTTTAGATGTTTCGCGAATCCCCACTACAATGTGCCCTAATACCGTACCTGCATCCGCCCCCACCGG
Source organism: Harpalus rufipes (assembly GCA_951394225.1). Lineage (NCBI taxonomy): Eukaryota > Metazoa > Arthropoda > Insecta > Coleoptera > Carabidae > Harpalus > Harpalus rufipes. The sequence goes on along the minus strand of OX596281.1, from coordinate 12,314,179 downwards.
GTTGCATTGCATTTGCCCATAGTTCAAGTTTACGCTCTCTCCATATTTATTCCTACCTCCTTGGTACGACTACAGTACCTGCGTCCGTTCCCACAGGGTTACATTCCCCTTGCCCATAGTTCAAGTTTGTTCTCTCTCCATATTATTCCTACCTTCATGGTTAATTGCAGTAAGCTATGCAGCGTACCGAACAAGGTACCGAAGTTGTAGGATCAAATCGTGACATACGTTCATTGAATTTTATAGTGCTGTATTTATGTTTAAATAATTATAAACTGTGCATAGTTCGTGTGAATATTGTTGTACAAATCTGTAAATAAAGCCTCGGTCTAAGTGCTAGATTGAATTGAGCAAACATTTCTTGCTTAAGAAGTATGTTCTCAGCGTTTACTGAGTTTGAATTTACCGCCTATGTTTGGCCGTTACACATTTCTGGTCTAAGCATCGAGGTCAATGCCCACAAACATGCTTTACAACATTCCCTCTTAGTATATTATTTCTATGCTACGCCCAGATACCTAGTGATGGAAGAGGAACGAAACGTTTGCCATTGTTCCATTTCTGCAGCATAAGACAAAGTATATTGTTATATTTATTATACAAATTTACTAAATATGGCCAAAAAAGGTATTTAAACACAAAAGTTTAAGGAACAAATTCGAAATAGCTCACGTCAACACAAGCAAATAACGAATTAGAAATGGAACAGTACAAGATGGCGGACCATTCCTTGCACAATTTCAAGATTTCGGACGTGTGCTCCCTCTGAAATATATTCTTAACTCTATGGCTGCGTCGTATTTTGTAGGGAACTTTTTCATTTATTCAGTAAATCCCTAAATCGTTACTCGACAACTTTTTACTTGAAACAAAACGTCAGTTGAGTAGTACAGTTTCATATTTACGTTGCAAAATTTCATCAAAAAGATGGTTGTTGAAAGTGTAGATGTAGAAATGAAGAATGCTGATAGTCCGTCAGGATTAGAAGCTGGAGATAGTAAAAGAGACATAGATCTGCAAAGTTTATTGGAAATAAGAGAGCACGCAAGGCAAATTGAAAAAGCCGTAAGTAGCAAAGAGCCCCGTTTCATCTTAAGAGTACTGAGAACTTTACCAAGTACACGTAAAAAATTAAATTCATCTGTATTGCGTGGTTTAATCAACCAAATGTACCCTGTTGGGGAAAGAGATGTCCTGCTTTCTTTTATTGAAGAACCGGCTGCAGAAATCGACACTTCTCGAGTTAGATCTGCAACAAAGAGTCCAGTGCCTGAAGTAGATGTGTATATTCATCTTTTAGTACTTGTTAGACTGCTTGATAGTGCTAAACTTGAAGAAGCATCAAATTGTTCTCATTTATTGATGAACAAAATAACGTCACAAAACCGGCGTTCATTAGATTTAATGGCTGCTAAGTGCTATTTTTACCATTCACGTTGTGCTGAATTAACCGGAAAATTAGATTCCATTCGTGGAATTTTACATGCTCGATTAAGAACTGCTACATTAAGGAACGATTTTGAGGGGCAAGCCGTTATCATCAATTGCTTACTGCGTAACTATTTACATTATTCTTTGTACGACCAAGCTGATAAATTAGTCAGTAAATGTGTCTTTCCTGAAACAGCAAGTAACAACGAATGGGCTCGCTTCTTATACTATTTAGGCCGTATAAAAGCTGCTCGTTTAGAATACAGCGTTGCTCACAAACATTTAGTACAAGCCATGAGAAAAGCTCCACAAAATGCAGCCATTGGTTTCCGCCAAACTGCGCAAAAATTAGCCGTTGTTGTCGAATTACTTTTGGGAGACATTCCCGAAAGACAAATATTCAGACAAGCTGCACTTAGACATTCTCTTGCTCCTTATTTCCAATTAACTCAAGCTGTAAGAATGGGAAATTTACAAAGATTCGGAGAAGTTTTGGAAAATTTCGGACCTCAATTTCGACAAGATCACACATTTACCCTCATTTTACGTTTGAGACACAACGTAATAAAAACAGCTATTCGTTCTATTGGCTTGTCATATTCGAGGATTTCTCCTCAAGATATTGCCAGGAAACTTGGATTAGATTCCGCTGAAGATGCTGAATTTATTGTAGCTAAAGCTATTAGAGATGGCGTCATAGAAGCGACATTAGATCCTGAACGTGGATATATGAGAAGTAAAGAAAGTACTGATATTTATTGTACCCGAGAACCACAACTAGCTTTTCACCAGCGCATATCGTTTTGTTTGGATTTACATAATCAGAGTGTAAAAGCCATGCGTTATCCACCCAAGGCATATGGTAAAGAATTGGAAAGTGCAGAAGAAAGACGCGAAAGAGAACAACAGGATTTGGAGCTGGCAAAAGAAATGGCTGAGGAAGATGATGATGGTTTCCCTTAATTTTTTGTTTAAACATAAAATATTTGTAATTAACGAATGTATTTTATTTCTAATTCAATTATAATAAAAGTATGTATTGTAGTACTACTCCTCCCTTTTGTAATTTTTCTACAAATGTATATAAAACTGGACGCAAACTAAACATTTCGTAACGCAATATAGGCCGCGAAATTATATGACAGTGACTTATTTTCTTATGTGGTTTATTTGTTATCAGCATTTGTCAATTATAGACAATCAATAGCTGTCATTCTGACACGGGCCTTCATACCTGCTTGCCAAGGTCAGCAAAGTCACGTGACCGCACCCTATAGTTATTTTAGAAATTATTTAACCTTTATATTTCATTAAATTAAACTGTTTAAATATATAATAAAATTTGTAATTATATATTTTTTCTTCGCGATCATCCAGAAAATGAGCTGATTCTGATCACTTTTTAGACCGAAAAATCTTACTGTGTTAGCTAATAAAATTGTCTACATTACACTACATGAATGTCCATGGTGATCAGTTGATTATTTCTTATTTCCTTCTTTAGCTTTTTTCATAATTTAGAGGTTTCTATTTCTTGATTTTCCTTTTCTGCAATACAGTCCTTCTATCTTTTCTTTGGTATTCTTTTGTTTCTACTACCCAACATATTTTTCATATCTCGTCAAGACATGTTTAATCCAAAAGGGCGCGAGCAGTCATGTGACTTCGTTGGCCTTGGCAAACATATGTGGGCCCGTACTGACAGATAGTAAAGATATCAAGTGTCATAATTTTTCATTCAAAACATGATTTTCCACTCATACTAGTGATAAATAAACAACATGAAATTAGAATATTTTGAAATTGTGAAAGAAAAATTATGACAATTGTGACATCTATGTAAATAACTACTAGCTGTCATTCTGACGGGTCCCCATATCTGATTTTCAAGGCCAAGTCACATGACTTTGTGCCCTATCCTGTGGTTTATTTATTATTCCCTCGCAATAAAAATAAAATAATACATGCCTATATATTTTTGATTTTTTTTTCATGATCACAAAAAAAATGTACTCAAGACTGTGTCTTTATTGGGCTCATGCTTTCAGATCTTGTTCCATAAATTACTATAGGGCGCGAACAGACACGTGATCGAAGCGACCTTGTGTGCGCGTGTTACTTTAACAACAATGTTTCAACTTTTGAACTGTTAAAAAGTTATTATTTGGTTTACTGCCTGAAAATTGTAAAATAACAACATTTTAGCAGTTCAAAATAAGTTACATTGTTTTTGTCAAAGTTATACGCGCCTTCAAGGTGGCTGGAGTCACGTGTCCGCGAAATCCTTTAGCGCCTTCGAGGTTCAAGATTTTCTCGGAACGCTAAAGAGAGATTTAGAGGCCTTGATATACAAATAACTATTTTTAAAAATTCATGATTTGCATGTTTTGTAATTTTTAAGTTTTTATTTTCGGCTAATATGAAGTTAGCGACAAGGCTTTGCAGTGCCGGTAACGCTACACACTGTTTTCAGAACATAACTTCGAGATATTTACTGTCAATGGTCATTCCATTTCCGTAAATCTATTCCAGAAGTTGTATTTTAATTGTATAATTCTTAAAAGTGTTTATAAAATATGTGTTAGCATGTCATTTTAATGATTGTTGTGCATTTGATGTTTTTAATCTGCGTTATGATTTTAAAAGAATTACAGGTAAAGAGAAATGTGTGGTTATATCATTTGATTCTTACATGTATTAAAGTAGATTTTTCGCAGAATTTAGCCTAAAAGTATCGATGGTTTCTGGAGATGGTGTGTAAAGAGGATGTGTTATCATGGTTTAAAGAAGCGGCCTCTTATAGACGTGTAGATTTAATGTGTCAATTGCTGAGTATGTGTTTGCCATTTGAATTGAGATATTTGGGCTCGTGTGTTGAAGAACAGGGTAAACATGATTATCAAGAACTGCGAGGTCCAGCTCTTATTGCCAATGATCCAGAGAAACTTGTCAAAGATATTTGTTTATCCAAAGGAATTTTTGATAAATGTGCAAGAGCTAGTCTAATTGTGCTTATATCAGTGTTAAATTCACGAAGTTACAACTGTGCCAACTTGATTTACAATGCGTTATTACGGACTGAAAGTTTAGATACTTATTTAAATAACAGCAATTTTAATAAAGATAAGGAACTACATCAAGAATTGTTACTGCTGTTCCTTATGGCAAATAACCATCCTGCATTTACTTTTGAGCAAAAGCGATATTTTGCGGATACTTATACGCGGCTTAGTGAAAATGAAATTCAAATTCAACCTGCGCACATGTTGCCACCTTACCCCCCCGGGCTCGGATATTTTAAGCCTGCACCGTTACCGGTATGTTATGTTTCGTTTTACTTCAATTCATTTAAATTTATTCTCACTAACTGTAATATCACATTTACATTAATTATTACGCATGGTGCATGTGTAGAATTAGAATTAATGAGTTTTTACTAATATTACAAATCATATTTATAAATATGTAGTAGTACAAAGAAATTATTTGAACATATACAGGATGTAACAGCTAAACGAGCTACCTCAAATAATTTTTATATTATTAAAGATACAATAATAAGACAATCTTATATAAGACCAAGGGGGACATTCGATTAGGGATTAGGGAAGAAAATATATATTTTTTGAATGAGATAATATGTATTTTAGGGTCATTCGATAGAGTATTTTTTCTGAATTCAGCCATGTGATTATTTTATATCCTTACATAACAAAAATATTGAGAAAAATTCAATTGAAATTGAAATAAATTTGATTTTTATAGTTATTTTTCGGTAGGCTATATATGAAAAATAAATGAGCTTAAATTAAAGTGAAACAAATATGTATTTGTTAATAACTTTGTAAATAGTATTCTATTGGATTTCTATCCTAAATAATTCAAATTAACAAATAGCAATTTTTGTTTTTCATACATAGCCTACTGAAAAATGACTGTAAAAATCAAATTTGTTTTAATTTCAATTAAATATTTCAATAGTTTCGTCATGTAAAGATATAAAATGATTACATGATTGAATTCAGAAAAAAATACTCGATGGGCCTAAAAAATTATTGGCTGGAAAACTTCTTGACTGGATGGGGATGATGTAGAATTAAATTTTTTCTGGATAGCAGTCAAAAACAAATTTTTATTTTTCGGCCTCTACAAGTTTCGGCACCGCATGTGCCTTCTTCAGGAGCTACAAATATTTTAACAATTACAACCATTTTAATAACAATTAATTGAACAACTTACGTGAAAAATTTACTTAGTTTAAAAACAACATTGAGAAAAAACAATACCACATTGTGCCGAAACTTGTAGAGGCCGAAAAATAAAAATTTGTTTTTGACTGCTATCCAGAAAATTTTTAATTCCATATCTAAAAAATTATGTCATAACATTAAAAAAATATAACATTGCATTGTAACTTGAGAACCAGTGAATTAAAAATATATATTCTTCTTTATTCGGATATCCCTTTGGTCTTTTATAAGATTGTCTTACAGTGTTTTATTGTATCTCTAATAATATAGAAATTATTTAATGTAGCTCGTTCAGGTGTACTAAAAATTTGTTTTATTTTTAACATATTTTACTGTAAAAGTACTCTCAATAAATATTAATATAGTTATTTACGTCCGAAAAGTATTTATGTACAAGCCGCAGGCGAGTACTGAAATCTTGTAAAAAAATCCTGTAGACACATTTCGAACGTACTACGCTCGGTGTTACGTATATTATTTTTCCGACCATTTGAATTTACTAAAAAAATTAAGCAAATTTATAATTTCATATTATTATTATTAACAACAGTTAACATGTCATGCTTGTTTCTCCAAACTAGTAACAACCAATTTCTGTGGTTGTCGGAAAAATATATTTATAATTTTTTTTTATGTAGATTTTAATTAGTTGTAGGTTTGAATATTGCATGCATTTTAAATATGCGAGAGGAAAAATGAAATATTTTATTTTGAAGAGAAGAAATTTATTTTCATATTTTTTTTTAAAGGAACGAATTTTTTTATTTTGAAACGATTGATATTTTTTTTAATGATGAAATTTGTGAAGAAAAACTAATTATGGAAGTAAGTGAATAAAATATTTGTTGAAATTAAAATATTTTATTTATAATTATGTACATGCGAAGGTATCGCTAGAATTATTGAAAATAAGGCACATGGTTCATATTTTTCTTTCTATTTCTTAAAAGCTACCAACCAATCTTCTTTAGGAATGCTTTCAAAATAATCATGAATTGCAGCATTAATCTTTTCTTTATGCGAAAATCTATTTTGTATGAGCGATTCGGAAAGTAAGGTTACAAAGGCGCGTAGCTCTCGTCGTGGGGAAATTTTTCTTTTTTTCAAAGTTTGTACCACTGCTGTGTAGTTTGGAGCCAGCCGAAGCAAAATACGATACCGGGCGTTATAGTCGCCGTCAAATGAGTATGGACTGATGCTTAACATTTTCCATTCTCCGCACCCCTGGCCCTTGCCTTGTGGTATTGCTGCTTCTTCATAATGGAGCATTTTCAATATTGCCATACTGAATTGACAGTTTAGTATTTTCCTAAAGCCTTTTTTCTACCGAATGTTTTAATGCTTAATGATTTGTTCATAAGGCTTAATGCATTATAATAATAATAGGGCAGAGATTTAAACTCTCTTATTGGCTGAAGTTAGAGCTAAGTTTACGCAAAGTTATTTCAGACTAGTGTCAGTGTACATAACAAGTGACATCTCGTGTCATTTATATGTGCAATGTCAAGTATCATTAGTAAAGATTCATTTGAGTTACCCTCCTCCACGGAAATCTTTATTAAAAGGCGAAAGATTTATTCGTCTAGAAGGAAGATCTTTATCCGATTTGTGAAGCAGGTAGATAATACTTTATATTTCACACTTACTGACTAGAATATACAAAATTTCAATGGCATTATGATACCATTTTAATATTTTTATAAAGTGTCAGATGACCAGTTGAATATTGGCATTTTTTAATTTCGTCGGTTTAAAACTGACGGTGACGTGAACGCCATCTACTGAATTGGTTAAGTGGAAAAATTTAAAAACTTCATTATTATATGACAGTTCAGATAGAAAACTAAGATAGATGATACAACTCACAATTACGTGTAGGGTTTAAGCTTTAAACCTAGGAGTTTGCAAACTTTTGTTCTTACGCATTGCTCTCAGTTGTAAGTATTAAGCATTATGCAAAACTGGAAATGAGAATAAACGTTGCCATATGATATAATTTTTATGCATTGCGCTTAGTTATTAATTATAGCTCTTACGCATTGAAATAATCGGTGAAAATGAGGCTCTCTCGTTGTAGTGAAGGTATTGTGGATTGATAATAAGATCGCAGCGCCAAAATGGTTATAAGGGGAACTAACGTTGATAGGCTAAATTGACATTTAATAATTTCTTATCTATTTAAATAGTCGTGTTTCCTTCGGGCTGGATTGTGATTTTATGAATCCTAATTAGTTTAATCGTAATCTTTTTGAATCATGGTTTAATAAAAATTATATCAAGAAAATCACCACCTAGCGTCAAATGTAATGTGCAGATCAATGCAAACGAATTTTATTTTATAAATAATATACTGCAAAGTGTTAGTCAGCACTAAAAATGGATTATTTTGAGGTAAAAAAAATGTTCTTGGTAAGGAATATAAAGTATGTTTACTTAAAACGAATCTTTTATGTAACATTTTCTTTGTTTTCAAAAGTATGGTGGGTGATTTTGTAAGAAAATCATATTTATTTTGATGTAACAAACACAAACCCTACATTGATAAATTTCTGCGCTCGAAAAGCTATTGTCGTCACCCACTTTTAAATTTGCTCTGAAATTAATCCGTATGATCAATCAAAAAGGGTGATTCAGAAAGGAAAGGGGAAGGTTGTATAGTGATCACAAAATGAGAAAGTGGGGATAATGAATAGGAACAGAAAAATCATACTTCTTCTTAATCATGATCACTTTGATCATTTACATCACAGCCTGAAGGAACACGGCTAATGTGTATTATTAAGAAGTACTGTATTTCTAAAGCTACGTAAAATGTAGTATTATCTCCAATAGTGTAAATTGCAGATACGACTTTTATGCTTCAGTTAGTTGGTTCATGAGAGCAATGCCATCTATTGATTCCGTGCCGAAAAATGTAGACAAACTCAAAAGTTGCATGCCTGCTTCAAGTCACATGGCTATAACGTGGGCGGCAGTGTTACCAACAATGGGCGTGAGAAATTCAGAGATTGAATTTCCAATTAAATTTGTTATATCTTTTAAACCAAATGGGCATGCACGTTTTTTTAACTATTTCTTTTTTCCCCAGACCTTCATTTATATTCATCTAGTTTTTAGTCAAAAGTTTATGGATTTTAGCGATTCTAGAGGCAATTATGACGATGAATTCTTGAGCTTCCTTATACTAGCCATGTTAAATCTTTGGACTTTGGAGTTCAATAACTCCAATCGGAACTGGACAAGTTGACTAAAATTTTGAATTTACATAGATCAATACTTAATATAGCTGTATGCTAAATATTATAAAGATTTTATGGATTTCATTTCATACTCCAACTACCTTAACAGAGCAGTATAGTTGCCGTCAAATATGTATGGAATGGAAATTTTTACACTGTTGTCAATTCAGTGGCCATGTTGAAAATGCTGTTATAAAGAAGTGGCAACACCACAGAGCACGGGAAAGGGTGCGAAGAAGGGAAAAAGTTGAGCATTAGTCCATACTTACTTGACGGCGACTATAACGTCCGGCACCGCTCGTTTGCTCTGATTGGCTCCCCTGCACCGCTACACAACAGTGGTACCAATTTTGAAACCTTATTTTCCGGATAACCCTCGTAAGTCTAAAAAATATCCAAAATTTGCACGTTGCTAAATCATTTGAAAATGGCAGGTGTTGCTAAAAACTTAGAAAAAAAAATTGAAAAACTTTCTCAACTTAATTTCAAGTAATAACTGTTAGTGCAAATTTTTGTTTCCTCGATCTACCATATTTTCTTATTCTTAATAATCCTATTGTAACCTTCGTAAAAGTTACATTATTATTATTTTCGAACAAAAATGATCGTTGAATTTCAGGTAAATTTTCCTGTGGGGGTTGCAAAGTGTCCATCCACAGAAGCCCCTTTGCCGCCCCCTGGAATCCCCGTCCCCGCAGTACACGCAGACTTCGTTTCGCCGACTGGGTTATGGTCAAGGCCATTTCCACCTCCTCCAGATCTAGCTGCATTTCCTCCGCCAATTTCACCACTTGTAAGTCAGCAGTCTTCGCCTACGCCCAGTCGAAATGTCTCACCCACGAGGATGTTTTCGTGTCGACCGCATCCGCCTCCTATGCCGCAGCTTCACATGGAGCGGTTGCCGCCGCCTCCGCCGCCTATAAAGGACACTTTGGTGCTCTCTTCGGCGCACTTTAACACAGAACTTAAACCTGTTGCGCTAGAAGAGGTAATAATATATTCTCTTTAGTTATTCGTTATACACGGTGGTGACCGGCACAGCCGAACATAGGATTTTAACATGTAAAACTATACTTTTGTAATTTCCTGCTTCCCTAATTATTTTAGGTAAAATGCTTCAAATAAAAGTTGTAGGGCATAAAAATTTTCATCTGAATCAATAAACAAAATTAATTTTGTGTACTTTGTAACGGCAGAAATTAGGTATGAAAATTTATTTGTAACTTCTGTTTAAGTGTTCAAATAATAATTTAAATTAACCGATATTTTTTAACTGGAACAGAAATTAGAAATAATATCTAATCAAAATAAAATACCCTAACATGATAGATAAACCGTTAGACATTTGTTATTTATTTCGTCTCAATTCCATGACTATTGCTATTTTTGAAGTGATTTTCGACATTTTCATACCTAATTTCTGCCGTTACAAGGCATACAAAATTAATTTTGCTTATTGATTCCGATGCTGAATTTTATGTTCTACAACTTTGAAGCTTTTTTACCTAAAATAATTAGGGAAGCTGGAAATTAGGGAAGTCTTATTTTACATGTTAAAGTCCTATGTTCGGCTGTACCGGTCACCACCCTGTATATTGTAATAGAAAGTTTGTAGAATAAACGGTAGGCAATTGGTAAGTTACTTTTATAAACAACATTTAATTTTAATAATATTTATTCTATTGAGTGTTACCGTAATTTTCAAAAGTCAGGTTTATTTTTTGGTAATGCCATTTTTTTTAGTTTGGATAAAGACTTTGGTCCGTACTACGAACGCACTACTATAATAATAGCGCTATTATTAAGCGCGTTTTTATATTATATTTTTATAGTTAAACGTCACTTTAAACAAAACTTCTATAAACATAGGTTCATAATACGGACCCTTAAATTTTTGTATATTGAATAAAGAAAAATTGTTATAATATAATATTGTTTTATGCACTGATCATCACGGAAAACGGGCCATTCCATTTTTTAAAGAAAAAAATACCAATATCAAATTTATATTTGAGTATTTTCTACATTTCTGTATTAATTAATAGCGTTTTCCATTTATATATTTAGTTGTGCACTTAGTGCAGCTAATGACATCATGTCCGGCACTAGTAGTTACACACATGCGTAGTGCATTTTAAATTTTCAACGATATCAGCCAATTTACGTCATCAGCAGAAATTACAAAACTTTTAAGCTAATTTATATGAGACTAGATCGTTTTACTTTTAATTTTTTTATAGTATACACTCTGTATCTCCGAGTTGATCCTTACTTCATCAATTTCTGATGCAAGAATTACTAAACTTCTATCTAACATCTTTGTCATACGCAAATGACATATCTCATTATAGTCGGTGTTTCCGAGGGGTCTCCGTCTAACCGACGGCAAAGAATGAAAAAGAAAATGTATTGTAACCGCGGTAACAAATGTCATTTTCAAATATTTGAATATTCATGTCATTCTGTCAATCATGTGATAAAGATGACTTTGGTGTCGATAATTTGTGTTAAAAAAAGTTTTTATTTTATTTTGTTCATAGTACCCTTGTATTATTACAATCAGATTTAAATTAAATCAGCATAATTTTCATTTGCATATTTCTAAAATATTTTTAATATTAGGGTAGTACATATGGATCCACCCAAAAAGAAATTAAGAAATAAAATACAATAGATTTTATGTCAAACTGGTTTCAGTTGGTATTCTTGTAATGAGTGTTCTCATCATGCGCAGTTAAAATTTACGGCGGCAACGGTCCGTCAACGCCGTCAAAAATAGAATTGTTTCAACGGCGGCCGTCAATGAAACTGGCCTTTAATCGCCAGATCTGAATTCCTTAGCGATTCATTCTTCCATAATTTATCACTTTAAAAAAATTATCCGTTTTCCGTGCCGGTCAGTGTATAAAAAATCGGTATAGATAAAGTAGTACATTGATAGGAACATTACAGATTCATCCAGATACGATCGACAAGTGCTCTCAACATCAATGGCTAGAACCAATGGTAATGGGTAGCAAATTACCAAACGGTCTACTACCCAGCATGACATTACCCCCACCACCATCAGCCGTACCGGGGCCTAAGTGCCCGGGCATGTATCTGGGTAGTGAACTAGCGACATTAAACCTCGAATCAGAACCATCACATCATTGTACGAGTAGTAGTTCAAGCTCAAGTGAATGCCACTCTCCACCAGCGACCCCTACGGACGCGATAGTGCCCCCTCACGGCCCGGGACGGGGCGAGCCCCACACACCGCACACGAAGACGCGAAGTAGTAATGTGCCGCCGCCTGGGCTGCCCGCTCCGGAGCTATTTTCGAGCGCGTGCACTGTGCCTTATACCTCTCATTATCCGGTTCCGCCGCCGCCGCCGACTTCAACTTTTCCGACTAGGTCTTTGTTCTACACGCAGACATATCGCCCTCCGTTTCCCGCTTATCAACAAAATGGCGAAATAACTTATATGTATCCATATGTGCCGATGATGAATTTCAGCGCGCCACCGCCGCCCAAGATCACGTGCTATAATTGTGGCCTTGCAGGCCATGTGGGAAGCGAATGTAAGGAGCCTAATATTGAGGAAATAACGCAGAAGAAAGGATATCAGATAGATTATACTACTCCGCCGCCCGATTCACAGTCATCCGCCGATAAACAGTGATGCGCACACGGACTCGGTTGCAATACTCTTTAGTTGTGTTTTAGGGTTATGCTTCTTGGCTGCGTACTTATTGTTCTCTTTGTTCACAGGAGCAACATTGGACTATTTGTTTGTTTGTATGAAATTATTTTTTAATCGATTTTACTTGCATTTTTTATTTACTGAGGCGAGCAATGAAATGAAATGCCTGTGGTACACGAATGCAATTTGAAATATTAAATTTTCTAACACACTGCATCGATATACATTAAAATATATATTATATATATAGCTATAAAGAAGAAATAAATGGATTTTATAGTTGTTATCTAATTATGTATCTGCAGTGTATACTATTGTAGTTAAAATCTTATTAATTTTTACTGTACATAATGACTTGTAGAAATTATAACATGATATTAAATATTGATATATTTATAAACTCTACAAAAAAGAAAAATGCGCTATTCGTTTAATATTTGAAACGACCCGGTGCCAGTGCATAAATAAAATTTGATTTTTCCTAAATCATGTTTATCATTATTTTTATTCAGCCAGTTTTTACATAACATTCTTATACATTTCAATAATTTTATTTTTAAACCCTCAAAACTTGGTTTTATCGATAACCCATTTTTTTCAAGGGGTACTTGTGGAACCTAAAATTTTAACGAAATAGCTGAAAACCAACATTGAAATATAATCACAGTATAAATATAAATAGTAGTTGCACTACCCGTATATTTAAGTCGCTTTTTTTTCGGTTCGGAAAAATCGGATTAAAAGTACCTGAAGATTTAAAATTACAAACAAAACAATATATCTTAAAGATATTTGGGTAAAATCTTTATTGGACATAGGACAATACATAAAAATGGACATAAGGATATTACAAAGGATTTAAGTAAATAATTCAGCTTCTTTGGACTGTGGACAGCTCAGGATTTTGGTTAAATTTTCAAATATATTTTTATACTTATAATGAATGGGTCCTCACATCCTAGAGATTTCGAATGCTTTTTTTTAAGTACTTTTAAACTTTCTAGAAAGAATGGCAAATTATGAAATACAATGTAAAAACATTATGAAAAATATAACCAGATTTTCAGATAAAAATACAGACATTATTTGCAGTTTAGTAAAAATATTTATTTGAAATCGTCACTAAAGTGCACAAAAATCATCATTAAAAGTTCATAAATCGCCACTAAAGTAATTCATTATAGGACGATTTCATGAAATGTAGTGTTGCCAACCTTATGATAATTATTGTACATATAAGATAATCTGGGTACACATACGTTGTGCAATAGCAAATTTGTAAAATGACAAAAAATAATAACTATTATATGTATATAGTTTGGGTCACGAAGTTGACTATTCAAGGTCACTTGTTCGAAGAAAGAATACACAGCACTTTATACAGCAGAAGCCTAGTAACATTTCATGTTAAAAAGAGAAAAATATTTAACGTGTGTCTATGTGATTTATGTTGTGTGATAGATGTACGTAAATAGTGACATTACTTTTTAACACACTATAAATATTAATTTTTAAAACACTACAAATAATAATGACGTATGTCGTAGAGTTACAGATATTTATCACACAGCCCGACATTTGAAAAGTCGGAAAAGCAAACACCCCTAGAATTTAATTTTAAACATATTTTGTCATATAGACCATATTATTTAAATACCATCCATACCTAAAGGTGACGGCAGATAAAAAAGTATCATGGATTTTAGACAAAAAAATCTGATGTGGCCAGCACAATACCTTCCGTCAATCCTGTGTATTATGTATAAATTCCATACATAAATTTTTTTGCAAAAGATTCTACATTTCCAGTAAAATTATTTCATAAACAAACTATGCAAATTGCACTGACATATTCTTCTTCTTTAGCTTTTCCAATTCGTTACGAGTCGCTATTTTTTATACTTCCACTCATTTCTGTTTTGCGTGCCGTTCTCATTCAGTTCCTTTTCTCTCAAGTCTTCCGCAATACAGTCCTTCCATCTTATCTTCATGAAAATTAAGCAAATGACACTACTGAATTTGTCAGAATGGGCGGAGCAAAAATCTGAATTCATACAATTCGTAGATGACCTTGATCGGACATCTTTCAAAAATTACATCGTTTTTTCATGGTAGAATATATATTTTATGTATGAAATATTACAGTATATGCTCCTTAAACATTTATATATAGCGTTACTATATATTTCAAGAAAATCCCTGAAAAACTACTTGCAAAAATATTGATTTTTCGTACATGGAACCTTAAATTAGGGATTAATTTACAAGTATCCTATGGGATAGTCAGGAACAGTAACATTCTAGGGATTTGAAGAGTTATATAATACATAGGTATCAATTACTTGTAATTATTTTAATTGTTATTGTGTATTTGAGTATTTAATTATATAGTTATTTAATGCCTAAAGATTAATTTTACGAGTTTAGTTGTAGTTCTAGTGTCAAGTGTGTGCGTGTGTGGTGTGTTTGTGTACTGCGACGTTGAGGACGACTTCCTGGTGCTTGGAGAGAACTTCGGGACACCTGCAGGACTTGGAGTTTACATAGAGATTTTATTTATTCAAGGTAAGATTTTATTATTATACTTATCATCTATAGAAATTGTGGTACCTACATTGTGATTAAAAGTACGTATAAAGTGTAGATTTAAAAAAAAATAGAAATTTGTACTCAGAGGTGGTTATATATGAGTTTTGGAAGGTATAATTCAAAAATAGGTACAAATACAGACTTTTGCAACTCAATAATTTAATGAAGATATTTGTGTACTTTTCCAAATAAAACATTTTTATGATATAGTTCTGTTTATATTCAGTAATATAAATATGCAAATTTTAATTGTATATTTAATTGTTGTAGTACTCTAGACTTGTTGCGAAATAAATTCAAGAGGAAATTTTTTAGTCTATTAAATTTTTGACCGTTTTTTTTATTGCTCTTTTTAGCTCTCATAGTCTACTTACTGCCCTTCAAGGCCCCCCTAACCCAGATGTTCCATCGCCCCTTGGATCCATACAGCGCCCAAGTGCAGATGTAGTGCCGGGATTATGCTAGCTTACAGGATATGGAGAGGATTTCCCTGGAAATATTACACCCTACCTATGCCCCAAAACAACCCCTAATTTGTATTTTTAACCCTTGCATCTTTAACTATAAGGTTTATTAATAAATAAACAAATCCTTCCCAAAAATTATCATTTATTTCATTTTCATTACAATAAAAACATTTATGAATCAGTATACAGGTTTATGTTTCATAATTATGCATACATATATTATAATACGTAGGAAAAAAGTTAATATCTTTTAAATTTACGAAAAAGCGTTCATTTTAAAGAAAACGTAAGGCTATTTATGATGGATTCAATATAATTTTACACAAATAACTTAAATTAACTAATTTTACAAAATAATCTTCAAATTCAAATATCAGCTGGTCCATTTTAAAGTTCCTATCCTCATTTCATATAAGAAAATAGCATTATATAACTAATTTAAATATGTAAAACTAAACTTTATCAATAATATATATATTTTTATTAAGAGCTGAATATTAAAAATTGCAACAAACATTCCAACGATCACGCACGCATGCGTCGGCGTCGACTGGGTAAAATGGCTGAAGAGAATGTCATTCGCGTAGCGTGTAATTTTTGTTTCGTGTTTGCAAGTGTATTTCATTATTTTATTTACTTTGTGGTGTGTTTTAAACAAATTCAAATGACAATGGAGCAGTAGAAATAAAGGTCCAGATGATTTTTGCAAGGTAAATTGTTAAGTTTTGCTATAAAGTTGTGTTGGATTGTAATCGCATCATATTTGGTTCGTACCCTTAAAAATAATAAGTTGAACTTCTGTATCAAAAGTATATTCCAGAAGGGAAAACAATGTTTTAAAATTTGTTTTCTGAATATAAAACTTTAAATTACATCATAAACCAACCTTATAGATACAAATCATACATGAGTAAAAAAATTATGCATTCCAGAACAAGTAGGCATGTTTAAAATTAA
Organism: Harpalus rufipes; assembly: GCA_951394225.1. NCBI lineage: Eukaryota > Metazoa > Arthropoda > Insecta > Coleoptera > Carabidae > Harpalus > Harpalus rufipes. The sequence goes on along the minus strand of OX596281.1, from coordinate 12,297,559 downwards.
AATAAAGCTGATTATTCTTGATACAATGGTTTTAAGCTTTATCGTTATTTTAAAACTACATTTTCTCGTTTGAAAACAATACAAACAATGACGTGACAGTCGAATTAAGGGGTGATGCTTAAAATTTGAGACTAGTTTTGAATAACCACAAAAACACGTAGTTAAATACAAACCGTTTAACTAACAATTTAATGCTATACTTGTGGTGTGGTTCATTATGAGGAATAAACACAATTACAAACTAATTCCAGTTCGCCTAACGAGGTCCAATTTTTTTTTGATACGCATTCAATCATCTTTTGTACAAAAATCAACTTTTATGATAAAATACTTAATGCGATTCTGTAGCTCGGTCTCAATTTTTGTTTGTCAACCTTTTATGTAAATCATTCTCGTAAGTATTAACCAAAAATTCCCCATTGGGCACAATTCGGACACACAAGGTGGGTTATTGTAGTTTGCAATAAAAATGACGTTTTCAACGACAAATATACTTGCCACTTGCTTAATGTGATGAACTTAACTCTGTCCAAGTTTAAATAATTGTTGCTAACATGATTTTAATAAAAGGGATGTCTTTGCTTAATGCATTTAAAAATGCATACTGGTTGATTTCCAGTACTGAAAGAAAAAATAGTTGATAGATCCAATGTAAAACCCTGCATTTGCATTTTTATCAGAGTTCTTAAAAGTAAAATAACTTTCATCATTCAAAATTAAACATTTTCTGGGACATTTTTAACATATTTTTTGCTTTTGATTCTCAATTCTTTCCAGGATGGCAATCTTCTTTGTGTATCTAATATCTAATGTTGCATTTATTTCTTAGTGTCATGGCAATATGAGACTCGGTCTAGTTAAATATTTTAGCCAGTATTGTGGTTGAGATTCCAGATTTGTTGTTAACTTGCTCATCCATCGACGGTTGTTGGCTTTCGTCATTTTTGTGGCTTTTCTACCAAACCCTGACTTGTGTTATGAAAAAATACTTTCTTCTCAACGTTTAATGTAGCGATATAGAGTAGCTTTTGGTACATTTTCTTTTAAAAAATGCCATAAATTTATTTTCTTTTGAAATATGTAATTCACAAAATTCGTACATACATTCAATTAATAGTTTGCGATTCACGATGATACAATTCTGATACAAACAACTTAGAAAACTCATATCATAAATGATGAAAAGTAACATTACTGTATTTCTAAATGTCAAATAAAAACCAATGTTTCTAACGCTTAATAGATTTGGTCTTGAAAAATATCCAGTCTCAAATTTTAGGCATAAATAAAATAAATAAATAAGTAAATATTTCATCACGGCATATTACCTATTGCTGGGTGTGCCAATCTGCTTTATACACAGATATCGGTAATGATGGAATATTTGTACCGAGCGGGCGCTTACCAGGCGTCACCTCACGGGCACTCATTGCTGGCGTGGAGAGTGCGCCACAGGGGTCAATTTTGGGCCATTAAAATGCGATGAAATTTTTGGCATCATCCCTTATTTGACATACAAATATTAGTTTGATACGTTTTTAAAAGTAGTAGAGATTTTTGACAAGCAAAATTGATTCTAAATAATAATAATAAAAGTATATTTCATATATTGATCTATTTATTATTTAATTAATTTATCATATATTAACTATACGTTATTTGCATGTTGTTTAATGAATTTTATAAATGTTAATGTTATTATTATTCATTCTTTTTAAGCTGTCAAAACATTCAATTAATAACTTCATACATAAACATATGAAACATGCAATAGAAAATTTGTATCGTGAAAACAGCTAATAGAATAAACCAAATTTAACAATAAATCTACGTTCACCGCATTGAAATACTAATAAAGGTTTTCTCCAAATTTAGTTCTATTACAAAATACGTACATATATGTATGCATATGCTAATTGAAAGTACTTGGAAAATACAATTTAATGTGTGATTGCACATATATGATATTTATTTATTCATAATCAATCTTGTATCATAATATACTTGCTCTACTTAATTTCTTATGAAAATGATATAGTTTTTTTTCCTAAGTCTTATTGGATACGTTCGGCATTAACATTTTTAGCGCTCAGAGCCCTCGATTGCGTTCGGCATTGACATCCAGAGCGATCTATAGCGTTCGGCATTGAACTCGCTGAGCATTTAGAGCTCGCTCTGTGTGCTCGGCGCTTGGTCATCGAGCATGCTGAGCTCTCGATTCTGAGCATGCGTATAAGCCTTAATCTGAACTGTCATTTCTGTAGCGGGTCAGTTAAAAATTCCTGCGTAGATATTGGCGAACAAAAATTTAAACCGGCGACGGGTAGTTCTTAGAATTCTTGACCATGTTGTCACGAGATGTGTTCCAAGGAATTTAAACTACTAATTGACTCAGTTCTACGTTAGTAGCCAGTCAGAGTAACAGTTAAAATGAACAAAGAATTGAATTTATATATGTGCCCTTTATGTTCATTTAAAGCATGCTTTATGGAAACAATGAAGAAACATGTGGCGAAAGACCATAAAGATTGCGAATTTATAGGTAAGCCAGAAAGTATGTTCTAAAAATTTCGCAAAACACGTCATATAACATTTGTCAGAAAGCTCGTATTAACCATCGCCGGTATCCCCATCAGTTAATAGAGAATTAATTGATGAAGGTACATAATCATAAAATATATTATTAAATTTAAACATAATTTTATTTTCCAAACTTTAACAGCTACAGCAACAGCAGCAATACATATGCAAATTTTATAATCATTTTGAATTCGTCCGTAGTCATGTTCATGTCTTTATTTATTTTATAATAATACCTACAAAATTAAATTTATAAATACTACGAAAACTTTTAGAAATATATATTTTAATACAATGAAAAACAACTTTTTAATAAGTTACTGAAAACAGCTCTATTTACACATTTGTGTATTATAATTTCCCGCCTAAACTATGAATCTGGAGCGTTCGGCATTTTACATCTGTGAAATCCGTCACGTGACCTATGAGCTCTGAGCAATCCGTAGATGTCAATGCCGAACGTACCCATAGATAAACTCTTATAAGTACATATATTAAAATACTGATCTAGTTTTAATCGTGTGTCATAGTTATAATATCCAAAATATCTCCATGTCGATAAGTCTTAGAAAAAATATTAAAATATGTACAAAATGTAATTATTATGTAACATACCAACTTCATATACATTTGATGATACATATTTCATTTGATTTATTTCTTAGTTCTAAGTGATATAGTTATTTTGATAGGGACAAAAATGTATTATATAAATGATCAATAAACGCAGCAAAACGAATACAATTTATTAATTAAAAATCCTAATTTTTCCATCCCCAAAATTAGAAGTAGTTAGGTAATCTGCAAAATACAAACTAGAACAACTAAAGCATTGATTTGCGATCGGCAAAATCAGAACGAGCAATCCTGCAAACTGAAGATCCAGGTTCGATTCTCACTACCGGCCGAGAGCAACGGCAAGCGATTCACGGTAGCGTGATTGCATAATCGCCGATATGCAGCCTACAGCAAGGCTTCTGGTCGACAAAATCCAAAAATCCTGTAAAATCGACGATTTTAGCGTGTAGCGGCAGAAAAGTAGCATTCTACGGCCGCTACGAGCATTTTGGAGCTCTCAGACGGATTTTCAGCCAATTCCAAGGCATATACTCGACAAAAATAAAATTTGCTGGCTCTAGCAAGACCAAATTTTAAAAATCGCAAAATCGAAAGGCTATAGCAAGATTTGTGCTCACAAAATTCAAATTTCCTGGCTATAGGAAGACTTCTGATCATCAAACTTTAAAATTCGTAGAATCCAAAGGCTATAGTAAGACATTCTCCCACAAAATTCAAAATTCAATCGCCTGGTGGTGTATTCATGAGTCCTAGCCTTCCCACCACAGAGTTCAGCCTTATATACAAGTGTTTGATGAATTTACAGTCATTCAGCGTGAGAGGTGGTGTCGATCCGGACACTCTGCTCCGTGAAATTACGTAATCGAGCTATATACTTGCTTTTGCTGGATTTCTAGCTAGCTGGCTAGCTGGCCAGCTCGCCGCCAGAATCCGTGCGCTAGACCGCAGGTTACGCACGGGCTGGTGGTTGCTAGCTAGGAAGGGGTGAATATGCTGAGCTGGGTGCTGGATGCTGGTAGCTAGTAGGCGGGAATCGAATTTGGATCTTTGGTTTGCAGGATTTTGTAGGTCGCCGTTCTGCTTGCAGATTGGCGGCCTACAAAATGCTTGCAAACAAGCGGGATATGAACCTAGATATTTGAAATGCGATTTTTGATCGGTGTATTGGAATGAAATAGTTTGTTATTTATAACAAGGATTTATTTGTCAGAGATGTGTTACATAATAATGATATTACAATATATAATACATGAAATACATACATTTTTTTAACAATGAATAAATAATTTTTGATTTGTGTATTTGTGATACATTACTCATATAAGTCGTTCGCAGTGTCACAAATACAGAAATAATGATATGTGCTCTAATTACGTCCAATTTGACTTTGAAAATGTTACTATACATGAATTCTTTATCTCCTAGATATATGATAAGGAATCATATATTTTTTAACAAGAATATGTAGTCCAGTTTTTATTAGGAATAAGTTTTATTGCGTTGTTTAGTAACATATTAAGATATACATTTTAGTGATACAGTTTTGCGAAATATTTATATATGAATCTAACTAGATAAGTATATTCAATATAAGGGATGTATATACAATCAGAAAAATATAGAAATGTCACGTATATCATATATAATTTTAATGTATGTGCAACAATACATTAGCAACAATGCAATTACGAATACAAACACACATATATGTATTTTTATAAATGATTTTGCTATCTTATTCTAATTAAAAGTATATCGTTTTCTCGCAAGATGAAAGATAGTTTTCCTTTTAAATATGACAATATATTAGTGTTTTCCTACAGCGTAAAGTCTGTAGAATAATTAACAAAAATATGAACTATATTATACATTTATTTATTATGTGTTTGTATTCAATATAATCAGTGGTGTTATAATTTTTTTAACGAAGCATAGTTAGTGACGATTAATTGACAGGGTACCGTTCTACTTTATAGCTCAACTTATGCAAAGAAAATATGCCCTCACGTGCCCCCTAGCTATAGCGCACCACTGAATATAATGATTGTATAGTAGAATAGTATGAAGAAGTATTAACACTTTTGCTTTTTTCTGTATGATTTTATTAAGATAAATTATTCTATATAAGAAAATACTAATTTTTCACAGAAGAAAATATGTATATGAATAATTTCCTAAGTGTATAAAGTACGAGTATACTATACTTGCCGTCAAATAAGTATGGACTGGACAATTTTACACTGTTGCCAATTCAGTGGTCATATTGAAAATGCTAAGTTATGAAGAAGCGGCAACGCCGAAGGGTGCAGACAAGGGAAAAAGTTGAGCATCAGTCCATAATTATTTGACGGCGACTATAATGATAAATAGTGTGACAGTGTATGTACCTATTGTTTCTTAACGATAACATGATTTTCTTTCTAAGTGAAACAATATAATTTTTTCTACATCCATTTTGAAAGTAGACTTTTCAAGCTGTCAGTTTAGAGCAGAAAATTGATAATTGAAGTTGACAGTACAACTTGCAGTTTTTCTGGTTCAAATAGGAATGTATTTTTTTATATATAGGATAAATGAAAAAAGAAATTATTCACAGTAAGATTTGAAACCAAAATGTTTTTATTATCTTTTTCAATGGACGTAGAAAAAAGTATATATATCATGCGTCATGCGTAACACAACATTTATATGTAGAATAACATTACTATATCACGGCCGTATTTTAAAAATGAATATTTTACATACTTTTTATATATTTATAGGCCTAAAGGACCATAATTTTATTTATAATTTAATTCAAATTTAAGCAGCCATGTTGTCAATATTGCCACCAGCATTTTGGCTCTGATGTTATACCCAATGTTACACAGGTTAGATAATACATTTTATCCTTAATTTTAGCCGTCAAACTTATATTTTCATTAAAAAATAAACACTTCAGACTGATTTTAAGTATAAATAAATGATTTTTAGTAAATTTTATGTTTCCTGTAAATTTCAGCCAGATTCATGACCAAATAAAAGTTTTAATGTTTTGACAGAATCGCTGGAGAAACGGAATGAATCGCATCTTTAGAAATATTTAAATTGAACTTATTCCAGACTATTTTAAGCGGAGTAAATGTTGTGAATTATATTTTAAATTCCGTAGAATTCAAATTTTCATACCACAAATCTATTGCGAATTGCTGAAAAAATATCAGTTATGTTTGTTTCAAATGTAGCTAAATTGCTATTGTGTATATACTATGATTAAAATTAAATAACTGAAAAACTAAGTGAAATAGCGACTTGTGGTTTTCAAATTTGGTTTCAGGAGATTGTATTATATATACGCCATATATTTCAGGAATTCGAATTACCGAAAAAATGTCAGTCATGTTTGTTTAAAATATAGATAAATTTCTATTGTGTATATACTATGATTAAAATTAAATGACTGAATAACTAAGTGAAATAGCGACTTGTGGTTTTCAAATTTGGATTTAGGAGATTGTATTCTATATATGTGATATATTTTAGGAGTTCGAATTGCTGAAAAAATGTCAGTCATGTTTGTTTCAAAAGTAGCTAAATTTTTATTGTGTATATAGTATGATTAAAATTAAATAACTCAAAAACTAAGTGAAATAGCGACTTGTGGTTTTCAAATTTGGATTCAGGAGATTGTCTTCTATATATACGATATATTTCAGGAATTCGAATTGCTGAAAAAATGTCAGTCATGTTTGTTTGTAGCTAAATTTCTATTGGGTATATACCATTATTAAAATTAAATAACTCAAAAACTATGTGAAATAGCGACTTGTGGTTTTCAAATTCGGATTCAGGGGATAGTTTTCTATATATACGATATATTTCAGGAATGCGAATTGCTGAAAAAAATGTCAGTCATGTTTGTTTCATATATAGCTAAATTTCAATTGTGTACACATATACGTATACCATGATTAAAATTTAATAACTCAAAAACTAAGTTGAAATATCGACTTGCAGTTTTCAAATTCGGATTCAGGGGGTTCTTTTGTACATATATACATAGTTTCAGAAATTCGAATCACCGGCTATGGTTTTAAATTTCTGTAGGCATTGTTTGAATAGTACGTATGTATATTTGTATACAGGGTGTCCCTTAACTTGGTGCACAAACTTTAAGGGCATATAATACTGATCAAAATGAGTAAAAAAAGCTCAGTCAAAATGTGTCCGATCTTTAATAGTTTCCCAGATATAACGCAGTGAAAAATGAGTTTTTACGAGATTTACCTTTGCTATCTCAAAAACTATAAGAATTACGATTTTGATTAATTGAGACTTTTTGTTTACCTTTGAGAGGTAATCTTAGATGGCCTTTTGTTATTTTATAAAAATCAAAAGTGAAATGTTGTGGCGACCTTGGTCAATATTTAATTTTCATATAACTACGTAACTATAAGAAATTGAGAAAAATGTTTCATATAAAATTTTATTGTTTTTTATAGTCTTTTTACTGACATAGACAAAATTTTATTCGATCGTTATCTTTGTCAGTTTTTCTTAGATTTTTCGCTTTTCTCGGAAACAGTTGAAGATCATTCCTATGTTGATGAAGCTTTTTTATTCATTTTGGTCAGTACTATATGCCCTTAAAGTTTTTGCTCGAAGTTAAGGGACACCCTGTATATTGTATGTGAATTTCTTATATAAGAATGCATATTCCTTAAATATTGTAGAAACTGTGAAATATATGAAAATGAAAATATGTGTATGTGTTGCAATATATGAATTGTTTATGTAGCGATTTGTTTTTGCTATATATTAATTTTATATAAGAGTACTTATTGTTTAGGAGGATAAGTTTTATTTAATTATTTATTTACAATAATCTTATAAATAAGGCTTGAAGGACATCAATACATGTTGGGATGTCTTCTGTGTGATGCTCTGCTACAATATGATCATCTCCAACGTTGAAATCAGGATATAGGGTATGTCCTTCTGCAACTCACTCACATCCTTCTAAGGCTCGTCCAGGTCTGTAGTTTATTTCTCTGTTACGTTTCTGTAACAATAAAAATATAATTGAAATAATATTTGAATTAGCGGTTATAAATAATAGTATGGCCTTAAAAATGTTTCAATCGTGTGTAATTATTGAAAAAATAATAATATGAAACAAAGTGCGAGTAATTAAATATTGAAAAGAATATAAAATATATGTAGTAAAATATTTAGTACGTACAATAATATATGAAATTTGTGTATGGTAGTAACACTAAATCTAAATTAATTCAAATTATTTATCATACAACATCAACACTTATACAATTATAAAGTATATCTACAGCCGAAATAGTCTTTAGAAAAAATGGCTGATATACCCAACAATGGGTACTATAAAGTAGTTCAATAATAAAAAAAAACTTACTGCGAATAAATTATTTCCCTAAGTATAACTCCAATAGGTATCCATTAGTCCTCTCCAAGGATCAGGTAGTCGTCCTGGAAGGCACAGTACACGAGCACACCACACACATCTGTTCACTGGCACTGTAACAATAAAACTGACAATGACAAAATTAATCTATGTAACAGTTAGGCATTAGATAAGAATAAAAAAGTAGTAGTCAACAATCAGAATAATGAATAATTATACATTATAATTTATGTCTATGTATTACATAATTGTTTACTCGCCCGTACGATTTTTTAAAATTTGTATCTGTAAGGAAGGCCCATGGACCACCCGCGGAAATATAATGTATGAATTTTAGGGTTGATAGAAAAAGTACTATATTGCTGAAAGAAAAATCACTTTTTGCAAGGTCAAATATTTTTTTATAGTAAATTTTAAGTTTATGAATCGATATCTCTTAAACTAAGCAAGATAATAACTTGTATATTTCAAAAATGGATTCAGCATGCATTTCTTTACAAATATGTTAATTTTCAAAGTTGGTGAAATGATGAAAAATTTGCATTTATGCTTGTTCAAAGACATGTGAAATAACGTGAAAATCAGGAGATTGTTTTCTATATATTTCTATATATACGATATATTTCAGGAATTCGAATTGCTGAAAAAAATGTCCATCATGTTTGTTTAAAATATAGCTAAATTTTTATTGTGTATATACCATGATTAAAATTAAATAATTCAAAAACTAAGTGAAATAACGCCTTACGGTTTTCAAATTTGAATTCAGGGGGTTCTTTTATATAATATATGTACATAGTTTCAGAAAATTGATAATTGAAGTTGACGGAACAACTTGTAGTTTTTCTGGTTAAAATAGGAATGTAATTTTTTATCTATAGGATAATTGAAAAAAGAAATTATTCGCAGTAAGATTTGAAACCATAGTGTTTTTATTATCTTTGTCAATAGACGTAGAAAAAAAGTATATATATCACGGCCGTATTTTAAAAATGAATATTTTACATACTTTTTATATATTTATAGGCCTAAAAGACCATAATTTTATTTATAATTTAATTCAAATTTAAGCAGCCATGTTGTCAATGTTGCCACCAGTTGAGAACAAAAATTCTGTAATATAGTACAGTTCGAGCATTTTGGCGCTGATGTTATACCCAATGTTACGCAGGTTGGATAATACATTTTAGCCGTCAAACTTATATTTTCATTAAAAAATAAACACTTCAGACTGATTTTAAGTATAAATAAATGATTCTTAGTATATTTTATGTTTCCTGTAAATTTCAGCCAGATTCATGACCAAATAAAAGTTTTAATGTTTGACAGAATCGCTGGAGAAACGGAATGAATCGCATCTTTAGAAATATTTAAATTGAACTTATTCCAGACTATTTTAAGCGGAGTAAATGTTGTGAATTATATTTTAAATTCCGTAGAATTCAAATTTTCATACCACAAATCTATTGCGATTTGCTGAAAAAATATCAGTCATGTTTGTTTCAAATATAGCTATATTGCTATTGTCTATATACCATGATATAATTGAAAAATTAAGTCAAATAGCGCCTTGCGGTTTTCATATTTGGATTCATAAATTTCTATTGTGTGTATACTATGATTAAATTTAAATAACTCAAAAACTAAGTGAAATATCGACTTGCTGTTTTCAAATTTGGATTTAGGGGGTTGTTTTATACATATATATATATATATATATATATATATATATATATATATATATATATATATATATACCTATACATAGTTTCAGAAATTCGAATCGCCGGATACGGTTTTAAATTTCTGTAGACATTGTACACATCCAAATGTGTAATAATTAAAAGAATATCGACGGATGATGGATAAATTGAAGGAAATAAAATGTGTATTTTACTTTGTAACGATTTATTCTTCCTTCCCTCTGTAGCACTGAGGATGGATTAATAAAAATCCGAAACGTTTGCAACAAGGAGAATATTTTATTTCCTTCAATTTATCCATCATCCGTCGATATTCTTTTAATTATTGTTTAAATAGTATGTATGTTTGTATATTTTGTATGTGAATTTCTTATAAGAATGCATATTCCTTAAATACCGTACAAACTGTGAAATATATGAAAATGAAAGTATATGTAGGTATGTGTTGCAATATGACATGAATTGTTTATGTAGCGATTTGTTTTTTCTATATATTAATTTTATATAAGAGTACTTATTGTTTAGGAAGATAAATTTTATTTATTTATTTACATAAATCATATAAATAAGTCATGAAGGACATTAATACATGTTGGGATGTCTTCTGTGTGATGCTCTGCTACAATATGATTATCTCCAACGTTGAAATCAGGATATAGGTATGTCCTTCTGCAACTCACTCAAATCCTTCTAGGACTCGTCCAGGTCTGTAGTTTATTTCTCTGTTACATGTTACTGTAACAATAAAAATATAATTGAAATAATATTTGAATTAGCGGTTATAAATAATAGTAGGACTTAAAAATGTTTCACTCGTGTGTAATTATTAAAAAAATAATAATATGAAAGAAAGTGCGAGAAATTCAATATTGAAAAGAATATTAAAATATAAAATAAAATATATGTAGTAAAATATTTAGTACGTACAATAATATATGAAATTTGTGTATGGTAGTAACACTAAATCTAAATTAATTCAAATTATTTATCACACAACATCAACACTTATACAATTATAAAGTATATCTACAGCCGAAATAGTCTTTAGAAAAAAATGGCTGATATACTATAAAGTAGTTCAATAATAAAAAAAAACTTACTGTGAATAAATTATTTCCCTAAGTATAACCCCAATAGATATCCAAAAGTCTTCTCCAAGGATCAGGAAGTCGTTCTCGAAGGCACAGTACACGAGCACACCACACACATCTGTTCACTAGCACTGTAACAATAAAACTGACAATGACAAAATTAATCTATGTAACAATTAGGCGTTAGATAAGAATAAAAAAATAGTAAATAATTTTGTATAGTAAATTTTAAGTTTATGAATCGATATCTCTAAAAATGTTGAAATATGTATTGACAAATTATTTTCTATACGAAATTTCAACTTTAGATATTAATATAGAAAAGCGATATTATTAATACAGATAAATACAAATTGCGGATACAATAAATAAGTTATTACATTTATAATTTTATTAAAAGTCTTATTTTTCTTTACAGATGATCAAGTTTTCGATGTGCAGATATCGCGAAACTTGGACAACCCGTTCGTGTGTCTAGAATATCCTGGGGCTTCTCTCCGGACCTGGTGGACTTCATTTCGTTGCCAGCATCAGGAAATCATCTCCTGCCGTATCGTGAAGTTTTGAACCGGTATGCCTGATCTCCACACTTCAAATTCTATAAAATATAAATGCGTGTTAAACTGTATATTTCACTAATCTTTGTCATGCGCTATTATTTCACATATTTATTTATTACTCGTACATAGTTAAAGATAGCACCTTGCACGATGAAAATTTGGAATCTACATAAAATTATCTATAAGATTCATCTGATTATAATGTTTAACTTCAATTGGTTTCGAAGTTACACGGCGTTAAAATAAAATGCGTTTTTAACAAATTTTCTCTGAATTATGTTATGTGCACTTGTTTTATATTTTCATTTATCACTTCTACACGAATAAAGATAATAAATAGGGACAAAAATTAAATTTTATGTAAAATTCACTATTAGGATGCGGTAGACACATAGTTTTGAGTTAAACAGTTTAGAGAAGAAAGGGAAATGTAATACCAAAAGGTTCATACTTACATTATATTTGTAAAGACAGCGAATTTTCTTAATATATCATCCACTGTTTTATCATCACTGTAATATATCATCATCGGCGATTTTCACAGATTAGAATACATATTGCAGTAAATATTACGTAACACGTATACACCAATTAGAATAACATGTATAACACTTGATATTAATAATAAACCACACTTTTACGAACAATTATAGTTATTTTAATAACACTAAAGACACTTTTTTTAAATATACAGCAACCGTATAGTAAACTAACATACGACAATAAAATTTTGACTAAGGATTACACAATAAACACCAACGGGCAGACAGAGACTTATGCAACATTTTAAATAATAATTAAAATTATAATAATCAAAAATACATTGTATAAATTAAAAATGAATTTAGATTATTTAGATTTTATTGTAAATAGTAATCTATAAATATTTAAATATAGTTCACTATTAACTTAATAAATTTAGATTACTTTTATAAAATTTAAATAAATTTAAAATGATTTAAAGCTATTTAAATTATTTTACGAAAATTACAGAGTAAATCTAATAATTACAAAATATATCGCGAACTATAAGTTGTAGTAGAGAACGATTGCAATAAAAATTTGTAAGTTTATCGTTTGCTATATACACTACACGATTATTCACAAACACACACCATGTTCACTTCACCAAAGGCAAAAAAGAACTGAAGTCTTCATTTTAAAAACATAATATTAATATTATCACATAATACCCCCACTATAATTAAGTGTTTATTTATTATATGTTTTGTACTTTGCCGCTCAAAATAAACAATGTTTATGTTTGTTTTCAGGGTCCGCGAAGGGCCGGACTACACCCCGAGATAGGATACGGTAACTACAACACTGGACGAAGATAATAGATGATATTTTTATAAGAATAAATAAATAAAAAAGTTGTTTATTTACCTTTCCTATGTAATAACAACAGGGACAGGGAAATATCCTAATATTTAAGGATTTTTCCTAATTTTCCTATCCTATCCTTTAGTATTAAGTTCTCTAGGTACGAAAACAACCATCCGACAGGAGTCCGCCCTTTTTCAAAGGGATTAGGGCTTATTTGAGCCCTTCGGGCTTCCAAGTAAGTTTAAAAAAACTTGTCCGGCCCTTCTAGCCCTTTTAGTTCCGGAGTTAGCGCAAGCCCTTCGCTATGAACTTGAAGGGTAAATATATTATTATGCAAGTCCAAAGAAACCTAATAAAACTTGTCCAGCCCTTTTAGTTCCGGAGTTAGTGTAAGCCCTTCGCTAAAAACTTGAAGGGCAAATATCTTGTAAACCAAAGGGTTTTTATCAATTGTACGCAAGCCAATGGAAAGGGCGGATTCAAATCCTCCCGATAGGCTATTTTCCGGCCTTCTAGCCCTTTTAATTAACGTATTTAAGTAATAAACCCTTTGGAAAACTTTAAGGGCTCGAATCTCGGAAACGGCTGGGATTTCAGCGATTTCCTTGAAATTTTCCATTAGCAACCTTTGAAATGTCGGCAACATATTTAAGTTTCAAGGGCGTAGGGCCAAGAGTTTCAAAATGCGCTAATTAAAATTTGACAGCTTCGTTTTGTAAAAAGTTGAACAAATTCTCATTTTTTTTTATATATATCACATTTTTTTTGTTGTACAGAATAGAAGTCGTAGATGTTATTTCAAATAAAATTAGCTGTTTTAATGGTAGTTTACAAATCGTTTCAGCTTAATTTTTCTGTAATATTTCGCCACAAGCTCGAAGGGCAAATATATTGTAAACCAAAGGATTTTCATCAATTCTGTACAAGTCAATGGAAAGGGCGGGTTCAAATCCCCCCGATACGCTATTTTCCGGCCTTCCAGCTCTTTTAATTAATGTATTTAAATAATAAACCCTTTGGAAAACTTTAAGGGCTCGTATCTCGGAAACGGCTGGGTTTTCAGCGATTTCCTTGAAATTTCGCGAACAACATACTTAAGTTTCAAGGGCGTAGGGCCAAGGGTTTAAAAATGCGCTAATTAAAATTTGACAGCTTCGTTTTGTAAAAAAGTTGGACAAATTCTCATTTTGTTTTTGTTGTACAGAAGTAGTACATGTTTTTTAAAATAAAATTAGCTGTGTTTAATGGTAGTTTACAAATCGTCTCAGATTAGTTTTTCTGTAATATTTCTTTTAGTTTTAAAATGGCATTTTACAATATTTAATAATATGCATAATAGAGTTCTCATACTTCCCTGTTGTCTCAATAAAGCAGCATCAACTGTGTACATACTTCCCTGTCTCTTTGTTTTCCTCTGGAATAAATAAGGGGTTGTTAAATAAAAACGTGTATTAGTTTAAGTAATTTTTATTGTTTATTTGTAATACATTGTTGTCTTTATTATGTTCATAGCTTATATTGTATTTTTAATTCTTATTATTTGTATTTTATATATAAATATACTTACCCTTATCCTGGAAAATTAGAAATAGGGATGTTCAAATAATAGTTTGTATAAATTTTACATGTATTTATTGTTTATTTGTACATTACATTGTTGTATTTCATGTAAACTATCCTATTCTACAATATTTTATACAATAAAATATAAATTAAAATATAATTTGTCTATTTATTTTTATTCCTTCTACTTAGGGGATGAATTCTGTAAAATTTTAAATCCCTATACGTATATAGTTCTTAAAATGACCGCTAGAGGACAGCGCATATAGAAAAGCATTACGTCTAAATGTATAGGCAACCGTAAATACACCTGTGTTTATACATACGTACATACAGGATTCTAAATAGTTCTGAAAATGGACGTTGGGGGCAGCACCTACTTTCAGCAAACGATTTTATTAAGGCCTGCTGTGAATTTGGAACATATATGTCAGGGTTTGAAAATGGGACGCAAATACATGGATGTTATAATTCACCACGTATTGAACATTTGCAACTTGGCCGTTTTAAAAACTACGTACGTACAGGGACTTAGAAAAAAATAATTTTGCAGGTAGTAGAAGCAGATATCTGGTAAGTCTACATTCAAAATGGACATAAAATCCCATATTTAATTAGTCTAAACTCTAAAGGCTATTGAAAATTGTGTATGTACGTCGTTATGTACACAAAAAAATATTGTTTTAGTCGGATTTACTCTTTTTTGCTATCTTTTTCAACAGGTGCTGCCAACTGGTGGCCGTTTTAAAAACTACATACGTGTAGGGACTTAGAATAAAAATCAATTTTTTAATAATATAAAAATATATTTGTATTTTAAGAAATTACAACAATTTATTTCATAAAAATCAAAGTTTATTGGCATTTTTTATTACAAAGGACTGTTTGACAATCATAAATTGTTAAAAGATTTGTTAACAAATTTAGTAACAATTGTGAACAGATATCTAATAAATGAATTGTAAAAGATTTAGAGTTTAAAAATTCTGTTCATAATTATTTTATACTAAATTTATTAACAAATCTATTAACCATTTATAAAAGTGTCACACAGGGTTTAGTTATAAAACTAAAACGTTTGTTACCATATAAATTGTTGCTATTATTATGGACTTATATTGTTTGTTGTTAATTATTTTGCATCTTTATTCTGCAAATAAAAGTTTAACCGGAAGATTTAACTTTTATTTGCAGAATAAAGATGCAAAATAATTAACAACAAATAATATAAGCCAATAATAATTTTATTTGGTAACAAACATTTTAGTTTTATAAATGATACGAAATTCTAAGTTAATATTATATATTTTTTGGACAAAAACCGCCCAAATATATAATATAATTAGAGTTCCGTTTACAATACTTATGGACTAATTTAACAAATTAATGGTGGTATTCTGAGCGTTTTCATAACTTCTATAAGAGTTATCTTAAGGACTTATAGATCTTAAACGTCAGAGTGGTATTCTGAGCGCATCTATAGCTTATAGGATTATCTTAAATCTCTTAAGATATCTTAAAAACTTACGGTCATTGCACAGTTCGCTATAACTTGTCAGAGAAACAAATAGAAGTACAATTTGGTTTGAAAATGAATAACAATTTGCAAATTTTATATTTTGCACATTTATTATCAGAAGAGGAGTATGAACTTTAAGTATTAATTAAATTATTTAATTAAAATATTTATACATTTGTCAATATTTGAGGTTAATTATTGTTATATTTTTAGTAATAACATACGAATATCATAAGAAAAAATATAAGGGATGTAATTAATACATTTTAATTGCCAAACATTTTAAACAAATGTTTCATGTTAAAAGGGAATGTATGAGAAATATAATTCAGACTTTGCAGCTCCATTATGTCGACCGCACATCTCGAATATAATTTCATAGCAAAATACTTTTGCTACATTACATTTTTGTGCATCTGGTTTACCAAAGCAGTGTTAGAAATAAGCACTTGGGTGTCAATGAGCCAGCCAACAATTAACAAGTTTTCTTTTCCTGTAACATAATTTTATATTTATAATATAATTACAATTACCTATCAAACATTTTGAATTCTTAACTCATTTTAAACTGACTGCTATGTGACCATGCGTGACTGTTTGTAAACAAGTTTGACGTAAATTCTGTCAATTTCTTACAGTAACATTCAATCAGTAAAGTTAACCTCAGAAAAATAAATGCTGTGCATGTGCAATTAAGAATTTGGGAAAACTTGTATTTTTTATTTATTTTATAGTAATAATTCATTTTTAAATGTAAATAACGTTAACTAAAATAGTTATAAATAAACTATTACTCCTATTTTATAAATATTAAACCATGATACATGTTTTATTTTCCAATGAGTGGCAACTTTGGTTTTAAGATATCTTAAGGGAATGTTATAGAAACTCAAGGTTATAGACGCTCGCTCAGAATACGGATTTATGAAAATCTATAAGCGTTCAAGTTATAGATTTATCTTAAGCTATAGATCTTAAAAGTTACAGATTTTTAAGATAATGCCCAGAATCCCACTATAAAACTTTGGATCCCCAAATAAGATAACTTGTTCCCATTGTTAAAGGTACAAGATTTTTTTATTTGGTTTAAGATCGTTTGCGAACCTTTATATTAATTATATATTTTTTGGTGTTACCGCCTCAACCACCCACTCACCAAAAATATATATTTATTAATATAAAGCTTCGTTTACAATAAATACTTAAAATCTAACTTTGCCCTGATCGCGTCAAAATACTTAATAATAAATACAATTTTTACTAAAACTACCTAACTTTAAAACTAATGTGACGGGTTTAAATTAAAATAAACAGAATTAAAAGATTGTTTTATTGTACATACATTTTAAATAAGTCATTATGAAGAGGAATTCATGGAGACGCATCCCAATCGGCACTGCAATCTCGGCGACAGCGGCGGCGGAGAAATTCTTTTAATTTATAACTATCTTAAAACTATAACTGAAATGTTTTATTTAATAAATTGTATATATATAGGGAGACACCACCCTCATGCCAAACCCACGCTCCCCATATATATATCATTTATTAAATAAATATAATTCCGTATACAATAATACCTTATAATCTAAATTAAACTATTGTAGTTCCCCCCAAATTAAGTTTATGAAGTGCACAAAAAATCCTATCTTACGTTAATATCTTTTTCAAACAAAAGCAAATCTAAAAATAGTAAGTTACGTTAATTTTCTCTCAAAAAGCAAAAACAACCCCTGTCTATCTTATATCTAAGCTATCTTATGTCTACGCAAGCTATCTTATATCTAGACTATGTTAAGCTAAGTTGAAGTGAGAGAGAGATATACGATCTAAGACAAAAAGTGAGAATGCCGGGGTGATTCTCACAGTTGTTTACGTGGGGGCTTTGCCGACCCCAGTCGCGACCCCGAGGGTTTACAGCCTACAACGCGAGCTAATTAAGGACAAGGGAAGCAATTATGATTATTCCTCGGCTTAGATGCAACCTAAAGAGCTACTCCCGATGGCATCGCCCGGCCATTCCCGATACACCTAACACCGAACGCGGTCAACCCGTGTGCTCAAACAAAGTTAAATCAAAGAAAAACTTTACTTTATCTTTAATAATTCGTTGCCATTAAAATTAAACGATGATTACGTTGCCTCCGGATGAGGAGAGCACATAACGCCATAAGAGAGCTTCCTGTGTAAGCATTCAGGTTTGTTTAAAACTTTTCTCATTTGAGTCTAGCGGTTTTAAAGCGTCCAATCTAGAGCAGAGGCCGATACGAACGGCGGTCAGCACTGGTACAAAAGAATTAAACTGTCCCTAGAAACATTCACACAAGTGTGAAGCGATCCACCAGAATAAACAACTGGTTTCACATGGCGTTGTGAATTACTATACATATCAGTCCACTCAATTATGGAAATCGCGCACGAACCCTGCCTAACCATCCCACTAACCGTGATGTTTAATAATAGAAAAAATAAGGAAACCCGAACCCACAAACAAGTTTCGAATCTCACACCCCCTACTTCCTGATTCTCTCACCATTTGACAGCAAGCATGCCCCGACACACCAATTCATACAATTTTTTTTTTCACATTCACTCTCCCTAGATGCCGTCTGGGCAATCAAAACGCACGATTTTATGATGAATCTTCGTGAGGGAATGCACTTCAAGTTAAATAAATTTATTTTTAAAGAAAACGCGTGTTTGCTCAACGGCGCGATGAGCCAAAGTTTAATTAAGAGCTGAAAATACATTTCAAAAAACTTAAAACTAACTTATATTCTATATTATTCTTCACGTAAGAATGGCATTGTTCAATAATGTTTCGTTCAATTCGCTCTATAATCTGTGCTGACATCGACTAGAAAACTAACTTTTTCTACAGTGCACAATGTTATTCTTACGCAAAGAACCCTATACTATATTAATTTAGTCTTCTTGATGTCCGATTCCTGAAAGATATATACTAATCATATGTTCCCAGATATTGATTTTATATTGATAAACAGTCGATATTTCAATTATAAATTGTTTGAATATTATACAGACATTCATGAAAGTTATATTTCTTTCAATGTAGTACGTACTCAAAATAGAATTTGAGTACAAGATAATATTTAGACATTTATAATAGTCATATTTTATTGACTAAGTTCTCATGGTTGAATATGAGAACAAGTTAATAATTAGATATTTTGTCCAACAGTTTTTAAATGGTCTCAAAAGTATATGAAATTTGCTTTAATTAGATATTTCGAAATTTGATAAAAAATAGTACAGAGAAGGCCATTCATTTTGCACCAACCTGTCAGTTGGATGCGGTTATACAATGGTTAGTTACTCTAGTGCAAATATTTCACGCACAATACATATAAAACTGTTTCAGGTAGTCTTTATTGACTAGTAACTAGATTTGAACTAGTTAACTAGTTTATTTATATTCCAAGTTTCGACTCTTGGATTATAAAGTATTGTTGCATTACCAACAAAATAAATACATTTAATAATGATAAAAAGAATAAAAGTTAAATGGCTTTTGCCATAAAGCCACAGAATTGTAAATAGTATGAAATCTAGTACGATTCTTACCTTATACATGTCTCCTGTTTCTCCTTAAGGTGCTCTGCCCTCTTCTGCCCCTACTTCCATGTTTCCGAAGCCCTCATGGTCATGCATGCAATCTGAAATAAAAATGAGTTACTTTGAGAATCTTTTGCAAGAAAATTTAGGTATGGAATGTTTACAAAACACACAGATTTGATGGGAGGTATTGTGCTGGCCACATCAGATTTCTTAATATGTGTACATCACACAATTAATTAGCGGGAGGTATTGTTGCTTTAGTGTTTGTATGTATATTTATGTATGAGTGTGTATTATTACTATTTGTAATCAGCGGGAGGTATAGTTGATGAAAAAATACTGTCACCTTTAAAATGTATAAGTTGGCGGGAGGTACTGTTGCTTTAGTTAGTGTATGTGTGTGTTTTATCGCCATTTGTAATTAGCGAGAAGTATTGTTGATAAAATCACGCTTGTGATTGGTTGTTTTATTTTATTTAAAAGTATACCTTTTCTATATGTACGTTTTACGGGAGGAATTGATTCGTAAAAAAAAATCAATAAAATTAAAATTCTCAATTTTTACCTAAAAGTGTTACCCCTACTTCAATTACTACACGGCGGGTGTGACAGAGATAAATATATTGTAAGACAAAGACAACATGACATAGAATAACAAGTACAGGATGGAACACTTCCTAGCAAATATTTATTTTTTGTAAGACAGAGAGAGAAATATATAACTATTTCATTCTAATGGACTCTTCTTTTTACTGTAATTTTTGTTGGGAAACAAAGTGTTAAGTCCGTACGTGTACATATCTATGTGACCATAGAGTAATACAATACAGGATGGAACACTCACTCGCAAATATTTATTTTTTGTAAGACAGAGAGCGAAATATATAACTATTTCATTCTAATGGACTCTTCTTTTTACTGTAATTTTGACAACTTGTAGTCAGGGATATAGTGTATTTTTGTAGAAAAAAAATAATATCTCGGGAATGGTAAAAGATATCTCTATTTTATTTCAAATATAGACACAACAAGGTTAACCGTATTTGTATATGTGGAAAAATGGTTATGTAGTTATTTAAAAAAAATACTGAACTTGGATTCAAATCTGATATTTTTTTTAGGTAAACATAGATGTAAAACTATTTAATATCTCGGGAACGGTACAAGTATTCTCCCGCCATACCGTAGGTAAGGGAAGTAATGTTTTCGGTACAAAAAATTCGATAGTGAGTTTTCAGTGAATAAGCACGAATTAGGGCCCCACATCACGTTTTTACTTTTACAATTGTCTGAGTGTGTGTGACGATTTTTCTCCCATGATAACTCTTATATCGAACTTCCAAAAAATTTTATTTTTCGTATTTAAGTTTTCTGCATTCATATAAAGAGTTGATTAGATTTTGGGTACTATTGGACAACCGGAAGTGATACTTTACTTGAAGCCCATAAAAGTTTTTAATGAAGAAATATATTAAAATATAATCCAAAACCTTTCAATTTTAGTATTTAAGACTTTTATATCAAGGGAAAGACCATATTACATTTTGACTGAAATTGATAAACCGAAAGTGATACTTTACTTGAAGCCCTTAAGAGTTTTTAATGAAAAACTATATTAAAATATAATCCAAAACTTTTCAATTTTGATATTGAAGACTTTTATACCAAGGGGGACAACATATTAGATTTTGACTAAAATTGATAAACCGGAAGTGATACTTTACTTGAAGCCCTTAAGAGTTTTTAATGAAAAACTTACGTTAAAATATAATCCAAAATTTTTCAATTTTGGTATTGAAGACTTTTATACCAAGGGGGACAACATATTAGATTTTGACTAAAATTGATAAACCGGAATTGATACTTTACTTGAAGCCCTTAAGAGTTTTTAATGAAAAACTACGTTAAAATATAATCCAAAATTTTTCAATTTTGGTATAGAAACTTTTATACCAAGGGGGACAACCTATTAGATTTTGACCAAACTCAATAAACCGGAAGTGATACTTTACTTGAAGCCCTTAAGAGTTTTTAATGAAAAACTACATTAAAATATAATCCAAAACTTTTCAATTTTGGTATTGAAGACTTTTATACCAAGGGGGACAACATATAAGATTTTGACTAAAATTGAAACACCGGAAGTGATACTTTACTTGAAGCCCTTAAGAGTTTTTAATGAAAACTACGTTAAAATATAATCCAAAATTTTTCAATTTTGGTATTGAAGACTTTTATACCAAGGGGGACAATATATTAGATTTTGACCAAACTTGATAAACCGGAAGTGATACTTTACTTGAAGCCCTTAAGAGTTTTTAATGAAAAACTATATTAAAATATAATCCAAAACTTTTTAATTCTGGTATTGAAGACTTTTATACAAAGGGAGACAACATATTAGATTTTGACTAAAATTGATAAACCGGAAGTGATACTTTACTTGAAGCCGTTAAGAGTTTTTAATGAAAAACTACGTTAAAATATAATCCAAAATTTTTCAATTATGGTATTGAAGACTTTTATACCAAGGGGGACAACATATTAGATTTTGACTAAAATTGATAAACCGGAAGTGATACTTTACTTGATGCCCATAACAGTTTTTAATAAAGAACTACATTAAAATATAAACCAAAACTTTTCAATTTTAGTATTTAAGACTTTTATACCAAGGGGAACAACATATTAGATTTTGAGTAAAAATGATAAACCGGTAGTGATACTTTACTTGAAGACCATAACAGTTTTTAATGAAGAACTATATTAAAATATAAACCAAAACTTATCAATTTTAGTATTTAAGACTCTTATACCAAGGGGGACAACATATTAGATTTTGACCAAACTTGATAAACCGGAAGTGATATTTTACATGTTTTTAATGAAGAACTACTTTAAAATCATCATCGGTACGCCTATGTAGTTCGAAGTGGTTGTGTTTGAAGAACTCCGATAAATAAACCTTTAAATAAAGGAAGTATCGAGTTTTAAATAAACAAAGTGGTGTAATTGGGTAAATGAAAGTGTTTAAAATAAGAAATAAACTAAAGTTTCTGTGAAATATATTTACGTAGTGTAAATTACTTAAAAATAAGCCAAAACGAGTTACGACCTTGAGTGACACTAGATAGCTAGTAGAGGTTAGCTGCTCAGTCGCGCTGAGCCGTACGTGTGCGAATAACCAGGTGCGGGACAAAAGGGGCAAATGAATAGTGACGTCAGGAGTAGAAGTAATTCAATAGAAAAAAGGAAAAGAATGGAAGACCCAGAGGACCCCTTTAAAGCAAATAAAATACTTGTTAGATCGCCAGTAAAGAAAGAAGATTCAAAAGAAATGGATGAAATAAAAAGAATGATGGATAATCTGACCCAGATGATAGGCGACATGCAGAGCCAAATGACCCAACAGCATAACTCAGAACGAGAAGCACTTGAAGAAAAAGAGCTAACAGATGAAGAAAAATCAAAAAACTAAAAACGGCGCAAAAGGATGGACTAGATAAGACGAACAAGCAATGCAAAGGTTCAAAGAATATGGAAACAAAAATAAAGAAGAAACACAAGATGAAAATGATAACCTGGAATGTAAGAGGATTGAATGAAGAAGGTGCATGTAAAAATTTAGCAAGAGTACTAAAAAATTATGAGGTAGATATTGCAGCATTACAGGAAACTAAAATAAAAGATAATGATATTAAGGAGCTGGATAACTATACATATATTCTTTAATAGTGGCTGGGAAACTATATACTTGGGCACAGGTTTTATGATACATAAAAAATTAAAGGAATCCGTGACAGAATTTACACCAATATCTGAGAGACTATGTAAAATTAGAATAAGAGGCAAATTTCGCAAAATAAGCATTATCAATGTACACGCACACTCAAATGAGAAAAAAGATGAAACATATGAAGAATTGTTAAGAGCACTACAGTCTATTCCTAAATTCGATATTAAAATAGTAATAGGTGACTTGAATGCTAAAATTGGAAATGAACAGCTCTATAAATACGTGACGGGAGGTATGAGCAAGCATAAGGAATCAAATAACAATGGAAGAAGAGTTATTGAATTTGCAATAGAACACAGTTTTAAAATAATGAGCACACATTTTCAAAGAAAAGATATCTATAAAGTGACATGGATATCCTCAAGTGGCGAGATACATAATCAAATTGATCATGTCCTAATCGAAAAAGACCATGCCAAAATGATAACAAATAATGTAAGATCACGAAGAGGGGCAGACGCTAATTCGGACCATTTCATGGTGGAAATTAGAATGACCCAACGGAGACATATAAAGCGGAAAAAAATTAATGTAATGGCCCTGCAAGCTGAAGAAGAGAAAAACAAGTATAAGGATAAATTGGATCAAAATTTAGAGAAGATGAATAATTTAACAAATATAAATGACAAATGGAATGAAATAGAAGACATAATAAAAACAGCAGCTGGGGAGTTAAAATATCGGAAGAAAATTGTAAAACATGACTGGTTGGTTCGACGAAGAATGTGAAAAAGCTTTAGACAAAAGAAACAAAATAAGAATTCAACTATTGCAAAACGAGAACCCTCAAAACAGAAACAACTTTATAATAGAGAAAAACAGAGCAAAAGCAATATGTAGAAAGAAGAAAAGACAAATGATGGAAAGTAAGCTGAAATCTATAGAAGAAAATTTTAAAAATAAAGAACTTTTATCAAGATATAAAGAAAGAAAAAGAAGATTATAAATCACGATTGATTTATATTAAAGATAAAGAAGGACATTTAGTAACAGGAGAAGAGAAAATGAATAGATGGATGGAATATTATAAAGAATGGAAAGAGCCCAGGAGAAAATGGAATATCAATTGAACTAATTAAAGTTGGGGGAGAAAAACTAATACACGAAGTGTATGACTTAATAAAAAATGTGTGGGATCAGGAGAAAATGCCTGAAGGATGGACGCATTCCCTAATTCATCCCATTCATAAAAAAGGAGACAAAACAGCTTGCGAGAATTACAGAGGTATTGCACTGCTCGATACGGTGTACAAAATATTAGCAATATTACTATGCAATCGGCTGAAAGAAGAGGCAGAAAATATTTTGGGAGACTACCAAGCTGGATTCAGGAAAAATAGATCGACAAGTGATCACATTCATACTTTAAAACAGCTAATGAAAAACAGTTACGAGCACAACTTGGCAGTACACTGTCTTTTCATAGACTTTAAGCAAGCTTATGATACAATTATTCAAAATAAATTATACAATGAATGTAGTTCAATATTTCAATATCTCAGAGAAGCTAATAAAATTGATTAAAATGACGCATATGACCGCAACATGTAAAGTAGTAGTGGACGGTATAATATCAAACAACTTCAGAGTAAATAAAGATCTAAGACAAGGCGATCCTCTGTCACCAATATTGTTCAATTTAGTATTAGAATGGGTAATTAGGGAATGCGGTTTACATACTAAAGGATCAATATACCATCATAGACATCAAATATTGGCCTATGTAGATGACATTGCAATAATAACACGAAATAAAAGACAAGTGGAACTTGTGGTCAAAAAGATCATCACTAAAGCTAAAAATGTTGGGCTAAGTGTGAATGAAAGGAAAACTAAATACATGGTTTTGAGAGGAGGTCATCTAGATGAAAGAAAATATTTGACAATTAGGACAGAGGGAAGGATGACGTTTAATTTTGAAGAGGTGGAAAAGTTTACATATTTGGGGGTTACTGTATCAAATAATGGTAAAGAAGATGAAGAGGTGCTGGAGAGGCTGGCGAAGGGATCTACAAGTGTAGGCTCTCTTTTAAAGTTGTTAACAAATAAAAATGTATCGAGAGGTGTAAAAATTAAAGTCTACAAAGCGGTTATTAGACCAACGGTGACATACGGATGTGAAATGTGGACGCTAAACAAAGTAAACCAAATGAAATTAGAAGTGTGGGAAAGGAAAGTGCTCAGAAAAATTTTCGGTGGTAAAAAGGTCGGGGAAATGTGGGTACGAAGGACAAACGAGGAAACAATGAACTTGTTCGGTGAACCGGGTATAGTGGAAACAGTGAAAGCGCAAAGACTAAGATGGTTTGGACATATAGTGAGAATGCCAGAGGACAGGACTGCCAAAATAGCCACCGAGAGAGGCATAACAACAAGAAGAAATAGGGGAAGACCAAGAGAGAGGTGGAAAGTTGCAATACTGAAAGACATAGAAACTTTAAAAATCAAAGACTGGAGAACAAAAGCAATGGACAAAGTGAAATGGCGAAATATCGTCAACAAAGCCATGGGCCTTCATGGCCTGTAGTGCTATTATACAGGGTGAGTCACCGAAATCGCCGTCTTCGATATCTCCCTTGTCGTTAGAAATACAGCATAAGTTTATTAACAGAATTTATTCGTCTACTCAAGGAGCATAATGTAAAATTATTTTCACATATACAGGGTGTTGCATTACGGCTCGGCGAGAATTGTTTGTCTTTTTTAAATGGAACACCCTATATATTTTTATATATTTTGAATTGTATTTTATTCACCTATACGAACATATGTATTTTGTTTTAGTTTTCCACGACGTTGCCAAGTTATTCCGTTTTTTCTCTAAAAAAGACCGAATACATGCATTGCTTTATAAAGGCTTACTGAAGTTATTTTAATAGTAAGAATTAAGAATTTTCTTTTCTGTATAACTGTAATTATACTCTATGTTCTGACATATTTTTTTTAAATGTAATTATACAGGCTGTTCAATAAAGCGAATCAAATGTGCTCAATTTCAAATGACTATAACTCGTCATTTTCAAATGGAACACCCTATATTTTATTATTCAGTTGTGTGTATTTTTGTATTATCTTCATATGTTATTAAGGGTATCCTATGTCTAAAACCAATAATTTCGGAGATTTTCACCATTTTTCTCTAAATTTATATATTCAATTAAAAATTAAATCTAGTATACCATGAATATTGTTTTTTGAATAAGAAACAATTGTAGTAATGATAGTATTTTCATTAGCCAGGTTATTATTAATAACAGAGGGATTAAGTAAATAAATTTATTAATATTAGTCTCTCGCAAGAAGAACTTACGAATATGGTGTATGCTGGTCAGGCCAGGCGTCACCTCACGGGCAATCAATGCTGGCGTGGAGAGTGCGCAAGAAGAACTTACGAATATGGTGTACGTACTTGAAGAAGCGGCAACAAACCCTCTTTTTTTGCATCAAGAATTTATGCACAACGGTTTCCGGGAAGACGACATCCAAATCCGCGTTCTTTTGAAAAACTAAGGGAAAGGTAGAACTGGTCATGTTCAGTACGACAAAAGAGGGTTTCTTTCCGCTTTTTCAAGTGCGTACACCATATTCCTAAGTTCTTCTTGCGAGAGACTCATATTAATAAATTAATTTACTTAATCCCACTGTTATTAATAATAACATGGCTAATGAAACTACAGTCATTACTGCAATTGTTTCTTATTCAAAAAACAATATCAATGGTATACTAGATTTAATTTTTAGTTAAATATATAAATTTAGAGAAAAATGGTGAAAATCACCGAAATTATTGGTTTTAGGCATAGGATACCCTTAATAACATATGAAGATAATACAAAAATACACACAAATGAATAATAAAATATAGGGTGTTCCATTTGAAAATGACGAGTTATGGTCATTTGAAATTGAGCACATTTGATTCGCTTTATTGAACAGCCTGTATAATTACATTTAAAAAAAATATGTCAGAACATAGAGTATAATTACAGTTATACAGAAAAGAAAATTCTTAATTCTTACTATTAAAATAACTTCAGTAAGCCTTTATAAAGCAATGCATGTATTCGGTCTTTTTTAGAGAAAAAACGGAATAACTTGGCAACGCCGTGGAAAACTAAAACAAAATTCATATGTTCGTATAGGTGAATAAAATACAATTCAAAATATATAAAAATATATAGGGTGTTCCATTTAAAAAAAGACAAACAATTCTCGCCGAGCCGTAATGCAACACCCTGTATATGTGAAAATAATTTTACGTTATGCTCCTTGAGTAGACGAATAAATTCTGTTAATAAACTTATGCTGTATTTCTAACGACAAGGGAGATATCGAAGATGGCGATTTCGGTGACTCACCCTGTATATATATAAACCAATTATACTACTTTAATTTAACTTTATCTGCAAATTTAATTAAATTTAGGTATAATTTAGTGTATATGTTCCAATGGCAAACGAGTGCCTTCTGGAAAACTGAAAAAAAGCAAAACCATGCAGGGGGGGCTGTTTTTCATCTGTTTTCGTCACCTGATGTTTTCTTCACCTGAAATCGCGAAAGACCTAATGTTCTTAAGAACTACAGCCGGTGCTATAGATCACTGATAAATTAATTATTTACTAATAAATAATCGCGACTTTATTTAAAATAATTCTAACTATTGTACCCTTCTTGTGGTTGTAGATTAGCCTTAAAGTCTTTAAAGCCTTAAACAAAGCTTTAGATAAGCCCTGCTGTTGAACAAAGGCTTAAACCAGCCTTTACACTCCTTGGAAACTTCGCTGGAACCCTGTATTGTAAACGTACTTGTTTAAAAATATTTTTAAACAAATACATTTTTTTTCGGAAAAGAAGCCTATTTCTGAACGAACGGATATTTATTTAAACTAACTCTAAAAAAAACCAAGCTTTACCGATTTATTTACGATATTGTAACGAGTTACGACGCCCGGTATGTTAACATAGACATTCACAATGTGCCTCGGAAAAGAAATATAAAAGAAAATATAATTATTTGAATTAAATTCAACAACATAAATCATATTTTCAGGAGAAAAATGAATTTATTTTTGTGTTACGTTGAATAAAAATAGCAAAAAAGCGACAGTCAAGAGAGGCACATAATATAACGACTTACATTGATGAACACAGCTCAGCTATCAGCAAGAAGAATCAGCTAGGCCCCAACACGTCTCAGCGACCCCAGGACGGCAAACTCCAAAAAACATTTTTTCATTCAATGGAACTCTGGAACACAAAAATAATTTATTTCAATAATAAAACATGTTATCACATAAATAACTATTAAAACAGTTAAACTATCGTTTAAACTTACCATTGTTGCTAATTTGCAACAATATGCAACAATATTTCACAATTAAAATATACACAATACTTCAATAACAACGAAGATGGCTAGTTGTGTTTTGCAAGAAACATAAAGACTAGCGAACCGGCAAAAAACACAATTTCATTAACATAAAACTTGGAATTATAAATATAAAACCAGAGCACATAATATTCATTGAAATTGAAATGATTTCTATTAACACAAATTACATCGTTTGACCATTGGTAGACATGCAAATATAAAAGAAAATTTTGCTATTCATAAACAGTTCAATAAAATTCCAAAAGAAAATTTTGATTTGACTCACCGTTCAAAACAAAATTCTGCAAACATGCACTAAACCAACCAAAACCACGTGTTTCATAATAATTTTCTGCTTGAAATATGTTGAATTCAGGTTCGGCAGGACTTCAAAAACTATATCACGATAATAATAAGGACATAACAACAATTAATATCATATTTTTGGGACGGTTTCGTCAGTTTTTCCTTTCTTATCAGTTTTTGTATATCGGAAAACGTGCCTGCGTCGTTGTTCATTGCCATACGTAGCATCCTTTCCCAGAATGCAATGCTTTGAGGAAGAAGGCTAGGATTGGTCGAAATAGATCACGTGGGGTCACGTGGTTCAACGACAAATTCATTTGAAATATGTATTTATTTCAGACGAAGGAGAAATGGATTTATTTTTGTTTTTCTAATGTGCGATATAAATTATGAATTTGTTGTATATTAATATCTTATAATAAGCTATTTTACAATATATATATATATATATATATATATATATATATATATATATATATATATATATATATATAATTTTATGGCAGGGAGGAAATGTTTTTGTCTGCAAACCGGTGCTAAAATCTTAATTATCTGATGTGGACACCACACGACTTCTTTGTACGATTATTAAACTAACGCCCGATATTTCAATCTCCTAACACATGTTCCTAACAACTATTCGATAAACAAATTTATTAGGTAGATTTATTAGGAAGATAACAAATTTCGGTATTTCAATGTACAGTTGTTAGGCAAATTGTTATTAGATACTTTTTTTACAATATTGTAAAGAGTTACGACGCCCGGTATGTTAACATAGACATAGAGAAAAATGAATTTATTTTTGTATTGTAAAAAATAGGAAAAAAGTGACAGTGAAGATAGGCACATAATATAACGACTTACATTGATGAACACAGCTCACTAACAGCAAGAAGAATCAGCTAGGCCCCAAGACGTCTCAGCGACCCCGGGACGGCAAACTCCAAGAAACATTTTTTCATTCAGTGGAACTCTGGAACACAAAAATAATTTATTTTAAAATACAAGTATTTCAATAATAAAACATGTTATCAGCATAAATAACTATTAAAACAGGTAAACTACTGTTTAAACTTACCATTGTTGCTAATTTGCAACAATATACAACAATATTTCACAATTAAAACAATTAAAATATGCACGATACTTCAATAACGTAGAAAAGATGGCTAGTTGTGTTTGTTGACAAGAAACATACGACTGGCGAACCGGCAGTGGCGTATTGATTAGATAATAACGCAATTAAATGAATAATTAAATGTTAATATAAAATTATATTTTATTTTTTAATATAACTCTCGCCTATTTAAATAATATTTATAAAATATAATTTTTGCAAGACTAATTCGGATAGATGGGAAGCCAGACGAACTTTGCGAAATGAAACTTAGAATTTATGCAAAAAATCAATACTATGGGAAATATATGTATTTAAAAGTAAAATATAGTCATACGTAATATAACAAGTGATATGATTATCATCGATGATATTCTCAAGTGAAACCGAGCTGCAGATTTCACGAGTCCGGAGGACGAGTTGAAATGTGCTGCTTCGGTTTCACGAGCAATATCTTCGATTATTAATCATATCACGAGCTTATATTTAATGAGAGAATATAATGAATTTTTGCAATCTAACATAACCTAACTTTTGATATACATATTCATATTGTATTAAAACATGGTACTTACGAGTTTTATTTAATATTTCGGAGTTTGAATTATTGTTATTATTTATTTTTATACTCAAAATTAACTGTTAATGTCATAAATAAAGAAAACAAATCCCTTAGTAACGATTATAAATACGGTGTTTATTTCCTTGTTTTTTATCATCGCTGTGATAAACGCGTAGCTAGGGAGATTCTGAATGTTGATTGGCGGAAAACATGTCACGTGACTAAGGAATTATATTCTCATTTTTATAAGTTTAACATTAAAATTCTACCATTTTGTGAACAAAATAGACTATTAAAATGCAGTTAAATTTTCAGAAAAATACCTCAAAAATACGAATTTATGCAAAATACACAAGAAAATGATTTAGAATTAATATATATATATATATATATATATATATATATATATATATATATATATATATATATATATATATATATATATTCCAGTAGTTTGAAGTATATTTAAAACTATTTAAATAAATAACTAAAATTAACTTACAATTTCATTTTCATCTGAGCACTTAATTATTTTCGCAAACTAAATGATAGGTCCCCGTAAAAATTATAATCACAAAAAAGATTAATAAACACTTTAGCTTGCTTTCTTCGTAAGTTTTCCGCAGTTTCACAAGTTTTTCCGCATAAAAATGCATTTCTATCAAACAAGAATTTACCAGCTCGACTGTAGCGTTCGAATGTTTTACTTATTATATTAAGATAACAATTATTATTTCAAACGTTGGACCAACACTTTATCTCATGTTATTTTATAAATTTTTGTTATTTACCGTAATTTTTCTCACAAAAATAAACATTAATTCACACCAAATGCAAACACGCAACAAATGTCCTCCATTTTCTATGATGAGGTGGTTATGAAATCAGTGTTACCAAAAGTACTTAATAAAATATTGTTAACAAAAATGTCGGTAATATAGAAATCGGTAATTATAATAAATCATATTTGAAAAATAACATATATACTAACAAAAAATGCATTGAATTCACCATAAAATTATTATTCTGAATTATATTTCTCTGTATGAGACAAAATATTGATGTATATATAAAATTGTATTCATATCGTACCTATGATTTTTATAAGATGAAACATTTCAACGGAAACAACTATGAAAGTAAATGAAATATTGTATCAACCTACTATTAATAATTTGTAACAACATAAAACACCAAATATATAATTTTAACAAATAACTATATAACCAAATTCGCCATTTTATAAAAATAAATTCACGATTACAAAATATTAAACATAGCATATAACAAAATATCTCGAAATATATAAAAATCGATGACAATGCATCCGAAGAAAAACATTTTAAAGTTGATTTCGAATACTTTAGATAAATAAAAACACCACTTACGTTTGTAGCACATCATTACGATAGTAAGCATGAAGAACCTTACTATTTTCTAGCATTAATATATCGACCCCCGTAACAATTATTACTATATCAAACGTAGAATTAACACTTTGTCTCGTGTTTTCTAATAATTTTTCGCAATTCACCGTAATTTTTTCAAGAAAATGAACATTAATTCATACCGAATGCACAAGCGTCCACCATCACATCTATGATGCAGTGTTACCAAAAAAGTACTTCACAAAATATTCGCAACCGGTGTCATCTCAGAAATATTTGAATAAAATTTTATTCCAAACAGTCTTAAGATTCGGAAAAGAATTAATTTATATTTTAAACTCCGTAGAATACGAATTTCGTGTTAATTTGAAGATAATTTAAACCATTGAACAGTTGTGAGCAAAAATGCGTTTTTGGGGCATTTTTTTCCAAAATTTCGACCCTATTTTTCAGAATCCCTATGGCCTTTTTCACACTTTTAAAATATTAATATATCAATTCGACCGCCCAGAGTTCGTTTTTGCAACAATTAACACTCTATCTTCAACCAAAATCGAGATATTAATACTTGAAGTCCATAAAAGTTTTAAATGAACTATATTAAAATAGTCAGCAACTATTTTCTTACGTGAAATGAAGTATAATTCAAATTTTAACATTACGTTTTACCAATATTTTTATATATTATCAGACAAAAATATACAAAAAATCAGTGAATATCCCACCAGCGCAGAGAGATTAGACATCCAAAAAGAAATCATGCACCGGTTTTGAAAACATATATAATTACCTTGATGATTCCTTTTCTCTGCAACTGAATTCCACACCCCTGATAATAAATAAACCACATGAAATAAGAAAATCATGAAATTTTGTATGAAAAATTATGACATTTGTCAGTTATGAACGTAATTAATAGCTGTCATTTTGACACGCGTCCACATATCTGCTTGCCAAAGTCAGCAAAGCCACGTCACTGCACTCGCCCTACACAATTTTTTTTGCAAAAGGTCCTATATTTCCAGTTAAATTATTTCATAAACAAACTATTCGAATTGCACTTGACACTACCATCTTCTTCTTCTTTAGTTTTTCCCATTCGTTAGGGGGTCGCTATTTTTTATTTTCTTCTTCCATTAATTTTTGTTTTGTATGTCGTCCTCATTCAGTTCCTTTTCTCTCCTTTCATATTATATTTGGTCTTCCTATGTTTCTTCCAATTTCTGTTATAAGCTGACATATTCAAACCAATGTAATCGTCTCTCTTATATTTTTCTAGTTATAATAACATTTAACTGAGTTTTTCAAGAAAAACTGTTAAAATCTTCAAATGAGGCTATTTCCGGTTGACCAATTATAACCAAAATCTAATCAAGTCTGCATATGGTTGTAAGGAAGAGGAATACGCAAGAATTGTAATTTTTGGAATTCTAGTATTGGAGATATCGTGCACGAAACGGCGGTCCACACACACACACATACGCACACACACACACACACACACACACACACACACACACACGCACGCACACACGAACACACACACACATACAGACATCATCGTAAAAATAGTAAAATCGTATTGTAAAGACCCTAAAACGTGCTTATTCAATGAAAACTCACCACCATAGCAACGATTACATTGGTTTGAACATGTCATGAGGAGAGATGAATATATTAATAGAAGGTGGAAGAAACATAGGAAGACCAAATATAAGATGAAAAGACTGTATTGCAGAAGACTTGAGAGAAGGAACTGAGGACGACACGCAAAACAAAAATGAGTGGAAGAAGAAAATAAAAAATAACGACCCCCTAACGAATGGGAAAAACTAAAGAAGAAGAAGATGTCAGTGTCAAGTGTAATTTGCATAGTTTGTTTATGAAATAACTTTACTGGAAATATAGGATCTTTTGCAAAAAAAATTATGTATAGGGCACAAATAGTTATTTCAGAGAGATACATACAATAGTAAACTTTTCTGTCTCTGAGTTCTAAATATATAAATAATGTTATTATATGTACATGTGTACAATATAGAAAATAATTAAAGGAATAGATAACAACGTACCTCTAACTATTTTCTGCATTATACATAAGTACAATATAGGAAATAAATGAAGGAATGGATAATAACATGCCTCTAATCATTTCCCGCATTGTACTTTCAAATTATTGTTGATTAAAATGTTAAGAGGATGGTATAGTTTGGTTCACGAAAGATGACTATTCAAGGTCATTTAAAGCCATCTGATATAATTTTAATTGTAGACGGAGAAAATTTCGTTTCACACACACACACACACACACACACACACGCACACACGCACACACACATACATAAACATACTGACATCATCGTAAAAATAGTAAATCGTATTCTTGGGACCCTAAAACCTTTACCTAAATGTGACGGAAGGTAAAATAGTTAATGAGCTATGAACTAGAAATAATATTAATATATGTAAATTAGTTCTTTTGTCATAAACGTATCTTTAAATGTTTTCTTATATAAAGTATTTTTTATATTTTTCTTTCATCATCAGTCGTTAAAAATATCTTGTTCTGTAAATAATATAAGTACCTATAATTTGTCCTAATAAATCATTTTGTTGTAAATGTAATATCAATTTTGCGATTGTCATCTATTCTACATATTTACATACACAAGGTGAGTCCAGGAAGACGCCCCCCCCCCTTTAATTTTTTTATTATAAGTAATAAAAAAAAGCTCATATAAAAGTTTTATTATTTTATATATTTTATATTATGGCAGACGCAGCTATTTTTTATAAAGTCATGTTTACAAGTTATGAACTTTAATTTTTTAAATAGCAACCTATAATTATTTTACTAAAATAGAAACCGCCATTCTTTTCTCTTTTCAGCGATGTATTAGTTTTATTAATGTATAAAATTGAGAAAAATAAGATAATTCAGTCAACAAAGTATACCTTTGTTTGTGGAAAATAGTAAATCGTATTCTTGGGACCCTAAAACGTGCTTATTCATTAAAAATTCACCATCGAATTTTTTGACCAAAGACAATACCTTCTTTACCTAAAGGTGACGGAAGGTAAAACTGAGCTATGAACTAGAAATAATATTGACATGTGTAAATTAGTTCCTTTGTCATAAATGTATTGTAGCGCGCGCCCAACCAACGCGCCTGAATACGACTCCCGCCACTGGTAGAATGTTCTCGAGCGATAACGTAATCCTCGACATGGTAAACACATCCGTCTAGGTATGCATAATTACATCTGGTGGGCTAATTCTTTGTATTCGATGCTATTGTCGCGTCGGAAAGTTCCAAAAGGATGCCTCGCTATATAAATCCGTCACCGAAATCAGCCGAAATATTCTGTTATATAGAAGCAACGAGCAATGAACAGTTGGTGTTATAAATAAACAGTCTACGAGTTGTGAACAAAAATAAATGTAGTGATATAAATATTGTTTAAATAAGTTTTACACTTCATCCATATGAGTATACGTTACAGTATCTTTAAATGTTTTCTTATATAAGTATTTTTTATATTTTTGTTTTATCATCAGTCGTTAAACTTGTTTTGTAAAATATTAGTACCTATAATTTGTCCTAATAAATCATTTTGTTGTGTGAAAATGTGAAAATAAACAAAATGCAACAATGTTAATATCAACAAAGTATACATTTGTTTATTACTTATTTATTATGACTTACTTAATACTTATTTATTTTCACTAGCCACCAAGAATATTTGAATAAAAATTGTTTCTCATATATCTCACTATCTTTTTAGGGTGCAACAGCTAAACGAGCTACCTCAAATAATTTCTATAGGTCTGTTCGTTTATCTTACTCTTTCTACTCCATGCGGAAATACTCGTTCGTTTGTCACAGATCATTACTTGAATTTTGTTCGGTTTCAATCGAGTAATTGCTTATCTCTGCTTAGATCAAGATTATCTTACTCCATGTAGAAAGGAGGAGTAAGAAAGAGCAAGCAAGTACTGTGCATAATTTTCTCAGGAGGGTTGTGTTTAGATCAATCTCAATAATGTGGTTAACGTAAAGTCCATAAACATAAAGTTAAAAAAATATTTATAGACGAAAATTTGATTCGAATAAAATATTTTGACATAATTTTCTATACAATTTCTTATGTTATATTTAAATGATCTACTGATAAATAAGTTTAAATTTTTGTGAACAATATAATCTTTATTGCTATTGTGCGACGACATTACAAAATATCATCGTCATCATTTATTAAAAGATCCATGTTTACCAAACATTTGTTTCTTTATAACAAAAATTACGAACGTTTGTATACGGTCTGAGTAATTGCTCAAATCTGATCTAAGTGAATAAGAGAAAAATATTAAAGTACTCCTACATGTTTAGAGTAAGACAACCGAACAGACCTTTATTAAAGATACAATACCTACTCTATTTATATAAATAAAAGTAGGCGAGTTTGTCACATGTTAAACTGTATGTACTATGACGTCACATTCTGTTCCAAATCACGTGACTTTTTCAAAATATTACACAAATTTCAATAATTAATTGTAAAATATTTAATGGATATTTCGTGATATTTTCAAATTTGAAGCTCTTTCTGGTGCACACATAAATAATTTAAATTGTATCTATTCTTTCGTTCTATGAGGAATTTTGTCTTATTCTTCTAATAATGTGTTCAAAATTCTTCATTTTCATTGACGGTATTTGCGGTATTTCTTAAGGATATATGTAATATTAATATATCTATAATTTTAAAATTAATAATGCAATAAGAAATATTAAATGTACCTATTTCCCAGAAAAAGCTTTCAGTAATGTCTGTAAAATTGTTGATTTTATCTGTCAATTACAACCATTTATAAATCTCAACTGGTTTCCATGGAGTTGTGTGGATAGCGACATTTATTAGAATTGATTATTCATACATACATACATAAAATCACGCGTGTCCCACTTAGTGGGTTCGCACAAACCCGATAACAATAAGAACAACATCAACATCATACAACAAATCCTTACTTTTAAACATATTAAAGTGACCGATTTTCGGTAGCGAAATACCGCATCCGGATCACAATAATAGTTAGGAAACAATCATCCTTCGCCACATATACCTATCTAAGCAGACTTCATATTCTGTATTATTATATATTATATCACTAAATCTATAAAAGATATATCAAAATATTAAAATGTATCAAATTCAGAATTTAATGATTTTTATGTTTTGTAATAACGTAAGTTTTCAAAAAATAATATTTAGAAGATTTTTTGTCAGAAACCCACTTGAGGTTGTCCAATTGTTACCAAAACCTTTACAGCTCTTCCTATTAATGTTAGATTGAGGAATCCGTAGTCAACCATATCTCAAGACTTATAGTATTTGAGAAACCGTACTTCCAACATTCAGACACACATATACATACACACACACACACACACACACACACACACACACACACACACACACATACACACTAGAATTTGGATATGCGATTTTTTAGCATTAATCCAATACCTCTCTTAGCGAGATGTAAAAATATTCAGCAATTTAAGAGTATTCTTACAATATTCATAGTTACAATTTTAATAGATAAATAATTTTAAATCAGATTATTGACGACAATGATAAATTTGTTAATTTCATTTCAATTTTGTTTATTTAATTAGCAGTTAAAATTTTAGCCGGAGATTGCAGATTGACCCTCGGTCATTGTACTTACAATAAATCGCTGGGATCGCGTGTCATGAGTGATATATTTATTTATTTACAAAAATGCTACAAAATAATCATTTGTCTCATTTATAATGGGCTTTTCAATAAGAACTTTTTTACCTCCTGTTACCCTTGGCAAGGGAGGTATAGGGATCATGCTAAAAATCGCATATCGAGATTTTGATAAATGACCACGTTTTAAGGTCCGTATCATACAATTTTAACATTTTCACGATGATGTCTGTGGGTGTGTGTATGTGTGTGAGTGGATCTTCTGGTCATTCTAGCTCAAATACTATCAACCGCAGAATTTTGAAACCTTGTATTTCGACCTTACTCTAATACGGAAAGAAGCCATGGTGAAAATCGGATAATTACTAGAAGCTCAAAATAGTTATTCTTCCAAAAATACCTTTAAATGTCATTTTTTCGCGGTTATGTTATTATAAAAATTAAAGATTATTAAATTTTCTACTGACATGAATTAATAATTTTTCTATATATTTTACTGATAAATTAATAAAATAATCATTTTATAAATCCCGGAGTCTATGTTTTAAAGATAAACAAAATTTCTAAGTTACACAGTTCATATTTCAAATGTACGTAACTGACAGATAAATTTCAATGTCAAAAAAAAACATTTCAAATTAGTAATTGTAACGTTTTAAGAAGAAGAAAGGATTTGTAAATAGAACAATAGTTATATGGAAAGGAACTTATAATATACAGGTATGTATTTATGTATAAAAAAATATCATCACGGTATATTACCCATTGCTGGGTGTGCTAATCTGCTTTGCATACAGATTTTGGTAATGATGAAGACATATTTGTATCGTGCGTGCGTTTACCAAGCGTTGCCTCACGGGTACTCATTTCTGGCGTGGAGAGTGTACCAC
This sequence comes from Harpalus rufipes, assembly GCA_951394225.1. NCBI lineage: Eukaryota > Metazoa > Arthropoda > Insecta > Coleoptera > Carabidae > Harpalus > Harpalus rufipes. The sequence goes on along the minus strand of OX596281.1, from coordinate 12,258,465 downwards.
AGGGGTCAATTTTGTGCTATTTAAAATTCGAAATATTTGGTGTTGATAGGGATTGAATCCGGTTCCTCAGATTCGCGACCAGCCACTCAGGCACGCGGCCACGAGATTCCATAGGTATATGTATTTAAATTAATAAAAAATAGATGGCGGGAGGTATTGTGTTTGTCACATCAGATTTTTTTTTCAGTAGTGTTGTATTTGGCTAAAATGATTGATACATCAATCAGTTGTCTACAATTTAATAAAATTAATTTCGCTCGAAAATCGCATAAAAATAATTCAAACCCATTATGAAAATCATATTTCATAGAATCGTGGATATCCATCAGAGTCTGCAATTAAGAATTTAGTGAAAAAAATTGAATCAACTGGAGCAGTACACAACGTAGCACCACCAAAACGTACTCGTACCGGTCGTTCGCAAGAAAATATTGTTGCTGTGAACCCCAAGCACATGGCGTATATTGCGCAAGGATTTGGCTCTAAAACCTTATAAAGTCCAGTCGGTGCAAGAATTGAATCCACCAGATCTTGATCAACGTAGACAATTTGCTCATTTCATCATTGAACAAGGTGCTGGATTTTCAGACGTTTGATTTCTCGTAGAGGTGATGTAAATTGGCCATCAAAATCATGAGATCTAACATCGTTAGATTATTTGTTATGGGGCTACGTGAAAGATGAAGTTTGTAAGGATAATCCAACAATAATTGCAGTGTTCAAAGTCAACATCCAGCGCGTAATTCCTGAGATTGATCCACAATTATCGACAAATGTGATTGAAAATTTTGTCAAAAGAAGCGATGTCTGGCAACGTAGTCGTGGTGGACATTTATGGGATATTGTTTTTCATACATAAATTCTACAGTTATAATTTAAAAAAAAAACCGGTGATCTGCCAATCCTGTGTATTATGTACGAATTCTATATATACCTACATTTTCTTGCAAAAGATCCTATATTTCCAGTAAAATTATGTCATAAACAAACTATGGAAATTGCACTTGGCACTGACATCTTTTATTTTCTTCTTCCACTCATTTCTGTTTTGCGTGTCGTCCTTATTCAGTTCCTTTTCTATCAAATCCTCCGCAATACAAGCCTTCCATCTTATCTTTGGTCTTTCTCTGTTTCTACTACCTTCTACTAGTAAGCTATTTATTCTTCTTCCATTATATTCTTCATCTCTCTTCATGACATGTTCAAAACAATGTAATCGTCTTTCTTGTATCTATCTAAAACTTCTATCACCCGAACCATTTCCTTTATCCTTTAAATCCTTAGCATATATTTCCGTGTCTTCTCCAACATCTATCTTAACATCCTCACTTCTGCCACATTCATTTTCTTTTCATTGATATTGACATCTGTCAATTCGAATTTTAGAATATATTAGCAGTTTTCATGGTTGGCATAGCTGGCTGATTTATGAAATTTAATATCTTTAACACTATATCTACTGGATATGAAGTATAAAATGCAATCACATCGTATAGATAATAGAATATTCTTTAAAATATAATAACATGTCAATAAATGATATTTAACTGTTTTTTTTTTTTCAAGAAAAACTGTTAAAAATAATAAATGAGGGTACTTCCGGTGGGTCAATTATAACCAAAATCTAATCATGTCTACATATGGATCTAAACTCGAGGAATACGAAAAAATTATAATCGAAATTTTTGACCAAAGACAATACCTTCCTTACCTAAAGGTGACGGAAGGTAAGAAATTGAAAAACCCTGTACAATTTATAAATGAGTATCTATCAAATATAGATTTTAAAAACAAGTATGTTTATCTAATCCACTACAAATAGACAACAATTGTAATATTTATGACGTAAATAATGTATAATTTAGTTCGAATTGTTATTATACTAACCTTACCCAATTGAAAACTATAATGTCGCCGTCTATGCGTGCATAAAAATGAAAATGACTGTAATCCAAAATGCTATTTTGACGTAGACATAATATATAAAGCAGAGCACGTGGAGTTATTAAAATAATTATGTACTAAATTCACAAACATCAAGTAGCTACTGCATTCTCGCAGGTGTCCGAGTTTGTGATTCACGCAGTTATTCATCCAAACTCTCCTGGTTTGATAAAGGAATCGCTGGATGCAAATGTGACAGAGAACTCAGTGACTTAATAGTGTGCATGCGACACAGTACGTATGTTGGTATATACATGGAGTTTGGAGTCGGATAAAAAGTGATAGTGAGTGATAAAATATGGAGCCAGTGCAACCATTGGATGCTGATACTGTCCTTGCCTATGTTGGTAACTTCGGCAGGTTAGCAATATTTATACAATTCAATTTATTATCTAAAAGCTGAAATTATGAAATGCCGGTTTGAAATTACTACAAACTACATTTCCATGTATTATGTTTAAATTTATCGTCAAAACTTTCAGTTTCAAAACCCTAATAGTATTTTATGTATTTAGGACGAAAAGTGAATCTTTAAGGTTTGAGCAAGTTGTTTATGGCCGAGGCTGTGATTACTTGTATCTTAAAGACACTTTTCGTCTGAGACCATACATAATTTTATATCATACTGGTTTCTAGTTATTAAATTATTAAAAGTTATATGCATCATTTCGTAGCAGGTAAGTAATGAAAATGACGAGAGGTATTGTGCTGGCCACAACAGATTTTTTTAAATTCTGTAAATGATTTTCTGTTCAAATTTCAGGATATATTAATCACAGTAGCCATTTAAAAGTATACTATGTTTAAATTGGCGCCAAATTACACTGTCTATGACGTCTACGAAATACTAGCCAATGACAGAACTGGAAAGATAAAAATTAAAAATATTTAATATTTCTTATTTAATTATAAAAATATTTATGCTTACAGCAAAATGATCTTCACAGAATGAAACTTTGATTTTGCAAATAGTTTTATGTCTACTTAAGATAATCATTTCATTCTTCTTTTTTTGTTTTGAGCCACTACTAAAACATTTTTTTTACTATTATTACTTCTATTTGGACACATTAACACAAAACATTTTTTTACAGCCAAGTTCGAGACTTTACAAAATATAAAAACCAGTAATACGGATAGAAATAGTAGCTAGTATGTATATAATAGACAGCTGTCACACGTTTAAATTCTGTCGGCGGCAAATGTAAGCCACTCCCACATTGGTTAGTAGTTGACAGTGTCAGGTGACAGAAAAGGCGGCAATTTAAATATTGTATTTTCAGAGACAATTTTCTCATGAATAAAGAGTAATATGAAGTAAAATAAGAAATAGGGGTAAAATATTTTTTCTTTTTCCTTCGAATAAAGTGAAGAAAAAAAAAATCGTGCAAAACCTCATTATTAATTTGAGAGATATCATCTGTCAATATCAAACAATACAACAATACAACTGTTTAACATTTTTGTGCTTTTGTTCATGGCACTCTACAAATAGCTAAAAACTGTAACTTTTATTTCGCCCCCCTTTCACAAACCAAACGCATAATTTTAGATGCAGGTTTTAATTCTGAACATTTTTTCGTAATTACACTTTTGTTTAAAATTAATATGAATAGACGTAAATTACAGCTATATAAAAATTTACCTCCTATGGTTCATAAAAAAGTGAACACCCGGTATGTGTACTGAAGTCAGCGAAAGTCCCAAATAAACTAAAGCCCTGACTTTGGATTATCAACTATAGGTTTATAGCCATACGGACATTGACCGAAGTAAATAATAAATATAAATTTAATTCAAATAACCTAATTCTTATGGTTTATCAAACTACTCGTGGAAGTGAGGCCAGATTACGTCAGTTCAATTTAATCTTTATTACTGTGTTTTAGACAGTTTTCTTACTTATACGAGAATATTTCGGCCATTGGCTAACTTCTTACGCCCATATGTACAGTATTTTTTTTAAAGATGTCCAATCAAGGTCATCTGTGCTGTGTAATGAATTCATATTGTCTC